>CM074280.1:13166150-13766150 GCA_037194245.1 Opsariichthys bidens | reverse complement strand
GAGGAAGTTGCGCTAGACAGAATGCAACTTTTAATAGCAGTTTTAGCTCAGATATCTTCTTTTTATCATCTTTGGAAGCCAAAATCGAAACAAAAAAAAATTGATTATCTAAAGTGTAACCAGGCATTTGAATGTTTAGTTCTCACCTGAATCCGCTTGAGAGATCTCTCTTATGGATTTCGAATAGCAAATGCATCATTGATAAATGATTTAATATTAGCGATTATAGAAACGGCTAGCAAGATTGAATTTGCAAGATAACGTCTATATAGCAATTGAACACAGTGACTCTAAATCATCAACAGTGCTTTCCCCCCTTTGTTTCACATTTCAAACTCGTTGTGCCTTTCAGCTCAAAGCTGGTCAAGCTGGTTAAAAGAATATTCTGAATTCAAAACAATTTGCAGCTCTTGTGGCGTAATGTTGATTGCCATAAGAATGAATCTCAATTTTTCCCTCGTTATCTTGGAAAAAAAGAAAGAAATATATGAGAAAGAAAAAGTTTATAATTTTGCAACATTCATCTGTTAAAACATGCGTTATTTGAGCAGTAAAGCTGTTTCAGTGATTTTTCATTTTATGGCCACACTGTCATGGCAATTAAGTTGCAAGTGATTTTTTTCACACTAATGGTAATCATGTTAACACACTTTCTGATTATGTCTTGTAGCTATACTGTTGAAACAGTGTTTATCTTAATGTTGTGAAGATTGCCCCCATTCACATATTGTAAGAGCCTCTCATTGTAACACTGTTTTTTGCTTGTTTTGCAATTTTTTGCATTAACAAACATTATGCCACAAATGCTGTCAGATGTACTTTGCTAGTACTGAACCCAGAATATTATATTTAACTCTTTCTTACATCTAATTTCTGTGATTTGAGAACTATAAATGGCAAATATGAGAAACACGTTGTTTGCTCAATTTATCCCTCCTACAATTCAAGAAAATGCATAAAACTTGCACAGATACTGAAATTCTAGTATCTGAAAGTTATGTGGTCATAGCTCTTCGTTTGCTTTTGTTGGTTGTTCTTTCACAGTGGTACATAGAAAGATACAATCCAAACACTGGTATCAGATATCAGGTTTTAATTCATACTCATAGCGGTAAACATTACTATCCGTTCAGGAACTGTAGATTTGCCATATGGTGTTTTTATGACAATTATATTGACTACATCGTGTCTGACAAAAGATGTTTTAGCACATGCTGTTTTAACATTTTGAATGGGCCTGCATGCTGTGGAAAAAGAGAAAGTGGGGAAGAGATGATAGTGTTAAAAAGGATGATGCTGACAAAAGAACAGAAACCTTTATGTGTATTTGTCTGTGGGTCTGTGTGTATGGTGAGTGATGATGGTGTTATGTGACGTGGCTGGGTGCAAGATCAAAAGGGCCTAACAACTGCACCTGTTCATACTAGAGCTGTTCTGTTTCCATCTCTTGCTATTTCTTTCTTTGCCACACACTCATATAACACACTTTCTATTTCTGAATACCTTTCCACTGCTTTTTTGTCCCAGTTTCTAGCCTGTCATCCAAATGCCCACCTGTTGGAGAAAAGAAAAAGCCTTACTCTGGTGCTGTTTCAATGTGTTTCAAATGATGTTACTGAAGCACTTAAGTTAACATGTCATTTCTGTCAAACCTAGCCTGTTTCTTTAGGTATTTTTCAGTAACACACGCTTGAAACAATTTAAACAGGTTTATTTAGAAAATTAGAAACTTAATATCACTAGCTTTAGTGTTATTATACTAGATGCCTCATTAATGATCACTATGTGCAATATCACTTGTTTATTTGACAAAATACCCTACCTCTTCTTAATCCATTCTCTGTCTATTCGTGTGTGTGTGTGTATACAGTATATATTCAACTTTTTCCGTGATTCCACAATTGTTTGATTAACATTAATGAAACAGACCTACAGTACCAAACGGATCTAATATAATGTTACACATCAGAGGTTTTCCCCAACAGTTAACCAAACATTCACTTACGACATTACAGTTGACATACAGCCAAGACAGATTTTTGAAAGTAATATATTCTGTGTATATATGTGTACATCAGCATAAGTTATAAAATCACATTTCATTGTTTCAGACTCATGCCAGATTCGCTATGAATATTCACAATGTTGGAATACAGTGCTTTACAACGATACCAAACTTGTGTTGAGGGAAACGCCAGTCGCTGAGAAGCGAGTAGTGAAAAAACAGTTCTGTCAGGTGGATTGCCTGCTGTCATTACGTCACCTCGGCTCCACCCCCGTCCTGCCTCTTTGCCCCTTTTCTGTTATTTGGGAGTGAAGCATAGTGACGCTCTGCCAAGATGGCAACGGCCGCCTTTAGATTTCAAAAGTGTTCTCATAGACACTACGTCCATATTTTTACTGTCTATGAGATTAACGTGGTTGTGAAAAGGCCATGTGTTTGAGTCAGAAGGCACTTCAGTTAATTTCTTGAACTATCTCTACTATATTCAGGGGCCGATGATTTCCGCGATGTAGGAAACGTAATTACGGATACCATTCATAAAAATGGAATTTACTGTAACGCGGAATGTCACTGAATTTGTCCAATTTTGGATGAATAAAACAAGTTTGTACAATTAAATCAAATCGTGATATGGACTAGTGTCTGTGAATATTGAACCACAAAAAGACTATTTGAATATGATTCTGTCATGTTCTGCTTCAGAGCTTCATCTCCAGAGCTGCTCTGAGAGTCACTTCATGAGCATTTTACCGTTTCATTTGAGAAAAACTTTTGTCATATCATACGCACACAGAAACTTCAAGATCTTCATGGCAACCCATCAAAATAAAAGTTTGGTTTAGCTTGTAACAGAAATATAGCCCTATTGTAGTACTATATGCTACTATTATATTACTATTGTATAGTCTACTGTATGTCTTAATGTAATACTACTACTAGTACTACTACTTCTACAAATAATAATAATAATGATAATTATAATAAAATTTTGAAGTTATAATCACACAATTTTTCATCCATGTTTTAATTTTAACAGTAATTTGGAAAAAAAAAGAATTTGAGAAAAAATAGTTTAGAGCCAAACATATTAAATTGCATCATATTTTTTTCCATTGGATTGTATTGCATTGAATCGCTTTGTGTTTGTCACATGTGTTTCAATCCTGTCATGTTTTAGTTTACGTCATGTCTGCACCTGTCTTCATTTGCCCCTGATTAGTTTAACTTCCTCCACCTGTGTTCATTAGTTCCGTCTGTGTATTTATACTTCCTGTTCTGTTCTTCCTTTGTCGGTGTTTGTTTGTGCCATGCACACTGTTACGTGTTCCTGTATTCCAAGATTAAACCTGTCTGTTGTATTCTACCTACGTCTCCTGTTCCTGTTTAAACCCCAGCGTTACAGTGTTTAATCAAATTGAAATCGTATCACATCACATTTTAATATGGATGAATCGTATCGCATCGTTTCGGTAGCTGCTTCATATGCATCTTTAATGTATCGTATCGTTGGCTATGAGATGAGTATTGCATTGGCCTCAGTTATGGAGATGCGCATCCTTAGAGTGTCTTATTCACATATATCTTTGTTTTTTATTATACTATGTGTGTACTGTTGTTGTCTCTGTGTACTTGAAGCTTCTTCTGTCACCAAAACAAATCTCTTGTGCATACAAACATACTTGGCAATAAAGCTCTTTCTGATTCGGATTAAAAGTTTGGTATTAAATGATGTTTAAAATCATAAAAGCTTATTAATTTTTCACAAAACCTTTCCTGAAATGGAAACTCCCATCTGAATTATTTTATTACTTTTTCAATTACCCCTCTAACATACATTAAATTGAGTCTTTTTTAATAACTTCAGTTGATTAAAAAGAAAAACCATCTTCATTCCATTTTTAATCAATTATATGGACCTAATTGATTTTACTTTCGTATTGTGATATTCACCACAGTATGACATATTATCTAGCAGTTGAGAGTCATTGGGACAAATACAGTTGAGCTCAAAAGTTTATATACCCCTTGCAGAATATGCAGAAATGTTAATAATTTTAACAAAATATGATCATGAAAATTGCATGTTATTTTTTTTTTATTTACTGTCCTGAATAAGCAATTTCACATAATATATGTTTACATAAAATCCATGTTGTGAAAATGACGCTGAGCTAGAAGTTCTGAAGACCCCCAAGTTTGTGCCAGGCTGCGGCCTTGTCTTTCCATTCACCAAAGATCCTCTGAATCCAACTGGTTCTCTCTCATCAAGACAACATCAACAAGATCAACGGAGCCTCTACAAATTGCATCAGGACAGTTTAATTCAAATGGGCGAGACATGCAAGTATCACACTTAGTCTCATTATTTGATACATCAAGTATCCTTACCCCTTTTAAAGAAGGGTGTGTTAGAACTAAACTGATGGTTTGCTCAAGGCTGTTGATCTGTTGACTTTCAAACAATGCTATATCTTGCTTTTCCTTCTCTTGGTACACTGTATGCATGTATGTATGTGTGTGAATGTTAGAGTAGTTTAAGTGTTCAGTCTAGTTAATAAAGTCTTATGCATGTTACATGCGAAGTTGTCTATGTTTCATGCTCATATACGGGAGTCCCTAATCATGCAGATTTTGACTACATGCTCTAAGTAGTACTGTAGAGTAAGAATGTCATTTCCCATAACCAGGAAATGAACATTTCTTAGAACTAATAAACAATTAACCAAGTGTCCACTGGACAAACCGGTTAATTGACTGTAAAATTGATTTTACTACATTAAGTTAATTCTATTAACTGATCCAAATATTTATAATTAATTGTAATAAGTTGTAATTAATTATTCATATTTCTTTTGAGCTAAATTTGCTACATCCACTTGAAAAAAAATAGCTGAATTCATAAAAAATCACCCAGCTCAAAAGCCTTACATACCCTTGATTCTTAATAATGTGTGTCGTTAGCTGGATGATCCACAACTGGTTGTTTGTTTTGTGATGGTTGTTTACGAGTTTGTCTTGAGCAGTTACACTGAGCTCTGTTCTTCAGAAAAATCCTCTATGTCCAGCAAATTCTTTGATTTTCCAGCATCTTCTGCATATTTGAACCTTTACCAGCAGTGATTTTGAAATCCATCTTTTCACACTAAGGACAACTGAGGAACTCAAACACAACCATAAAAACAAGCTGAGAACATTCACTGATGCTCCAGAAGGAAACATGATTCTTTAAGAGTTGGGGGGTGAAACTAGCAGCTGTGGTTGCCAGACCTTTACCATAAAAAAATATGGTAGCAACGTTTTAGGTTTTACGGAACAGCACTTAGATTTAACAGTTCAACACAGTATAATTTAAAAGTTTATGTTGTTGATAGTTACAGTTCAAAAGAAATCTGTTTAATTTATGGTAAAAAAAAAAAAAACAACAAAAAAAACATATTTCATTAAACAATACAATGTTAATCTCACAACCTATTGAAGTTCCAAAATTTGTTTGTATCTTTATAATACACTGACAACCACCAAACTCAGTAGTGATGTAAGTCATACGATGAATCAAAACTCATGACAAGCAGCTATTCCACAGGATGGACTATACTAGTATGTAGAAGGTTCAGTGTCATTCACACAAACACTAACACCACCATGGTAACACACATGAAATTAAAAAATGCAATAAACATTAATTTAACAACATTAGATGTAACAAAAAACTAAGAAGTTTTAAGAAACAGTTATTTCAGCGAAAATACATCAAATGTGAAGTGTCATGCAGGCAATTGTGGTAATGTCAATTTACGGTTTTTCACTGTAAATTATACTATGACTATTTTTTCACTTCCAGAAAACGTAAATTTAACGGTATTTTACCACATAAGTTACATTCAGTGTACAGTTAGATCTATTACAGTAATTCACCATATATAGCATGTAAACTTTCTGTAAACCAATTAACTGTTTTTCACCATAGCATTTTACCATTAAAATATAATTTTTTAAAGTATGTCACAGAGTCAGTCACCACAGATCAAATTGCTACACTTGCCTTGTCCTGCAGTTTTGCCCTGTACAGTATTAGGAAGAGTAGTCTCCTCCTATTGGAGTTCTTGTCCAAACTCTTGTTCTATCCAGATTGGACCATTGTAATGCTCTCTTAGCATGCCTTCCAGCATGCGCAGGCCTTCAAGCCTCTACAACTGATCCAGAATCCCGCAGCAAGAGAGGTCTTTAACGAGCGGAAGAGAGCGCACATCACACCTCTCCATCAGTTTGCACTGGCTGCCAATAGCACGCATTAAATTCAAGGCTCTAATGTTTGTCTACAGAACATACCTTTTTTGTCAGCACTTGACCCAGTAATACACTGCTCAAAAAAATAAAGGGAACACTTAAACAACACAATGTAGCTCCAAATCAATCACACTTCTGTG
Organism: Opsariichthys bidens; assembly: GCA_037194245.1. NCBI lineage: Eukaryota > Metazoa > Chordata > Actinopteri > Cypriniformes > Xenocyprididae > Opsariichthys > Opsariichthys bidens. Next base: position 13,759,718 of record CM074280.1, on the reverse strand, counting down.
AAATCAAACTGTCCACTTAGGAAGCAACACTGATTGACAATCAATTTCACATGCAGTTGTGCAAATAGAATGGACAACAGGTGGAAAGACCAATTCTCCACAGACCAATTCTCAGTTCCTATGCCTACTGGCTGATATTTTGGTCACTTTTGAATGTTACATTTTCACTCTAGTGGTAGCATGAGACAGAGTCTACAACCCACACAGGTGGCTCAGGTAGTGCAGCTCCTCCAGGATGGCACATCAATGCGAGCTGTGGCAAGAAGGTTATTTGTGTCTGTCAGTGTGGTGTCCAGAGCATGGAGGAGGAGGAGGAGGTGGAGGAGGCCATAGGAGGGCAACAACCCAGCAACAGGACCGCTACCTCCGCCATTGTGCAAGGAGGAGCAGGAGGAGCAATGCCAGAGCCCTGCAAAATGACCTCCAGCAGGCCACAAATGTGCATGTGTCAAACGGTCAGAAACAGACTCCATGAGGATGGTATGAGGGCCAGACGTCCACAGGTGGGGGTTGTGCTTACAGCCCAACACCGTGCAGAATGTTAGGCATTTGCCAGAGAACACCAAGATTGGTAAATTCGCCACTGGCGCCCTGTGCTCTTCACAGATGAAAGCAGGTTCACACTGAGCAGATGTGACAGACGTGACAGAGTCTGGAGACGCCGTGGAGAACGTTCTGCTGCCTGCAACATCCTCCAACATGACCGGTTTTGCGGTGGGTCAGTAATGGTGTGGGGTAACGAGTTGAGATCCTCAGACCCCTTGTGAGACCATATGGTGCAGTTGGCCCTGGGTTCCTCCTAATACAAGACAATGCTAGACCTCATGTGGCTGGAGTGTGTCAGCAGTTCCTGCAAGAGGAAGGCATTGATGCTATGGACTGGCCCGCCCGTTCCCCAGACCTGAATCCAGTTGAGCACATCTGGGACATCATGTCTCGCTCCATTGCACCACAGACTGTCCAGGAGTTGGCGGATGCTTTAGTCCAGATCTGGGAGGAGATCCCTCACGAGACCATCCGTCACCTCATCAGGAGCAAGCCCAGGCGTTGTAGGGAGGTCATACGGGCACATGGAGGCTACACACACTACTGAGCCTCATTCTGACTTGTTTTAAGGACATTACATCAAAGTTGGATCAGCCTGTAATGTGGATTTCCACTTTAATTTTGAGTGTGACTCCAAATCCAGACCTCCATGGGTTAATTAAATTTGTTTTCCATTGGTAATTTTTGTGTGATTTTGTTGTCAGCACTTTCAACTATGTAAAGAAAAAGTATTTAAGAAGATTATTTCATTCATTCAGATCTTGGATGTGTTATTTTAGTGTTCCTTTCATTTTTGAGCAGTATTAGCACTTTTTCTTTTTTATATTTCTATTCTCTTTCCATATATTTAATCATTTTTAAAAATCCTCGGTATGAGCATTTTGCTGGAATAACTGGGACTTGGCATGGCACTTGCATACTGTTGCACACACGTTGATTTGATTGCTTCTACTGTTCTCATTTGTAAGTCGCTTTGGAGAAAAGCGTCTGCTAAATGACAAAATTTTAATGTAGGTAACGTGAAAATAAGCGAGGCACTCTGCCCCAGTGGGCAACAGATTTTCATTGGGAAAATTGTGGGGCTCTGTAGAGCTGGGGAGGGCTAGACTTTAATATATTATATCCTGCTCATTTTACGATTTAAAATATTCTAGAAAATCTGAAAATATTTGTTACAGCATGCTGAACACGTTTATAATTTATTATGGATTCAGTTTATATAGACGTTTATGTTTTGGATTAATATTTTGGTGATGCTCTGCCGCACATGCCCTTACAGATGAGCCGTGGCAGTCCGAAGCATAGTCTCTACCTGAGATGACTGAGTGAGGATAGGCCTACCTATTTTTATTCAATATTTATAACTCTCCATCAAAGAAGAAAACAATAAGGTCTTACTTTATATCAATCACAATGGAATCACCTTTCTAACATATTCAGCTCTGAAATGAATCGAGTAACTGGATGTTGATTAAAACATCATTCTTAGCTCATTTATGTAAATCCAACAGCCTAATGATTTCAATCATATCAAGCTGTTCAAAGACTGTCATTTTCCATTAGTGCATTTAAGTAATTTATATGAATGCATTGTAAATAGCTGTCCCGCCCTATTCTATTGTCTATGAAGGTCGTGATTCTACAACAAGCCTCAATTACAGCCCAAGAGAACTTTAGAAATAATAGCTGTAATTATCTTCAAATGTTATCAATTAGCATCTCTGTTGTTCTTTGTTGAAGAAGCGTTGGGCCATAAAAGGACAGATGCTGCTGCTTGTGGGTCTGAACATTTGTGTTTGAGTGAGAAAGAAAGATTCTATTTGAGGAAGCCTCAAATCATGTATTAATAAATAACCCCTGAAGAAATTCAATTGACAAGAAAACAGATGGACAGAAAAACGGACTTCTCAGTTTGAACAAGGTATAAGCTTTTGTCCTCCTGCCTCCTCCTGGCTGATACATGAACTGCAGCCAACCTTCACTTTCTAAATAATTTGATCTTCTCTGTTGGTAGCTTGGTGTAATTGAAATCTAATTAATCAAATGATTTAAAAGAATTTAGGGCAATTCTTGTTTGTAATAACAAGACATGTTTGTAATCCTGCCTCCCTCAACAAGGCTATTGTTTGATCAAATCCAAGAGTAGTCATCATCAACATCATCAACTTTACACATTTAAATTTTTCAACATTAATTCAAAACAGTCTTTCCTTTCCTCTCCCTCTGATTAAAATGAATTAGCATTGCAAAAACCAATAAACACCCTGTAGAGTCAAACAAGAAACAAGTCACAATGAGATCATAAGATGCATACAGGAGCTTCAGAAGTCATAAAGTCACGTGTGGCTCATTTGTGGGTTTAGGCTTGACTCCTCGAGTCAAATTATTCATACACAGGCTATTAGATTCCAAATCCTAATCACTGTTTAATGCCTGACTCATGCCTGTTTGCTCAGCAGGACATTATAATAATAAACAACATTAATTTGGGACTCTGGTCAGCATACATAATTTAGCAGTGGTTTTTATTTATAAAGATAATTGAAGTGTTTTAAGCGCTAAAAAGCTGAACTACGCATGAATTACGTTATATGGTATTATCTTTAAAATAATAAACATGCTGAGAATTGTTCAGCAACACTGAAACTATTCATTTATGAAGTACATTACATGTTTAATGAAATCAAGCTTATAATTATTGTTGACAATAATTTCTACAGAAGGAAGAGAGAAGGAAATGATTGAAACATATGTTGAGCCATCATCATACAGTCAACTTTTCAACAGCTTTAAAGGTGCAATAGGTAATTCTAGTTTACAGTAATACAGCTTTGAGTCACTCTTGCGATACTTTGCTGTCATATGCCAATGTTTGCGCAGTGCCGATGCATTTCGAACAAGCCTAATGCGATGTCCCACCTGCCAGTCAACGTATGTTTTTACATGACCTTGCGCACCCTGTTCACGCACACATAGAGATTCGTCATCAGCGCAAGTTCAGACTGCGTCTCATTTCGAATGCTGCATATGTAATTGAGGTGGTCTCATTTAAGAAAAGTAACATTTAGATTGGAAAGTAAGAACAAAATTACAGTATTTTACACCTCACAAGGAATAACAGTCAATTATATTACGGTAACTTTTCTTAAACAAGCCATCATTGATGACGTATACAGCCTTCAAATGTGACACCCGGAAGACGCAGCTTCCAAAATGGGATGCAGCTACAGACAGATATAGTCACGGAGCACCACAAACAAACAGCAGCATCTTTTACAGTTTCTCAAAAAAAAAACAAGCTTATGCTATGTTCATGCCATAACTACCATAATTAAGAGATGGCAACCTGTGATGTTCTAATCTGTGATGTGTTTCCATGTCAACAGTATCAATGCTGAAATGAATCTGCAGGAACAAGCTCTCAAAGTTACTTCATTTTTATTGCAATGTTACGTGCTTCGAGACATGAGGTAGTAAGGCGAGATACCCCAGGTGAATAGGGTAAAAAAAAAAAAAACCAAGATATCACCATACTTCCCCCAGATGATACATTAAGAAGCAAACATTTATTGTAATACAAGTTTTCTGAAATGTTATGTTTAAATCTGCAAATGAAACATTATCTAATTAAATCTGCACTAATTTGCATACATTTCTAGCACAAAAACCTGAACTTTGTCAGGTTCAAACTTCTTGTTTCATTTTTTTTTTTTACATATTAGAGTCAAAGATTTTTACAGAGTGAATCTCTTTTTATCACATAAATCAGTAAATACTGTCAACAGCCAGAAACAAAATTATTTACACCATTAATAAAATGTGTAAAATCAGCAAATTATATATGAACAAACCCCTCTGTAAAAACCTTCATAATATAGATGAGAATAAAACTGGTGTATGAAAGTTCAGCTGAAGCGGAGATTTCTGACTCAGAGCAGGAGAAAAAAAAAACTCAGTTTGGGAAAATGGCTATAAAGATATGTACTATAATAAAAATCAACAGACACAAATAGATAAAGTGCTATAAAAAAAAAAAAAAAAGTGTATTTTGGTTGTTTTCTTTCCACCAGTCTGGAAAAACACTTTATGAAAAGCCAAAAAGCGCAAAATATCAAGATTGACATGTACATGAAAAACGTAGGCTACTGTGCATTTGCTTACGTTTTCATACACACAAAAACAAAAACGTAAAAATGCTTACATATTACCAGCAATAAAATGTTAATTATTTATGTGTCCAAGTGTGAATGTGTACGAATTCCCATGTGTTCATATTAAAATCGTGGAATTAATCTTTTGATTCTTTTGTATTCAATTGCCATATAAATACATGTTTTTAGTACCATTTATTAAATGCAGTTTAGTCATCTACTTAATATGAAATATTTCCATTCATGACTTGTGCTGTAAACTCATTTCGGAGGAGTACATGTTAAACAAGACTACACTTTGAAACCTTTAAATGAATACAATTTCTGTAATTGTTTAACCATTTTGTAATATTTAGTTTGTTTGCTGTGAGACACAAAAGGCCTTTTCTCCTTTGCTGTGACTCGCCATCCAACAATAAGATACACAAAACAAAACATAAATTCACAAATTACATCAATTTTATTTGTTCGCTGTCCTCCAAATATTGGATAGGGTGATGGCTGCTGAGGGATGCTGGTATGGTTCCATAACTTACATGATTTACTTTACTTTTTTCTCTATTTTTTCTTAAATATTAAAAATTCCATTCCAAACACTGTCATATACTATCATGGCATTTAAAGGGGCATTTAAAACCCCAGTTCCAGTCCTGGCCAGATGAGGGCGTGTTGAGCTTTAACTAATCCTTTACTCCAGCAATGCTGTAGAACAGTGTGTTTGACAACTATGGAACACTCAATTCCACAACAGAGAGTCAGACTGAATGAGCCAGATATACTTGGCTCTGTTAATAGCAAGAAAAAAAGAATAGACAGGGATAAAATGTCATAGATTGTAATGCTAGATAACAAAGAGACTTAAACATCTTCTAACAGCAGTAAACATTATATTTGTGGTTGATGTATAACAAAACAGAGGTCATAAAATAATTTAATATCAGGTTAAAAGTGACATATTTTGATGCTGTGATCATTTGTTGGAAGACATTATCACTTTTTGCTTTTTAATTTTTTGTGTGTCTTTGTTGTTGTTGTTGTTATTTGATGACAAAAATAACACTCCACTAGAACAATTTAGAATACATTTTACATATTAACCAGGTTTGAGGCAGGTGGAATGATTCATTAGCTCCCAGCACACACAAACACAAAATTAGGACTCAATAATCAATGGTTTACTGCCTAATGTCCAAGTCATAAGCTGATAAAGCTGTTTATGAATGTTATGTACATTTGATAAATCAGCTTATTGCTAAACTCCATGATAAGAAGACATTACATATTTCACAAATATTGTACTTATAACTTTCCCTCTCTCCCACCCTTTGCCTTCTGGTGTTGTTAAATTGCACTTCTGCAGAATGCCTCTCCACAAGCATTTTCAGTGTACAGTTGCCACTGACTTTTAGTGCACAAGACGAATAACCTTGAAAAAATGAAAATCAGATAATCTTAGTAGAGAAGCAAAGGTATAAACGGCGTACTTTATGTACTTTTTAAGGCACTATAACTGCACCTTACATTTTTATGAATGAGCAATCTTCAAAGCATTGCCATGTCTGTCAAACACCCACATGTACAGCTGTTTCGTGATTGGTTGGCCCAACCTCAAGGTGCTCTGGCAGTCAGCGGGTTGGCTAACAATACTGAGCCCATACTTCAGGTTGTTTTTCAGAACCTTTGTACTTTAGCAGGAAAATCTGATAATTTAGCACAGACTCATAATAATACATTCATAATACATTAGCTGTAATTCTGAAAGTGCTCTCGTGTGTTATTGTTGCTGGAAAATTTTCCCTCCAATTAACTTGCAAATGATAACTGTTGAGCATTCTCCAGCAGCAACGATGGTTATTCAAATAATGAGCTGTTCTCATTAGCAATTTAAATCTTCAAGTACTTGTTTTGTTCTTGCATTTTTCTCAACAGATTTTTTTTTTTTTTTTTTTTTTTTGAAGTTTTGGTCAGAGGGGATAGAAGAGGGTTGATCGGACCCAACGAAACCCAAATAAAAATTCCACTTCCAACAATAATTACTTTGGTAACACTTTAGAATAAGGTTCATTTGTTAACATTAGTTAATGCATTAACTAACATGAACTGACCTTGAGCAAAAAAATAATAATAATAATTAACAAAAATACAGCAGTTCATTGTTTGTTTATGTTACTTCACAGCGCATTAACTAACAAATACAACTGTTGATTTTAAGAATGTATTAGTAAATGTTGAAAATTGTTGAGATTTGCATTTGTCAGTAAAAGGCTTCCTGCTGCATCTAATGATACATCCTAGCAATGGAAACAACTGAAGGCTAAATTCTTAAAGTAAGCTCTAAAGGTGAAGTCAAAATTGAAGTCTAACAGCAAATGAGCTACTCTGTATTTACATCTAAAAGGAGGAAAAAAAATAAGAGTGAGGAAAAAATATAGAGGCAAAATGCAACACATCAACAAGCATTCTCACAGAAATGTATTGTCAGAAATTCTGTGAAAGAGGATAAAATTGGCTCTTGAGCTTAATCCCAAGTCTCAAAGGATGGATTAGAACATTTCAACCACATAACTTCATGTTGTGTCAGGGGAGGCCATAAGGATGTCTCGCCTGATGAGTCAATTTAAAGGAGCCACTTTAACATTTTCATTATTTTATGCCACTATTCCACCCAGACTTGCTGCTTAATCTCTGCCACGCTTCATCTGGGATTTGTTTGATCTGTCATAACATCCGGCTGCTAAAGCGTCGAGAGAGACTGTAAGAGAAATGAGGCAGGCAGAGATGAATATAAAAGTTTGTTTGATTTTGCTTTTTTGTTTAAATACAGACAAATAATGAGACAAATGCGAGTTGTTTATATTGCCGATGTGTTTGTACATATACAAATAAACATATATAGTGCTTTGTAAAAATGCTCCTGTATGTAAATATTTTGCCCTAATTTGTTTTATATACATTAACATATTTATATATATATATATATATATATATATATACACACACATTTATTTTAGATTTGTAACATAAATAATGACCCTCGTGTATTTCTTTCTTCTGGAACACAAAAGAAGATATTTTGAAACCAAACAATTTCAGTTCCCATTAACTTCCACTGTATGCTTTTGGTTGTCAACATTCTTCAACATTTGGTTGCAAAATATCTTCTTTTGTGTTCTAGAAGGAAGTCAGTCATACAGGTTTGGCGCGAAGAGCCATGATGACATTATTTTGAAATTATCTTGTTGGGTGGACTGTCCTTTGAAATGTGGTAATTTAATGATTATGGTCAATTATTACTAATTTCTTAACATCTTTATAATATAAAACATTATTTTTGTGTCCAAATCCTCACATTCATTGTTAATACCCTCACTTTCATTTCATTAAATCACGTGCACCTCTGCCTGTCAGCCATTTCAAGGCTTCTCTTTCCCCTTTATTCTGTCTTTATAGAGTATCATGTCCTTCAGCTCATTGGTCAGTACAAGTAAAGACAAAATTTTTGTTTTTGATTCTTCCACTTTGCTTATATTGACTATAGGCAACATTATATTTTGAATTAGAAACATTTGTGGAAAAGATGTCAAATAAAATGTTTGTCGAGCGCTGCCCTGTAAGCTCCATGATCACTGTATGAAATCATGTGTGGTGTTGAGGGATGAGAAGAGCCTCACTGGGGTCTCAGCATTAAGAGGAAAGATGGCCGTAGGGAGTTTCCTGTCTGCATCACGCTTCTGTACCACCTACTCCCCCTCCTCAGAAAAGCTGTCTCTCCCCAGACGTTATCTCTCTCCCACACATTGCCACACAGATGTTTTGCCACAAAGCACTGCAGAGCGTAAGCCACTATAGGGCAGAATTTCCACATGGCGTACTGTCCCCTCAACCAGACAAAAATTAAATCTAGCCTGTATAAATCTGTGTTTGCATGAGTTATAGCCTGTGCATTATGGCACTGAATGCCGTCTTCAGTTCATGAGGCTAAATGAGAACCTGCAGCTTCTGGACAGAAACGGATGAAAATGTATTCTAGAAATGATGAGATGATTGTTTGTTGCCTGTTTGCTAACCTGGGTCACATCATGTCTCGAAACTGGTTGATTCTTGACTGAGAAAGCAGTGACTGAAATTATTGTGGCCAAAACCATGAAAGATGCTGAATGCTGATAATAGTTTTGATTGTGTTGACAGATTTCAGCCCTTAGATTTCATAGCAGTGTACTGTGATGTTAAATAATGCGAAACCCCTGAGTACAGGAAACCTTCCAAGTACGAAACTGGCACATCTGACCTATACAGATTTAGAAAAGACCTTAAAACAGCAGCTCTTCTAGGTTTCTAGGTCATAATGTGCACAAAGAAAAAAAAAAACTAAAGACCTTCAAGTTTGTTCCACCTTAAGTCAATAAAGGTTCGAAGGGCATTCTTTTTTTTTTTTTTTTTTTTGTATACACTGAATTAGCATTCAAGCTGAAATACCGTTCTAATTCATTCACATTATTATTTAATCATTAATAACTTTAAAAGTAATGAACGTCTGGGCAGAATCATATCCTTTGCATACTTAAAATAAATGAAATTAAACTTATCTCATTTTTAGTCAGTATGTCTTTCTCAAGAGTTAATAAATCAAGAACACTAGATCTCTGATACAGTATCTCTAGAATAACAACTGTCACTAAATATTTAATTACAAAATATTAAAACAAACACTCCTGATCACTAGCCAGAGCTTTTCTGTTGTGCGTGCCTGAGGATTTTAAAGAAAGCGTCAACACTTAGAAAAACAATCTGAACATGAGCATTACAAATAGATCTATGATTGTGTGTATGATTTGTCATCAATTTCAACACGAACCAGCCCTAGGACAAAAGCTTCCCCAGACTACTCTCAGTTCCTCCCAAGGTTCTTCCTCGTCAACTTAAGATCCAATAGAGTTTTTCCGACTGCTGCCGTCGCCTTTGGCACTACTCTTTCCAACGCTGTTTGGAACATTGGGCAATGTATTGTGAAAAGCGCTAGACCAACAAGTATAATTGAAATCAAAGTTGAATTGGATTCAAACGCTCATTTGCTCAATGAAGAGATCTTCAGCATCAGCCATCACAGCATTTGAGACATGTTTCTGGGTGAAGGAGGCACTGTTTGCGCTTGATTAACAAATCAGACTGTAATGCTGGCCAAATGTTGGTTACGTACATGTTGATTTGAAGGTTATCTAAGATCATGTTAACAAAGGTATGCAATCACATGTCCTCGCATGAATAATAAGCTGTTGGTTGACAGTCGTTCTTGACAAAGGACAGACTGACCCATCTTATCTAGTCAGTAGTGGTTTCTCTCAGGTGACAGTTTGAACTCTGCTCTGTTCTGAGTCAATAAATGTACTATGAGTACACAAAGCTTATTTACTATGAGGGAACAGCCCACTCAGCATCATGGCCCGATTCCTCATGGACACCGACCAACACACACGCATCACGTACTGCACGCGGACACCTACAACCAACACATCATTATCTCCAGCCTGTTCATTCACAAACTAAAAATAGCGTTCAGATTCACATAATGCTTTCTTTTCTCGCCCGCCTAAAACTTCATTTCCCCAACAGGCAGTTTTGTTTTAGCGCAAACAGGTGACTATCGCTTAAAATTGAAAAAAAAAAAAAAAAAAAAAAAGGTAAATCTCTCATCAGTGCAGTATTGTTCAGTAAAAGGGTTTGGCCAAGCAAGGTCATTAAACTTTTAACCAATCCAGAAACTTTGCATGACTCTTTGTCATCACGTTCACACACCCATCCCACTGGACGAACAGCTGACGGCAGTGAACATCAACAACGCGTGTCCGCGAGAGGGAGGTGGCGTGCGTTCGCGTCATATGGCCCGCCGCTCTCTGATTGGCCAGCGCGACTCACCAGACATGACCGCGCTTGTTTTCTGCAGAGGAAGCGCGCGTGCAGCGGTATTGTACTGTGGAAAGAAACAGGCAGCAGCTTTTCGCCAAGAGATGATGTGACCCAACAACGCATCTGAAGTCACGTTTTGTTAGCCTCGCGTTTTGCAAAATAGTTTTATAAGGCACAGTTGCGTTGCGGTTAAGACGAGGACACTGCCTAAGGATCGAGGTGGGTTTTCATAGCATGTACTTCCACTGACAAGTTTGTCTTTAGGGCTGTTTAAGTATTTGCAGCGCGGCTTTCACCATTATTATAACGCTTCTTTGAACGTGTTTTGATTCTCACAGTGCCAAATGCCAAGACTCGAGGAACACTGTTGGAGCTGCTCCTGTTCGACCAGTGTGAAGACGAAGGACTTGTCAAGCGCCAGCTGGATTGTTTGTAAAACGGGTGAAATGATGTCCATCATAACCTCGGTGCTGAGCCATGCCTACGGCTCTCTACACAGCCTCCAGTCCGCTAATTTGATTCGACGGGGGCTGGTGTTGTTTATCGTTGGAGTGGTTCTCGCCTTGGTGTTAAACTTACTTCAGATCCAGAGAAATGTGACATTGTTCCCAGAGGAAGTGCTGGACACGCTGTTTTCCTCCGCCTGGTGGATTCCTCTCTGCTGCGGCACCGCTGCTGGTAAGTCAGTGACGGTAGGGCTCGAAAAGATTATTTTGCATGTGTCTACAAGATAAAATACGGTCTGCTATATGTGGGCCTTTTGATATTGTGTTCACAGTACGTAAGAATCCCTTGACTGGTGGTTGGGGACAGTTTTGTTGACATTAGTCTTTGTCGCTATCGGTTAGTACTGCCCTGGTAACAGCCGGGCATTTGGGTTCATTCTTGGGGTGCTGCCTTTTCATTGGCTGCGCTCAGAACGGGTGAGCTGCGACGGAGGCACGCCATTGGCTGGTGCGCCGAACATGCCACTTAGCCGAAAAGAGAAACACGGAAGTCGTGTGCAACATAAATTAATAAATAATTCGGTCACGCTCGACTCCTCCTCCTGCATTCCTCACAGTCCACATAGTGGTGATGTGGACAGATAGTCTACATCCTTTTCAGCAGTAGACGATTTTTCTTTCTGTGGACTTGCATTTTATCTGATTCAAATTAAATTCTATTTATTTGTCATATATATATATATATATATATATATATAATAAAATATATTTGGTCAAACAAATATGATCGTGACAAAATTAACTTTAAAATCAGACATCAAATGTGTGTGTGTGTGTCGCCTCACATTGTGTTATTTAAAGTAATGTTTTCTCTTTCCTCAGCTGTTGTTGGTCTGTTGTACCCATGTTTGGATCGCCATCTTGGAGAGCCACACAAGTTTAAGCGGGAGTGGGCAAGCGTGATGCGCTGCATTGCTGTTTTTGTGGGCATCAATCACGCCAGTGCTGTATCCTTACCAGTGCCATTCATGAAATTGTAGCCATTTTGGACACTGAAAACTTTCAATTGTTTTTAGAGTTGTGTTAAGGCTGGAACACACCATACCACTTTTGAAATATGATTTTTTTGAAACCGGTTTTAAAACACTCTGCATCATACGCTTGCTGACTTTGCAAAGGTTTACTGAGGAAAAACTGGGCATCATGCACTAAAGAACTGATGATCATGTACGGCCTAGAAACTAGAAAGTTTTGTTTCGTTCTGAAACAACAAACCCCCCAAAATCTAGGCAAAAGTGGTGTACTGCATTCCAGCCGTAAGTCAAAAAGGTAGGTATTACTGTACTTGCACTAAGAGAACAGATTTATTCAAATGCCAGTAGGCACTTGAATAAATAAAGACACATCACAATAAGTCTCAAAACATTAATTTACATTAATCCAAGGAAAGTGCTCATCTAGAACTAACTTCTATTTCCTTAAGTCAAAGTACCTCACAGAAACTGGACTTTGCCAATAATGTGCAGCTTTCATTAACCCTGGCTGCCCTGTCTCTGGGCCTGTGGTGGACGTTTGACCGTTCCAGGAGTGGCTTTGGTTTAGGGCTGACCACTGCTCTTCTAGCCACTCTCATCGCTCAGCTGCTGGTCTACAATGGCATCTACCAGTAAGTTATGACTGACACATACTGAGCGATTGCAGTGGAAAACGTTTTGTCATGTGTCATCTATTACCAAGTAATGACTGAGTCACAGACTCAATTCCATATTTAAATTCGCAGAACATGTTGAGTCATCAGTTGATATTTTGTAAGGGTTTTGGTCTGAATACAGTATGTCATTTGTTTCCTAATAGCTTGGATTAAACAATTGTTAAAGGTTATTGGCTAGTTGTTTCAGTGCTTTATTCTTTTATTGTTTCTCAGGTATACGTCTCCAGACTTCTTGTATGTCCGTTCATGGCTGCCTTGTATATTCTTCTCTGGTGGCGTGACAGTAGGGAATATCGGCCGACAGCTAGCTATGGTAAGAAACATTTCCTCATTTTCTGCTTCAAACCCTTTTCATATGCCATGAAATCATTCATGTACAATACCTCTGTTAGATTACTTAAGTATTGTCTTTAGTTTCCTGGAGTGGTTTGCATTAGGCTGGTGGACAACTTTAAGTCTTAAGTTCAGAAATGAAACTTAAATGGGGCACACCCACAGAAGCAAAAGTGAAACTCAGTATCCTGGAATGGTTCAGCTATTTACAGCACTCAGTATAAATGCTTAGTTCTTCTGGTAACAGACTTGAGTGTTTTAGGAACCAAACCAGACTTAGACCCAGGTCATTACACGCATACAATTTAACATAACTTTAAGAGCCATTTAGACGGGATTAGTTTTGTAAACAACGTTTTGCGATACAGTTTTTAACAAAAGACCTGTGATTTTCCTAAACTGCCATTTAGCTGTAGTTGGGATCAAAGTTTTTAACATTCATAAAAGGCAGCACAATGACAAATTTGGCTTCGGTTTTACTGTATTTGATGGGAGTCAGAACTTTATCCAAAAGGGATTTCTTTGTGAACCCTTGAGTTCGGTGAAAAGTGGTTGGCATTGTGCCTTTAACTTTTATAGATGTTGTGTTGGAGAATAAAAAAACATGTTTGATTTGGAAATTTACTTGGTCTTAGGGATAACTAGAGATTGAGACTACTTCATTCTTACAACAGTCCTAAAATTAATAAAAAAAAAGGTTAAATGTGTAGAAATGTATCAAGTGCATTCCTTTTGAGTGATCATTTTAAGTTTCCAGTGCTGTTGACACCCTCACTATCTTGTGCTTGGGCTGAAACGTCATGGCTGGACATCTTAATTAGTTTCTGGTTGTAGACTGAGGCATGTTTGTGCCGTCCCATCCAAGCCTTCTCAGTCAGCTGTGCCTCTTTGTCTTGCTGACATAACCTCGTTCTTTCTCAAGAGCGTGAAAGCAGATTACGCTCCTTGTTTTTCATGCTAATGTTCAGAGATGGTAAACAAAGTGCTTTACTGGCTCACAAGTGGTGCATTCTACATGTTGTTATTTGGTGTTTTGTTTTTGAGTTGGCACCGGCCGATTTTGCTTGACCAATTGGGATTAGTGCTCTCTTCTAGTATTTTTCTCAACTTTCTTTATGAAGTGCCCAGTTGAGAGATGCAATAGACTCCCATATTAGATGTACCTGAATATACTGAATCAGAACCTTAGTTTCTGTGCATTGCTATTTTGTAGTGATGTCTTCAGCCAACTGTTTTCTGAACTTAACTCTTGACCAATTAAAATGTGAATGAATTAGTACTAACACAACACTGAAACATTTGTAAAAACTGTATTGGGATTACCATTTAAACCATTTGCACTAAACTAAACACTGTTTGGATTATTAAATATAGCAATATTTATTTCTCGTAGAGTTTGCTCCTCTTAGGAGGCTGACCAGCTGCCTGTGGGTGAGGCATGTGAGAGGCTATCATGTTTTACTGGGCTCCCCAGCCACACAAGCCTTGTTTAATTTGTGCTTGTCAAATATAGTGCATCGTCATTGTAGTCACAATGTTGAGGGGCCAAGTGGGCTTTAACAAGACCAGGTTCAGCTTTGTGACCAAAATCAATTTGGAATTGCTTAAAGCACCTTTTTAAATGTGCACTTGAGGTGCTGGAACACTTAAATAGTTAGTTAGTCTGAGCAGTTGGGTTGCTTTCTAATACTTAACTATATTAGTTCCGTTGCTGCCTGTATTGCACACTAGTACAGTTTATGCATGTTTCTATATTCTATGGAAATGGGGGCCGAATGCAAATCAAGCTATTTTTATCTATTTGGCTATTCTAGATGTGCCAACACTATATTTTCTTTACTAACGGACTGACTGTCTGTTTCTCCACAGGGCTCGACTGAGAAGCCTCATAATGACTAAGCGGGTGTCAAAGGTCATGAATTGAGCTTCGAAGAGTGCCAAAAAAGAGGGTGTGCAAGCTGAGACTCTATATTGGGTGTCCCTGGTTTCTGTCCAAGTGTAACTTCTGCTCTTAATTTTGCTCCTCTTTATAATGATACAAGAAAACAAGAGAGCAGGTTGGTCTGAGCTGGATCGGTGTGCCATGAACAGCATGAACATGAACATTCATTGCTACCATCAGCGTCATCATTGTTACAGTTCCTTGCAGCAGTGTTACTGGTAACGTCAGTCTTCTTATTACCAGGTTGCTAGACTGCCAATACAGGACTGTACAAAATCATAGCTAGTTTCACTGAAGGTGAAAGGGTGAAAATTGGTGTCTACAAATGAGTGTGTGCGCGCTGGTCCCATGGATAAGACCAGGGAAAAAAGGTGGCGTGGAAATTTGTTTTATTTTGTGCTGAAGAACCGAAAGAGAAATCAAAGGGAAAAAAAAATTCAAGACTGTGCAAAATACCTAAAAATATCCAAAGAGGTCTATGTACTGTCTATATAAGATTTGTTATAGTTTTATTTTTTAAAACACCTGCCGCACTGCGAGACTCCCATATACAGACTGACCACCTTGAGTGTTAGTACCAGAAAGGTTTGCCAATCACATTTGTGCCGACTGGTTAGTGTAGTATATTGACTGAATTGATCATGTCTTTATCATACTTTGTTGTTAATGCAGACCAAAAGTAAAACTAGAAACATTAGTTCTTGCAAAATGAAGTGGCACCTTGAAAATAAGAATCAAACTTCAGTTAAAACATCAAGGATGCCTATTTGTATTGATGTAAACTCATTTGAAATGGTGTGATGAAGTCCATTTAAAGGTTTCTAAATCAAAAGATTGAAAGGCCTCAATGGTTTGCAATCTGTGATTGCCTTTTGTATTATAGAATTAAGTGCTTTTGTCACTTCTTCTCCAGTATAGTCATTTCTTCTTTTTTTTTTTTCCTTTGTACTTCATTTATTGTGTATTGCTTATCACCTGTAGCCACTTCTATAGCTAATATGAGAGGTATCACCAGGCTAGTGTGTAGGTTTGGGGATCTTGGCAAATTAAGTGCAATCAGTTTCTTTGAGCCTGGTATTCTTTCATATTTATTACTTTTTACAACGTTAAGGTACCCCAAACGACTCATATGCAGTATAGCGACAAACCAGCAATAAACACATTGTTTTTATGTATATGTGAAGGTGTAGTATGACTGTAAACTCATTTTTAAAAGTCACGCACAAAAGATAATCTTGCAAATGATACCAATGACCATTTCCACTGTTCTGAAAAAACAACAGCCACGTCGTGTTGTTCTGTGTCTTTACTAGCAGTAGTAAGTTGGAGAAAAATCATTTTAAGCAAAATGCTGTGTGCTGTATTTTGAGAATGTTAGAAGAACATGAGGGAAATGTTTTAAAATGATGATATATTGTTGCTCTCAGGAGTAACAGGCTTTGTCTGAACCTCTCTGCTTCAGGGAACGAGAGATGTAAAATTGAATGAAAGCTTTATTTAAGAGGAGTGAGAAATGCAATAATGCATTTCTAGGAGTGAGTGTGCATGTGTGTCTTTAACACTTTGATTCATTTATACTGTTTTTAGGGTCAATGATGAATGAAATTCAATAAAATTGTGTTGTACAACAATCTTTGAGTTCTTCTCTTGACTTGTGTGTGCATTTTATTCATTCATTGTATTAACCTGGTTACATTGAGCTGTTATGGTCAATAGCATTAATTAAACCATAGACAACAGGCAGAACTAGTTTGTAATGTTAAATGAAACATTTTCTTTTATGCAGTATTGTAAGTCATAATCAGTGGTTTGGGTTTAAACAGTAATTTGTATAACCTTGTTTTATACGATGTGTAAAACATATTCATCTAAATAAAAGAGCACACAAAGGTTCATTTTTCATCTTCAAACATCTAGGTCACAAAATGTAAAACTAAACGTACCCACTAACCTCTAGCCCAGATGTCTGTTCTTGTTTTAAGTACATTGAATGCATTTTTCCTCACACCACTGAGCAGAGCAGCTCATGGAGAAACAAGCAGTTTTCAACAAATATTTATATGTGAAACATTATTAATTAGGTGTTTATTGCAGAATGTTAAGCATCTTTTTAAATGAAATGTATCATTTACATGTATATAATATGATTCCTGTCATCAAACTAATTAACATGTCCAAATAAATCATTCTCCTTTCACCATCTCTCATGCTCTTCTGTCGGGACGTCATCTGAGAAATTCTCCCCTACCCCCTCATCTATTTATAACAGCAATTAGGATTGACTGTACATGCCTATGCCTGTAAATGCACATACCTCGTCATCCTTTACCCACCCTTAAATATATTCTGAGATATTCTGTTTGCTACAACAACTTAGACTAAAGCATTTTTTAAGAACAGCTGTCTATTTCCTGTTACTCTTTGACCTACCACATTGTCTTCCATTCAAAGTCAAGAGCAAACAGAGCTACCTAACTGCATGTTAAATAAATGTTTTAAAAGGATGAATCCTGACAAGCATAAAACGCAATGCCGCTTCATGGCGAAGTGTCCTGAACTTGAGATAACAGTGTGTCCATCTTTCAGTTATTTAGCACAGTGTACTCAGTTAAAGTTAACTGGTCCAAGGCTGCATTTACACTAGGCATTAACATTCGATCCGCTTGTCCTGGGACCTGTACCATGATGGTAGTTGAACAAACTCAGGGTTACAGGATTAGTTTCAAGTTGACAAAACCAAACCACTCCAATCTGGCTTTGCTGGTACCATGGCACTGATCATTAACTTTCTCTGTCAACTCAGGCTTTGACCCTGAGTTTGTGGAGCACAGCAACATGAATGCGTGACATCATTGGCAAAACAGCCAATCACATGCCTTGCAACAGAGAGAAACCGTGATTCACTTCTTGCAAGAGAGCCAGCGTGATTTAGAGCACATTTGCTGAACGTTAAGAGGTTAAAGAAAATTAGGAATTTGAATGCATTTAGACTAAAGAAAACACTTTCACGTCCATGAAAGAGGACAAAAAAAAGAAATTGTCTTGCTTACAAGTGAAACTTGTGAAGTTAGTTTATATAATTGAAAATATAGCGATAGAGACAAACATACATGTAAGGTCGCATGTAGTCATTTTTAAAGATTTATCTAGGGATTCTACAACTTATTTATATTACATATGATCTGTATATATCAATATTCATTTAAAATAAATGCTGAACTGTTAAACTAAAATTACTTGTGTGTAATGGATTAATAATAATAAAAGATCATATAATAATTATATATATCATATATAAAGCATAAATTGAATCTAATTATCATTAAAGCCAGACAATTTCATTGTTAATTATTTTTTTTTTTTACTATATAGTGAGTGACCTTTAAAATGGAGAAAGAGAAACTGGGGGAGTGACTTTATTGCATTGGATGCATCAGTGTCACTTTGCTCACAACTTCGGTTTGAGAACTCTTACCCAGAACAAAACCTGCGCCAGAGCAGGTTAGCCGTGGAGCATAAATCACTATGGTGCTATGGAACACCGCTAAAAGCCAAGTCACTTTCATGGTACAAAAAATCCCAGGATTGGTGCAAACTAATCTGAAATTTACCTGGCTAGCCAGCTAATCCGGCTTCACGGTACAGGCCCCTTGTCCAGGGGTAGCCTAGCCTAGGGCGCATTGTGATCGGATCTCAGTGCAATGTAAACGCAATGCAGCCATCGTATCTGCATTCAGAGGGCGACGTCATAAATCCCTGCCCGGTCTCTCTGCGTGGCTGTCAGAAAAAAATGAACAGACGCAGTTTTGACAAGAAATTACACTTAAACAAGAAACACATCAATCTTTAAAACATTTTCAACATTACCTGAATGAGATCATCGCGTGTACAATCACAGTCATGAGATGTGCACATAATACTCTTTGTATTTTTAATGTTTTATATGTTTTTATTGTTTCATCATGTTTATTAATCTCCCATTTCTGCCAATATTGCACACTATAACCTTAAACCCGGCTGATGTGACTTGATCAACCCAGTTATTTTTGTAGGATCAACTGTAGGAAACGAATGTGGCCCATAAGTGAGTGAAAGCAATGGCACATTTTTTTGTATCATCTTTACTTAATCTGGTGTCGTACAGCCAACCCTTGTTTAGTTGTAATTAAAGGTGCAGTATGTGTTTTGAGAAATCGCTAACTTTAGCCTGCTAGCATTGAAAGCGGATGTCCCACCCTCGGTCCAAAGCCACGCCTCCTCCAAAGTACATGAACGCGGAAGCAAGACGATCAGTGAAAATGTTAATTTGCATCACAAAACTATCTTTCGTTCTCAGGAAGGCTCGGAAGGACTCTGAGGGTGTTCTCATTGAAGGAGGAAACAAGATGATTTACTCATTGTTTGCAGCAAGACTCAAACACATATGGTCGAAACTTCTGCTGGTCGGTGGCCTTACGAATCCACGCACCAAAGTTGTGGATGTTGTAGTCTGAAAACATAACATTTCCCGATTAGACTCCGGGTGCTGCTGTAGTTGAGCTACTACATTATGCATTACTATCAAAACACATCAAAATTGAATCATACCATGTACCTATCTGTCCAAAAGAAATGAAATGTTTAACCAGCAAGACTTTAAAGCACATGCTTGGAATTGGATTTGAGCTGACAGTGTGAATGTAGCCTTAATGTGAACAAATGTGAATGAGCTTTGTCCTGATTGACTAATGATCGAATCACGGTGATTGCATGTTAATGCCAAGTGTAAACGCAACCTTTGTCTCAGCAGGGGTGCTGCTTGCTCTTGGGAGAGATCCTCATCAGTGGAATCAAAGTTATATACTTTTATCATTTATTTTTAATCTTATGCCAAAACAGAAAACCAAAAAATGGGTTAAGAACAATAACAAGGATTTATGTATAATTCTTAGCCACAATACAGAATACATATATTCCCTTTCTTCCCAAACATAAAACATCCTTTTGCAAATTCAAAGGGTCTATTCGTAGAATTCAAAAACCCTTGTTGTTAGCGACACCAGAGGCTGTTAAATGAACTGCAGCCAGGATCTTATTGCTTGTGCTTGTGTTCATACCTGTGTACAGACGTAACTTACAAGACACTGAAAGTGATTCAGTGGCCCGATATACTTATGGCAAAGGTCTTTTTCGTTCTTTGCTTAGAAGTAAAAGAGATAGAAGCAGTATACTATTAAGGCCCGAACTGGTGTGACGTCATTTCAAACAAAATCAGGCCCAAAAAAAGTTTGTTTCGATCGTACGTCCCATGCGTTTTCCTCCTAACAAAATAAACAACAAAAATGTCAGCAGTGAAAAAGCAGCAGTTAAGAAAGCATCTGATCATAACAATGTGGATATGTTTGAACATGCCGAGAGATAAGGCAATTAATTGTTATGATTATAAAATATATTTGAGACGATGCTATAGATCTGGGTATATGAGACCATAGTTCCAACTAATCTCTTTTCTTTGCATGACGCATTGATATTACAGTATTACAGAACAGTAAATCAGTCTACATGCTTTCATAAGCAACCTTGGAAGTCGTGGAAGGTGTTCACACATTGCCAATATAAAAGTGATTAATACATGAAAGTTCTTACATATAGTCCCTTTGACAAAAAAAATACTTATTTCAACAAATTACTACAACTAAGCCTATAGATCATCTGACAAGATATGTGTGAATTTAAACATTGCCACATTAAAAGGTGGGGTAAGTCATTTTTCAAAAACACTGTTTGGAAGTTAGTCAGGTCGACACCAACAACAAATGTGTATCCGATCAGCATTAGAGCACGTATGACTGTCGAGGAAATAGAATGAGGAAGAGGGAAATTTGAAGAAAAACAGAAAGAGAGACAAGACACAATACAAAAGAGCTCAAAAGAATATCACTGGAATGAAGGTTTATGGCTTGTTAATATTAGAAAAGTTTTCCAGCGCTGGAGAGAGTTAAGCTGGAAGACCTGAAACAGACGCAGAGGCTGCTTTGATGTCTGCTTTCGTGTGTAAAAGTGGCCAGCTAGTGAGAGTTGTGCAGGTAAACCACTGCACACTGACCACCGATAGAGAATGTGGTGTTTAGCGTCATTGTCAGTGCACTCGCCTGCCAGTGCCAGCAGTGACCGGGCCGGGATTCGAGACCAAATCAGAGCAGGGTGGTTAGGATTGGAGGGTGAGTTTTGGAGGTGGAGCAATGAAGAGAGGGGTGGGTTTGTTTGGGTTGTTTTCAGATATCAACAATGTCCAACAGCGTTTTTGAAAAATGGCTTACCCCACCTTTAAAGGATTAGTTCACTTTAAATGAAAATTTCCCCAAGCTTTAAACACCCTCAAGCAATCCTAGATGTATATGACTTTATTCTTTCTGATCAACACAATCGCAGATATATTAATAAAATATCCTAACGCATCTACGCTTTAGAGATTTACACTTTCTTCAGAAGTTGGTCTGGTGGAAGCTAGATATTTTACTGTATAACTTGTTAAATATGGATATTTTTCTAAGCGCAATGCTTCAGAAGGCCTTTATTAACCCCCCAGAGCCGTGTGGAGTAAGTTTTGCTTTGGAAGGATGCACTTTCTTGAGCTTCAAACTCGTTTGTCTCGCTCACTGTCTTTATAAAGCTCAGAGGCGTCAGGATATTTATTAATATAACTCTGATTGAGTTTAACCGAAAGAAGAAATTCATATACACCAAGGATGGTGTGAGGGTGAGTAAAACTTGGGCCAGTTTGAATTTTGAAGTGAACTAATTAAGGTGAAATTGCATTCCATCATTTCTACCTTTTCAAACAATCCTCATTCTCTCTAACATAAAAATAGGCTAATTGAGATGCAGCTAGACATGATCTAATACAATCAGTAGAATGAATATAAATCACAATAATAACACAACGGTACAATATAAACTAAGTTGCCCAATAAAAGTGAAAAAAGGTCACATTTCTGTCTTGTACATACTTGATATTTATCCATCCATCTGTCCATCCATCCATCATTTCTCCAAACAGCTTTATCCTCAGCAAGGCTGCGGGGATACTGGGGCATATTCTAGCATCTCGGACACCCCGGACAGATGGACAGTCCATCACTGGGTAAATTGAATTTTTTTTTTACACTCTTCAAGGAACACTTTCAGAAAATTGGTTCCAATTAATGTCAGCAGATGGCAGTATTGTACATTTTTCATTAAAGAGGGACCCCTCCTGGTTGCATGAACAGTGCATGCCCTAGTCAAACTTCAACAGTGACAGGCATGTCATTGTGTATACGAGATGACCCTTCACATGTAATACAAAAGCCAGATGTTTCAAAGGAGACTCTGGACCGCTGAAGATGTGGGAATACATCTTCAGAAAATAGCTTTAATATTTAAAGTACCTTTCTAGCATTTCTGGTGGTTATTGAACAGAAAACCAGCATCAATAAATAAATGAGTAAAAAATACTCATAGTTCACTCAAAATAGTGAACTTGCACCAGAATTGCACTCAGTACAGTATTGCTGGTGGTGAAAGTGTAGTGGTTATGAATGGGCAGAGACTTGGTAAGGGCAACACTTTAAAAATAGTTAAAAATCTGATATACAACAGGGCAAAAAAATTTCAAAACAATTCTACTCTCAGTATATGACTGCAGGAAAAAAAAACTTTTTATTGAAAATTGCTCTAGCAATCTGTTGCTAGCAATTTTTTTGTATAAAAATCTTATCAATGAATGAGGTGAGCCTTTTACCCTCTGTGTGGGGTAAAAGCATGATGCAAAAGGCACACATTATATTCGCTAAAGCATTTGTACTAAAAAAATATGTTTTTAATAATGTCTAGTTAATATAACTTCAGCAAAGTTTGCACTATTTTTAGTTTATTTTGATCATTCATTTCTGTTTAATACAGCCACCGTTATTAAAATGTTCATTTTAAAAATACAGAAACAATGTTATTTAAAAAAAAGCAAAGATTCTGAAATAAAAAAATTGAATGAGATCTCATTAACTTAATATAGCTTTACAGTAGTAACAATATTTTATTACATAATGATTAATAGCTATCCTATTTCAAATATGATGGTTTCATAACAGAGATTATCTCTAAAGTGTTAATTACCATCTGAATCTAACCATGTCATGTCAACAAATTGAAAAGTCAGCCAGCTATTTATTATCATGTTAATAATTGTGCCTTTCGCCCCAACAGCAGGGGCACTTTTTAACCCAAATAGCACACTTTTACATATTCTGTTATTAACATTTGAGCTTCCGCAAGAGGTTTGTTCTCGCGCGTCGTTTAGGTTCAGTTGAGCTTTTGTTTATGTTCGCTGATCAGTGTTTATATGTGAGTAAAAGCCTAAATTAATTTGTTTATCATTAAAAGCGATCAAGTCTCTTCATAAAATTTGAATTCATGTGGATTGGTTTTTCGAATTATGAACATTTTTGAAGCGTCAAAGTTGCAGTGGTGTAGGCTGTCAATAGAGGGACAGAGAGCTCTCAGATTTCATCCAAATGATCTTCGGTCTTTCGGTTGTGGAACAACATGAGGGTGAGTAATTAATGACCTTAATTTTCATTTTTTTGGGTGAACTAAAAGTGTTGAGCTGAATTTTTGCGCCATCTAGTGGTTAAAAAGAGAATAAAGTCACATGCGGTTCGCTTTAGCCCCATTGTACCCTATACTCTCATTATTGTGCCCTTGGGCATGACACTTAACCTCAGTTTACTCCGGAAGACTGTCCCTGAAAATGGAAATCTGCAAGCTATTTCCAATTAAAAAAAAAAAAAAAAAAAACTTCAAAAAGTGTTGTTTTTTTTTTTTTATACCAACAGTCCTATAGGGCAAAGTACAAGCAAAAGATAAAGAACAACAAAATAGCAAAATAAATGTTTGCGCATGTTGGTAGATTTTCCACGTGTTTGTATGGAGATGACTTGCAGAGGCTTTAACAGGCGTTGAGGATTTAGATTGCTCTTTGGCCCTGGGTAAGGGCCCCCCCACTGCTCCTCTAATGGAAGATGATTCAGTCGAACGGACGAGAAGACAGAATCGCAATTACCCAGACTTATTGAACTCACCCCTGACATTTCTTTGGCTTCTGACTGAACTAGCTCAGGAGTACAAGAGGACAGGGAAGTGGAGGAGAGATGAAGGGGAGTGGAAGGGTAAAAAAAAGAGAAAGCGAGGGAGAGAAAAAATAGAATAAATTAATGAAAAGAAGACTGAGACACTAAGAAAATATGGATTGCACAGAATACACAATCCTTCGTAAAGGTCTTGCACCTGAAAAGATTTAATGCAGCCGTATAGAACCATGCACAGCTAGACAAAAACAGACCAAATTAATTGCCACATTTTTCAACTAACAAAATTATCTTAAATTGGACCACCAGGCTGTGAAATAATTTGTGCCTCATTCAACACCGTCACTGAATCTAAGGATTGATGTGTGCATGTTAAGCCACAATGACAATCGCTCTCCACTCTCTCACTCAGTGTCTCTCGCTCAGTGTCTCATCGCCGTCTCACTCAATCTTTGAGGGTAGCAAGATAATGAATTGAAGAATTAGACCTAATGGGATACAGACCAGCGATGGTGTTACAGGAGGATGCAAAAAAAAAAAAAAAACAACCCCAAAAAAACAGAGCACCATTTCAGTCCAAATTGCCCGCGATGCCATTCAAATGCCAGTCTGGCATTTAAACATGTCTCACCCCTCACAACTGACCAGGACTCCCATTCGCCTCAGTCAGTCTAATTCAGCCCTGCCTGTTCTAATTGGTTTATGGATTCCATGGTCGATCACAAGACAAGTTCTCTTGTAAAGGTGGCAGCAAAGTGCTTTTCATGAAGGAGGGTCAAGGTCACTGGATTTATGAGTGTAACAGACATTACAACAGCATAACCACCTTCTCTGACACTTTGGTACAATTTCTCTCAGTCCGGATTCACACATCTAACGCCCAACGTGTCAGAACTATTATTATTATTTTAGAATCTTTGGAAGAAACACACAAGTGATCTGCAGGTGTATGAAGAGGGGTGCGGGATGACGATTAGGCCAGTCATTTATTACCAGGGCTCTTTATATTGACAATGTCAAAAAGTGAAGATTAAAACTGATATTCTTCAAGCATTGTACAAATGAAAATCAAACATTCTTCCCTCTTGTGTGCAGTGGAATGAATTTCACAGTTCTGTGACAGCTACAGTCAGAAAAGTAAATATCAGGTGGTGACACGTGAAGCGACTGATCCGCACAAATCCTTTACAGTGCAAATGAAATACACATGGCATTACGGTCTGGGATTAACTGTCTGTTGACTGCCGTTAGGCCTGCCACTATTACAACCTAATCAAGCACATGAAGACACACTCCAACAGTAAAAAAAAAAAAAAAAAAAAAATGTGGTTCAGGCTTTTTTACTACATGTCTAACTTATAAATAATAAAGATGCAAAAATGTAATTGGTTAGAATTGCTTCACCTATTTTAAAAATCTGATAGGGAAACGACTCCAGACTCTTCAGGAATCCTGTGCTGTTACTTAACATGCAGAGAGGGAGGAATATAAAATAAGTTAGTTTCTTATACACGTTACAATTTCTTTGGTTTTCTTAAAAATGCTGCTTTTATTTTAAATTCTGCAGTTTGTGTTTCATGGAAAAAAAAAATAATAAAAAGGCAAAAAGTTTTAGTGTGAGGTCAGTGTGTTCTCATGGCGTTCTGCCATTGTACTCTTGGATAATGATGTGATCAGATGCCAGAATATTTTGCCCCTTTCATGCATCTCTGAATTTAGTCATCTATGTTCATACCACTATTAATGAAAAATGATGCATATATGTTATTAATATTTATTAAAGAAAATAAATACAGGTATTTTAAATATGATTATTTAATAATATTCTAAAAAAGGCAATGTAATGTAAAGATAGCTATAACTGTTAACTTCTTTACGTCGCATCGTCTTTCATGTTATTTCAGCGGAGAAATGTTTAAGCATCAGAAAATTCAATTTACGTTTATTACAAGTCGAATTTAAACATGATGACTAAAACGATTGGATTTTTCTTCAAAACATTGTGCAGAGATTTCTTCTTTGAAATCACAAATTTGACAGCGCTCGTCAAAGAAAAATTCAAAGCACAAAGAGGGACAGGCAGCTTATGTACCGGAATATTTTAAAACTGAATGAAGAATACAAAGAAGTGCAAAAACTGGCAAGTGGAGATAAATAGATTTTTGTGTGAAAGATGGTGAAATGACGCATTCCTCATCACAAAGCAGGAGAGCAGCTGTGGACGGAGCAGGTTCCGGTCGAGTACAGACGGACAAAAGACGACTCCAACTTTCTCAGAGGGGCACTGGAAGGGACTCTGGGGTACCAAAAAAAAAAAAAACCAAAGCCACACTGAAAATATATGAGGTAGAAATATATTTTGCATTCAAAACTTTAAACCTAATCGAAAGGACCGTTCTGAGACCTTTGACCGCACGTCCCATCAGGTCCATGCCTTCCCATGATCGGCAACTGGTAAAAGGCCTCGTTTAAGGAAGCCCTCTCTTCTCAGCTGTGGTCAAAATAAATATCTCAGAGGTTAGGTTAAAGGTGGGGCACGCGACACATGGAATCAGCCTCTTCTCTATATATACATGCTGAATCTTAAATATGATTAGTGGTGCCACACACGAAGAACCCATTCTGTGGGAGTCTACAACGAGAATTAGACACAAATGGCATTTGTTTTGACTATATCATGTCACGTTTCTTTATCCAGCCCCTTTTTTTTCTTTTATAGGCCTATTTAGACATTAATTCAGCATCTTTTAACCTTTTACTGTTGTAGGCACGGTGACCGTTGACACACTGAGGTGCACCGAGCTCATTTTCTATAAGCATGAGTGACGCGCTAAAGTGAATTAAGCAACAAGTGCAGGAAGTGCGCAAAGTGTTTAGTGACAAGTGATTATGGCGCACGTCACGCGACACACTTGTCGCGAGGGTCGTAAACAATCACAAGTGCGCAAAACAGGTGCCAATGGCATTCGAAGCATCTAAACACCCGCGAAGAAATGCGTGATAGCGCCCTGTGACCCACCCAGGGAGTTCAGACGTCGGCAGAGGTACTTATAGTCTAAGCGCTAATGTAATTTGCTTATTGTTTTTGTTTTTTGTGGGGGTTATGTTCTTTTACCTGCTCCCTTAACCCTGACGTATAGAGCCACCACGCGGCGTTTATTAGTAAATGAATGTCACAAGAAAGACGCCCCAGCAGGTGAGGGGTCCTTATACACATTTACATTTATTCATATTCAAAGAGGGACGAACATCCACTGCGCCTTTGGAAACAAAAGACAACATTCGCTGTATTCTAAAAATAGTTGTTTTCATTTCTTTTGCACATTTGCTTTGCTTTATAACCTTCCATTTGTCAGTAGACCGCGGGCGAATCCACTCCTTAGCAACCAATTCAATTTGAATGACATTTTAAGTGCTATAACTTGATTGCATGAATTTAGAGAAATTTTTAGTGTGATAAAACTTTTAATAATTATTTTTTCCTGTTATTTTACACTCCAGTATTAACAAATATATGAATGGGAGACGAATTTCTTAAAACGGCATACAAAATCTTTGTATTAGAAAATGTTGTTCTTTTCAAACCTGGAACCTGAAATTAGAACTTGAAAAGGCACGTGCTTTAATGAATTCTGGTCCCACGTTGCCAGGCTGGTATATTTAGACTAGACACATAAAAGGATTTTGTAAATTAAGCAAGAATTAACCATGTTTTGTAATGTTGAGTAATGTTTATTATCATGAGATATACAAATACATTTAAATTACATTGTAAGAACAATTTTGAAATCATTGAAATAGAATTTTCTAGGTTATTCTACTAAAGTAATCGAAGTTATTTGATTTTACATATTGACATATTTACATATTTTTTTTACATACATAGAACTATAAAACCATACATCGGTTTTTTTGTGTGTTTACAAGCATGCTAACTTCTTCTTAGTAAATTGGCAATTAAAACAAACTTTATAGAAATTTGATTAACACTTTCATTAAGAACAACAACTAAACATTTAAATGACATGAAATGAACACGATGAAATACAGACAGCGATAGTTTATGCATGGATTTAGCATTCATTCGTGGATGTCAGTGTTTAGAATAAAACACATCATGCATGATGCATAATATACCAGCCTAAAATACAAAAAACAAGAGAATCCAGCTAAAAGCCTACAATGAGTCCAGATCAAAAGTGCAGAAATAATGTTTATAAAAACTATCAACAAGCCTTTTCCTAACGGTGTACACGTTTAAAAAAAAAGTTGCTGAGATGGACACATACAAACAATTTGATTCGTGATGTTTATGAAAGATAATGTGGACTGGCATGTCTGAGAGGTTCTCTAAATGCGAGTTTTCACGGAGAAAAAAAGGCTTATTTGTGAAAGTGAAAATGCACCTGTGGCACATTCTTGTATTTGAAAAGCCAACCGACATTAGATGTGTCTGAAAATATTTTAAGCAAGATTAAATATTTTTTTACATTAGCTGAAAAGCACGTAAAACCGTTTTGGATTCACTGAGATCTTCAAGGTGGGATGACTGGAGAGAGACACAAGGCTAAAGCTTTGACTGTCAATGAAGCCATTTTCCCCAAAAAAGGGTCTCAAGATGGGAGCAGCATTCAATTAACTTGATCCCATCTAAAGAGCCTTAATTAGGTTTGTGAAGGACGCCACATGCACGGTGGGTCAGGGACAGCAAGACTGTGTCGACTGAAAGGAGACTTATTTACGCCAGGACGATCAGACGCTTTAGAATTAAAAGCATTAAAACCTATCAACTCTATCCTCCCGGCGTTTTCAAAGTGTCCACTCCGCCAGGATCCGGACCCCGACAGTTCACTGGCTTTGATGGAGGAATCTGGATTTAAAACAAGAAGCATCAGTCATGCATTTAGACCAATACCCACAAAAGTATTGGATCAAATTATGGATTTAGCCTATTGCTACATACATTTGTGGCGCAATCACTTAAGTCGCATTTTTCAGGTATTTCAGGCGATTTTTTCTTTGTAAGGAAAAAAAAAATGTGTGTCCAACACCGAAAATAGCCTAACTGTCATCGCGTCATTGCAGATCCTGGAGTGGCGGATGGCTGGATGCTGCCCTGCACGGTGTCAGGACTCATATCTCAGGCGTGCTTTGACTGACCGTGTTAGTATGAGTGTTTGTGTGTCTTTTCAGAGCGAGACAGTGAGAGAGTGAGAGAGTTAAGGGGGGTGTGTTATCCTTTATATCAGGCTGCAAGCTCTATGATCACCAAAGCTCGCACAGGCGCGCGCGCGCACACACACACACACACACACACACACACACACACACACACACACACACCAGCACGTCCATTCACAAATCGAGTCAGCGCGTCAGCACCTATTGTAGTGACTGAACCAGTGACATACACTGTGCGTTAAAGCTCAAGAGAGCCCAAAGACAACACATAGAACTGGTAACCTATAAAACTGGACTCAATATACGCGGACTCCAACCATCATACTGTTGATAGGCCTATGGGCTTTATATATTAATCTACACTGAGACCATCGGTCTATTCAAGAGCAAACGGCACATCACTTTCGACATTTTCCTATGGGACACTAGTTGGTGCTACTTTTTAAGATTAAAAAAGCATATCGAGACTGTTTTGTTTAACACGCTTTCAACGAAAATCGGAAAACAGCAGCATTTTAAGTGGTTTATGTGAGATCTGTCTTTCCTATGAATGATTTCATGATTTCATATATTAATGCATTATTTTCAGATTACCTGCGCCCTCGAAATAGATCCACAACAAGACTTGGCATCGAGCACTGCTCAATTGACGGGCGTTGGTTGGAAAAGTGTGATCAATATGTGAAGTGTGCTGCGTATAAACATAATATTACTATTATATTATTGTATTACTAAATAGCCTACTCATTTTGTATAACTAAATAAATATTTTTTTATTAATACTTAGAAAAATTGTTCTTTTTACCCAAAGTGGAAAACTTTAATTATTTAATTATTTTGTCTATAGGCTATGTTAAGCTAAATAAGAAAACCTTGTCGAACGTCTATGGAATCTATAAATAAATAAAATAAAAATAGGATCTAGTGGGATAAAAGATAATGACGATAAAAACACGACTTAATCTCTATGTGACCTTTCACTACAATATCACCACAGGTTACTTTAACAATGTAAACACACTAAATATATTTGATTTCCTAAAAAAAAAAAGTTATTAATTAACCACAGTCAATAAAATGTCAGAGATATTCTCTTCTAAACAAGACTGAACGTGATTCAACCTAATTGACACCAGCTATTCCCTATGCGCTCAGCTTTTCCTTAAGATCATTTATAAAGCTTTGCTGCCCCAGTGTTTGAACCTTTCTTAGGTGCAAATGGAATTCTTTAGAAATATACTCCCTTGTGTAGAAAATATTCAATTTCCTTTAAGTGCTCGAGAAAACGTATAGAATTGCCAACCAGACATCACTGTTATGTCTGGGCATCAAGGCGCGGTGAAACGCAAAAGCTCATCAAAACCTTTGATTTTGCGCCTATGCATTCTGGAGAGCAGCATACAGACAGGAAGCGCACGTGAAAACGGAAAGGCTGATGACATATCAAAGGCAAATAAAAATATCAACGTATGGCCTTAATTCTATACGCACAGGGTTTGACTAGTGGAGCCAGTGCAGTTATTGCTGCCATATAAAGAACTGGGCCTCAAAATATCCGATATAGATGATATGAAATATCTACCAAAAAAAAAAAAAAAAAAATTCAAGAGCCTGCATAAATCATAGGACGTATAATTAAACATAAAAAGTCGAAAATTTTTTATTATTTATTCTTTTGCTGTAAATAGTAGTAAAGCCATGTGCTTACATCGCTTAACCTGCGTTTTGTTGCTATGGGAGGGGACGCCTCATATTGGATAAGTGAAATCACAAGATACAGCCTACAGTAGATGATGAACCAGCAGAAGTAGAGGGTAAAGGAGGACACAGAGATGATTCATTTATAGAATCCCCAATAGCACATCAATGATCCGTTGCATTGTTAATTTATTTTAATTAGTGCTGGCTCACAATCCTTATAAAAAGGTATGATGCAACTGTTGTGATATGCATGTCTGATTAATTTATTCTATGCGCAAAAAAGAAATAATTGCGTAAACTGCAATTCTCGCCTAAGCCAGGGCGAGCGTTTCAGCCTTGACTGTGGCAAAAGAGAGACAGGGATAGAGGGCAGGCCACGGCGCTTGCGATCTGTCAATCGTTCTATTGTCTTTCACCCGTTCCGCGCATGGAGTCTACGGTGAATATATTGCGGGTGATTAAAAATCGTTGTAAAAGAATGTCTTCTGTCATTAAAGCCAAAGCATCATTGAAGACCCTTAGATTAGAGCCGTGTCGACTCCACTCTTGAGAAGAGCAGCTGTACAACTGGCCAGTGGCTATTGTACCTCGCTTTGGACTATTCAAATGGTTGGGTGTCGGGGGATCTTCATCAAGCAACAACAGTTCATCAATATCAATGTAACCAACCAAACAGTTTAATGTACAATGTAAAATAGATAGATAGATAGATAGATAGATAGATAGATAGATAGATAGATAGATAGATAGATAGATAGATAGATAGATAGATAGATAGATATAGGCTATGCTACAACGATTTGTATAAATGGAAATAATCATGGAAAATAGAAAATAAGATATGCCTTGTTCGTGGCAAATAATATGTACCAATTTGAAACAAGATCGCACGGTCTTGGCTCGCCAGAGACACTTCATAATGAGAAATGCAATCACAGAAGGCCTCTTGAGAAACCTCTTCAGTTAGAAAAGTCATACTGCTCGTTCACTGGGAGAATCTAGACTAACCACCTATACCGGCAGCTCCAACATAGTGATGTCTTTACAAATGTTATACTAAAGATTTAAGAGCTCAAAATCCATGCTAACCAAAAGGTATTAGGGTCGTTGTTATTGTTGATTTCGACGTGCTGTAGATATATAGTAAAGGTCACAGTCTATGTAGCCCAATTCTTAGGCTCCTATAAGCGCCATTCATCATAGACATAACGACTCAAGGGTGCGAGACTGAGAATAAATGGAGATAAAATTAATCCGAATAACAAAGATTAGCGTGATGAATGGTTTTGCTGCTCCATGGTACCTGGAGAGCGCGAGACAGGAACCGTATCAAGGTTTCAGCCATTGCCACATGCAGTAGGGTCTGGTTGAGTCTTATGAACGAGTGAAAGTTGTTGTACGCTTTAATTTTTGGCACGACTACGCAGATTGATATTCTGATAAATACCGGCATATGTTTAAAGGCATCCGTCCAAATGAAGGTGCATCAATTCATTGCAATAAAAATATGGACTACTCAAGTCGGGTCGACAGATGAAGAACTCTGGGTGTATCCGTTTTCGTTTCCTTTTTCTGTTTAGTGTTCAGTGTATGTTGCGTATAGAGTGTATGATTCTCACGATTCTGTAAGAAGAACGCCGAAATCTTTACCGCTGTACAGCATGTGAGTTATAGGCATGCCAAAATTTTCTGAAAATTGAAAATTGAGTAAAATGTGTATGCATCATACATGAAAAAAACTATTATATGTTTTGGAAACATCAAGCACACCATTGGGCAAACGATTTGGCTATTGGTTTGACGCATTTCGTGTAAATATAATTACCATTATATTAATATGTAAATAATACATTATACAATATAAATAATGCGATAAAATATCTCCCCAGCTAAAAAACTTAGCAGTACTCAACAGTATCAATAGTACAAAATTGTTAATCCAAAAAAACAAACACAAAAAATCGAATTTTAAAATTGCGGTTACGTGAGTGGTTCGGATAGCGAGTTGACGACCAAATCTGGATCATGATGATGCATAAAAAACATACATAGCAGAAATAATTACACTACAAGTAAACCAATAAGAGAAAAATGTGAAGACCGTGTTCAGTATGCAGGCTGCGTTTTTGGCACTGTCTGAATTTGTATTTTGGTGAAGCACTGTGTCTTTAAAAGTGCAAGGATGAGTGTTGTCTGTTACTCTCGAATCAGGGCCATGTGACTAGCTCTAGACTATTCTATTGGTCGAAGGCACGTGTCTAGGATACCGGAGTGTAACGTCACTGGGGGCTCGTATTAAAAATAAGAACAAAAATCCGGAGTGAAAGTATTTCAGGAGCAGTTACGAGCCCCACTTCTCAGAGTAGCCTCTGAAGCCTCGATAGTTGCATTGCGCACAAAACAAATAGCACCAAATTGGAAAGTTACGGTTCATCAACCTTAAACAGAGAACATTCCGTGACTGGAAGGCGTAACTATGTTTTTCCTTTGTGACCACGGTGCGCAAAGGCTTTTTATTATCGCTGAAACTCACTGACAAATTTCCTTGCTCAGTTTTGAAATTTTCCTGAAGTGAACAAAGTGGACGGAGTCGCCCGCGGAGTGGGGTGCGACTGCCCGAGTGCGGGAGAGCGATAAAGGGTTAAGGACGGAAAGTGGAAAGTGTGGATCAGCATGGATGAGAATGAGCAGAGCGCAAGAGACGCGGAACAGCGAGGAGCAGCGGACGAGTCCAACAGTGCCATACGACCCCTTCTGCAAGCTCCAGGGAACCTGCAGCTCCCGCACCGAATCACAAACTTCTTCATCGACAACATCCTGCGGCCGGATTTTGGCCGTAAGAAAGAGGCGAACATCACGCGCGATGAGGGCAATCACGGAGCTCGAGAGAATCACAACCCTACGGGTCCTAGCACGGGACAGGTGGGAAGTACTGTACCAACAGAGGGAACTTCCACAACGCATACGAGCAGCGGAGGAAAGGAGGCTGAGATAGAGAGCGAAGAGCCACTGAAGCCCCGCGGGGAGAATGTGGATCAGTGCCTGGGTTCAGAATCGGATAGTTCACAGAGCAATTCAAACGGACACACTGGTCAGCCTATGCTGTGGCCCGCTTGGGTTTACTGCACACGCTACTCGGACAGGCCGTCATCAGGTACGCGCTCCTTTATTTTCTTCCACCATGTGCCGCGAAATCTGTTCAATTTATCCAGAGTACTTCAACTTCTAATCTAAACTCTATTCGATTTTAATCACGTGCATCCCAATTTTGGAGCGTTGCGATTCTCTAACAAAACGAGCTGAAATACAAACCGCCAGATTTGTGCAAATATGAACAATTCACTTCAGATATCGGAATAATTAAAATATCATATCATATCTTCCATTTTTCTGCACATTTTTACGGAAACATTACGATAGGATTTTTAGCCTAAGTAAAACGACAAAGGTCCAAAAACATCACAACAGGCTTAAGATCGTCACTATAAACGTTCAGAAAAGTATAAATGTAGTTTTAACTCAATTTTCGTAAGAGCGGTCACAGGCTTTTCTTAATATATTTGAATTGTAGGCTATTTCATTTTCATTTCACACCGTTTGCCTGTGGATTGATAATGATGTAGGCTTCCTAGTTTTGTTATAGCCTGTCGTTTTAAGGAAGGCAAAGAGAACTAGAACGTCAAGATGGATCTATATTAATAAAGTAAGGAAAAATAAAAACATTTGAACGTTACAGTAACGCAATTTTAACTCTCAATGGCTGTAGGCTACATGAGGTTTTTTTCGTTTTGTCAAAGATTTTGCTCTGTAAGCCTTCCGTCTTTGTTGATATTTCATTAGCATATTTTTGACAATGGAGCAGGCCTAGCATTTACTATATTCCGCGTAAGCAGCTGCTCGTGCGCAAACTATTTCCTAACTTGAATATTTATCTAAAACTATTGCTAATATTTCAAAACAGAAGAAAACACCATGTGCACAGCGAATGCTAATTCAACGTAGAGCAAACTCGAACAAGAGTGGTCATTTAGCCTAGTCCGTCGATTTCTCTTTTCTTTTCTTTTTTTAATATTGAATTTATGATCTCTGTTACAGTTTCAACTCGAGCGAATGCAGTGGAGTCAAGATTAATGCACTCATTTACGACAGAGCGTGTTTCATACAGCTCCATCATTTCTATAACCTTTTATTTTTGTTGAAGGAAATCAATCTATCGCGCCAATCTTTCATTTTATTTTCGCGTTGAAAACGAATAGCCTACTTGAACGTCATCTCCTCCTCGCGCGGACTTTTTATATTCAAATGGGCCATTGATGAAATTATTAACCAACTGTAGTCTGAGCGTTTTCACCGTAGTTAAGCTAATGTTGTGTTTATTTTCTTAGAGTGCTCTAGACTAGACCAGTCATGATGTCGAATGGGTTAATTTCGCCATATGACCATACTCATCCCATTTCGTTGTCTAAAAAGGTTTTTTTTTTTTTTTTTTTTTAAACCAAGACATGTACAATATGGAGCAAAGCGCGAATCCCTCATCAAAATTCTGCTTCATCTCTGAGGTTTCCCGCATTACCTATTAATGTAGCCTCCACTGAGAGAGAGAGAGAGAGAGCGAGAGAGAGAGAGAGAGAGAGAGCGAGAGAGTGAGAGAGAGAGAGATCCATACTGCTCACACCCTAATGTGACGCAAAATAAATAAATAAATGAAGCCTACGTAAAACAGATTCATAAATTACAACACTTCGTTGAACATGTTTACAGCCCCCTCTCTCCAGACCTTGCATGAACATAAAAACAGATTATAGGCCATTGGGCCTGTTATGCAATTTTGTGCTTCGCTCTAAAAACGCTATGTTATTTCATCCACACACGCAGGTCCCAGATCTCGTAAACCAAAGAAGAAAAGCGCAAGTAAGGAGGACAAACGACCACGCACGGCCTTCACGGCGGAGCAGCTCCAGAGACTCAAGGCCGAGTTCCAGAACAACCGCTACCTGACCGAGCAGCGCCGGCAGAGTCTGGCGCAGGAACTGGGCCTCAATGAATCTCAGATCAAAATCTGGTTTCAGAATAAGCGAGCCAAAATCAAAAAAGCCAGCGGCACCAAGAACGGTCTGGCGTTACACCTGATGGCGCAGGGACTGTACAACCACAGCACCACGTCAAAAGAAGACAAATCAGACAGTGATTAAGACAGAGAAACCGGAGAGGGGTGGAGGTGATGGGTGGGGTGGGGTGGAATTGGGGGGGGGGGTGCGCAAGGTTATATTTACAATGCAATAATTCAAAATAATAAAAGGGCCAGTTAATAAATATACCAGCATTACTGACGTTAAATAGAGGCTGTAGGCCTATCGAATTATGTCAAAAGACATTTATTGAATACAAGTCTCTTACGAAATAATGGTCACATTGTTTCAAAAATAGGCTATATAGGAGCCGTTTTTGCACTTGGGCAGAGTGGCTCTCTTGAGAAACAAGTGTTTCTATCGCTCTTCTTTGTCATGCTTGTTACAGAACCAAGCGTTTTCCACTACCAGCGCAACGCGCGTTTATATAGCTACATGTATTAGTTATGTGGAAAAAATGCGAAAACCTTGCTTAAGTCCAAAGAGTCTTTTCTGCTGCATCCAGGCAACTGTGATCTCAAATGCATTAGAGTTGTTTTATTTCCACGTTTGTCATATCATTTGGTTTGATGTTTGATACAAAATGGACGCAGCAATCGTCGGATCTCAGCAGGAATTTTATGAAAAGAAAAAGAACAAAAAAAAAAACAAAAAACAAAAACACTACTCTTTTTATTGTAAATAAGTTCACCGTCTTAGCCTGGTTAATTTAAAGAGTAAATTGGGCGCGAAAAAAATCGCAAGAACTTCTTTAACAGTGCATTACATAGTAGGTTATCTGGTTGAACTACCATAAGAAAAAGCCTAACATATAGCTGCGAAATAATATTCATAGCCTGGTCGAAACATGTCAACTTGGTGCGCTAAATAAATAAACAAATGTACCGCAGCGTCTTAAGTCGCATACATAGTTTTTATAAAAGAGCAATATAATCATCATCTTTTGTAGCAAAGTATGTTTAATCATTATGATGCTGCCTATACACGTGTAGCACTGACAATGATTTCGCTTATGCGCACTCTTGACAAAAGCGCCACAACACATCACACAGAAATATAAACAAATATATAAATATACAGCGATATATAAACACACACGACTGTCGAATAAAAAAATTAAGCAAACCAGCTGTTTACTGTATGACAGATGTTAAAATACTGTTTTAATGTTGAATTCATATTTGTTATGTATTTATATAGATTATATTAAAGAAAAAGAAAAAAACTTTATCCAATGACCGGTGTTGCTTTTTATGTGAGAGTAGATTTCTAAGGTGTTTAAATTGCTTATTTATATTGCAATAACTTCTTTATGTGAATGAAGCGGTAATGGGGCCTTTGCATGAAAGCTGCAAACTGTCATTTTAGGCATATTCACGCGTGTTTAGAAAAGTGAAAAAGGTATGATCGAGATTTAAGTTACAGATGTATCCATATACCAAATTGTGGAATTTTTACTTTTTGAATCTCTTTGTTTTATACCTGAAAAGAGTGTGTGACTATATAGCCACCAAACTTAACACACTTTGCCTTACAAGTTCAAGTGCGAACTTCAGAACACAGAACTGTGCCGAATCAGAGAAACAGTATTAATTCAATTGCATATGAGCATATCTATGAATATGGCCTTCTATCTGATATACGACATAATGAATTTACTCATCAGCGAAGATCTATCTATAAAAGCTATGTTGAAAGCTGAAAAAAAAGAAAAATTAAGATAATACAATTTTATTTTGTGTTTACAGGTACTGTTTGTTATATGTGTAAATAATTTGTATCACGTACGTATTAATTGTGTAATTAACTGCCTCCTGAAATCTTGATAAGAATTAAATAAACAATAAGAATAATAATTCTCATTGTCTCTTTAGCTTGTTTTTGTTCGATTTGCCTCTTCTATAAAATGTAACGCCTATCTCGCGCTCCAGTCTTATCTTGCTTTTTGCTTGAAAAGAACGTGCCATCCTCTCATCAAATGGGAGCTGAGCCCAGCGGACATGACGTCACGGCGCTGGCACACAAAGCTTTACCAAATCAGGAGTGAGTCACAAACGCACCCTCTGCAGTCGCCTAAGGATTGGCGAAGCATTGCAGATAATGATCACTATCAAACGTTTTACTCATTGGTTTAACTTCACGATTCTCTGTGTCAGCAAATTGTTGTTGTGACCCCTTACCCTGCCCCATGCAGCATGACATGGGACGACAAAGACAACTGACTTTATTCCATAACTAGATAGCAATCAACACGAAGAGACGAAGAGTACTAATATCAGCCTGTTTCCTTCCCACTTGCTGAAATGCGCACACAAGGAGCCTCTGTAGTGCACGGTTATGCTTATTCATAGCCTTTTACAAATATGCCAGACTTACTTACGTTATTATAGTTATAAATAACACGGAATCTGTTCAATTAAGAGCATCTGCCGGGCCGAAATAACTTTCGGGAAGACTGAACCTATTTTCAGCTGGAAAAAAAAAAAAACCCAGACAAAACAAATGATAAATTCCCGTTACGCAGATATCAACACGTGAATTAGACTATTTATTAGTTGTATTTATTTATTTAAGACATGGAAACAATAATGATTTTAGATCATGAATAATGCTTTTTCGAAAACGCGAACTTTATAGGCCCAATTCCTGCAAAAATAGGAAGAACCACTGCTTTTGACAAACATTAATTAATTATTAAGTTTATTGAAAACAACCGCTGCGCGTTTATTTATTTGTAGCTAATTTTGGTTAATCTTGCAGTGTTGAATTTAAAACATTTCACTTAAATGTGCAAGAACAATTAATAGTATTAATTCAAAACCTCAAATTAAACTGATTATTAAAAGTCACAATAAACTTCGTCAGATCAGTTAAAAATAAAGTAAAAAAAAAAAAAAATGAATCCTTAAGACTTGAGGCCAAAAAATGAAAAAAAAAAAAAACATTAAACCATTTAAATGAAATTATGAAAGGTATTTTTGATAAATAAAAAAAAAAACAAATAATAAACATATAATTTGAAACAAATATGTTCGGGGTAAAAACTAAATCTGGTTATAAGTTTTATTATTTATATATGCAGTAGGCTACAACAAACTTTATACAAACTTTGTACACCACCTAATACAATATCTTGTAATATTAACAGAGCAACAAACTTCGTACAAACTTTGTACACCTAACACAATGTTCCACAACATTAGCAGACCAAAAAAAAAAAATCATTTTATTTTTACATAAATACACTTTCACATCAGAAAATGAACTTTTAAGCTAACAAAGCAAGGTAACAATGTAGGCCGTGACAAATTAAAGTAATGTTTGCGAAGAGACAACACGACTCGACTACATCTAAACAACTTTTTAAACACATACAAAAGATTGTCTTCTTTAGTAGGAGTCACTCAAACAGTAACTTGACTTTCTCTAAAAATATGTAAATGATTTTCAGAAAAAAGAAATAAAAAAATCATCTGGTCATAGGCTACCTGTCCTCTGGGGGGAGGTGAAGGGGGGTACGGACAACTGGCATTTCCCATGCACTGACCTGCTCAATGACAATGCCTCATCTACATTTCTTTTCTAGCACTCCTTGTATGAGGAAGTGATGCCCAATGGTTGAGGAGAGAGGTCCCTGACTGGCTTTCTATAGAGCAAAGTATGTGTGTTTGTGTGTGAGCAAAGTAATGAGAGAGACAGACAGACAGAGAGAGAGAGAGATTTAGAAACAGAGAGAGAGAGAGAGAAAGAAACCCCAAATGAAGGTCAA
Source organism: Opsariichthys bidens (assembly GCA_037194245.1). NCBI lineage: Eukaryota > Metazoa > Chordata > Actinopteri > Cypriniformes > Xenocyprididae > Opsariichthys > Opsariichthys bidens. The sequence continues at coordinate 13,719,801 of CM074280.1, read as the reverse complement.
AACCTCCTGTCATGGCTGCAGGTGGCTCATTTCCTCTGAACAGTCCCCAATCCTGCCCACACCCCCTTCAGCTCTCGCTTTCTCCACCTTACACCCACATTTAACTCTCTCTCTCTCTCACACACACACACTCCACGCAGAGGGTAGTTCAAGTGTAAATTAGTGTAAATTATGTGCACATAAATCAGAAGAGTCTATGGCAAGGAAAGTAATTTTCAGTGATTGCAAACTGTAGTCCAAACTTACACATCAAGATGATACACTTCTGGCCATGACAGAGTGCTTCATTAATGGCAACATTCCTACATTTCTAACAAATTATTAAATTTCAATCAAACTTCAACTTTGCCTGATATCATGGCAATTCAGACAAACAACAGAAGCCTGAGGTGGAGGGAAAATATCAGAATACGGATGTCTACTCGTCTGCTTTCCATACAAAAGATCCACACACCCTCAACCCCCCCAAACTCCAAACACTCCCACTGTGCTTTTCTGCCCCGAGTTCTCCAAACGCTTCCTATGGACCGCTGAGGAATGCGCCCGCGAGGTTCGGAAACGTCATTAAAGGAGTGAGGGATGCAAATGGAGGACAAAAGGGATGACATCAGGCCGATTTCACACCGGGCCCTCGGATGGCCAGACCCAAGCCAGGGTCCTCACTACGCACCGCAGATCAAAAAGACTGCTGCACATACGCAGACCGGTCCGGCAAAGGAACGAAAGGGATGGTAAAGAATGCTAATCCGCAGGACAAATATATTTTAATCTTGTTACAATACAAGTTAATGCTGCAGCTAGTTGATGGGAATGAGTTGAAGAAAAGGGTATTTCATTTTACCTCAACACTAGAGTATCAATGTTGTTTACAGGTGCACACAGTCTTTAGCTCAGAAACTACACAACAAGACTGCATATTTTCACTGAGATCGAGTGGAAGACCATTCAAGATATCTGTGAAATATTTCACAGAACATCACCTGACTAATATGTATCTTGATATTACTGCATGATGACAGAATATGGAGTCAGTTCCATGGTAACATACTTCTAGAATAATATCATAAGTAAACCAATGTGGGACCCTCTTCTTTAACACAGAGTTTTCAGAAAGGAACACACACACAAACACACACACACACACACACACACAGACACAGGGGTTGGTTTTTCATTTAGGGGAAAGCTGCACTGGTGGTGTCAGTGACCTCTACTGAAACCCCAGCAGGGCTCTGACATGCAAAGGAAATGAGTGTGTGTCTGTGTCTATCTTCTGAGCACCTTGGTAACTCTTGATCTCTCATGTATGGAACTCCGGCAATGGGCTCCTGAGAAGTCAACTCGGCGGACAAAAGGAAGCAGAGGCATTGAAACTCCAGTCTCTTGCTTTTTCTCGCTCTGTCTTGCCCTTAGGTCTCACACACCACCACCACTACATGGGTTACACTAATTTAAAGAAACCTTAATGAGAAATTTTAATGAACCTGTAAGGTACAAGTGGCAGTCACTGAGGATAGAGCCTGGCACGTGCACCTGTTAAAATGTTAATGTTTGTAGCGTGATTTCAAAAACATGGTGTGCGACATGTGGGGAAAAAAAGGAATATTAACAACTCTGAAGTTTAAAATAACTTCATGGGTGTCATAAAAACAGTACAAATTCTTCAAATTGAATACATATTGAAAAACAATTGAGAATTATATAAAAAAATTGTACTGTTGAATGTCTATACACTACTGTAAAAATAATTACTGACCACAGCACAACTGTTTTCAACATAAAAATGAAGCACCAAATCAGCATATTAGAATGATTTATGAAGGATCATGTGCTGCTGAAAATTCAGCTTTACCAGGACAGTACTAAATTAACCTAAAATATATTAAAACTGAAAACAGTTCTTTTAAATTGCAGTAATATTTCTCTTTTTACTCTATTTGTGCTAAAAAGAAATGCAGCCTCACTTATAAGATTTTGTATAAACAAATCTTACAGAGTCTGACCCTAAACCTTTCAACAGTAGTGAACTACAATTTAAGAGCAAATACAAATCAAATGATGTGATCTCGGTTTAATATGTTGTCTAAATTAAATGTATCATTTGTGATTTATTAAAAAAAAAAAAAAAAAAAAATGCTGAATATGCAATCCCTAAAGTTCCTTTAACAAAAACAAATGATTGCAAATAAGTACACAGGCCGTACTTAAAATCTTACAGAACAACTGAGAACATTTGGCTGTAGAAATTTACTGGAGATATATCATTACCTAAATCTAATATAAATTAAATCAAAAGTCGCCACTGTGACACTTTGCCTCTGGAAACAAACTGAGTGGTTGACCTTTCCAAAATGGTTACTGTCATCTTTTTAATACAGCACAGCGACTTTTGACCTTATACTGTACGACATTTAGAGACATAATTGGCCGTGACTCCCACTAACTATGAGCAGGACAAAATAACCACTTAAAACATTCTATTCACTTTAAAGGTCTACAAATATTAAGCGAATGATGGGTGTATGCAAGCTACTTCCTGGTATGAAAAAAAAAAAACCATGTTGGTACATAGTTAAACTTAGTTTGAATGCAGAAAAAACAAACAAACAAAATGCCTGCAGATTCTTTTTTACAAATACACCTACACTATAAGCAAAACCAGGACAGTGCAACTAAATTAATTTGCAAATAATGTGGTCGTAAATTTGAAAAAGAAGCTGTATTTATATGGCAGGTACATGAGGCATCAAGTAATTATAAAAGTACTGAGAATACAGGTGAAATACTAATTTATTTAAGTTGAGGCTCAATTCTTGATATATTCATTTGGATTATACATAAAGATCATATTTATAAAACTAAAAATGAAAAACAGTGGGCTATATATAAATAAAAAGATGACATTTTGTCAAAATAAACAAGCTTAAAAAATTAGGTCTGACATTTCTTGTATATGTGGATAATTTGTGCAACTTGTCCAAACAACTACAAGTTATTGTACTATTAACTTGAGCCCAACTGCTAATGTGATGGTAATATTTTATAATTTGCTGATACAGCTGTGTTGATCGTATAAAAGCTGTTCTGTCTTCAGTAATATGATGGAAACAGTGAGAGAAAGAAAGTGAGAGTAGAGATCAGTATTTTATAAAAAGTGAGGCAAAGAGTAATGCAGTAAAGAGAAATACACATACAATTAAAAATACTAAAATAATACCTTGTATCATCTCTGCAGACATCATTTCGGTTCCCTTTTGCTATCCTGCGACAGACAGACAAATTCACAAAAACAACAACAGTGAGACATATTAATGCAAAATACAAACAAAAATGTAGGCTTCAAATTCAAAGTACAGCAGTGTAATTTTCAGTCCGACATGCAATGATCTATTCATTTGAGCTGTCGAGCTCCATTTTATCATCAACTCAAGCTGGAAATAGGAAGAGTCACATGATTTCCACAGAATAACCTTGCCATATTCTCCTAACATGCTCACATACACAAACACATTCAGAGAGACAACGTGTCTGCTCCATTATAGTATGGTCAGGGGGAGTAATATTACATCCTTCGTGGACCTGCCCTGCCTCTCTCTGGTGCGCTGGCAAAGCCAAGCACAAGACAGGCAAACAAACTGGGTCATTGTTTAGACTGTTTCTCGGTTACAATGATTTAATTAGACACTTTAGTGAGTTAAACTTTGCCCTAGCCATCGAAAATTACATGCTTAAGACTACACATTTAGAAACACACTGTTGTTATACTGCACATACAATCGGAGCACCTTCATAAAAAGCAAACTTGAGGAATTAATGGCATAGCAAGGCAGGAGAAAAAGCTGCAGAAGATTCTGCAAATGCTCAGGTGTCAAGAGTCCAGACGTTTTATATTATTTATTTCTAAATTTCAGTACACTTGACAAGTTCAATCAAAGTCCTGCTCAAAGAATGGCAGGCTTTGAATGTAAACACCTGAGCAAATGCACTGGCTATGTTTTCCTCAAGCAGTCCAGATTCCCTCACTCTCAATCATCTGCCATGTGGTAGCAGAGCAGCGAAAAACCTTGACTACATCCATTCATCACAAATGACATACATATGACAGCATTCATTAAAACATTCATGACGTTTTGACTGCCATGAAATGCATTTACTAAAGCCTCCCCCGTATGAAGGTAAATTACTCCTATTACATCCTTCATGGCTGCATATAGTGTGCAGGGGTGTCTATGCGTGAGGATATTTATGACTGAGTTAGAGCATCCAGTTCTATTTCTTCTTGGTGGTGAGGAACGTTTCATTGTAACACACGAGCCTGGGCGCTTTCCAAAACATGGGCATGAGCTGACGTATAGCGTCAATGCGAAAGGCTTGAGACACTCAGACTGCAAAAAGACACAAGATTCCAGTTCATTTTACCTCAAAAGTGACAAAACATGGGAAAAGGCGAGCGGGGAAGATGGGTGGGGGGTTTGGGGAAATGGAGGGGTGGGTGGAGAATCGGTGTTCTCTTGGCAGCTCACTGCAGCTGCCATTTTCTTGGCTCCGAGTGGCTGGTTAGAGGGCGGGGCAGGAACAGCCACACAGAGTACGCCATAACAACCCCCACCACTCCGCCTTTACTACAAACCACCTCTAGAACGGCTGTTCCAGGGTCAGATTCATCTAATCCAGACAGAATCCCACCTGACAGGACACTCGACTATCACAGACTCTAGATCTGTTGAGTAAACTGGTGCATGATGGCAAAGCAGTAGTAGCTCTGCAGACACCGCACAGGAACAACAACAGCGGCACTTCCTGCACTTTCACTGAGCAAACTATGCCTACAGCCATTCATAATGAAAGGAAAACCATTGCATACACACAACATTCATACCAGGATTTCAGAAATATTTTGAAAATGCAATATTCCTGTGACCAAATTTTTCACCTGTCATCAGGTTTTGTGTATCCAGCTCCCAGAAGACACAATCATCATATTTTACCAGAGACCTTGACTCAGCATAATACAAGAAACTAAGGACAATGATGTAGTTTTAAGATTCAGTACATTCCACCTTTAGTGTGATAAATATATTTTTCCACAACAATACTGGAAATAGCAGGAAAAAAAATTACATAACTGATGTTGTTACACCTAGACTGTAGAGTATGATTTACATCAACTACTATATATATATATATATATGTATATATTTGTCGAAATATAATGTGTTTGATATGACATTCTTGTAAAGATCATTTAAAACTTTACCCTAAACTGACATACTGCTCCACTGTTTTATAATCGACAACGAACGCACAGCAAGGCAATAAAAAAAAAAAAAAAAAATTAATATTGTTAATTTGGTTAAAAAAATACTTACAGAAAATGTGATGTCTCACAATGTGGGAAAAAATGATCAACGTCAATAAAACATCACTGAAAATGTTCCCAGATTAAAAGTTTACGATGCAATTATTTACCTTAATTATTTCTAAAAAATAACAATTGAAAGAGAGCGAGAGAGAGAGAGAGGGTAGAAACACTACATCAACAACATGAAAAAGGTCACATTATCCATTTGTTAACAGCAGAGTCTAGACAGGTCAAGGTGCATTATGTTCCTTGCCAAATGCCCCGTCTCAATATCTCCAGGTCCCTCACATGATTCTCTTTGGAAGGAGGGGTCAACAGTGGCCAAGTGCAGGCTAATCAGGGCAGAGGGTAGTGTGACCCCCCAGTGTCTCCACTTGGCTAATCAAAGCCCCCAGTGCTGGGTGTCAGGCTCTGGGCTGCAGAGGGCAACGGGGACAAAGATAATGGGGAGGGGGGAGTTGTGTCCACTCTCCTTTGTCTCCATTCAGAGACAGAGACAAGCTTCACACAGATGACATTACGGCCGGGTTCTTTTACTAAAGATGCCCCTGATTTCGGAGCGAACATACAGACAGACACACACTTACATATAAACAGGCACACACACACACACACACACACACACACACACACACACAATGCTACTTTCACACCCCTACACCATCTGGGGCCTTCATATCCCAAAAGGGCTGAAGAGGGAAACCAGGGTTTAGCACACCTCCTCTTTTCTCCCTCCCTCCCTCCCTCCCACCTTCCTTCCTTCCTTCCATCGTCTCTTCTTCATTACGCGGGGCCTGTTTAAACAGACAGCCAGGACAGACATGGCAAACATACTGAAAAGCTTCTCAAAATCCTCATGCAAATCACAAGCCAATCTGTAGAGAGACAGAGGCATTTTGGGTTTGGGTGGAAATAATTAACTCTCTTTTCTATGCTATTTCCAACAGACATATGAGTCTGCGAGGCCTGTGCTGTGGAGGGTAGTGTGCAAGTCTTCAATGCTAAAAATAGTTGTATTAACTTACCATATCGCATGGAGGAAAATTGCCATTATTTCTTTTACCTTGTGGAACAGCAGAGCTGAATTACTCTGATGTTACACAGAGTGCGCAGGCGTAAGTCAAATAAGTTTAACACCTTAAACAAAATCTAATCGCTGAATAAAAAACTTTTTCATGATTAAATTCACCTTTCTGCTATGATGCAAAAAATGCAAACGGTCTAATGTACCGAACAAAACAAGAAAGGTTGTTTTGATATTAAAATATAGAACTATTACAGCTGTGCTTAAATTAAATATCACCATTATGCTCTTGTTCATGTTGTTTCTATGTAAACAAACAACAACAGTTTTGATGCTCTATAGCAAATAATAGTCATTTTAATAAAAGTGTCTGTCTGTGTTTTTCAAACTTTAAATGTAAAACAGCCATCATTCATGCTACAATGTCTATTCTATTGAGGAGGCAGGAGAAATATAATATAATAGAACATAACGTAATTAGTGTTCAAAACCAAAACCACACAAAAATAGAATAAAACGGTTCACCGATACAAATTGAGCTCAAATATGTTTTTCTTGGTTCGTCAAACCATAAAAAAATTAAACGCATATTGTGCACAACGCATGACTTCTTATACTGAAGTACAGCTGATTGAAAGTTGCTGCCATTTTTTACCAACATGTCAAAAGTCTGTCAAGTCAATTACATTACCTCTTTTGAAGTATAAAAAAACATTACAGAGTTTGATGGACATCCACACAGCTGGAAGGCCAAAGACAGCATGTGTTTTCTTACTGCATATTTGCCTGAAGCATCCAGTTAATGAAAGTCTGCGGCAGCATCTTTATTAAAACGGCATGAGCGGAGAGGGAAAACGACTAGAGAACATGAAGAGAAGAAATGCACAAATGTACACAATCTGTGTGCTCACTGATTTTATAAAAAAAGAATCTCAGGCAGAATTCTATAAATGTATTTGCGTTTGAGTTGCACGTTTCAGCCTCTATAGGCACATATCGTAATAAACAAAACAGCCTTTCATTCATGCTTTCTATGCGCCCATTAAAAGGATTTTGATTGGCTACAGAGGATTGCATCATTTCAAGGGCAGTGTCAAATCTTCCTCTCTTCCTGAGTTTTAGAAACTTCTATCACATGATATCATCTATTGCATGCTTAAAATGAACCCAAAGTATGTTGAAAATTGACATTTATCCATTTATGTTTAATAAATGAACTTTTATTAATAAGTTTAATGAATAATAATTAAAACAGAAAACATCTATTAATCTGGATATTAATAAATATCGACATTTTGATTATTATTGTTACCTCCAGTAATAATTAGGTGTCTGATTTTTAATTTCCAACCTATTTTTGGGTTCATTCTAAGCCAGCCATATAGCAATTTTTAAACAACAGTTGGATTAAATAAAAATCAAGCTGGACAAACATTTAACCCAATCGCTGGGTTTCCATTTTCAACCCAGCATTTTTTAGGGTACATGAGAGATTGTATGGAATTTCAAAATGTGTTGCAGCTCCCTGGCCTGGAACAGTAAGTAAAGAAAAGTCACTATATATTTTGCATCTCTGCAGACATTTTTGCAACAAAAGTAAACAAAACATTGTTACACACATTCTGGGCATTTATTGCTGTTGCTATTTATTGTAATTGTTATGTTTGATAAATCACTCAACCCCTTATTCCCTGTGATGCTTACAGAAGTGCTTGTATACAAATCAATTAGTTTCAATTATCGAATCGAAATCTAATCGAAGCGTGAAATTTGTGTCAATAACCGGTCCCTATGTAGATACTGCGGACAGTGATAAATGCCCACTTTATATATGGGTGGTAAAGGATTATTGCATTATCAGCACTATCTCTAAAGAAAGTTTTGGCTGTGGTTTTGTTCTTGTTAATATTTAAAATTCTGCCATAAAACTGTTGATTTTTTGCCATGGATTTTTTTTTTCTGTGGCTTGTAAAGTAATGATAAAACACATTTATTCACTCATTAGACACGTTCTGTACATGTTTAAAACATATACACTGGTTTAAACGTCAACAGAATCAACAGAAAGTAAAAAAGATGCATTTTCCTTGATGCATGCTTGGAGTTGGGCCAGCGTGTTATGGATTTATCAGCATTCAACACATGAGTGGCTACGTTTCGGTGGCATTGCGTGGGAAAATTTCAGATGATGGACAACGGTCTAAATTAATTGTGCAAATTCTTTTGTGAGACACGCACTGCTCTCAGCACTATCACACACCTATGAAACTTTGTGTTCTGGTTTGTGAAATTTCATTAAATAAAACATAAGTGCACTGGCAAAGGTTATCATTTTTTTTTTTTGTAATTTCAGTTAAGAGAACATCTTTACTTCAATTCTAATCTTTTTGTAGTCTATCAAAACTGCACTCAAACTTTCTCCTCAGCATTTTGGATTTTTAATGAAGCTCAATTTCAACCCACACTTGCTGTTACAAAATTCAGAATAATAAAGACTTCCAGCTTGTGGCAGAAAACATCTAAACGTATTAAGTTTTGTTTTAAAATAATGGCAGCTAAGATAAAATCCAAGTGCTCTTTTCCTGATGCTCACAATTCTTCATGGCGCTTCAGCTGGAACAGGTTGTTCTTCATGAACTTTCTGTAGCAACTAGAGACCATTTATGAGCAGACAACTGCATTTCTAAAAAGAACAGAAATATTAATAAAACTATTTGCACTGAAGTTGACAGAAATTCAACTTTTAAATAAACATTAGCATGACAATTCAGGGCCAAATGTGCTTAATTGTTATGAAAATAATGTTACAGTGCAATGCAAACTATTTTTTCCAAAATGTACTTTTGTTATTATTGTTATTATTATTTGAATATGACCATAAGTAGGTTTTTGTGAGATTCACTCATGGGTAGTTGATGCACATGTGCCATCAAGACTTTAGGTTAAAATTTATATTATATGTTATTTGGAAAATGGATATCTTAAGTCTTTTAACTGTTCACTTTTACTTTTTCCTGTCACCATTTTTAAACACCTCTTTGGCTTCATAAGTTCATTTCAAATGCAGTCCCGCAGTAAATATTTTATTGTAGTCTCTCATTACAAGGTCAAACAGCAACATATATGAAATAACAGAAATAGCAAAATGCTGCTTTAAAAACATTTCAGATGGAGTAAATCATTTCACATATTATGACATTTCAACTTACCAAAAGGATTTTCCTCAAACTATCTTAATTCACCAGCTCAGAGTAGCTGGTAAGAAACCATGTTAGCAGGAATATTTCACAAAAAAAAAATTAATTCATGAAAAAAAAAAAAAAATAAATTATTTCTGTCATTGTCTACTCACCCTTCTATCAAGGGTGAGTCCAGATGGGGGACCTAAATTTGATTGGCCACCCCAGGTGCCATCCCAATATTCTAAACTGTCATTGGCTATCCCTAAAGTAAGAGATGGAACCATCAATAAAATCAGATCGCGTACTTAGTTTGAATCACAGCAGTTCTATGGCAGCTTTGATTATTTAATGGTTGATCATTGAATTTCCTCAAAACACAAGAGTAAAAGCACATTATAAAATTATTATCATCATCATCATAATAATGAGGTAGGTTGGGTTATGCTTCATGCCACCCTGAATGCGTTTGTGCCACAAGGGGCACAAAAAAAGAGAAAAAAACATTATATTTCATTAAAAAACTACTTAAGGGATGATGGAATAAACAAAGCTTCTCTCTACCTTTCCTTCAAGATAGCTTAGGAAACATGCAAATAAAAATAAAAAGTGAAACATAAATAACCATGCATATAAGTGAGAAAACGGTTGCAATGAGAAAAGGAAACAAAACGCATCTGAAAATGATTGTTTTTGAGTTCCACAAATGGCTAAACACTACAGGCTTATGGAAACAAAATAGCAAAGATATTAAAATTCACCCAGGGTGGATGTGCCACTACCTTATGTTGCACACAAAGAAAAAGATTGTACAGAATGTAACATAAGTGTTGCAAACCACTATTATGGTGGGAAGTTGACAGCGAAAATGTTTCCACTTTCATCGAATGGAGATGAACAGTTTGAATGTTACGCTAAATATTTTTTAAAAATAAATTTTGGAACAACATGAAGGTGTGTTAACAGTAAAGTTTCTTTCTTACTTTCTACTAAAGTTCTCTATGCAAACTGCTAAACGGTAGCAGCATATAAAATATATTCAATTATATATGTCTTTCTTTGCACTTTTCACGATTGTTATATTTAAACGAACATGGCAACTTTTCCCCAAATTTTACTTATAAAATCTAACTTTTCCTGATGATATATTAACGCCAGCACAGGTTCATGAATACAGAGTAAGGTCAGCAGCAGTTTATTCCCTGTGTGCCACGAAACACCAACATTAGCCAGACTCAAACTGTTGAGTTTCATTCTGCTGGCCTTGTTATAAGAGAAATGCTGTCAACTCTGAATACATTGCTGATTCACTCTCGCCTGAACAACACCAGCATAACACAACACAGCATGACTAATCACCGAATATCTAACCCTCCTTCCAAAAGACATCCATGATAACATGTCCACAAAAACATATCAGTCTACTTCCCCTATTAAACTAGTGAATATATAAAAATGACATGAGGCAGTCAGAAAGAGAGAGAGAGAGAGAGAGAGTTAGAAAGAGGGAGAGGTCATCACTAATGAGGGAAGCAGGTGACCTCTGCAATTCAACAGTGATCCTATCAGCTTCCTCTGTGTTGCAGGGGTTAATCCCCTTTAGGCACTAATTGATAGGAGATAACATGATACTATTGCCAAGGCCCTTTTGGTGTAACCCCTGCACTCTCACACATTGAGTGTCAGTGGGAGATCAGACGTGAAATTGATATTTGGGATGTTTGCGTGCTTAAGCGCAGCTATTTCTTATCGAAGAGTTGCAGTGTTCATTTGGTGTTTACGTCACAGACCCTTTGCTAGGATTAACCACTTGGCCTTTAATCACTGTGATCAGTTCATTTGGTTTTTAACCCATCAACACATGCTTTAGCGGTCCGGCATCAAAACGAAATTTACCCCATAACTGCTAATGAGTGAACGCCTTGACTGTTTGGCGAGCCTCAGCACCTGACAGAATAAAAAAGGGGTGGGTTGAGGTTAAATCTGAGTATCACCTCTTGAGATCAGTGCAAATATGGCTAAGGAAAAATATACAACCACAGCTGAAGACCGGGTGAGATATAAAGCAAAACGGCAATTTCAAAAGACCAAACGAAGTTGCTCTTTAACAGCATACTGTTTGCATATAGAGCGATATTCGACATATCTACAGTCACACCAATTGGGGGGGGGAGCAGTAAAGATTGCATTTATCAGTGACTTTATGTCAAAAAGTGGCAAACAGGCACTCATCAGCATCTTTCTGATTAATTATAAGGCCATTAAGTGATCAGCAGCTGTGAAAAAGAAAAAGTGAGTTTCATTAAAATACTATTTCCTTTAGGTATGATTCTTTCTAAATCGCCTTTAAAACTTGCAGCTTAAGAAATATATATTACGAATATATACATGTATAATTGTTTTTATTGTGATATATATATATATATATATATATATATATATATATATATATATATATATATATATATATATATATATAAAAACACAATAAAAACATTATATTAAAAGTGAAACATAACAAATGACATTATGCATACAACTTGAAATGAGAAAAGGAAGCAAATCTGAAAATGACTGAGTTCCTCAAGAGCCTGAACAATGTTATTTAACATTAAGCTTTTGACTCATAGGCTGATCGAAACGTCCAAACAAAATAGCACAGGTTTTGAAATTCACTCAGGGAGAACAATGTGTAATATAATGCACTAGCAAACAGCATCAACAGCTTTGAAAAGACATTAAATGGAAATAAAAGTACATACAAGGGCACAGCACTTTAAGAATGTTCATACCCAACATTCAGCTGTTTTGGCCATACATGCTGTTAACAGAAAGCTAGCTGAGGCAGTAAAATATAAGGACTCACCAATCATATGTGCATAAACTAAACGAACTTCCTTTAGCGATGATTGGCATTTCATCTGTCGTACCCTTGAATCAGTTATATGCTTGCTGTGACTAGCGATTATTGAATAGAAAATTTACTAACCGGCTCAAATAAATATGAATGCTCTTTGAAAGGACTGACATGATGGAAATCCTCAAGACAAATGTTCTGCAAAAAAATATAAATTTACAGAGGCCAATTTTGAACCGCTTTGTTTTAGCAAGCGCAAAAAAAAAAAAAACGTATAAACAATTCATGTAAATACGTAATATATATATATATATATAGACACTATTAAAGAAACAGCTCATGGTCCTAGTATTTTAAGAACAGACAATTATGCTGATACGCAGTAAACATTATATACAAACATGGATCATTCGTATAAAGAAATAATATATAACCTGAAATCGTCATGTAAATTACAAACATACATAACGTTTTAGCTTCATCACTGATATGTTGGGAACAACCTGCATGTTTTCAAACAACATTTTAAAACTTCTACAACATTGAAAGTCATTCTTTTTTCCTCCAACAGTTTTTACAATTTCCTGTCCTTGTGCACAGTACTAAAATGGCTATCCTCTATTACATTATCACATAATGTCTTCTTTACAACTGTTAGTACTTTTTTTTTAAACTTTCATTAAATATTATCAGCACACACCAGGCAAACGTAAATCATCCCTTTTCATAATTTGTATTACAAACTTTATAATTAAACTTAAATTTATTTGTTTACAGTGTTCCCATATTTTTAGCTTTACCAATAATGATGGAAAAACGCTCATAAGTCCCGCACTTCAAAGCTTTTCCATTTATGAGCAAGATTTCAGAGCCAGTGGGTCACTCAAGAGGTCGAATCTTCCAGAACACTGTGTACCTCAGATACTGAAGGCCTCAGACACTAAGCCACAAACCCACCCTCCAACACACACACACACACACACACTGTCAACAGCACCTTTGTGGCTTTATACACACACTTCAAACCAGACTCGTATCAACATATCATCATTGTATCACATGCATCTATGAAATATTTTTTATCAAATACAAATAGACAGTTATCATTTAAAGGACATTTTTATTGCAATAACAACAATGGGAATAAACACAACTTACACAAATAATTCAATCTTCGTGAACACAAGACAACACCGATTTATCAAAGCCATTTCAAATAAATTTATTACATTTATTTAACATTAAAAATAAGACAGAATTAACACGAATCGGCAAAATGATATTTCTAACAAACACTACACTTTTCAAAACGCATTCCTTTTTCCTAGATTTATTTACTTCAATGAACGTTTACAAAATGAGCACATATTTTTATTTTTGCTACTTACAACAGAAATACTGATATATATATATATATATATATATATATATATATATATATATATATATATCTAATAAAAATAATCGTTAGGAGGTACTAATGATAGAGATACAGATAGGGTACTTTAAACAATATTCAACGAGAATGGATGAAGAATTTTAAATACATACTGTATAACGTAAAGGATACAAAATATTGTTAAATCCTGCTAAAGCAACATGTGATTTAAAATATTTTAGAGTCATAGTATCTGTCTAATCTGCAACCTAGGGGTTAAAAAAAATCTAAACATGCCTGTGTAATATACAATGAAATAAGACAAATAACATTTCACAGCGGATTAGAGCACATCATCATTTACCAGTGAAATCCTGAGAGCCTGAAGGCACCATTTTATTTGGATATTTGTTACTAACTAACTAACAAACAAACTCACTTTCACAAATGCATTTAAAAAGCAGATCAAAAAAATCTTTGTGCGAGTGGCAAAATAAATAAATAAAAAGATCTTTAGGAATGTCATCATAATTATGCGCAAGGTCGAAAATAGAGCCATAAAAAAGCACATTTGCTTCAATTTGAGAGTGGTCAAATTTACAGTCTCATATAAACACAACATATACAAACGAAGCAAATTCCGGGCAAATGCATCGCATTCGTTTAACAAACAAACATCGAAAGACGAAACATAGCTAAATATTGCAGGCGATGCCTCAAGTCTGAACTGATTCACGCTGCAAATTCTGGTACTGTGGAAAGGGTATCCATCTTCCTCTGCAAAACTCCTCCCTAAAATGGAGGCAGCTGTCCTAATACATCCAATGTCTCGCTCCAGCACTTGGGTAAAGCTTTAAGAAGAGTCAGACGTTACACTGCCATCAGCACGAGGACATGAGTAAAAGGAAGAAAGCAAGTAAGCCAGCACAGCCACCAAAAAGAGAGAGGCTCTAGGTTTTGGCTGCCTGCCAGTGATCCCTTTAAAATGCCATTGTGGCTTTGATATTGAATATATGCAAGCAATGCAGGAGAGTGAGATCCTTGTTCTTTCACACACCAAATACATCAACTCGCTCCACAAGAGCTACAGAGAGACCCGGGGGGCGCTGTTGGACACTGCAATAAAAATGGCTGCCATCTTCATTTTGTGAGATATTATTTCTCACAAAAAGAAGGATTTCTGCAGCTTTTTGATCATACATATTGTGTCACAAAATATTCGATTGTAAAGAATCTCCGTGTGAACGTCACATTTACACTCTAAACTCTTTTCTATGCCAGACTGTCTGTACAGTATTTTTTTTTTTTTTTTTTACCTGTCCATTAATCAACCTGTCTAATCAAGTTCAATGAAGAAATCAGTATGAAATTCACATGAGAAGTGAGTACTGGAAATGATTGGTGTGCCGAGCTGAAAGCGCGATTACTCAGCAACATTTCAAATGTCGCATCTTACAAAGAAAAACAGAGACTCGTTTCAGTTAGCATTAGCCTCTCTGATGCACACTCATCAGCCTGCAGGCTTTCATAATCGCACCTTTGCACACATCTCTGCATTCCTGCCGTTCCACCTCTCTCTCCATGACATGCCCAAATGTGCTTCACAGAGTACTAGGTGGGAAATGCCCTTTTAAACCTACCGTCAGCAGAACACCGGAGTCACATTTAAGTGTAGCTGAATCCTCCTGCCTAGAAAGAAAGCCCAAACACAAAGAATTCAAATTAATACAAATAACAACATACGTTATTATTTTTAGTCCATATTTATTTTGAAATAATTGAATTTAAATTTTTATCATGTTAATAATAAATAAACATGAAATCCAATACCAGATGGCTTAAGCACATTTGATCTCATTGTGCAAGCAGAACACATCTGATAACACTGATAATAGAATAAGAACATAATTTCATCAACAGGTTGTTGATGTGCACAACAATTTTTCATTTTCAAAAACATAAAAGCCAAACATTTTACGGTCTTGTGAGCTAAACCAACACGCTTACACTTACACACAGCTCATAACATGACATGGAGCACTGAGGATGAACACTGATAGGCCTGTAAGGTGAACTGATATCCAGTAGAGTGCAGCGGCATATTTATAACAAATATTACAATGCAAACCTCAAGGCAAGTACAAAAAAAAAGCTGCTCAAATTGGCAGAAACTATCTGTCCATTAGTTTGTGCTGTAGGCAACAAAAATACTTAACCAACAGAAAGCAGATTTCTTTAAGCGTCTCATAGTGAGCCACACCTAGTCTAAATTGACCATGTGCCTCAAAATTTAATATATACTCCACTTAAAAAAAAAAAAAAAAATCTAAATAGCTAGTAAACACCATAACAAAAAAAGCTTATTTGTACAGTTAAAATTACTAGGATTAAAATAGGAGTAATTCAGTGCTTAGTTTCATTAGTCTTTTGCCTAAATACGGCAAAGTGCAAAAATATAAATAAACTTGCACGTGTGATATTTCAGCAAATTGTATTTAACACAACACAGCAAGTATACATTTTTTTCTTTGCTTTGTGTCAATCGCTACGTTATATATGAGCCATCACAAAATAAGATTCTTAAAATTCTAAAAATACTTTCATGTGTCATAAAGCATTTTTATTTTAGTCATTATGTCATAACACAAACGGAACTTATAAAACCTAGATGCCATCTACCATTACAACAATTACAAAATTTCTCACCGTAACCTTGTGTGACATTCAAAAGATTACTTTTCATCATAATTACATCATACATACCAGTACAAGGAAGACAACGATTTTTTTTTAAGTATATATTTATGTCTATTCAATTATTGTAACTTATCATAATAATATTTGCTAAGATGTTTTTGATTGCACAACTCATCTGGGTCAGGGCATGATATAATCCAGTGAGAGCAAGGTCCCAATTTCTCTTGCTGAGACACTTTACACGCACTCAAAACCTAAAATAAAGGAGGGACCACTATATCTACCAATGTATATCCTTGCACCTCCTGTGAAGAAGCCATCTTGTTTGGCATATGACTGAAAAGCTGATTGCTTATTTTATAACAATATCAAAGAGAGATGTCTCTGTCTGCTTTTAAACTATATGAGTGCATGAGCATGCAAAGCCAAACCGCATGAGCAACAGATTCACAGTGCCTTTTCAAATTTGGACCAATATGAACATACAAACCGTTAAAAAGGGAAGATTTAGAACAATTAAAGGGGACGAAAGCAGATCTATTCTAACACTCAAAAATCTTCAAAACGATAAATGTAAAGTTAAGAGCAGAAATGACAAATCAGAATGGAAGCCCATTAGTGAATCTCAAATGTTTTGGTCTGCACACCAGATGAATGCTGACCAACAAGACAATATAACACCAGAACAATGGGTACCCTTTAAATACATTAACGAAATCTAACAAAAATATGATAAAAAACAAAAAAACAAATAGCCTACTTAAGGAAACGCCTCATTATAAATGACCTCATTAATTGATAAATAATGGGAACCTTTTTACATTTTCTGCATACAGCGACTCAAAGTCTTTGCAATAAAAAGAGATCTAGAATATTGTTTACCGATGAACATATGCAGTTTATTAAACACACGTTGACCTTTCGTGGAAGGGCATGTTGTCACTCCGGGGTACATCACAATGACCATTAAACAGCCTTTTCTTAACAAAATTAAAACAATATATAAAACACATACGAATTTAAACGTTAATATAAAAAAATCTCACAGAACTATTGTTCTGATCAACAAATATTGCAATTTACAAATTATATAAATATTTTCAAAATGTTACAACATGCCCCAACTTAACATCAATGAAACATGATAAAAAAAATAAATAAAAAAAAATGCTTTTCTTGAGGTAAAAAAAGTCAACCTTTCTGTTAATAATTATTTGTCCCAGTATTCTGTTCAATTCACCCATCAGCTCAGAAATATGACAACACTGGGAATTTCAAATTCACCAAAATGATTGTAATAGAAGTTTCGAACCATGCGTTTGAAAAACAACAATACAAAAAGAGAGAAAGCACATTTGCGTAATATTATAACTCTGGACTTTGCTCCAAATATCCCTGTATGTTTGTGGAGAGTTGTATTTTATTTGGGGACTTATCTATTTTAATTGAAGTAGGCCAAGTTATTGCATTACTTCACCAAGAGTGTTAATATATTAGCGATTGGGGAACGAACCATTTATGGACGATACCATCCGAGCGCGCGGCAGACCTGTCGTGACACCAGTTGCGAGCTGTGACCGACCGGAGACATTACGACTTGAAAACAAGTCAGCGCCATCGCATGATTACACTTATTTATTTGTTTTCTGGTGGCGTTTTCGCCAAATGCCTCTGAAGTCTACGTGCTGTCTTTAGACTAACCGGCTCTTGGCGTAAAAATCCAACATTTTTGCACTAGGAAAAGTGTCTTCGCGCTAATCCACAATGAATTACAACGCGGTCATCCACCGCAAGCGGAAACTTCACGCACAAAGACGGGCCTTTAATCGCGGATAGACAGCAGACGACTTGGCGCAGAGGTGCACGCGCTTTACCGTGCCGTACACGCTCCGACACCGTTTTGGCATCACGAGTTCATGGGGTTAATGAGAGCCCGTGCTCACGTGAGCACAGGTGCGTCATCTGTCTGAAGAGATGATCGCGATAAACTCTTTCTTCATCCCGCCGAACGACATGCGCTAACATGTAATCACATTAAAATGAGCAGCCCGCATCCGAACAGGGTTTACATGCGCCGTCTTGTTTGCTATGATTAAACATCGCACACAGTTAAGTAATAGATTCATGAACAACACAATCAGACTGCATTAGACAAAAAGATTTGCGCCCCACCACGATCATCTTACCTGTGAATTAATGAACTGTCTGTCTGGTGAAAACATGGAATAAAACTTTGAAATGCGCTACAATAGATTCTAGTTTTTAAGCTACGAAATGCCTGCAGTGTTGGATGATCGCAAAATTCCGCTCTGTCTCCCTTTGTTTTCTAATGACTATGAGCGAGACTCTGGATAAACTCCATCACCATTTTTATCAGTTTCAGACAGACTCCAGACACTCTGGCCACTTACGTGTCGTGCACTGTCTGCGCAGCGCGTTCACGAGCGTCGGCGCGCCAAAGACTGACAAGCACCAGACCAATGGCGTCCCGAATTTGAGCATGATATCCAATAACAACAGCCCAAAAATGATAACCTCTGAATGACTCCCCGGATGGATGCAGAGAGAAAATAATCTTTAGGAAACGCAGTCAAAGAAATATGATTGGAGGTAAGGATGAATCGGGTTTATCGTGCAGACATCGCTCTTGCTGATATGGATGTGTGTGAGGAGCAAACGGCGTGAAAATGTGTTGCTCTGCACGCGACCGTATAGCTTTGAATAATTTCCTGTGCTAGCCTGCATCACCAAAGGAAAACAATTTTAGTGCAATAGTGTATTGTATAGGCATCCGCTTTGTATAGGTATGAATTGTATTAAATCCATAAAAGTCAAATATAAATCGTTTTATAATATCAGTATAGTAGGAGGTAATCATTTCATAATAGAGTACAAAATAGCTTATATGATTAATTAAGTGCTTTAGTTTGAGTTTTGGTTCTTAGTCCAATTCACAGCAATCACGTGAAGCAGCACACATCATTGTTTATGAAACACTTGATATTGTTAAGCCTGACTGATAAAAGAACTGCTTACCATGCATTGAAACTCAATGAAATGTTTTGCGCTTTTCCCCTCAAAAAAGAGTTGAGAAAAATACCAAATTTAACATTAACATTCATTCCCACTTTACTGGAATAATTTAGTTTATTAAATGTCTGCTACTTTAAATACATTGCAACATACTTTCCACACATAAGTTGCAAAGATCTGTTCTTATGTGTTCGATGCACAATCTCAAAAGAGATTTTTATTTTCTGCTAAATGATATGTAGAGATGTTGAAATAACATTATGGAAGTGGGCCATAAGGTCAAATGAGCCGTTCATGCTTGATTTTTCTGTGCGCGGTGGTTTCACACTTTCTGAACATAACTTCTAAAAGTTATGTAAGTTAGAAAGTATCTAAACTGAGATGACTTCTGAGTCCTTAATTAAAGGGACACTTTCTCAAAAAGATGAAATAGTGGCCACACCTCATGGTGAAAGATAGAAAATCTTTTGACATAAGATTTTAATTTCTAACTTAAGGTTGCTAAAGGTACACAAATATTATTGTGACCGTTCCAGTTACTACAGTTAACCAGGAATTAAATGTTTTAGAATGTGTTCGTTTTCTTGTAAAGTGTTTAAATATTGCGGGCCCACTTTGGCTTAATGTGTTAAGTAAAGTGGGTGACCTTTAACCTTCAATAATTGACTCTTTGTCGGCAATTTGATTGACAGGCGATCTGACCAATCAGAACCCCGAATCTGCCATTTTGTCTGACAAAGCAGTCAGGGGAGTTAGTAGATCAATGTTGGCGAACTTGAACTTGAAAAATTGTGTGTACTCTCGTCTTTCCGTGCTTGAAACAACATTCCTTCTGATGTCCATTCATGTTTATTTGATACTATAAATGAACTAGTGTGAAGAGATGATCTGTCACGACACATTAATGAGCCACTATACGGTATTTATTGTTTAAACTTCTATAAAAAACTACAGTATTTTAAATATGAAACTGTTTGAAATATGAAACCTGCTCTATCTTGTCTGTCAACGCGAAAACAGAAATGAGTGCGCAGTTAGAAATCGCAAGTCAGAGATGGAAGAAAGGAAAGAGAGCAGAAAACAATATGTGAAGTGAAGAAAGGAGGAGATACAGTAGATGCAGAATAAAAAGTATTAAAATATAGACCATTACATTTCTTGTGTTGAAAGAAAACGGACTGGAAAAAGTTAAATTAATGTTCCTCTTATTATATTTATGTTAGTTTAGTTAAATCAGTATTTTGATATTCAGATTTCATCAAATTTAATGTCAACACAACATGTTGTTTTGAATTTTACACATGAATTGAGTGAAGTTATTCATTTTACTCATTTGGGATTGAATATGTTTGTATGATAATATCTGTTTATAAATCATCTGTTTTTAATTAAGATATAGCATAATTTTTGATAAAACCAGTTTACAAAGTGCTTTACAGAATAGAAATACACAGAGAAGAAAAAACCATACACACATAGAAATAAGATGACAAATTGAATAGAAACAAGACAGAATGAAATGCAAACCAAAATTAAATCACATAATGGAAATAAGATAATAAATACAACAATAAAATGAATCAAGGAAAGGCCCTAGTGAACAAATTGAGAGCCTCTTTAAAAGTGCACAGTGGCTCGTGGATTCTCAGGAAGAGAGTTCCATAGCTCGGGACCGAAGTCACTGAAGGCTGACTCGCCTTTTTTTTTTTAGCCGTGTCTTAGGCACAACCAACAAAATTATTTTATGTTCGGAGTGATCTTGCTGGAGAATATTTATTCAACAAATTAGAAATGTATATTGGGGCAGTTCCATGCAGACATTTAAAAACTGATAAGAGGATCTTGAATTCAATTCTGAATGATACAGGCAGCCAGTGAAGGGATCTGAGTGTTGGAGTTATGTGGTTTCTAGTTTTAGAGCGAGTTGGCATTTGTACAGCTGCATTCTGAACTCTTTGTAAGTGTTTAATCGAGCTGTTTGGTAACCCAGCAAAAACGTTACAGTCTAGACGTAACAAAGTAAGTTTCTCATTGTAAGAAGGAGAGAAAATGTCACGCACTTTGGTGATGTTTCTGAGGTGATTATATGCTGTTTTGGTTACAATGTTAGTATGTTTTTTTTTTTTTTTTTAAAAAAGGCCAATTCTTGGCCTGATTACTGGCTTTTTGTGATAGTGAGTCAAGATGTGGCGCAATGAATGTTCCCCGTGCCATTAACAATAATCTTAAAAATATCTTCTCTTTGTTTAGCTGTAGAAAGTTTTGGGACACCCTCAATTTTATGCTCTCTATATGCAGTCCAGTAGTGTGGAAAGAGAATCGTGGGCATCTGGTGCAAGTGAAAGATAAGCGATGCGAGTACAACATCCAAAATAATTGCAATAGCTACTATTTAGTAAGAAGCGAGATAAATAGGATATCTCCATTTACTATTATCTGCTACTCGTATCCTAAATGACAAGATCATGTCACCGGAAGGTTTAAAACTGAGACTGCAATCTTCACTCTGACCCTGTAAACACCTGTCAATCAATAAACAAAGCATTAATGCAGAATTTTAAGGATGTATTTCCGAATAAAGCAGTTCATGTAGATAGCTCTATACAAATGAATTAGTCGCGGCAAATTAGTATTTTAACCTTCAATTCAGTTGTAATATACGTTCAAACTAAATGCGTCAGGCTAGTCTGTACCGCTGGCACTTGCAGTTTCATACCCATGATGCAGCGCGGCTCAGCCCGGTCGCCATGATTCTTGTGCAGATGTTTTGAGAGCTCAGACTGAGGAGATTTCACGCTAAGCTAACGGCCTGAAGCGCTGCACTTAAAACAGTTTCAATGCACTCTTCGACGTTATAGAGATACCAGAGTCTCCAAGATAACATACAGTCTTGGGTTATGGCGACCAATATCGGGGGTATGATATAAATATATATATGTACTATTAATTTATAATTAGTTTAGCACCCAGCTAGCGGTAACGAGTTAGCTGCTTTTGTTCCATAATCTGCCGAGCTTCTAAGAGCTGCTGTTTGTTTATTTGAGCGCAGTTTACTTTTATGCCACCAGTTTCTGTTAGGCTGTGTTTTTATTGCTATGGTGTGTCATATTGATGGTCGTGAGTAGTGAACAGACGTGCATTTAAATATTTCTATTCATTTGTGGTTGCTAACTAGCTAGGTGAAGGGCTGCAATGAATGTGTTTTCTTTGCGTTTTTATGCAAAAATGCAACGGATAACAAATGCTTTGACAGTGATTTTGATGTCTATGTGGAGGATGAAGAAGTGTTCGTGTATAGTGCAATGAGGATGGGTTAGTTACGTAAACATCTCTTGCGCTGTCTCGACAGACAGCAGGACTGTTTTAACCGTGCTAGAGATGTGTTTTGAGAAAATCTCCTATTAAGTCACAACTGGAACGTTTTTGTCGCTCGTATGTGTCGACACTTTAAATGTAGGCGTGGTCGTGTATAAAGTGTGTATTGTAGTGACTAATAGAGTTAAGTACATGTTGTTTTTCTGTCAGAGTAGTGATCTTCTCAACTTGTTATGCAATACACCACTACTGCCATCTGTACAGAGACAGATCCGGCTTTAATGCCATCTAGGGCTGCATGATATTGGAAAAAGATGACTTTGCGATATTTTGTTTTTCTGCAATGAGAAAATTTCACCGGATGTCTGAAATAGATTCAAGATTCAAGATTTTTATTTGTCACGTACACAGTTGTATATGGATATACAGCCAGTAGTGAAATGTAGATCAGGTCAACTCCAAGATATAGTGCAATATTAACTACTAAACATAAATTAACAATTTAAACAATATACTGTAAGATAAAATTACTAATAATATATATAATAAATTCAATGAATATGGGCTAAAATGTGACTAATTATGTACAGAACAATAGTAACAAGGTAGTTACAGCAGCAATGTAAAGTGCAAGAGCACTATTAGGGGAAAATTAATTATTCTAAAATGATTGAGCTGATTTTGTAGGGGAGTGAATGTGCATAGTAAACAATAAACGCGTTAAAAGCATTAGATAAATACAATAGAACAAAGATACAAATGAAATAAACAGTGCTTTGTTTTTCAGGTAAGTCTAACAGTATTCAGATACAGAAATGGAATAATTAAATGTAAAATAACATTATGTAGTCTTCACTGTATAAATTATATATAATTAGTCCTTGTTAAAAGTACAAAAGAGATTTTCTCTTTATTTTACTGTTGGATTAACATTAATGACAGACAGCAGCAGGTATATTAGGCTGCTGTGACTTTAAGAGCAGAAGAGAACTGAACTCGATGTTTGTGTGCTGTCTGTGCAGACTGTGACGAGATACTAAATGAGTTTTCTTTCGCATTTCTTTGCAAGCGAATGGCTTAAAATCGTTTCAAAGTGATAGGACCTAAAATGCCCGCAAATAATACATTTTCATTCTGTGATGGCAATTAACTAATGCAATTATTTCAGGAATTCTTTTGAAACTGTGGTGCCTTGTCCGTATGGATAACAGATCAACTACAATCCGCTACATCGTAGTTGTACTAGATCTGTAAATATGATGCACATATTGCGACATTGATTCTAAAATGATTTATTGTGCAGCCCTAATGCTATCTTGTTCAATAATTCATTTGGCTTATAAGCAGAGGAAAATGTGGTACTTTAAAAGTCACCATGAAATCAAAATTTATTATTATTATTTTTTTTTTTTTTTACTTTTTTTTCTGGAAAATTGAGCTGATTATCTGATAAACAGTTGTTGCTACTATACAGTAACAATAAAGTGAAAGTTCACCTGAAAAATAAAAATTCTGTTTTTAAAATTCCCCTTTCTTCTGTGGAACATAAAAGAAGATATTTTAAGAAATGTCTTTTTGTGTTCAACCATATCATCATCATCATGTCCCATAACCCCTATTAGGAGGTTGTGGAGCACCATAGACATTCTATTGAACAACCCTCTGCACTTCTCTCGGTCCTCTGAGGTTCTCACAACTTGGCTGAGCTTCAATTCGGTCCACTCTGGCATATTATCTTCCCATCTCTATTTCTGTCTGAATGTTGAAAGAGAGCGAGTAAATGATCACAGAATTTAAATTTTATATATATGATAATAAAAGTTCTCTTTTCTGTATCTAGATGATGACTTTGATGAATATGATAAGCCTGGTGCTGAAAGGTCAAGAAGACGGAGAGGAGAAGATGATGATGACTTGGAGAGGTAAGTCTTAATCACTGTCCCATTACGGCTCAGTTTTGCTCTGCACGTTTCATTTCTCTGTTAGGCAGAATGAGAAAGAGAATCAGTTTCCTGGAATCACTTTTAGCCCGGGTTCCAGACTGCGACCAATATGGTCGCTTATGCGACCTTTTTTTGAGGATGTGCAAGTTAAAATTTTATGTGGTTGCATTTGTGCGAGTGCATGATCATGTTATTCACGCGTGTGTACCAGAACGAGGTATCAGCAGCTGCTGCCGTCCGTAACTGTTTTGTTTTCAAAATGAACTGAGTGACTCGTCATACACAAACAGAGAAGTAGTTCCGGCTACAATGTTCTTCCGCCAGACATGCAGTTCCATTTATTAACCGCTAGAGAGCGAACATACACATGCATTGCACAATGATGATGAAACACGCCAATTGGGAATTCAGGAAATTTAGGAATTAAGCCATATAAAAATGAAAAGGTTAATAGCTGAATAATAATAATAAAAACACAGTTTGGAGTTCAAGGATGCTGGTGGAAAGGACGAGCCAGCAAACAGACACAACTGATGATGAGCGCACAGGTAGAAAGGCATTAAGTTACTTCAACAGCAATGGATTAGACTAGGGTTCCTCAATAGGCCGCGAGAGAATGTTTGGTCTGCGCTAATGTCAAATAGTGTTGTTGAGGTAATGTATATAAGCACATCTTGGCTTTCGTTGCGTAAACGCTGGTGCGTTGAAAATGCTCGCGCTCCGCGCCAGTGGTCACGCACAGTTTGTCTGTCAGCGACTCAAAAACTGACTAGGGAAAATAGACTCAAATGTGAATGGACTGAAAATGTTTGGTTTATTTTGTCTGACTAACCACAACAAAGAAAGAAAGTAAACTGTATGTGAGAAAGTATAGTGTTTGCTTTTATATTATTAGTTACAGAAAGACAAACTAAAGGCTAATATTTTCTCATTTACCTTCAGCATTCAGCAAATACACATCTATATCATTAAAACAAATCTCTGAATGTCTAATTAACATTTAATTTCACAGACCTTGCAGATTTATTCAAATACAAAAGTGAGATTTTCTGAAGTGAATGCGTGTATTCTGTGCGTGACAGTCGATCCGTGGGAAATGAATTCAGACTTCAGTTCAGCTTCATATATAAAATATTTTGATTAATTCATACTTTTCATATTTCTGATTTATTAAATATGAATTAAAATAAATATAAATAAACTATGCATATACCAGATTTAAATTGCCCATTAGCCACTGTGATTTAATATATTTAAGATTAAGACGACTTAAAATTGTTGTAGCAAAAAAAAAAAGGTGCGACCAAATCTTGTGCTGGTGCGACCAACTGAGAAAATTGGTAGCACCAGTGCAACCAGTGGAAAGTTAGTCTGGAGTCCTGCTTATAGCATTCCAGAATTAACTTTTCATTTCGTTCAAAATGGTTGGATAATGGAACTGAAACACTGGCCAAATTAGAGTTGGAGTTTTTAATAGAGGTGTAACAATACATTGATACAGGTCATCATATCACTTAAATGTGTGACGATGCAAAACGTGTAAAAAATCGACACCATTTATATAGAGCTCAGGAGTCAGGACAGTTGACATCACTGTCCGATCAGGTGCTGAATCATGACTAAAGTTTATCAGTTGCCTGGTGTTTAAAGCTTTGCAGAAATAGACCTAGGACTAAATCAAGTGAAGTCAAGTCAAATTTATTGGTATAATGCTCAATACACATAATTTCAAAGCAGCTTTACAAAAGGTCATATTGTCTACAAGCTTTAATATTGAACTGTTTAAGGTCTGGGTGATATCACAAAATATGATGCTGATATAAATGATACACTGTTTGAGATTTAGCTATATTGTATTTATTAATTTACCCAAAAGATAAGTCAGTGCCTCTTTTAGTGAGCAGGACTGCATGAAGTTACTGGCATTGCAAAGGAGAGATATTTTCAATAGGCCGTGAGTAGACTATATTTTCCGCTTGTCATGCCGAGCTCCATAATTTTACATCATTCATTTAGATTTTACACACATGATAATTCACTGTGTTTCAGTAAAGTATTGGATAAAACCAAAGTGTGTCTGATTTTTGATTTTAAACTAAAATCGTGGAGACAAATAAGACAATAATAGACTACCAAATAGCCTACAAGCCCTGACCATACTGGGGTTTTGTGCTTACAATGGGAATAAAAACCTTGCAAAGATGTATTTTGATTTTTATTTAAATATTTATTTTTATTAAAACGGATGTTATCATGTTGATCTTTAGCAAATATTATTATTTATGTCCTCAAATGCGTTTTTAAGCAATAAATGTTCGTATGAATCCTCTGCTGGCTATTGAGGCCTCATTGCACAGATTTACAGCTTCAACTGATTTTTTTTATAGTTATGCTGCTATATGGCTATACAGTGAGTGCTAATATTTGAACCTATTTTCATCCTGTACATACTATTCAGCCTGAAGTAGGTCTACCTGAAGGTGTCATCACCAAGCGTTTGTTTGTAACCATTAACTTCATCTATTGTATGTCTTAAAGGGTTAGTTCACCCAAAAATGATATTTCTGTCATTATTTATTTGCCCTCATGTCACTTCAAACCCATAAGACCTTCATTCATCTTCAGAACACAAATTAAGATATATATTTTTTTAAATTAAATTTTTTGGTGAAATAACCCTTTAAGTACAATAAAACATCAGTCAATAGATCCTAACTAAAATACTTAACAGATAGGATATGTTTAGAGTTGGCACTTAATAATTTTAATACTTTCAATAATTTAATAAATACTTTTACTTTTAATAATTTTCTAATATGGCCAAATCATCCCAAAATCGTACATAAAGAAATGTGCACGCTCAGGCTTGCAGCGTCTTCGCCAATAACGTTTGGTGTATTATAAACCAATGAAATTGGGGGTGGAGGGGGTGATGTGGAGTAATTGTCAGTGCAAGCGGAAGCTATCTGAAAGGTATGTCCAGGTACTAATCTGGATTGTTTCCAAAAGACATACAGTTGTGTTCAAAATTATTCAACCCCCACTGAAATTGATTGTTTTGGCCGGTTTGACATTGATTTTGATCATTCAGTCATCCTGCTTACAATTAAATCAAAGAGGCACGTGTAGGTCAGACAAATATAACATAACATTTATAATGAAATAACCACAAATGTCTTTTCTCTGCTCACATCATTATCAGTTTTATTCAACCCCCAAGTGACATTCAATCTTAATACTTAGTACAACATCCTTTTACAGTTATAACCGCTTTTAAACGTGAAGCATAGCTTGACACAA
Source organism: Opsariichthys bidens (assembly GCA_037194245.1). Classification (NCBI taxonomy): domain Eukaryota; kingdom Metazoa; phylum Chordata; class Actinopteri; order Cypriniformes; family Xenocyprididae; genus Opsariichthys; species Opsariichthys bidens. The sequence goes on along the minus strand of CM074280.1, from coordinate 13,691,713 downwards.
GTGTCTTGCAGCGAGCTACGGGTATCTTCGCTCATTCATCATGGGCAAAAGCCTCCAGTTCAGTCACATTCTTAGGCTTGCGCACTGCAACTGCTTTCTTTAAGTCCCACCAGAGGTTCTCAATCGGATTTAAGTCTGGTGACTGCGATGGCCATTTCAAAATGTTCCAGCCTTTAATCTGCAACCATGCTCTAGTGGACTTGGAGGTATGCTTGGGATCATTGTCCTGTTGAAAGGTCCAACGTCTCCCAAGCCTCAGGTTTGTGACGGACTGCATCACATTGTCCTCCAATATCTCCTGGTACTGAAGAGAATTCATGGTACCTTGCACACGCTGAAGCTTCCCAGTACCTGCAGAAGCAAAACAGCCCCAAAGCATGATTGACCCCCCGCCATGCTTCACAGTAGGCAAGGTGTTCTTTTCTTCATAGGCCTTGTTCTTCCTCCTCCAAACATAGCGTTGATCCATGAGCCCAAACAGTTCTAATTTTGTTTCATCAGTCCACAGAACACTATCCCAAAACTTCTGTGGTTTGTCCACATGACTTTTGGCATACTGCAGTCGACTCTTCTTATTCTTTGGAGACAGCAAGGGGGTGCGCCTGGGAGTTCTGGCATGGAGGCCTTCATTACGCAGGGTGCGCCGTATTGTCTGAGCAGAAACTTCAGTACCTACATCTGACAAATCTTTTCTCAGTTCCTCAGCAATCACACGGGGACTTTTCTCCACTCTACGCTTCAGGTAGTGCACAGCAGTCGAAGTCAGCATCTTCTTTCTGCCACGACCAGGTAGCGTTTCAACAGTGCCCTTTGCCTTGAATTTGCGAATGATGCTTCCTATGGTGTCTCTTGGTATGTTTAACATCTTTGCAATCTTCTTATAGCCATTGCCCTTCCTGTGAAGAGTAATCACCTCTTCTCTTGTCTTCCTGGACCATTCTCTTGACTTCACCATGTTTGTAACCACACCAGTAAATGTCTAGAAGGAGCTGAGTATCACAGTCATTTTAAAGCTGCCTAATTGGTGCTTATTAGGCTTTATTGCTGCTCCCTGACATCCACAGGTGCTTTCAATACCTGATTGAAAACACTTCAACGGACCTCTGTTCTTCAGAGTGGTAGTCTTTAAGGGGTTGAATAATTGTGTCAATGAAGAATTCACAAAAGAAACATTTACTACTGTATTACAAAACCAATTGATGTCATTTTAGTTGCATATGCTTCTTTAAGAAGTCCTTGTAGGATTTCATTCTGAATTCAATTACAAATGTACTCTAAATTCTCTAAAACCATTTACAGCATTGGGGGGTTGAATAATTTTGAACACAACTGTAAAACCACAGTTGCTCAACTCACTGCAGAATTAAATGTGTACCTTGACTCTTCCGTTTCCACTAAAAATGTCAATATTCATGGTTGGTCTGCTATAATCACTCATTTCAATGCCAAATGTTGGTTTCATTGGTGCCAGCAGTGCAAATCTTGGGCTGTGGACAATGTGAAACATGTATTGTTGTCTGATGAGTCCACCTTCACTGTCTTTCCCACATCCGTGGGAGTTGCGGTGTGGAGAAGGGTGACCAGAAGGGTGTGCCATGTATCAGCATGATAATTCACCAATACACACTGCAAGACTTGTGTCAGAATGGTTTGATGAACATGAAAGTGAAGTTGGCCTGCTTAGTCACCAGATCTGAATATTATTGAGACTCTTTGGGGTGTTTTAGAGGAGTGAAAAAGGAAAAGTTTTTCTTCACCAGCTTCACAGTGACTTGGCCATTGTTCTGGAAGAGGAATGGCTCAAAATCGCTCTGGCCACTGTGAAGGACTTGTATCTGGCATTCCCAAGATGAACTAATGCTGTATTGGTTGCAAAAGGAGGCCCAACACCATACTAATAAATTACTGTGGTCTAAAACCAGGTGTTTCAGTTTCATTGTCCAACCTTCATTGGCATTCATGGACTTCATTGGCTGCTGTTGAGTGTGGTGCTTTAAAGGCAAATGAAGTTATTCCTTTAATATCTTGCATTGCTTTGCATTTTGAAGAGATTTATTGTGAAAAGAGCATATTTTTATGTAATCACTTTTTATCAATTCACAGTGATTTGGAGGAGGGAGATTTGCTTGAAGAAGACTGGCTGTCATCAAAAAAGGTAAAGTGATATTTTCATCATTGTCAGTTTCCCTCTTCTGTACACTATATTATATAATCCTCAGTTCGTACTTTGTTGTTGTTACAGCCGAAAGCATAGCCATTGTTTTTCATTTGCTGACTTTTGTATTGCATTTTTAACTGATAGAAATACAGAAATAATTTCCAACAGGTGTACTTCATGTCCAAAACTTTAAAGGCTGTATATGTAACAATCTCACCAAAAATGAAGTGGATTAAACAAGGGATTTAAAAAAAAAAATTTTTTTGTCCACCCTCAGAACCCCTCAGAGCTGTCAGATGAGGAACTAAACGATGACCTCTTGCAAAGTGATGAAGAGGACCAAAATGAGAGGTTATTTATGTTGTTTTTAATGTGTCTTGTCTTTGAATACAAGCCAATTGTGTCTTTTGCATGTATATTGTGTTTGTGGTTATTTTGTTTGGTTTTATTATTTTTAAGTAATTTTATGATTTATGAAACGGTTTATACTGACTGAAAGTGTTATATGTAGAATATTTACTGTTACTGTTATTACTATTACATTGTCAAACTGCAAGACAATGGTAATATGAGAGAATCTTGCCTTGTCCTGTCCTGTCCTACCTATAGATGGCTTGCTTTAGCAAACCTCTAATGGAAACATTTATTTAATAACGTACTGTCAATCATTGTAAAACTTTACTGTTTTATGGACATCGCCATGTTTGATACTGTCTGTAAGGTTACCATCATGGTTAGTTTGAAGGCGGTTGTGACTTCATGTTTGATCATACAGATGAACAAAACATTTCAGGATTCACACTTGTATGCAATTACTACTGTATATCCCAAAAAGTGACTGTGAATGCAGACATAGTAAACACCTTTCCAAATTAGGCCTACACTGCCTTAGGGATAAATCATATTTATTGTCATAAATATTTTGGTTATCATCTATTGGTAAATTAACCAAAGGATTAATCAACTATTCAGAAAATAATCAATGGATTAACCAGAAAGAAAAAAAAAAAACAATTAAATTATTCAATTAATTGATTGAAAAAATTAATCTTTACTGTTCCAGTCCTACTGTTAGGATTCACATATACATGTAAATCAGTGTAAGCATGTTTTCAGCATGTGTACAGTACTTTTTATTTCTTTGGGTAAAACCTTTTCCCCCGTGGTTTCACTGACAAGGCTTAAACCTAGTCCCAGACTAAAATGCATGTTTGAGCTGTTTTAACTGAAAGCAAATATCTTAAACTATGTCAGTGCCATTGTTTTGTCTCAAGATGCTCAGCAGTAATGTGTTTTCCCCTAAGGCATGTTTATAAAAGCTATTTAAATGATCTAATTTGAGCTAAGTGAAACCAGGCCTTTAATTGCCAAAGTGTTTGATTTAAAACATGTTTGTAAAAAGAAACGGGCCAATATAACATAAAGCTGATCTTCTAAACTGAGAAAATGGAGTTTATTTTAAGTCATGACAATTGAAGCAATCGCTTACTAAATCTGTTTGGATGTTTTTTTATTATGAATGGTGTAATAGTCTGCTGTATAGTCCAAAATAGCCAAATATATTGCAAGTTTTTCTTTTTAGTATTGTTGTATAGAGAAATGTCAGCTCCCAATTAATATAGAATGCACCACTACCTATGCTGTTCACTTTTCAATTTTTGGGTCAAAATGGTCTTCGTCCCATAATTTATGCAAAGCTTCAGTGCTCTAAAATCAATAGAGCAGTTCATCCATAACATTATTAGAGATGACATTGAACTAACTTTGACACCTTCTGCTTTAATCAGATGGTTTTTGTTTTTGCAATAAAAATGAGTTAACAATTTTAGGTGACACAATTCAAACTCTAATCTGGTTATTATGCTAACTCAGTGGCACTTTAACGAAAAAAACAAAATGAAAATCTACAAATGCATTACTTTATTGTCCAGTGCTTAACACATTTGTCTTTGTGTCTGTGATGTAGTGGTCAGGGTGAGGCCGTGAGTTTAAATGCAACACTGGGTCTGGGCACTTCTGGTCACCTTCAAGATGAAGGTCCTGATGGAGGTGGATATACTGATGCCTATGAAGAGACAGAGGGCTGCCAAGCGGGTTTCTCTCAGGCTGGGGAGTATGAGGCAGATGAGTACCAAGGAGAGGAGGAAGGGTTGGAATACACAGGAGACCAGAATTGTGATGAATATCAAGATGAAGTTCTGGAGCTACAGATCGACGAGCCCCTGGATGATGAATTTCAAGTAAGTAACGCTTTCTCTTGCTATCTCTATTGCTTACACTCTCCATAATCTCCCACCACATTTCCTCCACATCTTCAGCCTGACAACTCATGCATTGTGACCCTCAGGCTTCAAGGTTTTGTTTAGGGTGAGACTCTTTTCACAGTCTTTGTTCAGCAGATGTCCTGCCAATCCATGCTGGCTAATGGCTAGAGCTCCCAGACAGGATCTGATAAAGTTGGCTGTAGGTGAAAAGATTATTGACCTTCTTTAAAGTGGTCTTTAGCAAGCATGACACCGGGGCATGATTGATGAGTTGTGTCCTTTCTGTACATGTTGATTTATTTATTTGCTTAGATCTTAAAGAGACAGTTCACCCAAAAATGAGAAGTCATCATTGACTCACCATGCATGCTGAAATTTCATAAATCATTCAGATCAGTTTTTAAACTCCTTCTGAAACCAACAATTTCTTTTTGAATCAAACATCAAAAAAAAAAGTTAGGAAGATGTAATAAGAAAAAATAAAGCAGTACATAATCTTAATTCAAACCCAAGTGATAGTGTCTTCAGAAGACTGGACGCTGTCCGGCTAGATTGGATAGAGGTCAATAGATTGGCCCAATCTATAAAATGGGTCTGGGACACCTGATATGTTATCTTAAGTCAGATGCAGGTGGTTTTTTTTTTTTTTTTTTTTTTTTTTTAAGGAATTTTCTACAATCTTAGTTTCTGCTTTTTTGAGGTTTGGAGGCTGGGATATTCTCCTTAATTTATGTTTTGTTTTATACCGAAGAAAGAAAAATCTCACTTGAATGTGTAGTAAAAACTGACTACTAAACTGTTTTGCTAAAGCATAATTGGGCCAGGAGACGTGGAAAAGTATTTTGCTGTGTGAATACAAAGGTGATAAGGTACCTTTTTCCTGCTGTTTCTTGTACTCTTGAAGAATATTGCCATTGCTTAAATGCAGCTTTAAATTCTGTTTTCTTTGAACACATGACATCTCTGTTTACAAGGTCGCTTAGCTGCCGGGGCTTAACATCTTTGTGTTTACTGTTATCCAGAGTTAATGTGTGGAACGGTTTAAAGGATTAAGCATTTTCCCTGTAAGTGGTCAGTACATGTCATAGTCTCTCTGTCTGACTTTCTGTTATGCTTAGTATAGAGTTCTTTAGATTTGCCCTCTGTGACCTAGCAATTCTTTATTGTCCTCTGAAGAGAAGATTTGCTTGTAGTGAATTTCTCATAGATCATACCACAGTTTTAAGTTGTAATGTATCTTAAAGAGTTCATGGGCTTGTTAGAAATACTAGATGATCGGGGTTCAGCCATGACAACTTTATTTTTGTGATGTCTTATAACACAATTTTGCAGATTTAATAAAACGAGTAATATTGTATATGTTATGCATAATTATCACTTGTTTTGATTGATATAAAAGAACACCTTAGGAAAAAATGTAGTTGTTTCCAAGCAAGATATTATTAAACATTGATGTCTTGCATTTCATCTGGAGGAGATGTTTTTTTTTTAAAGCAAAAAATGCAGAAAAAAACCTTTTTGATTACGTTTATTAGTTTTTACTGGTATATGTACTGGGGGGTATAACTTCAAATTTCTTAGGGTTTGGTTTGCATCATGGTTTCAGGGTCACGGTTTCGTTGGTTTAATATAATAAAACATTTTCAGATAGCTCTAACTGCTACAGAAATTGAACAAGGTAATAAAATGACTGCATATAATCTTCACTGTATAAATTAAATAAAGATTAATCCTTATTACAATAATAGAAGTTATTCAGTCAATAGCAGTGAGTGATTTCTTTTGTTGTTTGATTTAACAATTGACCCTTCGCAAAACCTGCCCCCTGTTGCTATGCCCGACAAGCCATGCACTCTCATACCACACATCATGTTCTCACAAAAGTGAAAAATACATCGTCTAGCAAAGAGGACACTGACAACATATGAAATGGTTCCATACTTCAAATATTGTAATTTTTTAAAGAAGTTTAAACACTAAGTACTGTATAGTGGCTTTTTAACGTGTCGTCACAGATCGCTGTAGCTCCTTCAAGCGGCTCATGAACCGATCATCTCTTCATACTAGTTCATTTATAGTATCAAATAAACATGAATGGATATCAGAAGGAATGTTGATTTAAGCACGGAAAGACGAGAGAGTACACACAATTTTTCCAAGTTCACCAACATAATCTACTAACTGCTTTGTCGGATAAAATGGCAGGTTCGGGGCTGTGATTGGTCTGATTGCCTGTCAATCAAACTGTGTGCAAAGGGTCAATTAAAACACAGACAGCAGCAGGTATATTAGGCTGTTGTCACTTTTAGACATGTCTCTAATTCACGGACACACTGTCTTTATTGACTGTTTAAGTAAAAAAAAAAAAAAATTACACGCCTACTATTTACAAATGTTTAATGATTTCAGTGTTCAGGGACCTAGATAACAAAGACCAGAACCAAGAAAATGTCTGGTGAACATTTTCATGGAGCATCAGGGTTAGTCACTTTACACAAAGACACAGAGAATGATAAAATCCTGCTGGAGTCGAGGCTCATCAGACTGCTCCTTTTGTTCTGTCTTTCATTGACCTTTAATGCAGGACAGATGTCGTTGATCATTCTGCCTGTCCATGTGATCGCTTGATCACCGGTGTCCAGGACAATGCTGACAGGTGCACTCAGGGCTTGCCCTCACATCACAGTTTGCAAGTTTTAGCTGTTCAATGCCAGTTTCCTTATAGTTCACAGGGTTCCAGACTGCGACCAAAATGGTCGCATATGCAACCTTTTTTTGAGGATGTGCAAGTTAAAATTTGATGTGGTCGCATTTGTGCGAGTGCATGATCATGTTATTTGCGCATGTGTAACAGAACGAGGTATCAGCAGCTGCTGCCGTCCGTAACTGTTTTGTTTTCAAAATGAACAAAATTTATATAATGAACGTGTACATCAAGAATCCATTTTCCAAACCGTGTTTTTGTCTTATCCTGAATCACTACAGTGCGACTATAATAAGTGTTTATATTCTGACTATTTCAGACCAGGCTCGGCTGCGCTGCGGAGTATCCCAGTACCTGCGTGACTCGTAATAGACAAACAGTGAGAAGTAGTTCCGGCTACAATGTTCTTCCGCAAGACACATGCAGTTCCATTTATTAACCGCTAGAGAGCGAATGTACACGTGCATTGCACAATGATGATGAAACACGCCAATTGGGAATTCAGGAAATTTAGGAATTAAGCCATATAAAAATGAAAAGGTTAAAAGCTGAATAATAATCATTAAAAAACAAAGTTTGCAGTTCAAGGATGCTGGTGGAAAGGACGAGCCAGCAAACAGACACAACTGATGATGAGTGCATAGTAGAAAGGCATTAAGTTACTTCAACAGCAATGGATTAGACTAGGGTTCCTCAATAGGCCGCGAGAGAATGTTTGGTCTGCGCTAATGTCAAATAGTGTTGTCGAGGTAATGTATATAAGCACGTCTCTGTCGCGAAAATTCAAACGCAGCATCATCGCTTTCGTTGCGTAACCGCTGGTGCGTTGAAAATGCTTGCGCTCCGCGCCAGTGGTCACGCGCAGTTAGTCTGTCAGCGACTCAAAAACTGACTAGGCAAAATAGACACAAATGTGAATGGACTGAAAATGTTTGGTTTAATTTTGTCTGACCAACCACAACAAAGAAAGAAAGTAAACTATGTGAGAAAGTATAGTGTTTGCTTTATATTATTAGTTACAGAAAGGGAAACTAAAGGCTAATATTTTCTCATTTACCTTCAACATTCAGCAAATACACATCGATATCATTAAAACAAATCTCTGAATATCTAATTAACATTTAATTTCACAGACCTTGCAGATTTATTCGAATACAACAGTGAGATTTTCTGAAGTGAACGCGTGTATTCTGTGCGTGACAGTCGATTCAGCAGACTTCAGTTCATCTTCACTGGAAATATATATATATATATATACTTTTCATATTTCTAATTTATTATATATGAATTAAAATAAATATAAATTATACATATATACCAGATTTATATCGGCCATCAGCCACTGTCATTTAATATATTTAAGATTAAGATGACTATTCATCAAGCATGCATTGATTAAAATTGTTGTAGCAAAAAAAAAAAAAAGTGCGACCAAATCTTGTGCTGGTGCGACCAACTGAAAGTTAGTCTGGAGCCCTGGTTCATTATTATTAACTCTTATTGTTACTGCTGAGATGTGGATTCAATGTAGAAAAATGCCCTGGAGAGTTTTGTAATAGATGCATACAGTACACGTTTTCTCAAGGATATGACTAAAAAACACTGTCTCTTCAAATATAAGTTTGCTTGAACACTTTTGACTTTCTATGGCAGTGAAATTTATGTTGTCCAAATATATTATAAAACATGCCCTGCAAGAATAATTGCTAATGAATCTAAGCTAGTAGTCTAAAGGGGAAAAGTTAGTCTCTATACTCTATAGTCTTTATACAATCTGGGCTCTCATAACACCTGAGCAGTGCCACAGACTGATCGATTCCATGCCACGCCGCATTGCTACAGTAATTTAGGCAAAAGGAGCTCCAACTAAGTATTGAGTGCTGTACATACTCATACTTTTCATGTTTATACTTTTCAGTTGGCCAAGATTTCTAAAAATCCTTTCTTTGTATTGGTCTTCTGAGATACTGAATTTGGGATTTTCCTTAGTTGTCAGTTATAATCATCAAAATGAAAAGAAATAAACATTTGAAATATATCAGTCTGTGTGTAATGAATGAATATAATATACAAGTTTCACTTTTTGAATGGAATTAGTGAAATAAATCAACTTTTTGATGATGATCTAATTATATGACCAGCACCTGCCAATGCATACTTACATACATACATATATAAAGTCTTTTGTCTGTTCATAAAATGGAAATATACACTCAAATCAGGCTTCAGTGAACAACAGGTATTCTTTGCGCTCTCCGCAGCTAACCAGCTGCACGTTTAAATGGTCTATCTGATCAGTTCGAAAGGAGGCTATGGCTATGTCATATTTGCATGCCAAATATGCTTATTTTACTCTTTTTCTCTATTCGACCATTTGTAAGTGTGAACTCGTGAAAACAAACTACCACATGTTATTTATTTTCAAAAATTTATTTTTTTCGTCTTTATTATGATAGGACAGTGAGTAGACAGGAAGCAAAGGGAAAGAGAGAAAGAGGGGGACAAGCTCGGGAAAGGTCCACAAGCTGGAACTCAAACTCTGATCACCCGAGGTGCTTAAAATGCTATCAACAAAGACAATAGGATGTTATTTTCAACTTGACTACAATGTTTTATTCTCCATCATTCAATACATTGTGCCTGTCCATAAACCTTTATTTTATGTCATTGCATATTAAAATCTATAAAACCAAATAGAAAAGGCTCGGCACTCAAGGCTCTATCGCCTGTTGCCTCAATGGTGTGCAGTGTCTTTGGGCGGACTGCTGAGCTGGATGGCCGGCAACATCCATTTTAGGATTGTTTGTGATTTTGTCTTAGTGACTTAGTTCTTTTGACTCTTGACTCTATCAAAAATTTAGGAGTCCTAAATTTAGGACTGACACACCCATTATTTTTAAGAGTTAATTGAAAATTGGCAAGTTTGAAGCTACTTTTATCCCAAAGATGTTTTGTGTATACGGACCATGATGATCGACTCACAGAACATGTTTTTCCATTCTGCTGTACTTTTCCATTGTTTTTCTATGTAAATGCTAGGGCTGTTACTATATATCGTGTCACAAAATATCGCAATACAAAAATGAAAGACAAAAACAATATGCATCGTAGATAGTGACAGTATTTATTGCGCACCCAAAATAAAAATTACTGTGATTTAAAAGGTTCTAGTTAACAGAGTTTTAGTGTCAGTACTACATTAAACTATTTTATGTAATGTTTAATGTAATGTATAGTAATGCAATGGGGGAATATTTGTGGGTCCTGATAATGCCACATGTCTTGTGTTACCAGTAAAAGTGGCCTACATTAATTAAATATATCTAGTCAGTGATGAAGTGTAAGCATATTCATCAAAAACAAAGTCTGTGTTTCAGTGCTAGAATCATGAATATTTTTATTCTGATGTCAACATTGTCCTGTGCATTGGGTTTCCAGCACCAAATCCAAGCCTATTCATTTCCACCCTCAATGTGATACCAAATTTAGCATTTTAATCAACAGTACATTACCATATGTCTTGAAGTATCGCAATAATATCGTATCGTGAGTTCAGTATCATTATATTTATCGAATCATAACATGAGGGTAGCTTTACACCCCTTGTTAAACGGGTGAAACTAGACGGACATGCAGCACAGTGCAGCAGGAGTAAGATTCATGTGACAAGTAAAGAGAGATGACTGAACAACAGATTATGAGTGCCGCTGACATATCTTATCTTGTATTTTGTTAAGAACTTGGTCAGTACCGCTGCACCCTTATAAAACTTACATGACTTACAAGACAATGATTTTTCAGGATATTCAGATTCCCACAGCCAAAGTAAAATCTCAGTTTAAAGAGTGAAATGTGGACTTTAACAGAGGGAAAGGGGCTAGAGGAACTGTAGGCTGACAGGTGAACAGAAGCAGAATCGGTAGGTATAGCAGGGAATGGAGACGACCGGAGGTTCAGCAAGGTAGTAAACAGAAGCCGTGTGCGCCTGTCTCTCTGGATGCTTTTGTGCATTCTGTGCTCGAGCGTGTGTGAGAAATTGCTCAAAATCAGATGATGATATTTTCCCTGTCAGTGAGCTATGTGTGTGCTGAAGCTTTCTTTGTGTCTGTTTGTGTGTATGTGTGTAAAGACAACAGTCAATGATATTTTCACCACCACTGAGCCGTGTGCGTGTTTATCTCCCATTCTCTGTGTATCATGTCAAACATTTACATCTCATTGAATTTCAAATATCAGCAGGAATGGTAATAGGGCATAGTAATGAGACTGGGCTCCCACTGTTATGCTAATTTAGGAAGACTCCCCTTCAGCGCCCCCTCCCCTCCCCACCCTCATAGTGCTGTACTGGGCCTTTCTGGCCTCTCTCTCAGATGTGGCATTAACATTTTCATTCAGAAGTGATTTTGCTTCATTCTAATATTTTATCTTCATCAGTGTCGTTTTTGGCATTTAACAGGTTCTGGTAGTGCCGACCTATGACACGCTCTGGAACAGGTGTTTTAAATAATGCATGATGTACAAGAGATCAGTTTAGCCCTGATGTTCAAGTCCTGCATGAAATTCCATTGAGCGGAGTACATATTTGTTTCTTCTTTGCAGGTGGATGAATACCCGACTGAGTATAGTGAAGAGCACACTGACCAACATGAAGTGGCTGAGGAAGAGCATGAAGATGAAACTGAGGAGCAGGAAAGCTCTCAGGTCACAGAATTAGAGGAGGTAAAGAATGGCTGCTTCAGACGGTTTGTGCTCTTTCATGGAGACCCTTAAAATCACATGGTGTGAGTCTGATGATTTATCCATGCTGTATGCCTCAGGTGGAGAATGAGAATGATCCAGAAGCTGAGCCAGAGCAGGATGCAAATGTAAAGGAGGAGTCTGATGAGGAAGAGGAAGATGTCGAAGAATCTAGACGTCTGCGATTTAAGACGGAGCGGAAAGATGACACAGTGGTCAGGCTGTCTGATGCTGCCAGTAAAAGAAGGAACATCCCAGAAACATTAGGTTAGGAATTAACGTGAAACACCTTTTGTACTGTTACAGGTTTAGAAATCTCATATGTTCTTGGTTGTCATTTTAGGTTCTACGGTTCAAGCATTTGCGAGCAAAGATTACTGTGTGTTTTTATGATTTGGCTGTACCAATGTGAAGTGACTACTTGTCCATTTGATTAGGTCATCAAGACCCGTCCCTAAACTTAACTGTTTTCCTTTAAGTCAGTAAGGCAAACCTACTGCATTAACATGACACAATTAATATTCATGACAAAAGCCTACCTAGTTATACAGTCTGAACAATGAAATATTTTTGTTCCTCAAATGTTCATAAGGTGATCAGTGAAGGCTATTATTGTTTGGTGTCAGGTTAACTGAAAATTTAAAAAAAAATCAAAACTTGACAAGAGATATGATGTCTCTTTGTGTGTCTTGTGTTTCTGAAAGAATTTTTAAATAATAGTTTTTGTTTGTTTGTTTATACTGTGACAGTAATGTTCCAGACTTAAAGTACATTTTTATGATAGTTCTTTTATTTTTATTAAAGTTTTAACTTGAGGTGCTTATAAACAACAATTTTATTTTATTAAAAGTATTTTATTATCATTCTATTTATGAGCATTATAAAAAGGCTAAATTAATCCTCCAAAATAACTTTTGAACGATGGTTTAGATGTCGTTTTAAACCATGTATTGCTTCATTTGTCATCAAATGAATCTGTATTGCTTTGTCTTTCTTTTCAGAGCTCTCCGAGGAAGCTAAAGCAGACCTACAGGAGTTTGAAGAAAAGGAGCGTCAGAGGAAGCAGGGCCGTTTTGGAGGACGAGGGAGAGGGGGGCCACGAACAGATGGAGGGAGGGGAATGGCAGGAAGAGGTGGAATCAGGGGAAGAGGAGGAGCAGGAGGACGAGGAGTCGGTGGAAGAGGCGATTTTCCTCTATTTGGAATGGGAGGTTTCCGTGGTGATGGAGTTGGAGGTCAAGGGAGAATAAATGAGCAAAGGCCTCCCTTGATGCAAGTGAATTTGGGAATGCAGGTAAGACCCTGACGGGTCTCTGAAATGGCTCAAAATACAAATGCTTCTACTGTCATGTACACACAACACTATCAGGAGAAAATTCCTCAGTGTTCATTAATCCACTGTTCATTGAACATATTTTGCTGGACTGTAATACTTCTACTCCTTTGAGGATCTTGTTTATTTTGTTGAAGGTTTTTAACCAAGTAAATAGGGTTAGTTTTGTGTTCCTTATTGCGTTATTAGATATAGATATTCCTTATTATATCTTCTCATATTTTCAAGTTTTCGATGAAATCCAAGGGTTTCTGAACCACACATAGCCTGCAACGTCATTGCACCTTTTGAGGTCCAGAAAGGTACTAAAGACATTGTTGAAACGGTCAACGTGACTACAGTGGTTCAACCTTAATGTTATGAAGCGACGAGAATACTTTTTGTGAGCAAAAACAAAACAAAAATAACGACTTTATTCAACAATTTCTTCTCTTCCCTGTCATTCTCCAACGCTGTTGACGCAGTGCAGCGCTTCCGTGTTCTATGTCAAAACGGCGGCTTGATGCATGTGTGTGATATCTGTTTTATCTCACTAGTAAGTCGCTTTGGATAAAAGCGTCTGCTAAATGACTAAATGTAAATGTAAAATGTAAATGTATCAGACCATTCCATTTACACTGGGCCACATAAATGTGATATAAATCCGATCTTCAATTCCTGCGCTATTTCCTGCAGATTTAATTGTGTTCACCTCAACGAAAGCAACAAATATGAGCTGCATTTTATTGATCATCAGCTAATTTCAAAATCAAAGACCGCAATAGGAGAGAGAGCAGCATCAGCACTGGTAAGATCTTTTAGTCTCATTTCTTTTAATGAAGATGGTTGTGTGTTGATTCTGCAACATACTTTCAGTTTCATTTGTGGCAGTGTGTGTGTCAGCTTGCTGAAGAGATACTCAGCTGCTCATCTGCGGCGATGTGTGATGCAGTAGCGATGTCATATCTGGCTATAACATGTTATTTAGCCTCGCACATTTATTTTTTCAGCATTTTATGGGAGCAGTTAAATTTACATATGTGGTTTCAACAACCAAATGCTTTTAGACTGGAGTGTGTCCCAGACCACCTCCTGAGGTGGTTTGCGCAATCGGATTTAAATCCGTCTCGAATGCGTTTCGGAGGGCGTTTATATCTGGTCTTTTCACAATCGGTTAGCTGGAATCTTGATCTCAAAAATTAGAATTCCCATCGTTTACAAACCCTGTTCCACCCTGGTATGAATTTATTTCTATTAGCCTTCCTAATTTAAACATTCAAGCACAGCAAGAAGCGAAAAATAACTTGTGTGCGCCGCGTTAGAAGTTTTATGTCCTCTCACATCCGAAGCACACGGAATGCCACATCTCAAACAGCATGGGAATACTAACTTGAGTTCTCCTTTATGTCTTACGTTTAGACGGACAAATTGACAAAATTGTCAACATGCCTATCTTGGCGAGTATACTTGTAAACATAGTCGGTAATGGCTTAAGTGAACGTGAACAATTGAGAGAGACCATGCCTGTGCACAGAATCCGTGTTTTGGATCCATGCATTATGTCTTAATGGGACAGCAGCCTAATATACCTTAACTTTTGTAACTTTAATAAGGATTAATCTATATTTAATGAAGACAATGGAAATTTATTTTACATTTGGTTACTTTATTCAATTCAAATATACCTGAAAACTGCTGTTAGACCTACCTGAAGATCCTTAAAAGCACCGTTTATTTCATTTGTATCACTGCTGTTGTATTTATGCTACTGCTTGAAGTTTGATTCTTTTTTTGTTTTCTTTATTATTTGACATTGGCCATTTTCCCTTCAACATGGCACTTACCAAATCGTATTGAAACTGTGACCATAAACCAAACCATGAATAATTTGAATCGTTACACCCCTACTGACCAGTGAGTGACCACTGAGCTGCTTCTCACAAGGAAGAATTGATAAGCAATTGTCCTGTTTACCTCTGATCCAAACCTTTCCCGCAGCAAATAGCATGTACGCTGATTATCCATGGTGATTCTGTGCCAAGGGGTTTTCTGGTCTTCTCCTACATTTAATTGACTAATAAATCAAGAGAGTGGTGGTAGAATTGTCTGTACAGTTGTAAAGCCCCAAAAGAACAATGACACATTTGCAAGGTAAAATTTTGAGTCGGCTAGTAAGACGATGCTTTTAAACTCTGCTGTTGTCATGACAATCAATCTGTGCAAATGAATTAAGGGTAGTTGTGGCCTAATGGTGAGGGAGTTGGGCTTGTAATCAGAAGGTTGCGGGTTTGATTCCCACGCCGGCAGGAATTGAAGGTGGGAATTGTGAATAAACAACACTCTCTCCACCTTCAATACCACGACTAAAGTGCCCTTGAGCAAGGCACCTAACCCCCAATTGCTCCCCGGGTGCTGTCGCAGTAGCTGCCCACTGCTCCGGGTGTGTGTTCACTGTGTGTGTGTGTGTGTGTGTGTTTGTTCACTACTCACCGCTGTGTGTGTGTGCGCACTTGGGATGGGTTAAATGCAGAGCACCAATTTCGAGTATGGGTCACCATACTTGACAACACGTCACGACTTTCACTTTTCACTTAACAATCTGCATTTGTTTCCTGAAATATCTGTGATTCCTGTGGAAATGCATTCAAGCCACGTCTCTATATCTGATACATTCTTCTGTTTAAAATACTTCAGATGGAAGAACACATCCTGTGTGTCTCAGCACTAGTTTTCACCATACATGTTTGTTATGATAAAAGTAATAACCTTTTATCTTTTGTATAAATGATACATTTTTATTGAATTGTCCTAGTTCAGTTCATTAGAGGGCATTATTGACAGTGTTAAAGCGCCGTTTAAAGGTAGGGTAGGCAGTTTCATAGAGGCTAACACTAGCGATCTAGTTTTGCTGAAAGCTGAAAATTCAGCTTTGGCATCGTAGGAATGAATTACATAGTAAAATATTTTAAAATAGAAAAAAGTTATTTTAAATTTTACTATTTCACAATGTTTTACTCTATTTTTGAAAAAGTAAATGCAGCGCTAGTGAGTAGGGCTGCACGATAACAAGAAAAATGATAATCACGATTATTTTCCACAACATTTTAATCACGATTACTAATCACGATCATTCTGTTGGTTAATAACTTTTATTTCACTTCAGAACTTTTATTTTTTTTCAGTATTTTTATTACAGCCATATATATATAACATTATAAACAAAACATAAATTAATAAAAACAAAGTACTGATCCAGATTTATTACTTATCATTAGCTTATGATACCTAATGTATTTTAATGCTATCAAACATTTCTAAATTCTGCTGGGTGCACATATGTTCACATATAGTATTGTATGACCAGCCAAATATCGCTCGCTTTATTGTAAACTTTTAAATCTCTGTTTGGCAGAATATGCTGAATATACTGTATGACGCTAGGTGTCGCTGTAATATCGAATAAATGACCAAGTGCATCTTTATAATGGGCGAAGTATAAATACACTATATTAGAGAAAAATGTTAAAATAACACACCATTAGCTAAATGAGGTCTCCAGAGCAATGTAGTCTCGTCCAGTTATTCAGAGATGCTGCCCTGATCATATTAGATGCGTTGTCCGTTATCCTGCAGACGAGTCTTTCCTCAAGCAAACCCCATGCAGAAATCGTTTCTTTGAGGCGCGTTGCAATAGATGGCCTTGTGGGAACAATGAAGTTTGCAAAATCTTGATATTTATTTCAAACTCGCTGTCAATAAAATGAACAGTAAAGCCCAGATACGGCTCCGTAGTTCTACTTGACCACAAGTTGGTTGTGGCAGCAAAATATTCAGCACTGTGAATTTCTCGTTCTATTTCCAGTCGGCATTTCGCATACTGCACAGGCAGTTCGAAAAATAGTTGCGTGAGGATATGCTGTATCTTTTGTCAAGTGTGGCAGTCATTTTTTTAACCCTTCATTGCTTACGATGTTTATTGGACAAATATCCTTGGCTAATTCGAAACACGTTATTTCCGCGTGTCTTTGAGAGCAAGGCGAATATGGTATTACGTTGAGCATTGTCCCCGTTATTGTTGTTGTCTGTGATATTGTATTTTATGGTGGCTTCTAAGGTGGTTGATGAGGTTTGTGTTACCCTGCGACAATTGTACGGCACAGGAGCAGTTTGCATAGGACTGGTAAGTTACCTAATCAACATCACTTTCACTGAACCCGAAATACTTCCAAACAATGGAGTATGACCCTTTTTGGGAACTAATGAACGCACTTCCTCACCTTCCTCTTGTTGCTCTGCCACTATGGTCGTTTAAGCTGAATGACTGTAAGCTTATCGCGTGACGCCAACTTCTGCTCGCGCTTGAAATCTAAACACCGTCACGTGAGACATGTGACACAGTTTATTTTCCGTACACTCTCAACCCGTAAGAAAAAAATACTTGGTATTTACACATTGATATCGCGACGATTATGGTTAATTAATCGTGGGAGACAGATATCGTTATCGCGATTAAAATACGATTAATCGTGCAGCCCTACTAGTGAGTATAAAAGACTTCTTTCAAAATCATTAAATCTTACTGACCAATAACATTACAATATCATTGTTTACAACAGTTGGACACTTTAGTAGTGACACAGCTATTCTGTTTGCAAATTTAACTTGATGGTCAGGCAGACCTCTTGCAATTGTGTTGTTCTGCTTTTGAGGCTATTGAAGATTTTTGAGGTTATCGAAAAAGTTTTAGATGACGGTGTGTTGATTTGTGTCTTGTCTCACCCTGTGGACTGGAGTCAGTTTGCTTTTCAGTAAAAGTCAATTATCACTGTTCTCACTCCCCCTCTTATCCATGTTGATATATGGATTATGGCAAATAACTTGGCGGGAGTCCATTGAGGAAGCATTACACCAAATTAAATTTGTACTGTGCTGAAGGATTTAGCTTCCTGCGCTTATTTTATTATTAAATATCTGTCGAGGGTGTAATCCCTTTGCGCTTGAGCTGTTCGTTCGAACGTTCATGCTGCACCTTTTTCTTTTAAAGCTGATTTTCTTTTATGGAGAAGTAAAGCCTTTTCAGGCTTTTGACACAACTTGTCATTCCTCGACATTGATGTGTTCTTTTACGTTATGCTTCAGACAGTGGTATATAGTGCACCGCCGTAATGATTTAATTGAATTACCCTCCACTCCTGTCTACAAGTTGTCATTTATAATACAAGTTGTCTTCATCTAATGAGGAGTTAGTAAATATAGCGTGCTTACATGTGCAAGCCTTTCTGAAATAGACTGCAATACATAATCTGAGAGTTTGGGGAGTCAATCCCTCACTCATCATTTAAAATATGTTGTCCTTCAGCATAAATCAACAAGGACGCCGAGGCACAGTCTTTGTTTTTTGAGGGAGTTCTTTAGCATTTTGTATTCCTCTTTAAACTCCTCAATTAATTCAGATTCAGTCACATGGCTCTTATGATCGATTACTTGATTAAAGGGGTCGTCTTGAGACCCAAGGTCACAACATTACAAGATAATGATTTTTTGGGGGGTGAAAGAGAGAAGGCTTAAGTTATTGATTGATGGTCTTTCGGTTTTTCTTTCTCTTTTTTTTTTTTTTAAAACAGCAGCTCAGAATGACGACTCCACTCCAGCATCACCACCATCAGTCACGTCTGCCTGGTGTGAGGGGAGGTGGAGGTCCAGGGCTATTCCCAGATCCGGGGGCCCCAATTCCTCAGCAGCCGTTGCATCTGTTGATGCCACACCTGGCCCACCGTTCCCCAGGGCCCAGAACACAACACGACACACACGGACTGCGCTTGTTGAGCTCACCGCCGCGGCACTCAAATGCACAGCCCAACCAACACCAGCAGCATCAACAGCACCACCCCAAGAACATTCACATTAACCCACACTTCAGAGGACCCTCCTCCTCACCTGTGCAAGGTATGGGCCCAGAGACAAAACCAGCAACCTGATGTTCATATGTTTGAGTGCACGGAAGCGGTTTTGAACATCTGCTCTAGGATGTGTTTAACATTGTGAAGTACTTATTCCATGCTTATTTTTAGGCTTTCCACTTTTGGCTGATGTTTACTCAAATTTTCACTCTGGTCCTTTTTAGAGTGAAAATTTGAGTAATCCCCCCCGTCCCCCCTCTTTGGGATGGCCTTCACTCTGTAGGCAGCCCATCAGCATTAAACCATCTTTCTGAATTGCACACATCTGCGGAGGTGAAATGATTCACAGTGAAATTACTCCTTTTGACTGTCAGTTTATCTCATTAGGTGGCCCAGTCTGCTCGAGAGAGAGATGCACAGTTTAATCAGCAGAACAGCCCTCTCTCTGTGACCAGCTGTGACAAACCATGGTTTAGACACGTGGCAAGAAGAGACTTTTATGGAGTCTGTGTTACGCCGCCCCACTCTCTCGTTCTGCATCCCTTTTTCTGTCTCTCTGACTCGTGCTTTTTCTATTTCCATTTTAATCTCAGTTCCCTCAATGCCTCCTGTGCAGAACCAACCGAGGCCTAACATCGCTCCACAGAGACTACCGGTAAGTAATCTCACATTGCTTTAAGTTAGAATTAAGTGATTTCGCTCTGCATAAAACTGCAGTGTGTTACGGTCGAGATATCATGGTTTTTCCTGAATTTGACTGGCCTGTAGTCACAGAAACCAACATTTGTCTTGCTGTGTGGAAAGCATGTCTCTTAAAATGTCCTCATATGTTGGGAAGATCTGCCAGCTGAAATCGAAATGGAGACCATGAAAACACAGAACAGATGTAAAAGCCCTGTACTGCCTGTAAGGATGTAGAGGAACCATCAGGCAGCTGCCCGTGCTGTGGCTAAAGTGATTACTGCTGAGGAAACCATCTCACAACTCCCACCTCCCCCCAAATCTCCCCAGCTCTCTTGTCTGTCCTCACTGCTATAAATACTTTGGTTTTCCTTTTTACCTTTGCTGTCAAAAAGATGCATAGTTCACTGTTTCAGTATGGCAAATGGCAGTTACAGAAATGCTGTGCAGTGTCACATGCTACATTTTCATTTTTTTTAAACATTTTTCTATTTTCTTTTAAATAATTCTTGTATAAAAAAAAGCATGACCTCAGTCAAGACTACACGCAGTATTTATGCGTTTAAAAATTAATATGCCGCTGAACCATTTAACTGCAAAAAGCATATAATGATCAGTTACATAACATAAAATATACACCTTCAAATTTATAAAAATTTGAACCTAAATTCTTGGTTGAGGAAAAGGAAAGTTAAAGTTCATGTCCATGTTATTTGTCTACTATTACTGTACTGCGGCTCCTAGTTTGGGGACACTGTGGACACTTAAAATGGTTGGTCATCCCTAATCTTGCTGAATAGGAAAGAAGTTTCACACACATTCATGACACATTTCCAGCTGTCTGTCTCCCATAGCCAGTCTGGTGCAGATAGGACACTATTTAAGATGCCAATGGCATTTTGCAGGGAGCAGCGTCCATTAGCCCTCTGGGCACCTGATTATCATACATTAGCATACGATCACATCTCATCTTACAATAGGCGGACCCACATTTTCTCTATGAATATTTACTACTGCATAGTTTTTGAATATTAATCTCCATGCTACATATTTATATTGTGTTTTATGTTTGATGCTGGTCATAGCAGAAATCATAAAACTGTTTACTATTTTTTTTGTAATCAAGCTCATAGCCTGGCATCATTTTGCAAGTTAATAGAAGTTTAAAGTTTGATTTTCTTTTGTAAGTAACATTTATTCCATTATAAGACATTATTCTAGTTTATAAATTCCCATTCTAGGATAAATTAATTATTTATATGTCATAAAATAGCACCAGCAAGGAGGGTTTTTGTATATATAAAACATTTTAATAGAAACCACATGTAAGATGGAATATATATATATTTAAAGTGATTAAAATTTTTAATCTAATTTCATGATGTGGCGATTGATGGCAAATTTATCATACGTCAAATTTGGCTGAGAAATAATCCCCAAAATATAATTTGAAGTCATCGTGTAAAACATCAAATAGACATTGCAAAACAGGTTCAGAAAGAAATATTTTATTTAATTCAGCATAGAATTTATTACACAAACTTTTGGATCATGAGCTTGAGTAAATGATGACTGAAATGTAATTTTTGGGTGAACTATATATTGATTTTTATTTGTTTATTCATTTATTTATCAATTTTGAAATATGAAGTTGAAAGTAAACATGGTCAACTGATGTTTTATGAATGAGTTAATTTACTGAAGGCTACCAAGAAAGCTAGTTTAATAAATTAATTTTCAGTATGTGCACATATATTCTTAATGTGGGGGGTAATGCGCCACGCAGGCACAATAGCGTTGTATGACAGATGTATCACTTATTTTGTTTTTCCTTTTATTCAAAATATTCTCAAACTTGTTAACTATAATATAGCCCATCATGAATTATAGGCTATATAGGCACTGAGCACCTACGGGAAAAATATGAGAGATTCTCCATTCATTTTGACCAATAAAAAAATGACTGCAGCTTTCAGCACATCTAATGTGCAGCACGAATCTCTCCACAAAACTTGCACACTCTCAATTATGTTCCCATGGCTGTACTCTGGTTAAGATATAAGGTGTGCTTGCTCAGTTATGGAGTGCAAGCACCAACCGGCAGAAACGTCACCTATTGTCAAATATTTGAATGTGTTTTGTTGATTAAACAATGTCAATTGATCTATAAAGCACGATGGGTGCTGCCACCGCAGTTCAGAGAATCAGATATGTCGTATTAAAGCCTAAATTCACAAACTTCTCCGAAAATATATAAAAGTATGTTTGAATTTTGCAGTGAATATTCTGATCTTACCCGTGATGAACGCTTCAAAGGGTTCAAATCGATCGCCTTTTGCCTTTCATATCTTGGATTTTATGGACATTCTAACTGCATTCTATAGGCTGTATCACGCAGCTGCATCATATTAATCATCAGCCAACCTTGTTGGCAAACGCTATTACACTAGCTCCACCCACCAGTGTCTGGTAGGGCCACTCAAGTTTTAAAAAAGACGCGCGGAATTTAACATCTTCAGTGGCGAAGCAGTAGCGAGTGAACCTTACAGACCTGGCTTTTAACGTGATTGAATCTTTTGTCAAGCTCCCATTTATTTTCAATAAAAATGAAAATAATGTTCTAGAAGTGGAAATAAACTGCGAACGAGTGTTCAATAATGTTAAAAATGTTTATAGGGTAGGATTGGGGGAAGGTGTAGGGGACTTTTATTCTCCCAATAAGGCAGCATCCATTTAATAATTGTAATAAATATAATATAATCATTTCAACTATCATATTATTGCATTCTGTTAATGTACAAATATACTTAGGTGCAAATAGTATCTGCCAGTTTAAAGTATAGATGGCATAATTACTATTTGCTCTTATTGTAAAGAACTTATACTTTTACATGGCGTAAATGGATATATCGCTATTTTCACGTAGTGTAAATAGCATCTCTCCCAAAGAAAATATGCTATTTTCAAATGGCTACTTTCATAACTGAACATTAAACATCAGAAATTAAGAATTTTAAGACACATGAGGCTTGTCTCCAAAATGGCAGCAGCCCATGTTTGGCATTTGTCTTTCCAACTCCCTCTGTATCTTCCAGGCAGATCATAACTGGTTACATATTGAAAAGATCCATGGGTATTTACGAAAGATTAGCCCCCCAAAAGGACATGCTCCTTTTATCAAACGAATGCAAACTTGCAAAGGTATTGTGAATGTACTTAAGCTCCCATTGTGTTGCAGGAGCTGACCTTTTGAATGGAGCAATGAAGTCCACAATAACAATGTGATTCTCTCTCGCTCCCTCCTGGCCATTGCTTAGCTAAGCTGCCTGATTGACTTTCTGTTAAGCAACTTGGCTGGCCTCGGTGACACTCACTGGCCAACTGAAGATCAGAGCTGAAAACGTGGATTAAAAGTTCGATTGCATCTTAAGTCATTTATAATGAGTAAAGAGGTGCTAAGCATCACAATTTGCTGGAGTGTGGCCCCTTTGAACGAAGGCTAATTTCTTAAGAATGAAGGATATTTTCAAAGAATAAAGGAAAGGGGATTCACATTCAACTCCAGGATTAGTAAGGATCATTATCTTCCTTTCCTCTGGAAAGGTAGAGAGGGGATTTTGAGTTTTATGAGCAATGGTTTAGGTAAGCACTGCGAATGGATAAAGATTTATAATTCAAGGGTGTATGCAAATCACATTCTTTCTAGAAATCTTTTGTAAGATTTCTCAATGGTATAAGCTGATGTTTTTGATCTTAATATGAAGAGTTATGTTTAAAAAGAAGAGGAGCACAAATAAGCTTTTTGGCTCTGAATCTCATGTGCCAACAGTAATGATTTTTGTTATGTTGGAATAATCATGTTTTTAATTTTGCTTTTCTCTACCCTTTATCTAGGCTCCTCCTGATTTTCAGCAGCATCTCCAAGGGAATTTTGGCCCTCCTCAGCGGCCTTTGCCCTCCCAGGAGCAATGGAGAGGACCACCACCACATCACCAGGATCAAGAGCACTTCTTCACTGGTGGTAAGGTCAAATAAAGGTGGTCACACTGGTTGCCTACATAGACTATACCTGCATTGTCTTCGCTGTTTTGACTTTTCTTTCTCCATCCATTTGTTTACTTGGCAACTGAAGCGTGTGACATCAACGATGTCAGAATTGATGCTGCTGGTTTCTGGCTTCTCCTCACATTATCTCTTTTCTTCCTTTCTTATTTCTAGAGCCACGTTTTTCAGGCCAGCACATGTTTGACCAGCCAGGCCCTGCCCCCCTCATGAATAACAGTGTTCTTCCGATTTCGGGTCAAGGCCCTCCATCTTTTCCCCCACAAGGGGGGCTCGGAGGTCCGGGCTATGGTCCTCTGGGGCTCGGGCAGAACCAAGGACCTCAGGGAGGAGGTGTTTTCCAGAGAGAGCCCCTTCGGCCGGGTCTGGCCCCACAGCATGCTGGCCCTCCAGGACCCCCTGGCCCCCGTGCCTTTGTGGGTCACAGACAGCCCTTCTCGCCCCAGCAGCAGGGCCCCCCCTTTAGCCCCCAGCACATGTCGTTTGGTATGCAGGTACGCCAGAGAGTAAGTTGGTTTACCAGAAATCTGCATGGCCTTGCTGGCGTGATGAACATTAGATTACATGTTAATTTACAGCATGGCATGGAACTAGCATGAAAAATATTATTCTGAGTTTTTTTGTTCATTTATTTTGCTTTTTTTCTGTTCACAAATTTTATGTGATAAAGTCTCAGTCCTGGAATTTTGTTCAAGAACAATGTCAGCTATGCACTTACAATAACTGATTTTGAACCAAAGTAAACACGGTTATGATTAGGTATGTACAAAACCATGTACAATACCTTTGAATGCTATTGTACGTGGTATTGTCAATACCTAATCATAATTGTTTGCATTTGGCAAGATTTTTTTCATGCTTTAGAAAGAAATATCTTATGCCTCACCAAGGCTGCATTTATTTGATCAAAAATACATTAAGACAAAATATTTTTAAATTGTAATATTTCATACAATATTTGATACATGAATATATTTTATAAATGTCATTTAGTCCTGTGATGGCAAAGCTGATTTTTCAGTATCATTACTTTAGTGTCACATGATCCTTTAGAAATCATTGTAATGTGCTGATTTGCTGCTCAAGAAACATTTCTAAATGTTATCAATGCTTTCAACTTATGTGCTACTTAATATTTAGTTAATTATGTATTTGATATTTTTTAGGATCCTTTATCCTTTATAAAGATCAAAATAACAACATTTATTTGAAATAAATCTTTTCTCTTGATTATAGCTGTCCTTAATGTCACTTCTGATCAATGTAGTGAATCATTACTGAATAAAAGTATTCATTTCTGTTGAAAAAATCTTACTGACCGAAACTTTTGAGTGGTATTGTACATAGTATTGTACATACCTAATCATGACTGTTTTATTTTGGTTCAAAATCTGTTATTGTTGAGCCATACATGATTTACATGCAAGTACATTGATGCTAGTTTGAAATGTAGGTGTTGTGTAGTGGTCGACTGGGTAAAGGGAAGAAGCTGTCCTCAATACAAGCAGCAGACAAGACTGCCCCCTTGTGTTAGCACTGTTTGTCAGTTCTTGGTTATTTGAGGTCACTGGGTTAGTTGTTACATGTTAGATGTCTATCTCTCTTTCATGAATATAGAATCATATTGTATGATGATTGAAATCACGAAATGTCCTTAAACGATTACTAAATAAACTGCAAAATGCATTTATTTCATGTACAAGTTCCTTTTTTGGTCTGTAGCTGATCACATGCCTGTTTTTATGCACATTCGATTATAGGTCTCACTCTGGCTGTATTCTTGTTTTTCTGGTATTAAGGGTCTATTGCAGCAGCCTCTGCTCCATGATCCATCACTATCCCATCAGTCTTTGCACCAGCAGCAGCACCAGCAACATAGACAGGACTTGCCCCCACAGGGCCTGCCTCCACCCCAACACCAACAGCACCACCATCATCACCCAAGGGACCACCATCCCATGGTGCACCTCTCCCAGCCCCATTTCCGCCAGTCGATTCAAAGTAGCCATAGACAGATGCAGTCACGACCTCAGGGCAACCAGCAACGAAACAACCATGCCAGGCCCAGAATGGTAAGCCTTTCAAATGTGTATTTGTTGCAATAAGCAAGTTGTTAAGAGCATTATTGATTTAGAAATATATATTTCTTCTGCGCAAGTCTGCTCACTAGGTTTTGATGCAAAACTGGTGTTAGTGATTTTTTTTAGTCTTGGCAGTACTTCTAAGAATGCCAATATATTTATCTGACCTCCTACTCCTCTTCTTCAGACACCTCCTTCTCCACTGCAGCAGATTCCTCCTCAGCGCAACAGTAACCTTCGTGAGCTGCCCATCGCATCTAGCAACAATAATAACCGCCCGTCAGTGCCTGGTGGGCAAGCAAAGCTAGTTACCAGGGCAACACAGAATGTGAGGCAAGGGCAGGCTGGTCGTTCTGGACTAGCAGGAAGGGGAGGACCTGTGGCACAAGGGCAGGGCTCTGCCAGAGCAATGCAGCAGCCCAGTGTGCCTGGGATAAAGAAGGAGAGTCCAGCTGCACAGTCAAGCACCACTCCAGAGGTAATATTGCATAGCATGACTGCATTCACACACCCCTCATTTGGGAGAGGTTAGCATTCAGCATGTTTTCCACCTGTAGACTATTTATTCAATTTGGACAGCGTTTTTATTGCAGAAACCTCAGTAATTGGTTTACACGTAGCATAGTCCTATTATTGTTGTGGTTAATGGGCTCTCCTTATTGTGACTGTTCTTGTACTGATACCTTTAGTAAAAGCTTTACTTTGAACTATAATCCAAAATGTAGTATTTTTCTAATAAGTGAATCTTAAACATCTTGTATAGTTTTTATTATTATTATTATAACCTGAAATTTGCCTTGAAAATAGCAATGGTTTTAGTCTTTTCAGTCACTTTAATCGGACTAAAATCTGTCAGACTAATAGATATAGATAAACAAACTTGTATTGCTTATCCTGAAATTATATTTGTATTTGTTTAGGATCCAGATGAAGATGAGGAGACTCGTCAGTACAGACTGAAGATTGAGGAACAGAAGCGTCTGCGAGAAGAGATCCTCAAGCGCAAAGAGCAGCGAAGGCAGATGCAGGCTGGTGAGCGCAAAAGACAACTGATGGAACGAATCAGTGGCCAGAACCCAAACCAGACGCCACAAACGCAGAACCCCACACAGACCCCTGCAGCCCAACCCCCGCAGCCGGTCCCTTCACTGATCTCCAACGGAACCCCCCAAAACCCTTCATCAGGTCTTAGTTCCCCTCGTCCGAATGTGAAGGCTCGTCTGCAGAACACTAAACCACAGGCACAGGCTTCAGGCTGGTCTGGGCCACAGAAGCCGCAGAACCCTGGTCCTGATGTTAACCAGCTGGGCCAGTGGCAACCACAGCAGAAGAAGACCATAACCCCGCAAAGCACTCAAAGACAAGGTGCAGTTCAGACCAGCCCATTAGAAGGGCATGGCCTGGGTCAGCCTCAGCCCCAGCCCCAGCCCGGCGGAAAGAGAACAGTGATGCAAAGAACAAACAGCATAGAATCACCACAGGTTCCACACAAAGTGCGACTAGTTAAGCTTCTGGGAGAGGTAAGTGAATTTCTTACCCGTTTAAACACTAGATTTGATCTTTAAAGTTCATATGCCATATATTTTTCTCTCTCTCTTTTTGTCTTTGTCCTTTGGTGGTTTTCTTGAAGTAGTTGTCACCAGGGCTCTTAATAGAATAAATCAAAGAACTTGCCTCAAAGACGGGTAGGATTTCCAATTACTCTAAAAGTCAAGGAGTCGACTTTTTCGACCACTAAAGTTTTTAGAGGTAAAAACGGTTTAAAGTATAAAGTGAATTTCTCTTTTTGAAAGAATCAATACCAAAAGTGGTCTCCATGCTGGGATTGGTGACACCACACTTAATTGACAGAACACCTTTTAAGCCCATAAATGGCACCATCCTGGTGTCATTAAACTGAGTTGCTTGGCATTTGCGCCTTTTACTTTGAGTGACAACCGATCGAGACTTTGTAAAGGTTTGTGTCTTCTTTAAGTCAAGGTGCTATTGTATGAGCCAAGTCAAGAAAGACCTAATGGAACATTATGTCAAGGGTTTCAGCTACCCTTTTGCATTGACTAGAGGTGGTTATGTACAAATCTGACAGGACATTTTATGCATCTCAACCAAGAAAAGGAGGACCCAAGAATGATTTATGGGTTTGAAGAGATGATTTGCTGTGTTGAATGAAGAGAAAACATCCTTTTCTAGTCTCCTGCCTGAAGCGAAGCTAAATATCTCCTTTGAGTGCTGGATCTCTGTGGATGAAGATAACTGTGTGTCAACTTACTTAATAGAAAGCTACACACAGCTATCTGAAATGCCGTGGCTCTGACTGACAAAGAGGAAAAAGGGGGAGGGGTGTCAGACTGAGAGAAGCTGATCCTCTAGGTGCTTCTCTTCTTCTGCTGTCAACCTCAGCTCCCTGACAATGTTATCTCTCTTTCTTGTTCTCCCTTCTAACTTGTGCTCTCTCTGTGTTACTCTCTTCATCTATCTCGTCTCGTCTCGCCTCTCGCTTTATCCATCTATCAGCTCATCATTGAAGTGTGTTAGAATAGGTGTCAGTCTGGGGACATCTGCAATTAATCTTCCTTGTATATTTTGATATCGGTGTAATAATACCTGCGAGGGTCTGGGAGAAAAAGAGATGGCGGTTTGGGCGGATTTGTATTTTTCCCAGCTTAGCCGTACAGATAAGAGCAAATTAAATTTTCATCAAGAAGAATACAAAGCCTGCGTCGCACAAAAGCAGCATGGGGGATGGAGGTGACGGGGTGGGTGGGGGAGGGGGAGGCGCTTGTCAAGTGTCATCACCCCGCCCCGGTGTATTGCAGCGGAGCATCTGATAGATGTAATCTGAAGGTGTGGATTTCGTATTGAGTTAGATTAATCCATTAACCCCCTCAGATGGAGACACAGAATAGACATAATGCACATATTTTAGAAAAAGACAGATGGGTAGAAAAGGATGAGTGTAGCATGTATGGCAATTATGTCTTTGTTGTAGACTGAAGGAATGTGTCTATAGGGAGCATATTAATATTTTACCAGCCTGAATGTTTCCTGTATTTATTTTTGTAGTTGACAATATTACATTTAAAGGTATACCAATACTGCCGTCGCTTCCGACCACGATGCAGCTCATGTACAGGATGCGAAGCTTCAATAAGAATAACAAAATGTGTTTATGAAAAACATTGCCTACCCTACCTTTTAACTGTTACAATGATATCTGTATAATGAGTGGTTCTCCATTACATTTAAGTGCTAAAATGGAATTTGATTACTCTACAGCTTCCTTGGTGCATATCTAACTGTGCCAGAAATGAAACAATAATAAGATTCTGTTGCAAAACAACAGAAGCTTGTACAACACATTTTAAAAGGCATAGTTAAGCTTGAAAATGACCAAAGGAAACACAAAATTAAGCCAACTTTAAGGGATAGCTCAACTCCATTTTTGGAAGTCAGAGGGGCCTATCATGTTTGAAACAACTTGAGGGTGAGTAAATGATGACAGAATTTTCATATTTGGGTTAACTGTCCCTATTATGATTAATTTTCTTTTGATGCAATATTTTTTGAAAAATTAAAAATGCAGTGAAAATACAGGTATCAGCATTGGCAAGTTCCCAGTTTCTTATATCGTACTCGTTCGGAAAAAAAGTGGAATTAGAACGTCCCTAATTAAATGTCTGCATTCTACAGAATACCTGTTGGATATGCTGTATTTCTCCTGCAGTCTCTTTCTTTGGCCGTTTATATTTCTTATTTTTTATGTTTTCGTTTTAAATCGCATAACTTTTGCTGTCGTCTACAGTACTCTGGCTTTTTCAACCCTCAAAAACAGAGACTTTTGAAAACCCTGCAGACCCTGTTTTACAAGGTAGTATTTCAGTATAAATGGACCAAAACGGAGACTTTTGAAAAGGAAGGCATGGCTGCCTACATTACGTTACCGGAACGGGACAATAACAGACCAGGGCTGCGTTTCCCAAAAGCATCGTAAGCTGATCATAGAGACCCTTGGTGGATATTTATTCTATAATCAACTTATACTTATGATGATTTTGGTAAACGCAGCCCAGAGCTGTCTCTGACAATAACCGTGTAAACGATAACATGGAGACAGAGCTGCATGCTTTGCTGACTTTGTGGTCCTTATAGCAACCATTGTGTAGCTAAACGTTGTATTTTATAGTTGCCTACATGCGCAAGAGGCAACTGTTTACGCTTGTATGCGCATGCCCAGTGTGCATTAACGGACATGACATGCGTTTTCGGTCGTGTAGTGTGGACTGAGATCGTTTCTGAAAGGCAGTGGAAACCTCAGTAAAGACGGAGATCGTTTTCATTTTAAAATGAAAACGCACTAGTGTAAACGAGGCCCTTAAATGTCTGTGTGTAACCTGTTGGTTGGTGTCTGTCTTTGTGGTGTGAATTGGCCTTTAATTGAACACTTGAATAACCGATGATAGACAAAGCATAATCCCAGTAAAAGAGATTCGTCTGAATGGTAAACATATTCAATGACATGTGTACATTTATATATCTTTACATATTAAATTGCACATTTTAATTAGAGGCGCTTAGCCCAAAGGTCTAATTTTACCTTATCAATTCAAAATAAAAATAAAAACTTAAATGTGTCCACATTAACACAGACACAAAAAGCAATCGCATGTCTTTTGACATTGTAGGTTTTGCATTTGCCAAGTACTTTAGCATGAGCAAACAAAGTCTGCCCATCTCGCTCATTGACGGCAAACTGATTATTCGTTCTTCTTACCTTTGCTGCTGATGCAACGACTTGTTTGCTAAGTGTTCCTTCATTGGTATGTTCCTCATTTCGTTTTTCTCCTCTAATAACGTTTGCCCATTTTGATCCTTAAATTTACAAAAATAATAGCTACTATTGGAATTCTGCCGAAGCGCGCAAGAACCCTGGTCCTGATGTTAACCAGCTGGGCCAGTGGCAACCACAGCAGAAGAAGACCATAACTAATTCGTTAACTGAGTACTCTGTATATAGTAGGTCTTCGCATGTCTGAAAATAATAGGCCTGATAATGATCACCAAAATGATTTTGTCAAAAAAAAACATTATAGTTCAAACTTAAATTAATTTAATTCATTTTTAATTTACTTTAAAAACAAAAATAAGTTGTAAAACTGGAATTTATTTTTTAAATGTGGTCGCGCAGGTTGAGTAACACTGGTGTACAACATGTCATTGAACTTGTTTTTGCTGTTCTTGTTGCACTTCCACGGATTTAACCAGCAGATGTCCTCAGCATGCAATGTTTCGAGGGAGTCTAGCTAGTGTAAACGGTCTTAGATTAGATTGTGAATTTTTCTGAGGTAGTCAGTATAGTGAAATAAAAACAACACTACTACTTCAAAGAAAGTATGACAATGTTGTCAACTAACGCTGGATCCCTGAGGTAACTTTATTTTACACTGTTTGCTAGCCTGGCGTAATGATTTCATCTCCGTTAATACTTCTCACTTTTTATTCCGTGGGCATGATTGATTGTTTTACATATATTCGTTTTCTTAAAATTATCCTTGTTATAGCTGTGGTTTGTGCTCTTCTTTTATAACAATTTTTAGATCTTTATCGTTATTGTTCTTGGTGTGAATGGGCCTTAAGGCCTGGCATTGTATAAATTATTACTTATTATTATAAGCGGTTTAACCTTGAACATTTATGATACAGTCAAACTTCAGCATGATGGACTGTCGTGTTTGTTAATTTTGAGCCTTTGGTGATTTTGTTTGTGTGAGTTGTAAGATCTATCTTCTCTGTATTCTGTAGGCAGATGCCGGTCCCAATACTGGTCCTCCACAGCAACAGCAACAACCAATTGGTCGGCCTGCCCACCAACAGAGAATTGGTCCCATCAGGAAAGTTACCATGGCAACTGGTGGTGTACAAAATCAACAACAGGCTGGCCGTGGCATGGCAAACCAAACGAGCCGGGTATGACATTGAATCTAGATTACTCTCATAAGCCCTTAATTGGACAGGTGCACAATGCCATTTTGCAAAGTTGGCACTAAGCCTCGATACTAATGGTGCTTTCAAGTCGTCTGAATGAATGCATTTATGACGTTCTTTAAGCCACGGTACATCTGAATTAAAGCATTATTCCAGAGGCTAATTGCTGTTGGTCATAAGCTGTAATTGTGAAATGTTTGTATGCACCTTCTGTACTGTTGATAAACTTTAAAACATTCCAAAAACAAAGTTATTTACTTAAGTATTTAATGAGTAGTCAGATCAAACTTCCCATCTCCCGTCATCCTTTGTGGCAACTCAAGAATGATAAAATACATTTTTCAAAAGTATAGGGTCATTAAGATTTTGTTGTTGATGATGATGAAATTAATGCTTTTGTTCAGCAAAGATGCCTTAAATTGATCAAAAATTACAGTAAATGTATTTATATTATTACAAAAGATAAAACTCAAATACATGCTGTTGTTTTAAATTTTCTGTTCATTAAAGATTACTGGAAAGGTAAAAATGTATCACTGTTTCCGTAAATACTAAGCTTAAACCATTGATAATGTTTGAGGTTTTGGGGCGTGGTTAACCCAAACCTGCAAACTGACGTTATCAGAGAAGTTCCAAAGCAAATTTTGATTAAAGATTATCACGGCAAACAATTTTTTATTCTGCGTATTAACTTGCACAGATCAATTGTTCACCACAAGACTAGCAATATGCCTTAAAGTACATATGGTCCATTTTGATTTAATGATGACTTTAAAGTTGTAATATTATTCAAATAACGCAGCCTTGGCTGCAACTTCTTTCAAAAACATTTAAAAAACAATCTTACCATGCCTGAACTTTTGAATGGTTGTGGACAGAAAACATCAATTACACATCTTTTGTTCTTCGTTATGTTTACGCTTTAGAAATAAAAAGCTTTCCTGTCTTCGTCATGTGTGAAATTTTCCAGTGCATGCATTTTTTTCTGACCAAAATCACTTGCAAAGTCACGTCGCAATTCTATGTATATTTGCCTTTATTCATGCGCTTGTGTATTGCTGTCCAGAATATACAGTCCACACCCTGCACTCTTTGTTAGTGTTATCATTTCCTCTTTTTCCCCCATCATGAAGAGCTGCTCTAAGTGGTAATCTCCCTCACGCTTCAGCACTAGTAAAGATGGCAGATTTGGTTTCCTGCTATGGCTCAGCGATGTCACTGCTTCTCCCAGGGGACTGGTAGCTGTTTTGGAAGAGAGCAGGAGCAGTAATGATATGGAACACAGTGCCAGGTGTGATGATATTGACAGGCTGAAGCTGGAGAGATGAAGATCCCTTGGCCTTTTCCGCACGCTGCCGTCTCTTTACAGTAGTCCGTTCTCAGGGGATAAATACAGTGCTAACGTGTGTCAGTCAGTCACAGCAGAGCGCCTTCCTGCACAGCCGCTTACACTGTCTCAGTCAGACGGTCTTGCTGCATCTGCCCGAGTTCTCATGTTGAGTCAGATATTCTAAACACTTGCTGCTGTTTACTGATATAACCGTGGCCTTGTAAATCACTCACTGACATTGTACCCAGTGTCTCGCTTGGAGCAAAAGGGAATTGTATACTCAGTCAGTAAGTGGTGAGAGAGCATCTAGCTCATAGCATTGGGAACCCATAAGGGATTTTTCAGAGTGGCTGCTGTACACACACACACACACACACACATATATATATGTAAAATGAAATGAAAAAAAATATATATATATATATATATATATATATATATATATATATATGTGTATATGTTTATATACATGCATATATACACACACAGTGGGTACGGAAAGTATTCAGACCCCCTTAAATTTTTCACTGTTTGTTATATTGCAGCCATTTGCTAAAATCATTTAAGTTCATTTTTTTCCTCATTAATGTACACACTGCACCCTATATTGACAGAAAAACACAGAATTGTTGACATTTTTGCAGATTTATTAAAGAACAACTGAAATATCAAATGGTCCTAAGTATTCAGACCCTTTGCTGTGACACTCAGCAGTTTAACACAGGTGCTGTCCATTTCTTCTGATCATCCTTGAGATGGTTCTACACCTTCATTTGAGTCCAGCTGTGTTTTATTATACTGATTGGACTTGATTAGGGAAGCCACACACCTGTCTATATAAGACCGTACAGCTCACAGTGCATGTCAGAGAAAATGAGAATCATGAGGTCAAAGGAACTGCCTGAAGAGCCTAGAGACAGAATTGTGGCAAGGCACAGATCTGGCCAAGGTTACAAAAACATTTCTGCTTCACTTAAGGTTCCTAAAAGCACAGTGTCCTCCATAATCCTTAAATGGAAGACGTTTGGGAGGACCAGAACCCTTCCTAGAGCTGGCCGTCCAGCCAAACTGAGTTATCGGGGGAGAAGAGCCTTGTTGAGAGAGATAAAGAAGAACCCAAAGATCACTGTGGCTGAGCTCCAGAGATGCAGTCGGGAGATGGGAGTAAGTTGTAGAAAGTCAACCATCACTGCAGCCCTCCACCAATGGGGGCTTTATGGCAGAGTGGAACGACGGAAGCCTCTCCTCAGTGGAAGACACATGAAAGCCTACATGGAGTTTGCTAAAAAACACCTGAAGGACTCCAAGATGGTGAGAAATAAGATTCTCTGGTCTGATGAGACCAAGATAGAACTTTTTGGCCTTGATTCTAAGCGGTATGTGTGGAGAAAACCAGGCACTCCTCATCACCTGTCCAATAAAGTCCCAACAGTGAAGCATGGTGGTGGCAGCATCATGCTGTGGGGGAGTTTTTCAGCTGTAGGGACAGGACGACTGGTTGCAATCGAGGGAAAGATGAATCTGGCCAAGTTCAGGGATATCATGGACGAAAACCTTCTCCAGAGTTCTCAGGACCTCAGACTGGGCCGAAGGTTTACCTTCCAACAAGACAATGACCCTAAGCACACAGCTAAAATAACGAAGTAGTGGCTTCACAACAACTCCGTGACTGTTCTTGAATGGCCCAGTCAGAGCCCTGACTTAAACCCAATTGAGCATTTCTGGAGAGACCTAAAAATGGCTGTCCACCAACATTTACCATCCAACCTGACAGAACTGGAGAGGATCTGTAAGGAATGGCAGTGGATCCCTAAATCCAGGAGTGAAAAACTTGTTGCATCTTTCCCAAAAAGACTCATGGCTGTATTACATCAAAATTGTACTTCTACTAAATACTGAGCAAAGGGTCTGAATTAGGACCATGTGATATTTCAGTTTTTCTTTTTTTTTTTTTAAAGTTCCAAAAATATCAACAATTCTGTGTTTTTCTGTCAATATGGGGTGCTGTGTGTACATTAATGAGGAAAAAAAATGAACTTAAATGATTTTTAGCAAATGGCTGCAATATAACAAAGAGTGAAAATTTTAAGGGGGTCTGAATACTTTCCATATCCACTGTGTGTGTGTACTGTGTGTGTGTGTGTGTGTATTAGTTTTATGTACATTACCATTCAAAAGTTTGGGGTCGGTAAGATTTTATTTTTAAAATAAATAAATGTTAAATGTTTTTGCTTTTTTTCAGAAAGAACTCATTAAATGGATCAGAAGTGACCATAAAGAAACGTAGTGTTACAAAAGATTTCAATATCAACTAAAGGGGTTTTCTTTGTTAATCAAAAAAATCTTGAAAAAATATATCACGCTTTCCACAGAAATACTAAGTAGCACAAATGTTTTCAACATTGATGATCAGAAATGCTTCATGAGCAGCATATCAGAATGATTTCTGAATGATCATGTGACATTGAAGACTTGAGTAATGATGCTGAAAATTCCGCTTTCCCATTGCAGGAATACATTTGTTAAATTAGAAAGCCATTATTTTGAATTTTAATATTTCACAATATTACCTTTTTACTGTATTTTTGATCAAACAAATGCAGCTTAGGTGAGACTTTTGTAACGTTGGCCTTATCCGTCTTTATTCTGTGCTCAGCATAGAGCTTTGGTTTCAAGGCCAAAGAGCTAAGCTTCAGTCTCAACAGACCACAACATTTTCATTCACCAGGTTTTGTCACATGGCCTCTAGCAAACTCCAGGCGTGACTTAATGATGGCCTTTTTCAGAAGTCTCTTCCCTCTAGCTGCTTCACGCTTAATCACTAAAGTGTTGAAGAGATTGGTGGACTTGCAAAGCACTTTGTCTTGATTTTGCAACTGACTTCTCAGCCACAAATAGCTTTTTAAATATGGTTTAACCAGCAGCACAAATAATAAGTGGTTTCACTAAGGAACTATATGACTAAGGAACCTGCATTAACTATATGACCTAATATTTTCTGTATATTTTCTTGATTATTTAATGACTGTTAGTTAAATCAAGGGAAATACAGAGTATTAAATCATATAGTTTAACTTTCTTGTTGAAACTATTTGTTCATATGTTTGAACTATGGAAGTCTAACAATGCCTCCTGAAAATATAAATATTAAATTTGAAGGAATTATAATGTTTCTGTTTTTAAGAGCAATTACTGAATTGTGTTTCTGCTGAACACAGACAGAGAGAATAAAAATAGCTAACGGATATAACCATTAATTAAACGACAAAGATTCCACAATTTCATAATCATCCCTAGTTCCAGTATTGCATTAACGGACTGGTTTCTTCTGTGACAGTGTCCTCTTCTCCTCTCCTCTCTTTTATTGATATCATAATGGTAATGTAAACCATTATGATATCAATAAAACAAAAAAAGTGTAAAGCTGGTAATGTAAACTGTTAATTGTTCTCTCCACAGTTAGTAGTTCGGGGCCGAGGACGTGGCCGTGGTGGGGGGCGTATGATGATGCAGCAGAACCCAAGAGCTCAGGATTGTCAGCCCAGCACTGTCTGCATTGAGGGTTTATCCACCACCACAACCACCAAACAGCTCATGAACCTTCTCAACTCCATTGGCCCTGTTGATGTAAGGCCACATTAACTTTGTTTTGCACTTTTCTAAAACGTACATCTATCTTTTGTTTGTTTTTGTTTTGTTTTGTTTTTTTATGGGTCAAGGAAACGTGGCTGCAGTTGTAGTAGACACTGCTCAGATGCAGGTAATTCACATGCGTACAATGTCTCTCTCCCTAATTGGTTCACATTCATTCAAATAAATTTAAGCTTAACTCGCTAATGAAAGTTTACTTATTTTTATCTATCCAGTAAAATTTTTGCACTGTAGACATCAGTGACGTCATTAACTTTTCCATTCTGGCAGTGCCTTCATAAAAGTGAGATAATCCATGTCTTGATGGTTCTTTGCCTCCAACATTTAATGATCCCTCGCATACACTTGCATATAAAAGCAAATGACGTTTGCCTCAACTTGAGGGAAGATTTGCTTCTTGTTAAGACAATGGCCTCAAGAATAAACTGTTTTCTGGGAAGAGTGGTCTCTTAAAAAATATTGCAGTAGCGCCATCTAGCTGTGTGTATTCAGTGGTGTGCATCTGTATGCACTTAAAGGATTAGTTCAGTTTCAAATGAAAATTAGCCCAAGCTTTACTCACCCTCAAGCCACCCTCAAGGGAGGGTGGGATGCATTTTGTGTAAAAAAAAAAAAAAGAAAAAAAAAAAAGTAAAATATCTAGCTCCCGCCAGACCACCTTCCATATTCAACGTATGAAGAAAGTGTAAAACTCTTGCAGTTCAAAAAGCTTACGCTACATCCTACTCCTTTCTTATTCAACTTATGGTGATCTGGCGGAGCTAAATATTTTACTTCATAACTTGTCAAATATGGATATTTTTTACACAAAAACATCGCTTCGCTTCGGAACGCCTTTATTAACCCCCCCCCCCAGCGTGATGTGGAGTATGTTTATGATGGTTGGATGTGGATGGAGAAATTTTCTTCAGCTCATTCTCATTGGTCCTGCTCACTACAATTACAAAGCTCTGATGCGTCAGGATATTTATTAAAATATCTCAGATTGTGTTGATCAGAAAGAAGAAAGTCATATACACCTAGGATGGCTTGAGGGTGAGTATAGCTTGGGCTAATTTTCATTTGAAAGGAAACTAATCCTTTAAGGTGTATCAACCACTGTTACATGTGTAAAACAGAGGGCATCTCTTAAAGAAAGTGTAGATAAACATTTATATAATAATACCTACTGCTAATACGTCATTTGTATGATTCTTTTATAGATGTTTACAATGTTGCCTGACGAGCGGAAGGCCATTGCCAAGTTTGTGAACCCAGAACATGCAGCAAGCTTTCAGCACAGTTTTCACAGGTAAGCTTTTGAATTCATCTTAAACTTACTTGTACTTTTGTTAATGCACAATGCATGAACATTGTTATAGATAATTTGATTTTGGGGCTTTTTTTTTTTTTTTTTTAACAATTATATAAAATAAAAAAAGTTCATATACATTATAAATGTCTTTTCCGAAAAATTTTTGATAAGATTCCTATAAACCTTTTCATATCTGGTCCACGTTAATAGCCCTTAAAACTTGATCAAAGTGACTAAATCAGAGGTGTCCAATCCTGCTTCTGGAGTAGCACTGTCCTGCAGAGTTCAGCTCCAACCCCAACTTAATCACACCTGAACCAACTAATCAGTGTCTTAGTAGGCATTCGAGAAACTTCCAGGCAGGTGTATTGAGGCAAGTTGGAGCCAAGCTCTGCAGGACAGTGGCCCTCCAGGACTGAGTTTGGATAGCCCTGGATCTAAATGCTATGAAATTCTGCAATTATGAAATATTTAATCTCCGAAGTCTCTTCACATAAGATGTGAATAGGCCTTCACTGCTAGGAGTGAAACAACATTGTGCTACAGCTTTAAACCAAAAGTTACATTAATATGTTAGTATATTTTCTATTGGTGTTATTTGCTGAAGTAGTTCAGATTTGTGTAGCTGAAGGGCAAATCAAATGTGCCAAAATGCAGCATTCATCAAGTATTACTCATCATAGCTGTGTAACAAAGAAAGAGAGCTCTACTGTGACTCTCCTGACTGTCATGTTTTGATGGAGATGCCTCAAATTGGCTTGCCTTTAAGTGTGAGTGTCTCATTTCAATCACATGTTCCCTTGATTACATAGGCACATGATAGATTTGTCTCACATCGATGTTTCCATTATTGATGGCTGAGGAACAAGTCAGTTCAACAGAAGAGAAGACGAGAAGTGAACGAGCAGCACGTCTTTTTCTGAAAGACGGACGCATAATCAGGGGGCTAAAGCTTTGGAAGCTGTGTGGAAAGTACTGTCAACAAACTCACGCCACATGCACAAAAGAATCCGAAACAAAGAGCCAAAAACTAGCTGTGTCCTGCTGGATATGGCACAGCATTAGAACTCATGTTGTGATTGACTTGAATGGCATGAAGTCTTGCTCTCATTTCTGTACATTCATTTGTATAAGGAAATCAGTAGTGGTCTAAACCAGCAGGTGAAAAGAGACAGAGGTATGAAACCCAAGTCATTTTTTTGACACTTGATAATAGTTGCTCCCATCCTTTAGCTCTTTAGAACAGTTCTTTTCAATGGCTGTTTTTTTTGGTCAATTAGGAATTCTTGATTTATTTTGAAATGTCCTCAGTCATTGACCTGATCGAAGTGTTAATGAGTGCTTTGGCCTCTCTGAATAAATGTTCTGTATGCTGCAGTTGTTTTGTCACCTGTAGAGGGCAGCAGAGCTCTTTGTGTTGGGCCATCGCTCAGGGCATGTTGTGGACATAAGAGGTGCTGTTAAGGAACTTCGGGGGCATTTTTGGGTCGAGGTTTTTTTCTGGTTTAATATTTATTGGAAGCCACTGTGAGAATCTCGTTTTTTTTTTTGTTTTGTTTTTTGAGCATTTGTCCATGACTATTTATGAACTTTAGTTTATTCATTGTCCCTTTCACTATTATAGTTGTATTGCAGTTGAGTTTTGTTCTGCGGCGTTGGAGTGGTGGTTCATGACGTGTCTTTGTGACCTAAAGATAGCTAACAAACTATTTGACAATAAATTGTTTTTATACTTAGATTTTAAGTTTTGGTGCTGGAGTTGCATATACAGATTCTTTTAATTGTTGTTAGAAGTGGCTCCTAAGAATTCCCCCCCCCCCCCCCCTTTTGGTAATGCTCCTTTTTAATGTGTTCAGTTTTCTTTCCTCAGAGTAGCACATATTGTGTGTGGAAGAGGAGGACT
Organism: Opsariichthys bidens; assembly: GCA_037194245.1. Classification (NCBI taxonomy): domain Eukaryota; kingdom Metazoa; phylum Chordata; class Actinopteri; order Cypriniformes; family Xenocyprididae; genus Opsariichthys; species Opsariichthys bidens. Next base: position 13,651,654 of record CM074280.1, on the reverse strand, counting down.
GAATCAATGCCCATGTGATGATTTGTTAGGATTTTATTGCAGGTTTTGATGACTGCGTGGGTTGCCTAGAGCAGTGGTTCTCCACCCTGTCCTGGAGTACCACTAGCCCTGCACGTTTTGTATGTCTCCCTCATCTATCACACCTGATGCGCTCATTAGTAGAGACTGCAAAGACCTGAAGTGGGTGTGTCAGATATAGGGAGAATAAAATGTGCAGGGCAGATGGTACTCCAGGACAGGTTTGAGAAGCACTGCTCTAGAGCACTGGAATCTTTTGTGAATTGTTCACAAAAACAACTTGAGGTCATTGGTTTGTGAAGGAAGATATTTTGAAATGTTTCTAACGGTTGTATGGATGTAACTTCGACTCAATTAATTGTTTTCAAGTTGGTCAGACAGGGGAATACAAGTTGCTAGTTTAATCGAGAAGTTATGGAATAGGAATTGGCCAACATCAGCTGTAAGATACTCTTCCAAAACCCTTCATCTTCATATTCTGCTTTATTTGCCAATTTGCTTAGTATGTTGTTTCCCATGAAGGCTTAGCTTTTTGAAAGATTAGTTTTTTGTGTTTTTTTTTTTTTTTTTCAAAAATTCTCATGTCTCCAGTGAATAAATTAATATCCCTGGTTTTTATAGCTTCGATCATGAGTATTTCTCATCCGAAATTGTCATTATTGTTAGTATTAACAACAATAATTATAGTAATAGTCAATCAGTACCATTTAAGTATAGTGCTTGGTAAAGTCTCATTTGTACAGCTTAAACTAAACTGTCACAATATGTCCCCCAGAACTGCTCTTTGGTCTAGTGTGTTATATTGTTCATATTTTGATTGATTTACATTATAAGCTACGCATGTAGCATAAACAGTCTTGTTATAGTATCTAAAATATCTGTTTTAGATGATATAACAGTATAACACAATCCCTGTTATGTTTGAGCCATTTTATTAAATATGATATAAAATAAATGTCTGTAGTTATTAGCTCATCCAGGTCTATAATTTCATAGGACTTGGGGGCAACTATTATCAGCGGTCACTTTCTTGTATATAATGAAAAAAAAAAATGTATGAATCTGTCGAGTCTGTTGTTTTCTCATCTTGAAATATTTCCATGTTTGAAAATACCTACTTGTATGTGACAGGTGAATTTCCTTTCTCAGTTTGTTTTTATATATTAACATAAAGTATCCCTTGGTCATTTTACAAATATTTTGTTATTGCAGAACTTAGAGCTTATTATTTGAGGATATTTTAAAGATGAAAAATAAAAGATGGTCACATATATACCATGTAAATACGGGTATGTGAAGCCAACTGTCTTTATCACCATTAACTGTTGTCTGATGTTGTTTTGTGTTTGAAGATTCCCTCTTGCATCCTAAATAATGTTATATTATTCTGAATACAACATACCCGCTTTCCTAATTTCCTCCATCTCCTGAATGTTTCTGTTGCCAAAAGAGTTTATTTCTAATTAAGGTTCAAGAATTTATCTAAAGTCCAGTGAATTCAAACATCTGAGGTGTTTTGTGTGTAATGGTGCTATTGCTCTCACTGTCCAAGACTTTGGGCCATTGTCTCTCGAGTTCATTTGTAAAGCTGCTACCTTTCAGCACCCACTTGCTTTAAAAAGCTCTTGCAATTCATAATATAGTAGTTGGGCATGATTAACCCCAGTGCCCTCTTTGCCTGTATGTTTTGTATTAGTAATTTACATTGTGTGTTTCCAGGAATCCCATAAATGCATATGATGGGTAAGATTGTAAATAATGTTATAAAATTGAAACACATGGATCCTTTTGAATAAGATTTTTCAATTTATTTTGTTTTTGTTCACTTTGAGTTTGTAGAGATGCTGTTTAAAATTCATATAATGCACAGATTTGTTTATTGATCAGTTTGAATGTACAGTATTTATATGAAAGAGTGAATCCTAAGGATTTAAAAGGTTTCAGCTAGTCTGAGAAACATTTCTTTATATATTTCGAATTATAAATCTTATAAGACATATTTATATACTGTCTTATAAGAGAGAAAAATGGATTCATATTGAACCTTTTAGTAACTTCATTGTAAGTGTAGATTTATTTGGGGAAAATGTCCCTTTTTCAAAGTGTAATCACACATGTGACGAGTTTAAGTTTAAGAGATTTACTGACTTATTGGTATATATTTGGCAGAGATTTTTGCCAAGCTATATAGTCCTAAATCATGGAATTGGTATTTTGTGTCAAAATTAGTAGGCTAAAGTTTACTTTTTTTATGTTTTTGTTTTATATATTGTTTCTTTATTTCTGTCGATCGCAAGTGGCTGGCACACTCCCCATGTTTCTATTTTATAAGTATTTTTTGTTTACTTTTGTTTTTTTTTTAAACATGGATCCTGCTGCAGTTGAACAATCGGCCAGTTTATAGAAATACTGGGATGGCCTATTGATTCAAGATTAGGGCATCTAGGCTTGGTTTTGCAGACAGGGCTTAGATGAAGCCAGTCCTAGGCTTTAGTTCAATTTTGGACACTTCAGTAGCTTTTATTACTGCCTTTAAAAAAAAATAACTGGTGTGCATCTGGAGGCAATACGATGGCACTGACTTATTTAGAGATGTGTCAGTGGAAATTTGTTTTCAGTTAAGACAGCTCAAACATGCATTTTAGTCCGAGACTAGGCTTAAGCCTTGTCTGTGAAACCAGGCAATAGATTACTTGCATTTCTTATAATGATAGTCAGCTCTAAGACCAGCGATGTGGCATTTTTTTAACTCCGTTTTATCTGTCAAACGTGATGCACTGCTTCCCGTTGGTAGCGGTATGATTATTTGTAATTAAACCATTTTTTTCTCTTTTCCAGGACAGAGCTTCCAGGAGCACAGAAAAGAGGGTTTTTCATAAAACAAATGCTCTGTAGCACCCTTGTATTTTAAGATGGCATTGGTTTTCAAAAGGAATCATTGGGATAATTCATGTAGCAGCTCTATAAAAAGGAAGCCCCTAAAGGATGTTGTTTTTAAGTCGCTTTTTGTTTTGGTTTTTTGATATTTGACATTGCTTGTAGTAATACTGATAATGCTTGATGGCTGGGAGGGTGAAATTCTTTTTAACAGTTATAAACATTGGTGTTGGAGTCATTCTGTTCCACGATTGAGTGATTCTTTGCAATATGAACACAGCATATGTACTTTAAAATGTGTGACCTGAAGAGATTGTGTTTTGAGAGTGTTATATTTCACACTAGCTGGCTATTGCACTGGACAGGACGATGCCATAAAACTGGCAGATTGACTTTGAGTTTAGTCTTGTTTAGCGCTCTATTAAAGGAAGATATTTGGAAGAATGTTTGTAACCAAGGAGATCTCGCCTCCCATTGACTGCCATAGTATTTTTTTTTCTACTATGGTAGTCAATGGGGGGGGGGGCATTTTATACAGGTTTGGATTAGGGAAGAGGGAGTAAATGATGACAGAACTTTAATTTGATAACTTGAACTTTAATTATCCCTTTAACTGCTTAGTTTTTGTGCCTTTTTTTAGATTTGAGCTTTGTTTATCAGCTTTAGTGTGCTGATTGAAGGGACAGCGTGCGTAGCTGATATCTTCCCGCACCGGCGTCCAGCTGCAGTGCACCTGAATTCTGGTCTCCAAAACCTGAACTGTGTGCATCAAATAAAGGAGACTGATTGAGAACCAGCAGCCTTTACTGGAAACGTTTTCTGTATATACTCGGTTGTTTGCTTTTCTGGCTTGGTGGCAGTGTGATAAAAATAACAAGCAGAGTAAAATTTTGATCGTTATGATAATGAAAATACATTTGTGTCGAGTTCGTTAAAATCGCTCGAGTGAAGGTCCTTACTCCATAAAAGGAACATTGCTTTTGAAAACCTCTGCAAATCTAAAATGATGCATAACAAAAGAAAACTGGATGTATTAAACTAGTATGAAAAACCCTCTTTTGGTTTCAGTTCTAAATAATGTTGTCTGTCTACAGTCGAGCTGCGTCCAGATGATGCTAACTTGTCTTAATTTCTCAACAGGTGCTCTTCAGTTTAAGTGGTACCAGATATCTCTTCTCTTGTATCTTTCTTTCTTTCTTGCTCTCTATTTAACTTGAATTTTTCATTCTCCCCCCCTCTTTCTCGCACTCCACTTCTGGGGCTGAAGTTTGATGGGAAGGCTGTTGTTGATGTCACTGTGGTGTTGTGTGAACATAATCCTTCTGTATTAAAGCAGGGGGACCTTGCGTCTGGATTTCCTTTCTGTATTAGCCCACGTCCGTGGAAGTTTTGCGTCTCTGGGACCACACCCTACTGAGTTCCAAAGTTCAAAAACTTGCACAAAGCCCAAGAATGATCTGTACACTCTTGCCAGCTGTACACACGTTTTGTGTTTTTGGATGAAAAGAAAACATTACTTGGAAATCATTATTGTATGGGGGAAGTGATATATGCTGCTTTGATCACCGTTTTGTGGTCCTTCAGTCTTGTATTAATGAAACAGTTTTGATGTGTTTGAAAAGTGTACACCAGACTGTCCTACATGTTGAATTCTGAAGACTATAAATGGTGTTTGTTTAGTAACCTTTTATGGAGCTTGTCAAGTGGAAACCAATAAAATGCCTTGACTGTACTTATGAATAATTACTTGAAATAAATCCTTTTCCTGGGTTTTATCTTCTGTGTTGCCTTCGTTCTTGTTATCGAGTGATTAATTGATGGCTTTTGATGCTCATCTTGCGTCTGCCTTCTGAGAGTATTAAGTAAACCTCTTGCTGTTTGAGCCTACAAAAAGATCACCATCTTACTGACTTTTTTTTTTTTTTTTTTTTTTTTAATATTAATCACTATGCCGCAATAAGCACACCAAACTATCACAAGCTGTAGTCTCTCCTGTAGCCTAGGTGTTTTAACTCCTCTGGAGACTGTACTTTTGAAAAAGTGATTGTCACTTGGGTAAATATTTGTGCAATTAAAATGAATGATTGGAATTTAACGACAGGCGAACTTTATTTCATTCACACCTCCCAACAGTTGCCAGTCCGTTTTTGTTTGCAATTGCCAGCAAGCGTTTGTTGAAACAGTTGCTCTCTCGGCAGACACAAGGCCCCTCTGAAGGATTAGTTGGTTTTATTTACCTGCTCCGAGGAATGCTTTCGCCCAGTTGCTTTTGTGTCTGTGTAAATGCTCAAGGTCAGGGCTGAGAGCGAGTCTCACCAACAGTTCTAAAAAGCAGCAAAACCTGCAGCACAATGAAGTCTTCTCAAGAATTGGTAGTGGAATTTCTATTCGTGTTGCAACAGAGTTCAAAAGCTCAAACTTCCATTCACTCACTAGTTAACACCCTTCAAAGTGTGCATACACACACATTCATCATAAAAACGAAAAAAAATAATAATGGATATAGTTGTATAATTAGTTCTTTGTTGGTGGTGCAACAGAGATAGTGACTAACCTCTAGCCATCTTTCATATTTACTGATCCTTCATGCTGATGATGGTTTTTGGCATTATAGACAGTGCACATCAGTCAGGCGAGAACATTCACTTCAACTTTAGTGCAATTTTCAATACCAAGTTTATCAGCTGAGCTCGCTCTGGCTCTGCGCCTGTTCCTCTCATTGATAATATTGTTCGGCAGTGAGGACACATGAATCATATCATGATGTGGGAGGTGCTCGCGAAAGTTTGACAGGATGGCATTTGACCATTCATCTTTACAAAACAGCGCTATTTCCCTCTGCTCATTTCGCATGTCTGTACCGTGTGACCGTGTAAATGGGTTTGGGGCTCATTATTAGTCAGGCTTGAATGTAGAAGTCGCTTATCACATCTCGGTCCGAGATCTTTAAGAGTTTGGGTTCACCTTAACCGCGAGTTCAACAACTACGAGATTTGAAGTGGATGGCTTCCTCACTTCCTCACTCTCATGTGTTTCAGTCCTGCGATTAACTATAAAAATCCCTATTGCGTGAAGACTGGAAACGTGTGTTAATGTGTTTAATCGCCTAATGTATTGTCTAATCGTTTAATGCTGCATATTTTTGACGTGATTCTCATGGCGGTGAATAAAAGCCACACTTGCGAAACCACCACAGAGCCGATCTAATAGGCAAAGCTATTTCCGGTAAATCTGTTGGTGCATTTGAAGCACGCAAACAGTGGCCTTTTTAATCTGCGTGAGAGATTTCCAAACGTTTATGCTAAGAGCTATCCTCCTCATATTTAACATAGGACCACAACTTTTCGCAAGCATACAAAATCTAGATCAAAGTCGTTTTCGCGCCTCAGCGAGAGCCGCTTTCAACAGCGCGACTTAACTTCATTTCGCATTTGCACGCGTTGGTTTGAATGGACTTCTTGTTTCTCCCTCTCGAGCTTTATGAAACTGAATGACCCGCTTTACGTGGGAGGAAAAGTGGAAACCTAATAGGCACCTTTAGTCAACACTATCCATATTGTAACAATGCAATATTTTGTATGTAATTATGTGCATTAGGACAACCCAAGCTATTGTTTGTTTGTGTTGTTTTGTTTTTGTGTCATGTCTTAAACGGGACAAGCAATGGACATAATTAGAACCAGTTAAGATTTTAAAAACTCCCGCCGAAAGGGGAGCAACAACAATAACAATGACATATTTATAATATCAATAACACCAATAATTTGAAATCTTCTGATTTCTAAAATGATAGGACAAGATGTTTAATTTGTGCATCATCAAAGAGTATTCACGAAACAAAAACATACCAACGAGCAGTTTGAATATTGTCTTTATCTCATTCATTTATAATAAACATATAAATAATAAATTCTATACATTTCCTGACACCTTGCCTCAATGAAAGGTAGGTTAACTGGTATGGCCACTCAATCATATGCTATCCAAACTGTGCATCAGCTGCATTTTATTTCTATAAAACTATTTACCTATTACAAAATATGAAAAGAAAAATACATTTTAGTAAATGTACAGTAGTTACTTATTAATTTGTTGAACGAAAATCTTTGTTCTTTACTGTGGGACTATTATCGTTACTGAATTGTCAGAATGTGCATTTCGTATTTTCTCAAAGAAAAACAAGAAACGATGAAAGCAGAGAAGAGTGAACACATGTCTGTCCCACTCTGACAACCAAAGACAAAATAATAGAGGATTCTAAAAGAGAGAACAGCACAAGACTGCAAAGACTCTGCACCTATTTAAATTAAAATATATTCTCGTATCTTACACTATTTCAAATAACGAAAAGTGATTAGGTAACGATCGGTCAAAATCTAATGTACAATTCTGTGTATAAAAATATAATTTCTGGAGCCCCACGGCGTTTGCTTGCCCCTAAAATATAACAGTCATTTGCACATATGCACAGAATGTTACAGCCTGTCATGAAAGTTTTTTTTTTTTTTTCTTACATTATCGTTTTTTTTTGTTTTTTTTTTTTCCTGTTTACATGAGATATACAAAAATAGATTCTGCACCGCTGGATGATCATTCGAATCCGGTTGTGTGCCACCAGCCTGAGTTCACGCGAGAATAAATTATGCAAAGAAAACTTTTAAGGCTCCATTTATTCTTTGAAATGACATTATTTTTGTAAAAGTCATTGTAATAAATATCCCAACTCCGCTCGGGGCCTTCGTCTCTTTCTCTCTCACTCTCGCTCTCTCTTTCTCTCTTGTTCTAACATTGTCTTATATCCTACATTAGTGTGATTTCTCTTGCTTCATTTCCACATGAAGCTTTTCAGCTCGAGTTTACTGACATCCCCAAAGGATGAAGCATGTGGCTGTCCAAAAGCCACGTTCCCATTTGATAGAGGAGCTTGGAGTACCAGTGAACTCCCTCCTTTTGTAAAGTCGCATTGGACTGACTGATGAAGTTTTGGGGGAATAGGACTGATGACACGTCATAATAGAGCCTGACGGGTGCGAAGGCCAAATGCGCGAGACCGTGGTCCTCTATTACTGCGTAACAGGACGCCAGTATTCTGTCGACCACAATGGTTCCATGAGCAGTCACTGGTGCGAACGAGCCCTGCTGCTCCTCCGTGTATATCCGTTCCACGATGACAGATTTAAGTTGACCGCTATCATCAACAACCATCACCTTTTGTCCGGCCCTGACACTGCTGGCAAACGCAGCGGTCATGGTGTGGAGATCTTCCGTTGAGTTGTCGAGGACAAAAAGGAGATGAGCAGCGGTGAGGGTGATCTTTTCAACGGGTTCTTTCGTTTCTATGACGTAAAACAGACGTCGCGTCGCGGAGTCGCGGTCTGTGAACATGATGAAGTCGCTGTACACGAGCTTCCCAGCGCTGTCCGCCGCCAGCACCTTGTCGCCGGGCTTCAGGTCCTTCACGGCCTTCTGCCCTCCGTCTTTGAGCGTGACCAGAGCCGAACCGGGGAAACACCCTCCAGATTTTGCAGCAACCGAGTTTTCTGTCGAGATAAAAAGCAGTGGGTGAATACACTGGGACGCCTTTTATGCAAGACATATCAAGAGGTTATCTAATATTAGCCTATACTTTGAGTTATGACGAGGGCGGGGGGGGGGGGGGGGGGGTTGAAAAACATGCGCGTAAACTATATCAGCCCCAAAGTCGCCTCGCGTAAGAAAAGGTCTGAATAAACAAAAGAAAACGTGGCAACGGGAATTAGGCTGTAAATCGAAAGCTTTCCCCAAAAATGTCTTTGTGTGAGACGGAGGAAAGAGCCTGGACTGCTCTAATTAAAAACCAATAAAGGCCGGACATTGTCATTCTAATGCAGCTTGTGTACAGAGCACTCTTGGAGAAGGACACTTCTGCCTTTCCTTGCGCCTCTTTCATATTTGCTCAGGTGCAGAAACTTCTATGTGACAATTCACACTTATAGAATGAGAAAACCCCAAGCAGGCTACCTATTTACTCAGCCCAGACACTCTCCAAGGCTCTAATGGTGTAGATTTGAATGTAAATTAGAAATGCTAGCGGTGGCCAATCAATGCCCTCATCTTCGGTCCTTTCATTTTTTTTTAAACCATCATGCTCTCCGTTGTCAAGCTTAATGACAATAATTCGGGCCTTGTGGGATCTCTTCACATTCCGATCTCTTGGCTCGGTAAACAGAGCTATAGAATGGACTTTCCCCAGTCTAATCCTCTCATCAGATTCTAGGGCATGAAATAAGATGGTGACAATTGAGAAACAGATTTGGGCGAGCGAGTTTAAAGCCTGTAATGTATTTGTAAATGTGTTCAGAATTTAAATGATAAGATTTGGTGAAAGCCTGCGAGGCTTTTGCCGATGTGTTCCTCCAGCTAAATTATCTTCGATCGATGATAAACTTATTGCACTACAGAATTTGCGCAAGTGATGTCACACACCTCGTCGTGCTTTTCATCTTAATTTTAGCGTGCGTGTTTGATTTCATGTGTTCATAAGCAGTGTGTCGCCTGTTCTGTTGCAGTGCGTGATCTTGATCAGCGCTTCCTTCAAAGAGACAGAGAGGGGCGATGTAAGATCAGTGAATATACTGGCTTTCTGTGGCAGTCGTTTTAACTCACTGAGTTAAGTGAGAGATTTTAAGACATTACAGAGGAGTTGCCTTGAAACAATTTCTACACTTTGCTAAATACACATTAGATTTATGAATTACAAATAATATTTGAAATAGTCATTTTTATAACTACAGTTATAATTTAGACTTCCAGTATAATACATTTTGTTGTTGTTGCTGCTTTGCTGTATCAGTACTCTTTTTAAACCAGCTTTTTTCAAATGAAATGGAGTGTGAGGCATTGTGTTTGTCACTTCCTTAGTTTGCAGTTCCAATCACCCTGCCGTGGTCTTACCTGCTTTGACAGAGCAATGGATGTGGGCTTTGGACTCATAATAGACCCAGTCAAATCCAGCTTCTACAGCTAACCGAGAGAGTGTCCCATATTTGCTCTTGTCTCGATCAGAGGTGGTGATATCAACAGCTCTTCCCTCGTAGTGGAGTGATTCTTCAAAATGGTGACCGTCCTCATCCCAGCCCTCTGTCACACGCAACTTAACCCCTGGCCACTGGTTCATTACAGAGATGGCCAATGAGTTCAGCTTGTCTTTGCATCTCTAATAGAAAGACAGAGGGAGAACGGGAAGAGAGCGGATTTTTAATTCTTCCATTCATTGATCCATGTTGCCATACGCATTAAAAAAACAACAACACACACACACACAACAAATAATGCTCTTAATCTCCCAAATGATTGTAAATAATAGCTTACATAAAAGCTGTTTACATCTCCTTAAACAAATTCGTTTAAAGACTTGGGTGTGATAGACTCATGTCTTATTATAACAGTCAGTCAGTTCTGAACAACCTTTTCAAGGATCACAGCCCTTCCAGACCTCATTAACTGAGAATAATTCTGTAACTATCCCAATCAATATATCCGGACAAATAAATTGACTGTATATATGAAATAAGAAACCTGTATTTACACTAGAAATAATTCAGCCTTGCATGCAAGGCTATTCTGCTCAAAGAGCCCAATGAAAAATTGATAAGTTATTGCATTCGCTTCACTGATCTAAAACATATAGATCCAACTAGGGAAAGGTGTGACTGCATCAAGGCCTCTTTTGCTTAAAAGGCCAGATACATACAATGGTAACTTGATATTAGAAGGCAAAAAATACTGAAAAGTGATGCTTCAGTGAGTTATTTGTGCTTTTTATTATTATAACCTCAAGGAGTAGAGCAGTGGGTCTCGATAAGGTGCAGGTACAAGCTATGGAATATCAGGCCATGTTTGGGTGGTGCACCCACTAACCTTTCCCGGGACCTTGTGTTGGGATGCTTGGCCTTCTCCAGGACAACTCTTCCCACCGCTTAACCAATATGTCAAATAAAACACCACAAAAGACTCTTTCACTGCGTCCAAGTGGAGAAGCAACTACTCATTATTCTTGCAGCACAGGTTTGCTCAAGGGACGTGATGTGATTGCTTAACCGACGGTCTTTCAGAGGTTATATAAAATCTATTCAAAATATGCTTGCAAATTGTGACACTAAGCCAAATTAATACCTGTAATAATTCACGCACATACCCTCCTAGCTTTGACTCGCTCGCTCCCTCTTTCTCTCCCCCTTTTCACAAGCACACACACCATCCGTAGCCTACAACAACTACATACATGTGTGTTCCGGACTACTATCGCCACACTTTCTGATTCGCTTGACCCTCTAGTTTTGATGAGCATTGAAGAGCACTTATTACACTGGATTACATTTCAGCATACATTTAAAAAATGAAGTAGGCCTATAGTGAATTATAAAACACAAAATATTTCTGTTTACTCCATTATGTTTCTATGTCTATTTTACAAACTATCATCTATCAAACCACCAGATGCATCCTCATATATGAGGCTACATTAATCATTGTGTTACTGAGATACTGACACAACTGTGGACTGAATGGAAAATGAAAGACTGGTTCTTTATCCATACATTAAAAAAAAAAAAAACAGATTTCCTGTAAGTAGTGATTTTAATCTGCCTCTTATTAGCTCTATACAGCACTCGAATGAGAGGAAAATACAAACAAGGGACCAAAAGATACAACCTAGCATATTCTGAGCAAAACTGCCGGGGATTCAAGACCCGTGAAGCCTAAACTCTTTATTAATTCATTGGGTCGTGTGCCGCAAATCAAGCCAAATTCTGTTCAGCCACCATGAAGCGCAGCGGGAACCCCCTGTGCCGCCGCTTTGTGCTCCACACGAGGTTTGTTCAACAAGCCGCCTAGTCACAGTCAGCTAATCTCCTCCCAAAAAGAACTGTTTTAGAGGAAACACTTATCAGCTACCTGTCAGAGCAAACAGCCACCCGATGCCCTCGCACTTGCGCCTAATTTCGGGAGCAGCACCGTTAAGTCCAATTCACCACACAGCTTGTTCAACCAATAAACCCTCTTACATTCGGATGCGCTTCTCCAAAACATTTGCTAACAGGACACCTCGTTAACTGCCTTTGGAAAGCTGAGACGTCCATTTGAAGTTACAAGACTGCAAGGGTAACTTTTCAATTGCCCGCGGGTCATCACACACTTGTAATCACATTCACCTTAAGCAGAGTTTGATATACATCTGAGAAAACCACACCAGACAAGGGTTTCATCTTTTTTTTAAGGAGCAGAAAAAGGGAGACTTTATAATGCACCTGCGCGGCGCGTGTAAATTCACGTTGGTTGACATTCGCAATGCTTCAGCAAACCTCGTCCATGCGCGAACGAGTCATGACTTAGACTTTGAACCGAACAGCTTTTCAACAGAGGAACAAAATAGCCTAATAAAATATTGTACTCGGGATAATCACTTTGTAAATTACACGGATGCAGACCTCAATATGCTCGCTATAGCAAATATATTTTCGATGCATTACTAAGCAGCAAAGTCATTCTTCCTTTGCATTGGCAAAGGGTCAGAAGTTCAAATGATCCCTGCTAATGCGACGAGAGTGGAAAGCCATGTTGGGGACAGACAACCTATTCCCGAAGCTGTCTGACTTTTTCTGAGGCCTACCTTTCTTTTTCTTTTCAAAAATTAAATAAAGAAAAAAAATGTAATGTTAAACGTTATATACATTAAAAAAAAATCATGTTTGAGAAATGCACAACTCTTGCATTAACCACAAAATAAACTGATAAAAAAAAAATGTATGCAAATATGTTTAGCGCATCTAACGGATTATCCACAAATCCAGCCATTTATCAAAGTAATAGCGCATATTGCGATTAAAATAATTTTGTATCAGTCGACTCCTGGGGTGTGCCACACTTATTTCAGCCTGCATGTGCATTTTGCTTATATATCGGTCAGTTGTAAAACAAATAGTCTATAGATCATGTCGCATGTGGCGTAAAATAATTGTGAGATGAAGAGCAAACTCCTGCGTAATATCGAAAGAAGAGAGGCGAAGACAGATAGGCCATTGTGTCTGATTCTGACCCGCCACTAAGTGGTACCGTCCCGGCCCATTAATAAGCAGAAACAAATTTAAGAGCATCCTTTGAGAAATGTCAATATTTTCATGCCCTGATAAGCAGCCGCTGCGAGCGGGTGGGCTGCGGTCTGACTGAGCGAACACATGAACATGTACGCTTAATTTCCTTCTATATTTAGCTGTCATGAGACTGACATATTATGACCAGCACAGTCCCTTCAGATCAGGTGCCGTATCTAGCAGGACACCCACATTTTATAAAACAGATAACGCGCGCCTGATGTATCTCAGCGATCACAAATAGCGAAGCGCGTACACATTTCATCCAACCCTCCACAATGAGGGTGAGCAAGGAGGCAGGCGGCAGGTCCTCTCCTGATGGCATTTCCCTCGCACAGCTTCATTAGAAAGAGACTATTTCTGAGTCCCTGCACGAACTGAAGGCTACTTTCTTCAGCTCTGACTTCAAACAAGCACCGGTGCGATTTGTGAACGGAAAGGAATTACCTGTGTCATGAGTCTGTCCGCGCCTGTGTTCTCCTCATCCTTAAAGATAATGTCGGGATTGTAATTTGGAATAAGTTCTTTAAATCTCTCCGAATTGCGCGTTATCTTGCCCTCGTATCTACCGCTGGCCCCTAAGGTCTTCTCCGCGACATTAGGTATGAACTGCTTGTAGGCGAGAGGTGTCAGCTTCTTCCGATGTCTTCTAGTGCCGTAGCCTCTGCCTGGACCGCAGGCCAGTCCGGACACCACCAAGGACAGACCGAGAAGAGACACCAGCAGCACTCTCGTCATAAGCCGCATTTTGCCGCACGGTGAAGCTCGCTGCGGTGTTCTAGAGCGCCCTGCGCGGTCTGTCTGAGCAGGATTTGTCGTTCTCCTTGCGCGGATCTCCGGCGATGTCCTTGCCGTCTCCTCAGTTCACGCGTGTCCCTCAGCGCCGAGCCCTACCGTGACAGGTGCGGAAATGTGAGTCTGACAACGCATCGGAGGTTTGCGGCGTGGATGTGAGAGGTAAGACTGACCCCGAAATCGCAACGTTAGTTTGAAGCCACAGCCACTTATGCGAGAAGCCTCTTTACTCCTATGTATTATAGCTGCGATCTGAGGTAGGGAGGGACCTGATTGGCTCGACGGGACGAACCCTTCTGATGTTATCCCACTGAACGGACGCGCAAAAACCTTTAAAGAAGGTGGGCTTCAGGGGAGGGACGCGGTGAGATGTGAACGCATCAGTTTTCCCCGCAGCTGTCTGTGAGGCTGCGACATGCATGTGTGCTCAGTTTTTTTTTAACTGGGATGTAAATGCCCCATCCTGCTAATGGACCATTTTTTTTCTTGAAGTCATTTGGTCTGTATTTATGTGACCGCTTAAGGTGCATGTAAGGGTGAATTAATTATGCAACTTTCAAAACTTCATTTCTCACCAGTGAAGACTGTGCGCGTGCACATTTATCATAGAATAATCACAAAGACTGCCAAAATACAAACGTACATTTTAATTTCAATGTGAACTCTCCCCATCCCCCCTTTTTGTTATCTTTTTAAGTACACAATTATGAGGTCGAGCACTTCTTGTCCCATTAATCTCTAACATGAAAAAGCTGAACTTTACAGAAGTAGGCTTTGTGCATTGTAGTTACATCAGCATCAGGTTTTGCTGTCATTTTTAAAGTGAAAGGATCAATTTCTGAACAATTTACAGGATTGGAAACATCGTCGAAAAGACTATTTCCAAACTGAAAAGCTAGAAATGTTTTGGTTAATTTAGGATACCATTCATTTCTCCTCCATATTCCATTGGTGCAAGAGAGTAGGAGACAGAGATTAAGTTGGCTCTTCAGCCCAACACAGCTTATTTGAGATATTGGAAAGGGCTCTTCCTGTGCACACAAATGCTAAGCTGTCTGTTTGGGAGAAAGATCAGCCTGCAAAAACCCTGTCACCCCTTAAAGTCCACTTCAGTGACAGATTAAGCCATGGTAACCACTGTGTTCCCTGGCCCATAGCAGCGGGTAAGGTATGTGTTTCATTGTCTTATTTTCTCTTGTTTTCACACATTTTCCAGACTGCTCTATCAAAGATGGTGGCTGCTTTTTTGTGAAATACATTAAGAAAAGTAGGACCCCTGCTGAAGGTTTTGTTCAAATAAGCATGACACAGATGATTTGTTGTCCCATCTGTTTTAGTTTTGAGGTGTCTACTTTTTTTGACTGCTTAAATTTCACAAATGCCATTAAAAATAATGATATGTGAAGAGTAAAACAATTAGTTAACCTGCAACACACAGGAAAAGTATCTATCTGTCTTTCCCCAAATCTATTTTTTGGTCAATTTTTGATTTAGCTTAATTGGAGAATGTTTTGTGGTCAATTTATACAATTATATTAATCCTCAATGTGAAGGCAGTGCGAACATCTCAGAATGTTGAGCAAATCGAGCAGGTAATCTCTCTTTTTGCACCTACTTCTATCAAACAGTCACACAGAAGTTATTTTATGTCCTATTTAATGAGATTATGGCCACCTGGCCACAGAGTGAACAGGAGTGAACTGTAAAGACTGTAGTATGGTTTTATATATCTTTTATATATCTTGCCACACTATGATGAACATGTTATGAAATGTAACTTGTTTTATATGAAGTGGTTGGCTATAATACGATATTTTACCTTCAGTGTATTAAAAAGTTAATGAATCAGTGGGGATGACTGTAAGAAACAAAGTACAGAGGAGAAATAGTCACCTGCATGCTGTAGTGGAGTGTGATTTTCCTGCTCCTTCCATCTATCTCTAGCTGTCTTAATTGTATCTTGGCAATTGCATTCATCAGCAGTAATGAGACCACTAATACTAACTTCCTTAACCATACTACAGCAATTCAATGGAAGCAGACAGTAGACATCATAGGTCATTCAGGTATATGTAGCATGAATAAGCACTACAAACAAACACAATGTCGTGTAATTCTGGATCATGTGCCGCCCCAATTGACTAATCCTTTGAGAATGACCCTAAGCAGTCAGTGTACAGGGAAGCAGTCTTAAAGACAAGCATTCTGTGGAGGAACACTTAGCCTCGATTTCGAGTAGCTCTTTGTGTTGTTTTGGACTGCAGAGAGTGGAACGTGGGGAATTTCACAATCGCGTACCTGAGGTTCCAGCTCAGCTCCGTCTCGGAGTGTGTAAAGAGTTTTTTATTTGCCTCGCTCAGCCGCTCCCTCTACTTAAACACAGTCTCAGACCTCTCAAGGCCAAGGTAAGACAGCCATGCCCCAGGTCAACCCAACACAGCGGGAGGGAGAAGAGCATTTTCAAGATGCGCAAATACATGCTATTTTCAATTTGAACAGAGATTTATGGGGCAAAGGGTGAGCACGAAGAGTAATTCAGAATCCCAAGACAGAAGGGAAAAAAAGTATTTTTGCATGTTATCAATGGCATTTTCATATTGACTTATCACATTCCACTCAGAGCCATGATAAAGACAAATTC
Organism: Opsariichthys bidens; assembly: GCA_037194245.1. NCBI lineage: Eukaryota > Metazoa > Chordata > Actinopteri > Cypriniformes > Xenocyprididae > Opsariichthys > Opsariichthys bidens. The sequence continues at coordinate 13,635,190 of CM074280.1, read as the reverse complement.
CTCAGTGGAGGCTGAGAAAACCAATTTACTCGCCATCAAACATCATATACTACTAATAATGATTATGAATGTTCTATAAATATGTGGTTGCATATTTATTTATAACATTTAATGCTCTAAAAAAACTCCTGCAAAGCTATGTCAAAGACTCAATACTGTAAAATGGTGATGGACAGCAGAGGAAAATGCACTAACATGCAACTAAGTGAGCATATGAGAGTAAACCATCTGCTGTAGCATGCTTTGTTCGATTGCCATTTGACCTGAGGACACAGATAGTATCTATTTAATGAACTTGGGGTGCTTGTGGCCTGTGCCATATTACCTAAAGCAACAGTAATTCCTCTGGAAATTTAGTTAACGTTCAACGCGGCTGACCACAGTAACCAATGAAAAGCGAAAGCGTCATTAAACACCCACTCAAATGCTAGTGGCCATACGAGAAACCATCACACCATGAGAAGTTCTGACTTTCTACCTTAATGTTTAGAAACATTCCACAAGAATAGTGAACAGTGATTTCAGAACGTTCCCACACTTAGTACTCTACTGGATAGGTTCCAGGATGTTGCTCACTGAACAACATTTCAGCTGATATTTTTCATATTGATTGTAAAATTAATTGTTAACTACATGTGTCTGCACGCTTCAGCTTCTGAGGTGACAGATAAGAATTAGTTTTGTAATAAGTCATAGTAAAGTCATCAAAGATCAGGAATGGAGCAAAATTATCCCACAGACTTCTGCTACTGAAAAAGAGAGAGAGTGCAGCAGTTCCTCATCACAGCCTTGGATAATGACCTCATTCCGGTCGCCAGAGTTTTGCGATCGAGGGCAGCATGATTGTACAAGAAAGAAGCAAAGCCTAAAATGAGGAGAAGAGCAAAACATGAAAATAATGAAATGAATATTAAGCACAGGGTAAACAGTGAGAATTGCATGGAAAGATGAATTGATGTTGTAACCAATTACTTGATATTGCAGAATCCTCCCATCTCTCAAGTCTCAAGACACACCTCTGCGTCTTCTGACCCAGATGATTTCTATCTAGCACTATATCAGCATTATATTTAAATCCTTGTAGAAGTTACTTTTTTGTGAACCCCTGCAAAGGTTATTGTCATTTATGAAATGGCTCTATACGATATATACAAATATATAAATATATATATATATATATATATATATATATATATATATATATATATATATATAAATATATCATATAATTACCACTAATGACTTTTGTCCCAGGCAGCCAGTTTACTACAGAGCTGTGCTATTTTTTAGTTTTATAGTTTAGCTAGTTTTATATTTACACTCCAATCAGTCACTGCATATATATGCACACACCTCAGTCACACTCATTGTCTGGTCTCAATACGGACTTCCTACCTGCAAATGATTACCTGCATTCCTTACCTCCAGTGCCTTTGTCTCCCTCGCTCCTCGTGATCTTCTCCTGTGCTCCCCAGAAGATCCCTTCCTCATAATTACCCGTCTCCATCACGCTTCAATCCCACACTCAACTGGAAACCACTTACCATCCATCAATCATGGACATTACAGTCACGATCTCACGAACCTGCAAAAATAAAGGACATTGTTATTTCACTCAGTCAATATCAAACTTGCATTATCGTCATTTCTGCTCACCTGTTGGGTCACTGCTCCTCTGCTGCAAATAAAACCCATTAACCGTTGTCTGCTTCTCTTTCTTGAGTGTACCTAGCAGAAGATCAGACCAAATAACACTGCAGCATGAGCACACCTAACTCAGTTCCTTTCCGGGAGATTGTGAACTCTCTCCGCCGAGTAATAACCATGCCAAGCACCATCACACCCGTTGCTGCTCCGATCACCACTTCTTCTCTTGCGGTCATTTCCAGTCCCATGGTCAATCCAGTGCCCTACTCTGGTTCAGTGGAGGACTCCAATGGTTTTTTTCTTCAATGCTCCATAGCCCTGGAGAAGCAGCCACCTCATGCCAAATTGTCCTTGATTATTTACCTGTTGGCAGGGCGAGCGCTCCAGTGGGTCAAGACAATATGGCACCAAAATGGGCCAGTTACCCAGACACTCAACATTTTTATTGCCCATTTCCGATACGTCTTTGGAAAATCTGTTGGTGATTCCTCCATGGGTGAGCAATTGTTTCATTTAAAACAAAGCAAAAGTTCCATTAATGATTATGCTTTAAAGTTCCGCACACTTGCAGCTGCCAGTGGATGGAATGCACACTTACTCCTCGCCACCTACCAACAGGGACTGGAACCCAATCTACAGCTGCATCTTGCTTCACGATGATGGCACTGGCTTTGAGAAATTCATCTAGCTTTCCATCAGAGTCACTCATCGTGTACAGGGATGTATGAAACACCAACAGGTCCAGCAGTCCTCATATCAATCTCGTCAACCAGAGTATATCAGCTCTCCAGAAGCAGTCACAGAACCTATGGAGTTGGTCGGAGTCTATTTTCACCCGACTGAACATGTTTGTTGGGTCGTGGAACGTCTGATCAGTGTGGTATGGTTTTCCAACAAACCCAACAAACTCTGATGTAATCTGACATGACCTCGAACCGCTACCATGACGATGAGGCAAGTCCCTAGCGAAGATTGCGGTTTGATCGCGCCGCGCTTCACGCACACACAGCAATGCACTGCAAACGTGACGTCGCAGTTTGTTCATTGTAAAAATAAAATACAGTCAATACATATAAAAGTTACAATACTCAATTTAAATAGTCTGAAGTGTAATCCGTGCCGTTCAGCAGAAGCTGCTCCTCTGTGGTGATGCCATTTTCACTCATGTGAACAGGATTATTTTTTTCTATCAATACTGGAACACGCGCGTGAAGGACTTTACATAATAAATAGTAAGTAGCCTATAGTGTCCAAATAATTTGAGAAATGGAAATATTTGGATATGTGCCGAAAGAGAGAGGTATAAGCGTGAGAACAATGCAGGTTTAACCTAATAGCTACAAATGGTTGTTTAGGCCTTTGATTGGTCGCGCTAAAAGAAGTTTAAAAACCGGTGAAGGATATACAACCCTAACGCAAGTCATCAGATCGATGGCAAGCGCTTCAGATTTCAGATTAGTGTTTTTATGTTTGCCTCAATACTTTGAAACAATGAAAATATATATGATACTATATTATTAATCTAATAAACTTGCTTGAAAATATTGTTAACATGGTTACACGTATGTAGTTGTTGATCTCAATTTTCCCCAGTCACACTTGACTCTCTGTGACTCGTTTGTCGGTGTTTGTTAGTTCAGTGTGAACACGACAGTTATTTTTCATAACATTCTAAATCCAACGGCCAACTTGTTCATTGTCGTTTGTTGGTACAGTGTGAATTGGCTTTAGCCTCCCAGGTACCACCTCATAGACCATGGGACTGTGCTATAGACCTCGTACCAGGTGAGTCAGTAGCTCATGGCAAGATATACCCACTCTCCATCCCTGAACAGAATGCCGTGGAGGAGTATATCCAGGAGGATCTCCAGCAAGGATATTTTTTCCCTTTAACATCCCCTGAAGTTTCTTCTTCATGGCTATGAAGGACGGAGGCTTGAGGCCTTGCATGGTGTACTGGGCATTGAACACAATCCCCATCAATTTCCATTGTCCCTGCTGCCTTGGAACAGGGACCCAACACAGCTGTCTTTACCAAGCCCAAGTCTCTGTCCTGCAATCCAGCTTCCACCTTAGCCATGCAACATCTGAAGGAACTGTTCACCAGTGCACCGCTCCTCATCCACCCCAACCCCAACAAGCCTTTCATTGTTGACGTTGATGCCTCTATGACTGGGGTAGGAGCGATGCTCTCGCAGCAACTCACCCCGGTGGAAAGGAATTACAACATCACCTTGGAAGAGTGGAGGCACAGTACCTCTAAACTAGTTCCACCAGGGTGTCCACCGGACTACATCTACATTCACAGAACCCAAAGAATCCCAACCATGGCCAAAGACATCAGAAGGTTTGTTCAAGTTTGTCAAGACTGCACCATTTCAAAGACTTCACAGCACTTATCAGCTGGCAAGCTCCTTGCACTGCCTGTTCTGTGTCACCCCTGGTCACATCTAGGAGTGGACATTATCACCAACCAACTCGCTCTGATGGTAATACCTGCATTCTTGCTATAATAGACAGATTTTCTAAAGCCTGCTAGTTGGTGTCCCTCAAGAGCTTGCCCACTGCTATGGAAATGGAAAAGTTTATGTTTAATCATGTCTTTCAAAAATCTGGTCTGCCTGAAGATATTGTTTCAGACTGTGGGCCACAGTTTATCTCCGGTGTCTGAAAATCATTCTTCACCCTCCAAGGTGTGACCGTGAGCCTCTATACTACATTGGCCCCTTCACCATCCTCTGCCAAATCAACCCCGTCAGTTATGAACTGAACACCCAGCACAATAAAGAATTCACTCTACCTTCCATGTTTCACTGCTCAAGCCTTACCACCCTCCTGCTTCTTTTTCTTCCACAGTGCCTGGTCCCATGGAGGACCCATCTACTCTGTCCGTGAGATCTTGTGAGACCTGCATTTCTTACCTCCAGTACTTTTTCTCCATCACTCCTCGTGATCTTCTCCTGCCCTGTTCAAAAGATTCCTTCCTCATCGTCACTTGTCTCCATCACGCTTCACTCCCACATTCACCTGGAAACCACTTACCGTCAGCAACCGAGTTGTGTGCAGTCCATCATTCACATGTTATAACATTCAAAATTTCCCATCATAACCTGCAAAAATAAAGGACATTGTTACTCAGTCAACCTATAAAACTTGCATTATTGTCATCTCTGCTCACCTGTTGTGTCACTGCACCTCTCCTGCAAATAAAACTCCTTATCCATCATCTGTGCTTCTTTTCCTTGAGTGTACCTACTCAAAACAGCAGGATGATGTACAATCAACTTCACACTTCAAATTGGGGTCCTGATCTCCCTGGCTGAGGTTTTATTTTGCGATAATAATGGACTAACTGTACATTATCCTTTACTCATTTCATAAGTATAAATAAAAAAGCAAACAAGAATAAAAGCCCTAAATCCAAAGAATAGCCTAAAACAAATGGTTGAGAAAGTCCAGAACTGTTTCTGTGGGCTTATTTAACATCCTCACCTTGTTTTAAAAGCTCTAAAGCTCTGATGTCTTGTGGTAGCTTTAAAAGCAAAATCAGCTTTTAAAATCTATTTATGGATCTTAATAAACTCCTGACAAACTTGCTTCAAGAGATGTTCATGGTTTAGACATGTTTCTGTGTGTTTTATACTAGGTATTTGTTCAAGGCTCAGATTCATTTCTAACTAATAATCATACAGAGCAAAGGCATTTGTCAGTTTTATGAAACCTCTGAAGCCAGCATCAACTCTCTCAGCTATCCAGAAAAAAAGAGAATGTCTAGAAAAGCCCTTCTAGATATTGAAACTGATAGTTTTATTAATCAGTTACATTACTTTCCAGATTAGCAGGACAACTTTATCTAGTTACAGTCTTTTCAAATCATAGTTTCCAGTGGACTAGTATCACATTAGAAGCATTTGAAAGGTGTGGTTCAGATCTGTGGAATTTTCCCAGAACAAGCAGGGGGGATTACTGTATAGACAGATAGACAAACCTGCACCAGCCCTTCCAGGTGTGTCCTTTTGCTAGAAAAGAAAATCCACTTCAGACCTTGAGTCTATCCTTAACCAGCAATGTAGAATTCAATACCTGTTAAACTATGTAATGCTCATTCTCTGTGACTCTAAACATATTACATACTCATGTCTCTTTTCATACTCACCTTTTAGCCTGTCCCTTCTTCAGAACCCCCTAATAAAGGCAGTTGGTTTAGTATGTGGCAGAAGCTCAGTAGACAGGCACATGACACATGCTTGCAAACTTGCACCAGGTTGAGAGGTTGTATAACTTTAAAAGAATCAATTTTTTTTTCTTTTGTGTTCTATTTGATTGATTTGGTCAGTCCTCATATAGCTTATGGCCAGGGCTGGGGAGAAACGAAATACAAGTAAATTAGTTACGTATTTAAAATACAAAATTTGAGTAACCATATTTCATTACAGTTACATTTTAAATGGGTGGTAATCAGATTACAGTTACATCTGAAAAGTATTTTAGATTACCAAAGTGATTACTTTGAATTTTAATGTCATTTAAACAGCGATTGGTGATTCTCTGACTCTGACAGTCTGAAAAAGCAGTGTTTTCGACTGTTTTCATGTTTTGTGATAGTTGTTTGTGAGTCATTTTATAATTCACTCGTCACTGCATCTTTTTTGTGAGTTTGCGTTTCACAATTTTGACTTCTTTTTCTCAGAACTGCGAGATTTAAACTCACAATTGGAAGTTATAAGAGATATAAACTTGCAATACTGATTTTTTTTCTTGCAATTGTGAATTTAGTATGTGAGTTTATATCTCATAATTCTGATTTTTCTCAATATTGTGAGTTTATATCTTATAATTCTGACTTTTCTCAATATTGTGAGTTTATATCTCATAATTCTGACTTTATAACTCACAATTGCAACTTAATATCACGAAATTCTGAGGGAAAAAGTCAGAATTGTGAGATACACACTTGCAATTACTTTTTTTGTGTTTGTTTCACACTGATTAGTATTCCTAAGTTTTTTAGTACTTAAGTATTCTAAAGTATTTAGATTAAGTTACTAAACTTGAGTAATGTAACAAAACATGTTACAAATGACTTTTTAAAGCATGTATTTTGTAATCTGTAGTGAGATACATTTTAAAAGCTTATGGCACACACAGCAGGGCCCCACTTTATAGGTGAGTCATGTACTGAGTTTTAAATTAAGCATTCGATACAATGCACTTATTGTGTACATACATGATTTTACATTGTACTTGTATTTGAAAAAATACCTGCATGTAATTATAACTGTAATTATTTTCTGTAATTACATATGTAATCACATTATTGACCCTTCACTTACACCTTAACTCAAGCTTTAAACTAACCGTACTACCAAACCTGTGGCTAACCTTAAATCCCACCTCATAGCAGCACAAGTGATTTGCAATACAGTATGAACACAGTAAGTACTTTCTACTTATTTTTTGATGAAAGTACACCTTACTTGCACCTTAACCTTACCTTAAGGACGCCTAATATAAAGTGACCCACAACAGTTTTTAAAGAAGTCACTAATTAGTCTACAGCTTCAGCAGATGGAGGATGGGTGTTCTTTACAGATTTAAACTTTAGCCATTGCTTAATTAAATTTTTTTCACACATTCAGAAGTTGTTGAAGATTTTGCTTCATGCAAGGATAGTAATGCACCTGTTGTACTGAAATATTCTTATCTGGGCTTTAATCCTATCTTTGTGTATGTTGATTTCATACACAAATCAATCTCCTCGGAAATCATGAGATTATAACATGAACCTAAATCAAACATGTTGAAACCTTAACATGTAACCATCAACCATTTGATTTTATTTCTGCCAAGAAGTCTTTTATGTAAAGTGTGATTACTTGCCCACATTGAACAGAACGCAATAAAAATTACTACTGTATCCAGCTTGTAAGCACAAGCATATCAAGTGTTTCAAGTTCCCCATATCTATATAAATGTAAATAATCAAGAATATTAGTGAAGATTTGAAGTGGCAAAATCCTTCCAGTCCTTCCTTTTCCACCATATGACTTCCTAATATGTAACAGTATGGACCATGTTGGCAGTCGGTTTGATCTGTGTGGGAAAGCACCTTAACCTTTATCTTTATGACTGTAACTCTGTCTGACTGGAAGGGGGTGGGATTTAAAGCACTTCTACTGTAGACTAATATGAGCCGTAAACGTGACAACCAGCATCACAAATCAAAGATCACAAAGAAAACAGACAGGTGTGAGTGTATATGAAAGGAATAGAAGGGGTAGGAGAAAATGATGTAGCCTATTTATGTATACACATTTGATTCATGATGGTATGATGCACTAATTTCAATCATATCTCATCACATATTTATCATGAATCATTTGCATGTTTGTTGCTCATTCAGATTTTTTTAACTTGATCAACATGTAGTCAACCTGCTTCACCACACAGCCGCGTGAGACCCCGCCACATCCACGGTCTGCGTCGCTCCAGCATAAATAACGGGAGGGTGCATAAAACCTCACCAACTTGCCACATTAGAACTGAAGACCCAGCAGAGACTAACACTCACCACTCACAAATGTGTTGAATTTTTCTCCACTCCAATGCTGTTGTAATATATATATGTGTGTCTATAGTGGAGAGCAACTCACAGATTTCTCAAATTTTGTATTTTGTGCTGCCCTCTGCATTTGTAATTACAATCAACAAGAATCTCTGATCAGTCAAAAATGTTTCTCTAACTGTCTTTTTCTTCTTTTTAAAACATTTGTATTATTTTTGTTATTGTAGTTGAAAGTAGGCTGAAGTGAAGGACACCGCCTCTACGGTCTTGCAGATCAAAGAATGAAATAAATGCAAGCATTCCTGCATTAAGCATCTGTGGTTGAACCATTCACATCAATGGCTTGCTGTCTGTAAGTATGCAAAGAATAACAATGGATAAAAATTACAACTCAAATTATGTGAAAAATGTCATAGCAACCAAATAACATATATTTTTATTTTCAGTATTTCGTGACTTTGTTGTTGTTTGTTTCAGGATCCAAGTGGAAAAGGAAGAAAATAAAAATCTGACCAATACAATGTTGGAAATATTAAGTCAAGTTTTGTATCGGAACTACAAGGGATTATGTAGATGTACTGCAAAACTAATCTTCACATTAGCACTCATTTGAAGTTTACATTTACAAAGCTGCATTGTTGCATTTAATTTGATAAAGTGTTGTCATATACTGAAAAATGCTGATTATTGACAATGCTGTTAAAGTGACTGTTTTACAAAAAATATATAATTCCCCCAATAAAAGTACTATGATATCTCTGATATAATATAGCTGCAATCATTTCCTTTTTGTATGTACGTTTTATGTATCATTTTCCACCAGTTTAAGTCTAGGAGTAATTCTTTCAAGATTTACACAACAGACCTCAGTACTATATAAATATCTGTCAGCCAAGTTGCGTTGTATTTTACAGCCTTTCTAACAAAATCTGGACTTTTATAGTCCCATTAAAGCTCAATAAAGCCCCGGTTTGTTTTAAAAGATTTTTAATTTCTTATTGGATACTTCAACATTTACCTTTGTCAGATTCATTACATAAATATATTTAATAATTTATGAAAATATAAAACATGAATTGTCAAACATGATACTGCAAAACTGATTTATGTTGAAAGCTGTAATACTGTGTAGTACTTTACTACAGATATTTAAAAAAGAAATAATATAATGATTTTTTTATTTGCAATAGAAAACCCTGTGTAATTTTAGAATTACTTTAAAATAAATTGCCATTTGCTGAACGAGACATCCCTGGAAAAATTGGGTTTGAGGAAACATAATGTGAGAGAAAACACAAATGAAGGACCTTTGTCTTTGTTATTATTATTATTATTATTATTATTATAATATAGGACAGTTTAGGTAGGCAAGACATTTATATTTATTTATGTTATTTTATGTCAAATAAAATGTTTATAAATGTGATTAACTCATCATGATTAGGTATAAATTAGGAAACATTCTGTATTTTTATATAGTGGAAATAGATATGGCACAACCTATCCTCACCAAAGCACTGAATGCAAGTATTTCACTAAATGGCTTTTTTGTTCAGTGTTTTACAAACTGGATTATTAGTGATGAGAACCACATCTCCGGACAGTCCCTCTGCTATACAGCCTTCTGTAGAGCGATTCAAGCCCAACTATACTATACTATATCCAATTAGTACCTCTCTTGATTCCATGCTTTGCTCCACCATGCCAGGAACTTCTAGCAATGATTCCCTTTGTCAGCCTGTTTTTTAGACCACAGGGTCACGCAGATCTTTTGGTGTCAGACTGAAATAACGTGTGCTGTGATGCAGGACAGGGCACCAGCAAGCAGCATCAGACAGACAACCCAATTAGAATCAAGCGTTTCCTGTCTCTAGGCAACCCTGGCATTGAGCATGACCCGAACTGGCCAATTACAATTTATCTCCCTGTCCCATTGACACTTTGATGTTCACAAAATATATAATGACTTCCTCTGTAAGACATTTACCTAAAAAAAAATGCCTCCACATCTTGAGTAACATTGCTTGGATTATGATGAATAGAAGGTTCCTAAGCAGGTTTCTGATCCCAAAACTATTTTAAGAGTCTTATTTAACAGCAAAATCCTTGCCAAGCAATAGGCAATGATATTTGGTGCTTAATCTTTGAAGTAAGCCAAAAGCATTCAGTTAATGTAGTCCATTCAGACTAAACCTAAATGTTTTATGCTTTATGATATATGATATGATATGCTATATTATATGTCCTTCCCCTGATTTAAATCTCAAGGCCTGAATATGAAGACCTCAAACACAGTAAAGCACTATCCTAAAACTCTGAATTATGAGTATATGTATGATTGTCCACATTTCCCTGGAAATTGCACAAAAAGACAGCAAATGAGACCAGAAAGGGACAGAATATATGAGTTAAAGAGACAGAAAACAGTGGTTAGCTGGGGGCAACCAACAGTCTCCACATAAGAACACAATGTTTATGGATAAAGGCAGCGGTGGGGGTGGGGCAAGGATTTGGACAAGGAAGTGGCTGAGCAGTTTAAATTCTCCTTAAGCAAAAAATGTGATTTACACTGAGCTTGTATAAAATGACCATGAGCACCATTTTCTGTGTGACAGAGCTGTTGTGAATGAGAGGTGAAGGGGCCAATCCAATGTGAGCTGAAACATTTTTTGTGTTTTAACTACTAAAAATAGCCAATAGGGGGCGATATGGAGGTGTTCCCTAACTGTAGTAAGACCCTTAGTGTACTATTGTTGTCATCACATTAATATTGTCAGTGATTAGAGGAAGAAGTGGCTGCTTAAACAAATACAGATGCTATATTTTTTAAACTAAAAGAATGGAACTTCTGAACAGAGAGAGGGACTCCCAAAAATCTATGACATAAAACTCTGCAAAAAAGTACAACAAACATACTTAGACACTCTCAACTTAAATTAGCTTCAGGTAGGAGTGAGGGATGTATTTTCACGTCATTTAGACTCATGGAAGATTTAAGTTTAAGCAACAAAAGGAGGATCACACAGAGAACATAAAAAAACCCCACTTTATTAAAGAATTTAAAGGGATAGTTCACACAAGATGAACATTCTGTCATTATTTACTCACTCATATTGTTCCAAACCTGCAGGACTTTCTTTCTGATGTAGGATATCAAATATGATATTTTGAAAAAAATGTTTTTTTTTTCAAGTGTTTTTTTTAACCATGTAACAAAAGTCAGTGGGGTCCAGTGTTGCTTTGGACAAACACATTCTTTAAAAAATATCTTCTTTTGTGTTCCACTGTAGAAAGAAAGTCACACATGCTTGGAACAACATGGCGGTGAAGAAATGATGACAGAATTTTCAGCTTTCTGTGAACTATCCCTGAAAACCCTCCGATTAATCTACAGTTATGATTTGCCGTAATAAGTGCACTTAGAACATCCTCACAAGCAGACAATACAGTAGCCTATCCAGTGATTTTAAAAAAGAAAAAGAAAAAAGAAAAAGGCTTGCAGTGCAGTCAAGAAGAATTTTCCAAACCACAAGGTTAGTGTGTGTGTGCTTGTATGCGAAAGATAGACATATGTATTTGTGTGACAAAGATAAATGAGGTTTAGAAAGAGATGCAACGCCTCAGCTGCACCCAATCCTCAAACACCGATCAGATTGATTTGAGTGACAAGAAGAACAAATGTACGTCAGTCAACAGCTAAAGTTGCCTAATGCAGAACTTAGGAAGATTTGGGACCAGGGATGAACCTTTTGAGTGTTTTTAAACTTGGAAATGGCCACATTGTACATATACAGGCAGCTGTGAGGACATTGCACCATAGCACTTCTGTAGCTAGATCAGCAGGCTATTGAGTAACTTCCTCAACAAGCATCCACTTTAACAAGCATAATGTAGCATAAATTGGCTATTCACATCAATAACTCTTCTTAGGAGCATAATGACGCTGATGAGCGAAGATTGGCTCATCTCTTTTTTTCTGATTAAAAGCACAATCAAGATACCTTCAAGTATACACCCACACACACCGCCATCGGCTCTGATGGTGTGAAGCGCCGTTCTTGTGATTGTGATAGGCTTACTCGCCTTCATTTAGCAAGGACATGTTAGCAAGGGCAGCAGGTAAATAAACCAACCTGCTCTAAATATAGAGTCTACACTCCTGCCCTTCATCCACATGAGAGACTGAAAGAGAGAGCGAGAAAGGAGGATGATGGATGGAGGAGATACGGACTCAGAGAATAAGAGAGATTTTGAAGAAGACAAGTCAGGAGGCACTGAAGGGGCTCCTGGAATACAGTGACCTCTGGAAGCCAGGAGAGAAAGTATCTGTTCAGTAGAGTTACAAGACATAGCGGTGGCTTGATATGGGTGGATAAATGGAGACAGAAAGCCTCTGCTAAGAACTGATTAAAAAAAAGGTATTTACACACTGAATGCTACACAATTAAGAAATAGTTCACCCAAAACTTTCAAGCATCAAAAAGGACATACAGGTAGTGTGAAATTAATCCAAACAGCTATATATGACCATGCCATAAATTGTTAGTCTTCTAAAGCATTGCAACACAAACCTCATACATCTGCTGGTTCTCACATATTTGATGTCACCAGTGTATACGTTCATTGTCCATCTGCATCACACCATCTGTCCCCCTCTACCTCTGTGTTTGTGTGAAATATATAGTCCTCTGCAAGCTTTAAAAGGATGAGACCATGACGTCAGCTCGGTATTCAAATTCAAAAAGAACAAAAGACAGCGGAAAAGAGAAAAAAGAAACCAATTTGTTAGATGAAACATGTCTTGTGTGTGTAATTTAGAACATCTACTGTGCACCAGCTCTCTTCTGGGACAAAACGTTCTGTCAATCTAGCCAGCCAGACTTTCTAATTATAGGCTACAGACACAAGAAGGTGGAAATCTTATTAAAAGTAAAGATTAAAATTCCCTCTGCATATTAAAATCTCTGTCTAACATGACCAGCACTTATTTGCAAGTTCACAGAACATTGCATTAGAAAGAAGCTCAGAACAGTGATATTTGTATTTGCTGGAATGTGTTAGAGTGAAATGCAGGTGAATCAAGAAAAAAGGGGCCACTGTTCACTCTTCAGCATAACAATAGTAAATAGTTTTACACATAAAAGTTAAGACTCTTATTTAAAACATATCATACTCATAACACATCACAATATGAATCCAAGTGTTTCAACATGCACACAGGATGAACAGTGAGCGAAAAGTTTCTTGGTTCTTATGACCATAGTAGTTCTGGATCAGAGGGAATTCCACATTGTCCAAAAAGCCCATTAGCACCCAGTAAAAAAATGTTAAGCTGTTTTGGTAATATTTTTTTTTTACTTTTCTCTTTCTCTCTGGTCTTTGGCCGAGTCAAAAAGCTGAAAAATGCTGCCTACGGAGGTAGGAAGACAACAAGGCACGTCCAAATCCAATGATCATGTCACATCCTGTCTGAGATACCTTCTTATGATTTTAAAAGTAACTTGTAGCCAAGTATGGTGTCCCATACATGGAATTTGTGCTTTGCATTTCACCCTTCTCTCAGCATTCATCAGTGAGTATTGAATACACACACACACACACACACCAGGTGCAGTGGGCAGCCATTTTTGCTGCGGCGTCCAGGGAGCGATCGGGCACCTCAGTTGTGGGTAATGAGAGTGGATGAGAGCTCTGTTCTCTCACTCCCTCCACCTACATTTCCTGCTGGTACTGAAACCCTCCACCTTTGGGTTACAAGTTCGCCTCTCTTATCCATTAGGCTACAACTGCACCATGCCTATGATATCCCATGATCCTGTGCTTCCAATTCAATTAAGCTAAAAAAAAAGAATGTTGTGTGATAATGTACGTTTTTAACAAACCTTTTCCACATTTGATGTCATTTCTAAAACGAAATTAGTATTGTAATTATAAAATATTCCATTAGTTATCACCAGAGCTCTCTCTGTTTTGTAGTAGATCATAGAACCATCATGATACCTCAACATTTTTCTTTGAATCACCTTTACGCGCAAATACTGTCTGCAAAGTCCGTTGCCTGATAGGGCTGCAAAGCAACAAGTCAGCTGCCGAGCTTTCGGATGCAGCCTATATGTCTCTCTCCCTTTCTGTATAAAGCATTAGTCTTTTTTTAATGAAGAGTTTAAGATCATTTAGTGTTGTGTGTGTGTGTGTGTGTGTGTGTATTTGAGTCTGAGGCGTGTTATGTGTGACTGACTATGTGTTTGAGTGAACGTGAGGGCAGGGACTCAGAGGTGCCAGGGAAGCACAAGGGCAGAGCTAACAGCTCAGAGAGAAGACTGACGCAGGTGTTGGCATTCTCAGAAATACCACACTTCATTTTGCATTCCCTGACTCCAACCTGTCTTCTCACACATCACACACTCACTCTAGGGCTCCGGCAGTGAGACACCCACACACCCACATACTCCGTCTCTGCCTGAGCCATATAAAGTCAATCAGTCTTTAGACAGAGTGCTTTAGAAATGCTCCTGATAACTGTAGTTCAGAGCCAAGATCACTGTTGTGTCTGTGTGAAGTTGAAGCCGAGAGCTGTTGGAGCTCAGAGACTTTTACAATGTCAGCTGGGATGAAAACATCCGTCAGTGCATTCAGAGGGGGAATTCAATGTTTCAATGTTAAAAAACAGTCCTGCTATTTTTTTCAGGATTCTTTGATGAATATAACGTTTAAAAGAACAGCATTTATTTGAAAAACATTATAAATGTCTTTTCTGTCACTTTTAATACATCGTTTTTGTGTCCTTGCTGAATAAAAGTAATAATTGCTTAAAATATTTTACCGACCCCATATTTTTGTAGTGTATGTATATAGGAATACCAGTGACTTTTTAATTTTAATGGTATTGGTCTGATAAGTAAAATCAATTTAAGCCAATAAATTATACACAAATGATCATGAGCCCTGACATAACATGATGTGAAACATTATATATTCAGGATCTATCATTAATTTTTTTAATCATGTGTTTGGTATCAACCACATTAAGATTTTACCTTTGATCAATTAAAAAACTGGAATATTACTGGAAACAAACTGGAAAAGACCTGCAATTAGCTCATAGCTCCTACTTTTGTGTCTTTTTAAAAAACATTTTCCAAATCACGCTTCATCCACACCACCTCTTTTAGCAGCGGTTCAGAGTGTGTGAGATGTCTGGCCAGTCAGCGGCTCCTCCTCTGCGCTCTCCTGCTTTAATCTCTATTTGATGTGATTTCAGCAGTCGTCTCTAATACGATGGTACCTGACAGAATTACAGGACTGCTGCAGAGAGTAGCTAGATTCACTTTCTTGTGGCTTTCTAAACACTGTTTGTTGGGCCAGTGAGGAGCTGTGAAGTTTAGTGGAGATTACCCAGTCTACAGTTTTTATACAAGGCTTTGAACACAGGAAGTGTATTTTAACTTGCTCTACAATTAATTGAACTCATTTTAAGGTGATGCAGCAGGAACAATTTCACCCAAAGACCCGTTATAGGTTCTTTTACATATCACGAATGAGGTCCTTTTTCCCTTCATTGAAAATTGTAGTAAATAAGGAGAAAGATCAAACTCTGCCATTTTTCAGACACCTAGATGTAAACATAGATTAGTTTGGATGTTGGTTTGAAAATAACATTCTTTTTGAATTTTTAAAATATTCTTTAGATCACATAGCTCTTTTTAATGTGATTAAATCAAAGAGATGACAAACAGGCTAGTGATTTAATCGTTGATGTACAGCATTATCCAATTTTTATAGGCTTCTTAATGTGATGCTAATTTTGCATTACGTTTCCAGTTTTACAGTGATAGTCACTTAATTATCAGCTGAGCAGAAGGTTGATGTGTGGAGAGGCTGCTTTCAAGTATTGAGGGGACACTGTTAGTTCTGGGTGACAGACTTATAAGGAGCAATTACACCCACCCAAGTCGTGTCTGACAGTTTTATGATTTAACATCTATTTTAATATGCTCCTTTCTCTGTTCAGCTTTAAAAGTGACCCATAGAAGAAGTAGCTGAGAAAGGAAGAAAAGGCAGAAAGAGAGAGAGAGCGACTGAGCCATAAATGACGTCACCCATTGGTCTTACTGAGGATCCACTCCAGAGAGGGGCTAATTATTACAAATCTGAAAACCAGATTGATTCGACTCTTTATGTCCTCAGAGCGATAAATCTTCAGGATGAAGGTGGGCAGAAATGCAGAGTCATTGTATCTCACTTTCATACTCATTATGTGATCATGCCAAATGATTATAATAATTCAGTCAACATATTCATTTTGGGAACAAATCCTGCCAGGACTGCACCGATATTCCTGAGCTAAAAATCTTGCATGGAGATATGCTGCTAAGTACTACACATTTACCTGATATAAATGCACTTGTAACCCTTTGTTCCTGCGTACTCTCATGCAGACCCTTTTTCTTCAAACTCTTTCCATTGCTGTCCACACCAATTACATTATGGAAATTGATGAGAGGAAATAGGGGCCAAACCCTTAATTATTTTGCTGCAAGAAAGTGCATCTCTATCTATTTACCTTTGATCCAGTTTCCAGAGCAGTGAAAAAAGAAAAAGAAAAAAAGTTTAGTGCTGTACTAAATCAAGAAATGTTATGCCTTTAGCTGAAATGCAACCAGATCCACACTGACATTTAACATGTGCTTTTCTGAAAGGTTATCATGCATGTTTATTTGAAAAGTATTTGGACAGGTTGATCACAGCCACAGGCCTCGGCTAATCTCAATTTGGAAAGGCCGAAAGAATTTGCATCCTCCAGACATACTCGCCATCTTGGCAGGACATATTTGGAGCGTGTAGGGATATAGTTAAAGAATTTTTTTTTTTTAGATGATTTACAACTTCCATTCAGAGCTTTTGCTTGAGCTTTATCTGAACTCTGATCAGCTGACACCTTTTCAAATTTGGGATCTGTCTTACATACCTGAATCTGTGAAACAAATTTTGGTTATGGTGAGAATTAAATGTCTCCAGTTTCACTCAAGATGACAATATATATTTATAAATGCAATGGAGGATTTCAGATCATCCGGATGTTATGTCAGGTATTTTGAACTCTGACTCCTTCAAAACATTTATATAACAAATGATTTTTTAATATCATTGTGCAGTCAGGTCAACCCTACCTACAAACACTACGTCAATCCCTTTCCGTGGGAAATTACTTCTGATATAACTAATCCTACATGCAAGTACTTTGATAATAAATGGCTCAAGCCCATAGGACACAGAAAATTACTGTGTTGTGACAGAACCAAAAAAAAAAGTGCAAAACAACCCACACTCTGTTGAGGCCTTGTTATAAAGCACATAGAAACAGTATTACTTTAATTTAACATGGATAGTTAATAACGTTACTACCTTGAAAGCGATAACGATGTTTCTTCTGATATTTGACCCTAATGGCTGCTCTCCTCCAGCTACTTTCTTCATGAGCAGCGGCGTGCGCGCGACCAAGTTAGCGTAGAGTCAGCGTAGAGTCAGCGTAAATCACAGCGCCATCTGTTGATGAAAATAATCACTACACGATTGCTCCTTTAACCAGCAGGCTGCCGCATGCTTTTGACTATTCCCGGAAAATAGTCACCTTAATTGAGTGGTTCTCAACCTACGGCCATCACAAATGCAAATACGGCCCATGATATGCCAACCACATTTAAAAATAACTTCCAGTTTCAATTTTTTTTTCTTAATTAAATTAAAATGGATTAAATACGTTTTAACTACACTGCTTTTTTGTAATGTAAAATCATTTTGGTGATGTGCAGACCCACTACAATATAGCATACTCAGTTAACGAACACTTACAAGCGCGCTTTTTGGCAGAATTCCAATAGTAGCTATTATTTTTGTAAATTTAGGGATCAAAATGGATAAATATGTTATTAGAGGAGAAAAACGAAATGAGGAACATACCAATGAAGGAACACATTGCAAACAAGAAGAGTCTTGATCAGCAGCAAAGGTAAGATGAACGGAAGAATCATTTTGCTGTCAATGAGCGAGATGGGCAGACTTTAATGCTCATGCTAAAGTACTATGCAGTGCGGCAAAACCTACAATGTCAAAAGACATGCGAATTCGATGCGTTTGTTTGATGTACTTGTATTTTAAATCGATAAAAAATAACCGCATTGGCAGCTCGCGAATGCTATGCGAGGCATTGCGAGTCTCTGGAAGTTTCCCATCCGGTGATGCTTCCGGATGGGACTGGATGATCATTTATTTCATGCCATTTCTCCTGGCGATTGTTATCGGTCCGTCGTGGACTTCATTAATTATGTCCTCAATCTAGAGTATTCCGATTTCTTTGTTGATGTAATTAATGAGGACAATCTAAATTATCATCCAGTCCCTACCCGGAAGCATGTAGGCCCTCCAATTCACCCTCAACCAGCACCCTCCACATACCACCCCAATGGTTCCGTCACTTCTGCCCCGCGATCATCATGTCGGCCGCTCCCACGTCGTGACACAAGCTGGACTCCACTCCAAAGCGTCGACGCAAGAGGGTCGCTGCTCAGAAGTCTCAGCGCGAGCTGCCACGGAAAGTGGTCACCACACCCAAGCAGCTTCTTCTGCCGGCCGCTGCCATTCCCAAAATGGCCACCCCAGCGATTGAGTGGCTCGTAGACTTTTGGACTGTGCCTGTTTCCCCTGAGCCCTCTCCAGTGCACTCTCCTCCTCCTCTCGCCTGAGCCAAGCTATGGGGTAAATCTGCCCACTGAAATTTTTTTGGGGGGGTCATATGTCTGTAGCATTGGTGGTCAGATGGACAAAGGCCAAGGAGACCACTCCGCCCTGGCCACCGGAGCTCCCAGTCAAAAAGACTGGCCTACAAAAAATTGCTTTTAAATCTCTTGATATGCTACCTTATCACCAAATATTGGATTCAATCTTTTTGTCAGCTTGTTTTCTTTCAAGTAGTACAGTTTTTATATTTATTTTTAGAACTGATTGATCGTTGGCCTCATTAATCTGAGCTTCACTGATTTGAGGATAAAGTGCATCTCTGTGCAAAAGAGAGTCTGTAATACTCAAAATAGTTTTCAATGGGCGGTCATTTTTGACCAATATAAGCTTAGATCAATGAGGCCTATGATCAATCGGTTTCAAAAATAAATACAAAACCTGTCCTAATTTAAAGAACACAAGTTGACAAAAATATTGAATCCAATATTTGGTGATAAAATAGCATAATAAGTGAGTCATAAGCTATTATTGTAGGCTGCTCATTTTTGACCAGGAACACCAGAAGTGTGACTTTATGCCTTTTTGTAATAAATAAAAGCATTACAAAACACACTTTTCATAGTTTTTTGTAAAATTGACAATAATCCACAAAAAACACTTTTTTCACTTAAAAACTGCTCAGATAAATAAGGCCCACAATCAGTCAATTCCAAAATAAATATAAAACCTGTCCCAATTGAAAGAAAACAAGTTGACAAAAAGAGAGAATCTAATATTTAGTGATAATATTAGCATAATGCATAATAATAGATTTATAAGCAATTGATTGTATGCTGGTCATTTTTGACCGGGAACACCACAAGTGTTACAATGTGGGGAAAAATTACACAAATGATCAATCGGTAAAGTCAGTAAATTTTAGTTCAATGCGATAACATTAACTAGCATTTTCAGTTACGGCAAAATCCTTTTCACAAAAGCTGCATTTAGGGCCTTATAGGTCAGTAGCAATACTGTGTAATCGATACATTAATAGGTAACCATTGTAGAGATTATTAAATTGGGGTTATATGATCATATTTTCTTGACCTGATAAGAATCCTAGCAGCTGCATTTTGGACTAACTGTAGTTTGTGTATTGAGGATGCAGGACAACCATCTAGTATTGCATTTCAGTAATCCAGTCTAGAGGTCATGAATACAAGTCTGACAGAGGAATAATTTTTACGGTCTGCTCGGGTGGCAGGGACCACCCGAAGTGACAGACAGGAGGACTTGCTGATGAGCAAAGATGGGGTGGATAGCCTACCGGACACTTCTATCTCCCGAATCACCTGCAGTGGAGGGATTAGTAGAGATGCTCCCTGAGGGCCCTGAAAGAAGTTGGCTGCCCTTGAGGAGATCACCTCTCTCACATCTGATCTCCCTTTGGGCAGCCAGAACTGTGTGAACCTCCCTCATCTTTATGAGGGGGGTCCTCGAGTGACCAAACTCATTTTCTATTCCACCCTTCCGGAGCTCGGCCCTGGTCAAGCCCGGCTAGTCGCAGCTTTTGGTTCCTGGACATGGCAAGGGTTTCGCTTCTTGAACGTCGCTGACTGATGTTTTGCCTCCTGATACCTGTCAACAGTAGTGGTGAAATTGTGGCATCAAGGAAAAAAGCTTATCTTTTTCTTTTCTGTAAGTCACAGATGCCACTCGATGGTGCGGGCAGCCTGCTTGGACTGATTGCTTGCTTCTCTTTGGGCCACTCAATCTTTAATTTGGCCATCACACAAGTTACATCCTCGAGCAGCTCCTCAAATGCCAAAGCTGCTCTGCCGAAACTCCAACTGCTTGTCTACATCCAGCCCCTCAGAATCAGATGCAGACAGCATGAGTTCCTTGTTCTGGTCCGAAGAATTCACAGAGCGAGCTTCAAGATCCAAAACGGAGTCCTCTGAGTCAGCGGAGCGCACAAGAGATCTTTTTTTTTTCGGGTGTTTTCGGCCGTCTCAAACTCTGCCTCTGCCAACTCGACCTGCGATCCCCCATGACCTGAGTTGCTGTGCTCATGTAGGCGCTTGACTCATTTCTCAGGCAAGTCAAGTGAGATTGAAGTTTACACATATTGAAATGTTCACAATGTGCACAGTAAGCTCTCTGGAGGACTGACCTATCATTCTCCTCACCTATACACATTACATACATCTCTTGAGAGCTGTTCACCGTAATAGAGCGGGGGCATGGCATTACACATCTCCTATACTTTAGACCAGGGCTGTGCAGAGACCTTTGGAGGCGCTGGTGCTCAAAGTATAAAAGGGGCACATTGAACAAGGCTTTAAATAGGGCTGTTCTCAAAATATCAATACAGCAATATATCATGAGGCATTTCTTGCCGATGCACGTATCGATTCAGATGATTCTTGATATGGCAGAAAATGCTGTGATGCAGTTTTGAAAAAGTAACAGAACATAAAAAAACGTTTTAAGATAAGTTAAAAATATATTTTCTTTGAACCTATTAATAACACTGGGAAAACAGAAGTGTCTTAAGCTGTCCCAACCTGAAGACTTGAAGACTTTTTCTTCTCTGTTATACAGAATAATAAAGAACAGCTGTTATAGTAAACTCTGCGTAGGACTGTCAGGTCAGGTATGTTATTTATTTTATATTGAAATGTTGATATTTTTACATTTATTTCCAGAGAGATATTATTCAGTTTACAGACTATAGTGGTTTTGCTGTGGCAAATACTACTGTTGCTGTTGTAAAAAAAAAATATTGTTGTCATATTTAAGATCTAATTATATTCTGATCCTGTTCTGAATTTATTCATTTTTTTAATGATAATGATAATAAAAACAGGATAATTGACTTGATGAGAAAATCAGTATAAGCCTTTACCAGTGTCATAATAAGTATTTTTAAGGCACTCTATATTTTTTTTAAATAAATACTGTAATAATAATAATAATAATAATAATAATAATAGTTTAAAGTGTGAATAGTTTTTAGTCAAATGACATAAAAAGACTAGATCCCTCGATGCCCGTGAAACTTTTCTCCATCAAATGGCAAGCTAATGTTACTTCTACAGGCTACACAGCAATATAAACAAGAGCTCTGCATGTTCTCTTCACGTCGTTCTTGTAAAATATTAATAATAATAAGTAAACAAGCATCAAAATCACTTCGCTGAGAAAGAAACACCACCTAATAATACCGTGGTAGTGAGCGTGAAATAAAAATATGTGCATGTGGCGTGAGGAATAATCCAGTATGAGGTCGTCAGGTGAAAGTCATCATGTGGGCCATTTTATTTTCACCTAAATTATTATTCATTCATTTTAATAATAGTTAGATTGGGCAGTCATTCACAAAGGGCCTTTACAAAAAAGAAAGAGGAAATTTAGCCTTGACAAAAGGGCACTTCGAGTATCAAGGGGCGAAGGGGCAGGTGCTCAAGCACCCCCATGCCCCATCTGCATGTGACTGCTTTAGATGTGACATATTAAATCTAAAACCTCGTATAAAGACTTTTGCAGCACACAGACACGTACTCAACAAGCGTGGTTTCTGAAGACAAAAAGCTGATAACACACATGTCTGGTGTCTAATTATGGTCTCGGTGATGCGCTCCGCAACGCAGCCATGCCCATATGTTTGGCCAATCAGATTGGCGTGTTCAGACCCGTGCCTCAGACACCAGCTCATGCAGGATTCTTCCCATAGCGTCAACGCCATGATGCAGCGTCGAAGTTCCACTTTGAAGGTGAACTCCTGGCTTTGTCTATCAATAGCTGCACATACTAGTAGTGTCTAAAGAACATCCAATGAAGACTTTCTTCATCACTGACAAGCAGTAGTATGCATTTTTATGTTTGTGTTCACTCCCACAATGGGCTGTGATAATGTTAAACATTCACTACATCCATCACTTTTTTATGCTCTGTATGCTAAGTTTCCTACTAAGCATGTTTACTGAGTGAGAAATCGCTATAATAATTTAATTTGTGAGTAGCGAATCGATTCAGATTGCATCGATAACCAACTCAAAGGAGTGATTCATTCGCGAAGAAGCTCTTTCATTCAGAACCGCTCTTTCTGTAAGTCACATAATAATGCCAGTAGGTGGAGACAAGTGACTCTTTTCAAGGGTTTTTAAGTCTGTAGCTGTGTCTGAAATCGCTCACTCATTCCCGAATCCCTATATAGTGTATGGCATTTGAGTGCACTCTATATCACCCAGGGGTGAAGAAAATAAAGTGAATTCCGACGCTGACGTATACACTGTGTGCGTCAGAGAGATGAAGCTGTTGCCGAAACAGCTTGGTCACATGTAGTCATAAAATTACTTTTATCTAAAATGTAACTCACTTTAGATAACAATATTAATAACAATAACAATCATAATGACCTTAAATTGTAATTATACATTCCTCCATGCGGAATTGACAGTTGATGTGGCTTCATCAAATGTATATTAATTCAATAAATATCAGTTTGGTTTGTAATGCTTAATTTGTGTTCATAATCAATAAATGGTACGAAGAATAAACACATATTAACAAGTGTACATCATTTTATGTATTTAATATTTTCAGTAAAGTATTTTTAATTCTGGAAACTTTCCCAAGCAGCGTTTTGCGCTCAGAGATGATAATGGTCACAGAGCGCCCTCAGGCGACTTATGATTGCATTAGAATGCATTTGCTATTTGTAATTGACCCTTCGCAAAGAGTTTGTTTGACAGGCAATCTGACCAATCATAACCTCGAATCCACCATTTTGTCTGACAAAGCAGTCAAGGGAGTATAGTAGATTATCGTTGGTGCTCTTGAACTTGAAAAATTGTGCATACTCACGTCTTTCTGCACTTGAAACGACATTCCATCTGATGTCCATTCATGTTTTTTTGATTCTTTAAATGAACTAGTATGAAGAGATGATCGGTTCACGAGCCGCTTGAACTGAGGAGCTACAACGATCTGTCACGACTCATTAAAGAGCCACTATGCTGTATTTATTGTTTAAACTTCTTTTATAAATTACAATATTTTAAATATGAAACTGTTTCATATGTCTGTCGACGCGTTATCAGTGTCCTCTTTGCTCCAAGATGTATTTTTCACTTCGTGAGAACATGATGTGTGGCGTGAGAGCGGACAAAGCAACAGTAACTAAAGGGGGCGGGTCTTTGCGAAGGGTCAATTAACGAAAAAAATGTATCCATCCACTATCTCATCCTTACAGCATTGTGAGTTAACAATAATATGCCACAAATTAGTAAAACACTTGGCTATAAGTAAAACCCATTAAATTGAATTAATGCAAAAATAATATTTTATTAATAATAAATTATGTACAACAACATTTAACCTATATAATTTCATTTAATTTTAAAGTTCATCTATATAATATTGTCTCTCTATATTTAATGTTTTAATCAAGTAATGGTTAACTAAAAAAAGGTAAAAACTAGAACCAGCGTGAAATAAATGTTAAATCAGAAATAAGATTGTCCACTCGCTCCCTCTTTCTTGTATACTCTCTCGGTCCTCTCCACACTGGATTTTCGTATTTAGTGCTTCAGCGAGTGTACATCGAATGTACGCTTGTAATTAGAGAGCATTGTGGGTATGAACGAATGTAGGGAATGAGGTTGTTCACTCAGAATTCAGACACCACTACAAAATGTGAAACTGAGTCATTGAATCATTTACTCAACTAATTCTTTTAAAAAGGCTAATTCCTTTAGAAATGAAACAAGTGTTAAAGAATGAGTCATTGAATCATTTATTCAACCAATTTTTTAAAACACACAAACACTATTAATGGAAAAAAAACACCACTATTGTGTGTTGAAAAAATTCTGCTGTGGCTTTGAGTGGAATTTTCTTCACAAAGTAAAAACAGACAAATTAACTGCAAGTATAGTATATTGTTATTCTTGTTTATCAAAATGTGGGACAGATATGAGTAATCACTGGACATTTTATGTCAAGTATTGTGATAGGGAAGCAGAATATGCCATGTGATTATGATCTTATTGGTGTTGGAGGGCAGAAAGAGGACAGGGATTGGCTCACAAACTCGTTTGGCATGGTAATGGGCTGTGATAATGCTATTGATGACAGCATAATGGCTGCCTGTGACCATGATTTAAATAAGATCTGTGATGATATTTGTTCAGCTCTCACATGGACTGCCTTGTGGACAAAAGATAATACTGCGGCAAAGTAAGGCGAAAGGAAAAGAAAGAGATCAGAGAGAGGCAGAGAAAGAAAGGGAGAAAAAGAAGAACAAGAAGAGGATGACGTAAAGGAAAAAGAAGGAGAAGGGAGAAAAGAATGATATGGACAAATCTGTTAGGACTTGTTGGCATTGTGAAGGCCAAACGAATGGTCAGGGCTATTGTCTCTGTGCTACATGTCCAAGCATAGCATGGCACAGTCACCTGTGTTATTCAGAGTTTGCATGAACCCTTTTTATCAGGGTGCAAAACTCTTTATAATGGTTTCAGGGGTGAAGCCCTATCTTGAGGGAGCCGAGCGGAGAAGAGCAGAGGCCTGCTTCTATCTCTCAATCTGTGCCTCTCAATCCCAATCACAGGCACATTGTTCTCATCATGTTGTGGAAAAGGCTTTTGACAGGGCACAGTGATGAATCACCCACGCCAGTCTTTCAGCAAGGGAAATAGAGTGAGCAAGTGAGCAAGAGAGAGAAAGAGAGGGAGCGAGAGATAGAACGATGGGGCCTCACAGTGTAAGTAAGGGCAGCAGAGAGGAAGGAGAAAAGAGGAAAAAAAACATCAACCACACAGCTTTCAATTCATTTCTGTACCTCTTTCATGTCTGGCTCTTTTCATTGGTGCGACGGTGTTTTAAAGTTATTCTCTCCTTTTTTCTCAGGATCAGGTTGAGCAAATAGCAAGAGGCACAGGCTGAAAGAGGAAGTGCTTTTACCTGGGCAGAGGTGCTGATGGCCATGAGCTCCCTGTTATGTTGGAGACGCTTAGAAAAACAAACGTTAAACAGAGCCAATTCCTTAACTAATGAGCTGGCATTCTAATCTCTTTCAGAGTTGATCCTGACACAAAGAGAAAACACGCTTCTTACCTCATTCACATCATGAAATATATTCTTTTTTTAATTTAGAGAGCACAATTTCTGGAATTGAGAGAAGCAGATGTTTAAGTGTACTTTGATCATGTTAACATCTCAAAGTCATTATACACAGTTTTATTTCAAAAAATATAATACACAATTATAGGGTCTTCCCATTTGTTTTTCATTTGTTTTAATCTAAGTTTTTAATGGTTTGAATTTGTGCAGAGGGATGTGTGGTCGGGTGTGTTGTGATTGAGATGATGATGATAAATTAATATTCAAAAGGTCAGTAAGATTTCTTTTAATTAATACTTTTATTCTGCAATGATGCATTAAATTGATCAAATGTGACAGTAAAGACATGAATAATGATTTCCATTTCCATTTCGAATTGGTGTCCTTTCTTTTCATCTTTAAATAAATGTGTCATGGTTTCCACAAAAATATCAGGCAAGGATCATGTGACATGTGAAGAGACTGAATATGTCAAAATAGAAGACAGTTATTTTTAATTGTAATAGTATTTCACAACATTAGTGTTTTTCTGTATTTTTGATTAAATAAATGCAGCCTGGGTGAGCACAGAAGACTTTTCAAAAACATTCAAATATTTTACAAACCACACTCCTGAATGGCAGTGTAACTGATAATGAAGTAATAATTTTGTATTATTTATTTATTTATTTATTTATTATTTTATTAATACTACTACTATTACTACTACTACTACTAATAATAATATTAATATCTTTTTTTTTTTTTTTTTTAAATATAAACATTATAACCAACATGATATATATTGGTTGATATAATGTTAGTGTCCTTATTACAGTCTAACAAATGATTTAAAACACCCTTAAATCTTTCAACTTCACATCTTTGGGATAATACCGGATTTTTGTGGGCTGGACTGCAGTGATGTATAAGATGTAGGATTAACCATTACTTACTGCACAATTATAGAGCTGTATGAATGCAGGAGGAGCCAGACTCAAACCACATGCTTCCACCACACCTCCTCAAACCCCAGACTAAACAACGTTTGTTGATTGACAAGTCCTGAAATTTGCTGGGCCTTCCCATTCTCGGCCTGCTGCCAACTAAATATACTGCTTATTAGCAGACTAATTTCAATGAATGCTGGACTTTTAAACAAGCAAAAAATGTTAAAGCACTT
Source organism: Opsariichthys bidens (assembly GCA_037194245.1). Lineage (NCBI taxonomy): Eukaryota > Metazoa > Chordata > Actinopteri > Cypriniformes > Xenocyprididae > Opsariichthys > Opsariichthys bidens. The sequence continues at coordinate 13,607,969 of CM074280.1, read as the reverse complement.
CACAACATCTATACAAAGATAAATGGTCTTTAATAAGACACATTGTGAAGCATAGTAAACTGCTCCTTGCCAAGTGCCCCAGGTCATACCTTTTTAAACCATCTGAGTAATTATGCACTTTATTCTTAGGCCATAAAACGTAAAACTTTTGCGCAGGGTGAATTCGGCTGCGTTGATAAATGGGCTTTGGAGTGAACAGAATGCTTAGCTGGGCTAGTTAAAGCATGTGCACTGCATATAAACAGGAAATGGGTCCAGGGCCCTGACTGCCACAGCTGTGGCAAAGGGTTCGCCTAGCGCTTTGTGATCAGATACATATACATATTTCATATCTATTCAGCTCTAATCTCCCAACCCTGAGATGGATTCTGTTTGGAAAGCTAGTGCAAACATTGCAAAACAAAAAAGAACGCTGATAATGGTTGCGACTTCCGAAACTTTGCGAAACCAATGAAGTTGCCTCTTTTTTTTTTTTCTTTTTTTTTTGATGGTTTGTCTGAATCGACCTGTGTTTTTTGTGTGAGAAAGATATTGCGCAGATAAAGGCCAACGAGGATGATGAGAGCAGTAGGTTAAAAAGTGAGACGCACCCTTGGCTGAGTGGGTTAGAGGGACTGACACCTGGGCAAACACTGCCGAAAGACTCATCTGTCATCGACTCTGAGAGCGGGTTAGAAACTCAACCGCTTTTGTTGAGCCACAACAAAAGAGAACATATGAATTAATTTAACACTTTGCATTCAGTGGTCTCTGAGGTTGAGTTCTTTTAAAGCTCTTATTTTGGGTCAATAAATATAATAAATTGCTTGAGTCTACATCCTTGACTTGACTATATGCTGGATTTGATTTGCCTTATTGCTGTTGTTGTGCTCTCGGATCTCCTCACTGCTACTGCGACTCTTCATTCGACATGTCCAAGACATACACAGTACTTATCCTCAAGTCTTCATTACATACCTCCATTTGAGATTAAGTAAGGCAGAGTAGGAGATTACTAAAACGGCTGAAAACGATGATATGTTTGTATTCTTTGTACTTAGTCTTTTGTGACGCATACTTGGGGGCTGAAGAAAACTCTTGTGTGGCTGGGAATGCTAAGCCATTAAGGCCCAGATTCCATGGTGAGCTCAGAGCCGCACAGACTGCGAGTGTCACAATTATAAAAATCAGAGTATTAGCGGACACACTAACACCTCGTATTCAGTCTGAATACTTACACAGAGTCTGCTGACAGAAGAATCATTATATACTGTAGAGCCATATTCCATTCGATTTTCCATTAAACAGCGATGCTATTCAATTCTAAGGACATCTGCAGAATACAAACCATATTAATTAAAAATATATTCAATTAAAAAAATAAAAATAAAATTAAGGAACACTAATAAAAAATAATAGCTAAATAATAAGAATTATTATTGTTGTTGTTATGCAGATCTGAAACTATATATTTTTTTTATGATAGCTATTTCAGACATGCATCTGAAATAAAAATGTGCGCTTTTTCAATAATCGTCAGTGTCAAGTGTGATCACACCCTTCTTAAATTACCAAGAGAGCTTCTGCATGTGATATGAGCACCAATATGTAAGCTTCTGACTGTGACACTGAGTTGAACATAAATCAGCTAAGCACATCAGTGAATGAGCTTCAGAGACATTTCCATGGCAACACATGCATTGAAATCGCAGAGACTGATTGTTTTCTGTCAAAGGCCAGCTACACGCACAGAAAACCTTGAGAGACCAAGTAGACTAGCACTGTGTGAAGGCTTTCACTTTTCACCAGCTAAGATGAAGCGCAGCACTCGGACTGCTGTGCATGTAGAAAAGAAACTCTAAGCTGTTTAAATCAGCCAGTAATCCAGCTATGAGTGCAATGTGACATGACCACTGGGGACAATGAGGGCATGCTCATTCATTCATTGTCCTGACAGCCTGATATCATCTCCATGTTATCTAGATCTGCTACCAGCAGAGCAATGGGCTTCTTAACATAGTTATTAATATGTTTGGAGTAATCAGTGTCTTCATTACACCCTAAAGCTGCAGTAACAGGATTGTACTTGTGAAATCCCCACAAATCCTCTGAATGGCTATCAAAGATTAAGAGTTTTCTGTGAGTGTGTCTTCCATTCTTAAAGGGTTAGTTCACCCAGAAATGAAAATTGTCATTTACTAAGCCTCATGTTGTTCCAAACCCGTAAGACTTTCGTTTATCATAGGAACATAAATGAAGATCTTTTTGATGAAATCTGAGAGCTTTCTGTCCCTCTATAGACAGCGATGACAACCACACTGACACTTCAAAAGTTCATAAAGAGATCGTAAATCTAATCCATATGAATTGGACGGTTTAGTCCAAATTTTCTGAAGAGACTTGATCACTTTATATGATGAACAGAGTTAATTTAGACTTTACTTCAGACTCACATGTTAACATTGATCAGCGAACATAAACAGAGCTCAACCGAACCTGCAAAGCAAAGCTCTTATGGAAGATCAAACGTGCTGCTTAACACGAGAATGAACCTCATTGGTTCCCGCACGCGTCAAGCAAACATACTTGAGATTCCATTTCCCGCAAATAATGTGTGAGTTGATGAATGTTTTTTTTTTTGTGAATAACAGCCTATATTAACTCTGTTCATTATATAAAGTGATCAAGTCTCTTCAGAAAATTTGGACTAAACTGCTCAATTTATATGGATTAGTTTTACGATCTCTTTATGAACTTTTTGAAGCGTCAAAGTGGTTGTCATCGCTGTCTAAGGAGGGACAGAAATCTCTCAGATTTCATCAAAAAGTCTTACGGGTTTGGAAAGACATGACAGAATTTTCATTTTTGGGTAAACTAACCCTTTAAGACCTATATTCACAAATTATTTATTTTCTTGAGTCTGGGAAGAGGGGAAACACTGTGCATATTTTGTAATATTTGGGTGTACACATGTAAGTGAAAAGCTGTGGAACAATATAATTCTTACATGAGTATTTTACAGCAACAGGATGCTGCTGCATTTAATAAACCAAATTATTCTAAAATAGACACAATAAACCTTGATGTGACAAGTAGCCTACTTAACGGTACTAAAGTACTCTTTAAAGACACTGAACTATTTAATCATTTACAGTTTATTGTTTGTTAAATAGCCTATCTTAACAGAAGAGCAACCTGTGTATTCTGTTGTAGCTGTTATTAAAAGGCACATCTTTACAATTACTTGAGTAACATTTCATTCAAACTATCAATATCTGTCAAAAGCAGTTTTATTTAAGACAAAAATGAAATTGTGAAACAATATTTGAAAGAGAAATATAGTGAGAACATTAAAACAGTGTGATGATTGAGAAATAGTTCCATTGTTGTCAATCACTGAAAACACTTCTCCAGTTAAGTCACCATGAAATAAAAAAAAAAAAACCCCAACCCTTTCTTTCTTTTTTTTTATCGTCTTGCATCTTCATCTCTTCTCTTTTCTAATGTGTTTACTGGTGCAAAGGTGGGACATCCCGTCACTCACATGAGATCACAGCGGTAGTAAACCAATCCAATCATTTCAAGTCCTACCCTACTTTTTTTTTTTTTGAGGAGTTTTACTCATATATACTTTGCAACATGGAAAAGAAAGACTATCTTAACTTTTATTTCATGCTGACAAAAAATCAAAAGCTGAAGAGAATCACATGCAATAAAAAAAAGTTGTTCACTTAAGGTGGCAAAATAAAATAATAACCAATTATTAATAATAATTACAAATAATGACTATGCCTTTAAATGACCAAAATGATTATTTATGAATAAAATGATTCCAGAGCTGACTCATTTGGTGCAGCTTTGATACGCTGTACAAGCACAAACAGGGGCAAGCTTTTAAAAAGTTAGCATGAGGATTAACACCCCTCCTATGGTAAATCTCTGTACTGCATGACGATAAATCGCTCCACTTAATTTCATTACATTTTCTATTAATCCACAGCATTTTTGGCAGTCGAACTATTTTTTCTTAATGGTTTCCATACAGATTAAAAGCTTTGGTTTTGCCCTTATGAAAGTTTGAAATATAAGTGATTTACGGAATTTCAGGAATCCTCAGATAATGAAGCACCATTGATCAGCCTGCTTTGTTATGATATCCATCCCTTCAAAAGTGTTTCTGATTTGAGAAACTTTCAAGTCTTCTGAAACCATTAGTGCTGAAGAAGAAATGTGTCTTGTAAACTAATTACATCGTAATAAATAAATAATACCAAATAATGATCAGCTGAACTTAGAGCAGCAAAACTTTATAGGCCAATTCAAAGCATGTGATCAGAAATGGTGATCTTTGTAACAATGATTGGGTTACTGATTGGGTTTATTATTTCTAAGCCTCCTGCAGCTCCACCACAAACTCCCAGAGGATCACATACTACACAAAATAACTACATTTTACATGCCATGGGGGCATGTTGTCACAAAAGTTCAACGTCTGTTAACCATATACAACTATTTACACTGGTAAACAAATTTATTAACTGTATACTCTTAAATGGGTCTGTTCAATCTTCAGTTTCAAAAAGTATTCTAAAAATTCTTTAATGAAATAGTTTATTATTTTACATAAAAATTCTATAGTCATTTGTATTTTTCACTCATCCATTGCTTATCGCCAGTAACTTCGAAGCAATATTCAAAGTACAAGGTAGGAAAAATCCTGTCTGATGTGAAGTTATTGGTAAAATAGTATTTCATCTTTTGTCTCTGTTTGCTGTGAAAATAATCAAAGACTAGAATCACACATACCAATTTGCATTAACCATAACGATCCCTCTTCTTCTCAACTACAGTGTGAGGAAGCATGTGTACTGCAATTTAAAGATGACAGCAGGAATGGGAATCTCTTCTAATGGCTAGATGGGCATCAGTGATTGGGAGTACTCCCTCGTCTTCGGCTCAGGAAACCAGTCATAAAAGGATTGGACTCCTCAGACTGCATTGGCAAATAATAATTAACTCCCCTTTGGTCTCACAGACACAAGCAATAATTGACAAAGCAGATCTAAAGACCTCAAAAGACACTTTACCATGTTCTTATGATGAATTAACATCTGAAAAGCATCCCAATTGGACATTATTCCGAATGCTCATAATATTTTCAGATGAAGAGTCTGAGCAGACAACAAAGAGACATTTAGTCCTGCACTCTATATAGTCTTTTTCGCTATATACCCAATTATCATAAATCAGAGCAGAATATCGGAATTTAACTCTAGCGGATGAATGTGGAAAACATGTGTGCGGCAGCGCTATATGGTGGAACTCATGATTGTCTACACAGAGAGATGGGCACAGATGCGCTTGCTCTCCTTATACGGTTTGTACATTTTATCATCTCCTCGGCAGAGGTGTGTCACTGCACTCTTCTCAATCTGATCTGACAGAGTGCTGGTGTTTTCAGTAATACAACATCTTAGCAAAGTGCTCCAAAGACGAAGCCATGTTTTATTCATTTCATCTTTACAACCCATGAAAATAGACAGAGTTCTAACTTGGCTTTAGTCAAACGTGCCAGGCTGGGTCTGACAAAACTAAGTTTTCACATTTTCACACCATTTGCGTTAGTCATAATTCAGCCGTTCATTTACGTACTTTTGTAGCCATATTTTTATGTAAATTATGTTCTTAGAGAAAGACTTGATTGATCGTGGCCTAAAACATATAATCATGTGTTTCTTGGAGTTCAAATACTGGAATTGTTCTTTGCTTGTTCATCCCAATGATTTAATCTCTCTCTTTTTTTTCCTTTCTTTTTTTTTTTTCATTGTTTTCTTTAAAGTGTTCCAAACACATGTTGGATCTTAAAAAAATTTTTTTTTAAAAATCAAAAAACGATTTATTATATTTTATCATTATACATTTATCATATTGTTATTGTTTTTGTTTTTGTCATTTCCATTAATTAAACATATTTGTTTTCATCATGACTTGTAATTTTGTGTGCCAGTGCTTCACAATCTTCCGTTTTTTAAGCAATGAAACACAAGCACTGTAAGATCTCGAGCATTTGATAGAGGTTATACAAATAAAGTAAATGCTCTCATAAATGCTCACTGAATCTGGATGAGGCCAATCACCACCTCCTTTCATCCAGAACAGAAATTTACACTATACAGTAGCTCTGGGCCACTGACCACCATCAATATTTTATCAGGCCCCAACCCTGACACATAATTTTTTCATGTGACACTTAAGCTGCTGTGGAGCTGGAGGTTTCTAGGCATGTCAGAAAAACTGCATTATTTTGTTCACTGGGATAAAAGATTGTTATTTCTCTCTTATGTGCGCATATTTCAAACATGACATACATATTGTAGATAGTCATAAGCAATGCAAGTTGACCTACAGCGAATGCGTGATTTAGGAATGTAAGAGCCCTGTAAGCTCCGAAAGGGAATTATTGCCGAAAAATGGAAAAATAAAACATGAATTCTAATACAAAGGTCTATGGTCATAACCTGAAATTATTATGATGAAGTAATCTTTATTGTTAAAAAAATGCGTATGATTTCTAATATAATAAGGCCAACAAAATACTGCAGATGTGCATATGCAATAAAAATGAAGGTGACAATAATTTATCAAAGACATTTCAACTTCCTTCCAGCTGTTTTACATCACATTTTCTAATAAACAGAAACAATGTTCATTGTCAAAAGTGAGGTGATTACAATTAAAGTCGGATATTATGGAGGGTGAGATCAAGAAAAAGAGAAAGAGTGTCCTGTTTGCCCAACAGAAGTATTTGAACGACAAGGATGAGAAAGGATTTGTGGTAAAAAGGAGGTGTGGTGGGGAGGGGGGGATAGGTGGACAAAAAAAAAAGCACAAAATCTTTTCAATAACTCTGCCGAGTGTTGAGGCCTCAGCCCTGCCTGTCTGTTGCCCTGGGTGCGTGTGAAATGCTTCCCGTGAACAAAGTAAGCCATGGGCACATCCCAAAGGCCTTTGTGGCCAAAGCCTGGTGAAGAGGCTCTTCACAGCGCCAGCAAACACAGTCTACAGCCTCTCACCACAATTCTGCAGATCCTCCCATTGTGTTCCAACACACATTACACACTCGAGAGGGAAAGAGGAGAAACAAGGCAAAACTAATGAAAAGCTTTGAGTGGCTGCTCTTCTCGGAGCACACCCACACTCTAAAGCCCAAGAACTGCCCCAGACGCACACACGCACGCATACCTCACTTCCAGCTAATAATTGCCATTGAAACAATTTTTTGCTGTTGTTACATGCACATCCTGCCACATTTGCTGCAGTGTTACTCCAGTGCCCTGGAGGAAGGATGTTCTGTTCCTTAACAACATGCATCATGTAAGGTAAAAAAAACAACTATTTCTTTCTCTGAAATAGTTAAAAAAAGTTAAGTACTGTGTGTGGGAAATGTCAAAACAGCGTATGCCTGACTAATTGTACAGAGTAAACGAATGCTGGTTAGAACAAATACAGTTTTCACAGAATATTCCAGCTGAAGAATTTTGTGTTATGTGTGGACACAATCATAATAGCATAAATGAGACTACAGTTTGAGAATTAGTTCAAAGCCTATTACTTTCATCTTACAAAATATTTCTATTACAAATAAATGCTCCTCTGTTGAACTTTCTATTCTTTACAGAATCCTGAAAAAATATGCATCTTCGTTTCCACAAAAAGCAGCACAACCGTTTTCAGCATTGATAAAAATGAGAAATGTTTCTTGAGTCAAATCATCATACTAGAATGATTTCTGAAGGATCACGTGACAATGAAGACTGGAGCAATGATGCTGAAAATTCAGCTCTATCACAGGAATAAATTACATTTTAAAATATATTAAAACATTAATTTAAATTCTACAATATGACTGTTTATACTGTAATATACTGTATTTCTGTATTTCATTTTAGAAATGCAGCCTTGGTGAGCATTAAAAAAAACTGTGACTGTTGTGCACAGTCACCTCTCCAGATAATGTATAATCCCTCTCTCTCTCTCTCTCCCTCTCTCTCTCTCTCTCTCTCTCTCTCTCACACACACACACACACACACACACACACACACACACACTATGGCTATGGCTATGGTGCAACAAAAAGTATACTGAAAGTTAAAAAAAAAAATTCTAAATTTATTTAGAGCATCTAAAAAAACTCATTTGCTCAGACCTAGGTAGAACTTGGCAGAAAAGCCTATATTTATTTTTGCAATTAATATTTCATGCATTATATAAAATGAAGGAAGGTCAGCGAGCCAGTCAGCAGTTAAGAACTTTAAAAATATGCAATGTGTATGAGCGCAGCAGAGGGAGGCAGACATGTGGCCCTGAGTGCATTTTACTGTATTTCATCAGGAAAAGATACATTCTCTAAAAATAGGAAGGATGGAGAGGGAGGGTTAAGGGGACTCTGAGGTAACACAGGCCTGCTCATCAGTAAATTTAGAGACAACTAAGATGCTGAGTAACTTTTTTATTATGTTCAGGTAATGTAAAGCCACAATAAATATGAATTTAAAAATTGCTAATTTCTCCTTGAGATTTGAATACATCTTTTACAAGTGTGTGGAAAATATATAAATATCAAGATTGAGATATCCGATGTGAATATGACACTGAATGCAAATTTGGTAAAAGGGCTTATAATTTGCTTTTGGTCAGTTGTTTTGACATGCTGAACAGCAGCCACGTTTTTCCTTCAAAAAATGATTAAATGTTTTCCTTGTTTCAACTGAACTTTGATCATTTATTATCAATATATTTTGGCTTGCATTTTTGTCATTACTGCAGAAGAACAACTTGGAAGATATTTTTTAGATATTACTAAACTTACTACGGACAAATGTTGTGGAACACTTTGACATCAGAGAGCATTTAGAGGCTATAACCAGGGAGTACATGCTTTAAAATATTGTCACAAATAATTGTTTGCTGTCCTATCCCAATCCCATGAGTACAAAACACATCATCTGCCTGAGTATCCGGACATGATTTCCACACATAGTTCTGAAACCACATGACACTTTTACTCAGTTATCTGAAGCATGTCTCACCACCTCTCTATGTTGGGTCTTGTCTCTTGTAGGATGGAGAAGCTTGTAAAAATATTCTCAAACTGCAAAAGAAAAACAACTTAGGTGAAGGGGATTGTCCTCAGTAAATGGGGAGAACAAATTATTTTATTATCTTGAGTGACAGACAACTTCATGAAGACACGGCAGCTGTTTATCATGGACAAAAATGTCACCTTGTAAAGATACAATAGGAACTCAGTATTGTCAACAGCACTTATTTACATTATGTGTGTGCATGATTGAGAACTTTTTTTTATTTCAATATCCAGTCATCAGTTGCATAAGAAACTGAATAAAACATCACATGAATCATTATTTATTAGCAGCAAAACAAGAAACATAATCCAAAACTTCCAGCAAAATTGTACTACCTTCATGATCACACCTTTATGGTTTTTAGTTTGTGGTGGAAGGGAATTCTTGTCTGGTGATTCTGACAATCTTTGTAGCAATGTGGGTAATATGAGACAAAAGTTACTCAGTGGCATAGTATCACAATACAAGAACTGGTCTATAACAAAATGCAAAGTCATGGGGATTCATGCGTAAACTCATCTTCAGAATATTATGAGAAATGTCCTTCTAATAAGCCTAGAAGATGATAATCTCCTAAATAAAATAGGTGCAATGCTTGTTTATAATACTTAATATGCAGCACCAGACCAGCTGTGTCCTCACACTGAAAGACACACATTGTTCGTCTCCTGTGAACTGCTGGAAAAGAACCAGCTTTGAAATGTGATTTATGTATCATCTGTGTCATCTCGATAGCCATATATTCACATCATGGAGCAGCTCTGAAGCAACTTTATGGCCAAACTGTGTTAAACACAGTTTAAACAGCACATATCATTTGATTAAATGGTCCCAGTGTTTTTCCTGACATTTTTTTCAGACTGAGAGTTTTACAATGGACATTAAGATAAGATAAAATGCATTAAGCCAAATTTGGTAGGGTGTGCTTATGAATTAAAGCTGCATAATGCTCAAAAAAGCATTTCATAGAGTATATTCATCATATATCATGAGCACCTTCGAGAAAATAATTCAGTAATTGATATTTTGCAACTTGTGACCTAATCAGCGAATTAAAGAAAGGAATACACAAAAAGTTAACCTGAGATAGTTTACCCCAAAATAACAACCCTGTCATCTCTTATCATGTCATCTTAGAAAAAAAGTCTCAATTTTTTTATAATGACAGTCTATTGTTGGAGCCCAGTGCTATCAGGACTTCTGGATATTCTTCAAAATATCTTCTTTCTGTCCCACAAAAGAAAGTAAGTCATGGGTTCAGAAGAACATGACGCTGAGTAAATGATGACAGAACGTTCATTTTCGAGTGAACCAGGTCTCAACTGATCCTTTCACTTGACACATACATTTTGTTAGTTCTAAAGAATATCTAGAATGTCTAGATGGATTGATCTAGAAACGAGTGTCTGTATGTCTGAAAATGACTATGCATATAAGCAGCCCCAACAGGTGTAGCAATTCACTTTCAAAAGCTATATGATTACGACTTTTAATTATATGATGCAACTCTTGTTTAACTTTTCATTCATTTTCCCTCTCCTAAATATTAAGAGTTTGCCTCTTAAATGAAATGGCCCTCTAATGGTTTTGAAACACTGATACTGCATTTACAGCAAATTGCACCTTGGCTTGTAAAAAATTACAGTGCTCAGTCTGTATTTAAGTAAGACTGTGTGCCGTTTGCAAAGCAATATGAGCAGACTCCATGACCACATGAAACACAACTTAAAACTGACTTCAAAAGAGCAATGGAAAAGCAGCAGGAGCAAGCTCTGACAGCAAAAACAATAATTTAATCACATCATTATAAATATTAAGCAAAATTCGGATTTCTCTCATCATCTTTAAAGTGGTTTTTTATGATGTTTACTCCATGTAATAAAGGGTTAGAATGATTGAGGTGTCATGTGGGTGGAACCCTCAGCTTCCCCTCGATTAACATCTAAACATGATGCGTCCGTTTATCTCTAAACTATCTGCAGACACTTATCACTCAACACCGCCTGCAGCAGATGGATCTTACAAGTTCATCACCAAGCTGTTAATTAAATCTTTAATTTAATCAACTCATCTTTAAGTTTGTGCCAATCACGTTGCATATAGATACCCAGGTGTTCAAAACATAAGCCTCATTAGAAGTGGCATATGCGTGGAAATTCATTTGTGTCTAATATGTGACAGGAATTTTTGAAAGCCATGGCAGTGCAATATGAGGTCACGAGAACATACAGGCCCACAGATGAGCCATGAACACGGCTGACATTCTCACATAGTCAAAGACATTGTTGTTTAGAAGCATAACATTATATCACATGTCTGTTGAGACCTCGTGCCAAGTTTTCAACCTTGTTTGGGTCTCAAAGCACAAGACATAATTATGTTCATGTTAATTCGGTGTTCATGCTTTAAAGTTCAGACAGTAGAGGCTGCACGTTATCCTCAAACATGACAAGAACTTATCCAACTAAGCAACCAATACCATGAACTCTGGCATTCATACCTGTGAAGCATAGATTTACATGCACAAAACGGTTTAAATAGAACCATAATGTTCTCTTGGGAAAGGTATGAGCTTAATCTATCCTGTGTAAACCAGGGAAATTCCTATTGTTGGCAGACAGGCCTCAGTCCTCAGGCATTTAAAGTGCATGTCTTGGCTGCACACGACTGCCTGAAGAACACAGACAAAACACACAAGCACAAAAAAAGATTCAAAAAAAGAAAGGAAAACAATCAGAAGGGTTGAAATAGCAAACCATGAAAGAGAAGCAAAACTAAAGGACATCCTCTTGTGAAGGATTTGTTCTTCACATGGCTTCCGTATCATGTAAACAAATACAGGAGTCGCAGAGTAGAGAGCGAAAGCGACTTTCACGTAGCAGTGCGAGCGAGAGGACTTTAACATCTCAAAGGCTAGCTCTGTTGTATGCTACAGACAGACGAGGCAAGTCCAGGCTCATGACTGTAAGCATTTAATAAATCTTGCTCTGAGGGAGGAAAGGCCTCCAGAGATTGATGAACTGCTGACAGTTTTATGGCAAAATTACTATTGTTGCACTGGGGGCACTCATCATTAGTAAAATCAATGATAAGGTATGATCATTTCTTTTCCGACCACACTTTCCAAGCTACCAACAAGCCACACTCCTCCTTACTTTAATTTTATCACTAGTCTATCAGCGTCTCTCTTACAATGACACGCTGCAGGTTGCGAGGCCTGTCAAACCGAAGCGCTGCTGTGAGTTTGTCTCAGACGTTTGTACACCGCTCATGCAATACTGCTTTGATCTTCAGTGACAAATGCTATGGCAAAACAATTTGGACTAATGCATCATTATGTAGACTCCCTAATGCATGAGGACAGGCAAATTAATTTAAAACGATCTCATTCAATTTCGGTGCATGCGCTAGGCGTTTTGTCCAGAATTGAATGTTAAATGTCTGTGTTTGGCTGATAGTCAAAACAGTTAAATAGGTTAAGACAACAGCTTGTGCTTGCATTGACCTGTACAATCTACATATAGGTATCATTTCACTTAAGAAGTCAGCACTAGATTTGTTGAGCAGAGCGATTAGCATTTGTGCGACCATCTGCAGGTGTCTGTATATGATCTGTGTATAAATCTGCTGCAGGTTGAGCAGAAGCAATATAATGTTACTAAGAAATATAATATGACTAGTGAAACTTTTGAGTCAAGTTGTAAGCCCTTGAGGCTGGGAAAAATCATTTATCATCAATAAAGTGCGAGAAGCAGCAATTAAAATATGCTGACATCTTTTAGGAATTCAAATATTTAGTCTAACTAAAGATTCAGATCTGTAGAATTACAACCTTTTATATCACCTTACCGTTTCATTAAATTACACACAAAGATGTATGGGACAGATCAAGAGACTTTACAATAACGTAAAACCATCATGAACATTTAAAATAAAATAATGTATTATTTTTACAAAAGTCATATTAGTAATTAATAACTGTAAAAATGGTACATAAACAGTAGGTGCATTACCCAAGGAATGTCCTAATATGATAGCATGCTCTACGTTAATATTGCCTCTTTATCTTCCATTCTTTGAGTCCAGTTTGCTTCTTTTTTTTTTTTTTTTTACATTAAAACTCTTCATAAGCATTTGAGTGAAGTTTCACAATGGTACACTCATTGTAATTGCTACAGTGTTTGCTGAGTTTCCCTCCTCCCTGAGTAAGGCAAGACACAATAGTTCAGCTGCATTGACAGCTCCTCGGGTTCTCCCTGAATAGAGTGAGAGTCCTGTGGACAGCGAGCTGACATAATCTGCACAGGACATGCATCTACAGAGATGGGCTTAGAGTGGCCGCAGACGCTCAAAGCTGGAATCCTTTGCAATTACAACGATGTGCTTTATATCTTGAGCAAGAGCGCAGTGGAAAAGACCTCAATGTTTCCCTGATCCACACACTCGAACACACACATACTATGCTCTATTCTCATTCATCTGACAACGGTCCGTCCTTAATGGGGATTCTGCTTCTGATGAGAAGCTGGTCAAAGAAAGGTCTAGACCTACCGCTAGACAGAGAGACAACTAAAGAGACGATTCTGGACAGAGGGACACCACAAAGCATCCCCTCATTAGCACTGTCCAAACACTCCAAGACAGGAACAGCTGTCTTTCTGAGAGCAGAGAGAGAGAGGGGTGTCAAGAAAGGTCAAACAGACAAAAGTTTGGTGAGCTTTCTTTCTCACAAATAACAGAGCAGCGGTCTTTAATAGAACTGAGGAATGCAACATAACGTAACAATGATATAAATATTTAAACTACATGCTGCATTTAAGCAAAAAGGCACGAGAGGCACGAGACCAATACTAACAATTGACTAAATTTGTACCCTTCTGCTGCAGGATAACATCGATCCGCTACGGATGCTGCACAGTGATGTAGTGAACAGGTGTTTCACATCGCAGCTGTTAGTATATTGTGATCTTAGCAAACCTGGAAAGCTCTATTGACTAATCAGAAGCCTGAACTGCAACTATCCATCATATTATTAGAGATGAGACCCCATCACATCTCAAACTTGTGACTGAAGTGTTTCTTCAGTTTCAGCTTGAGGGAAAATGGTATTTCATACTTCTGTCAAGTTATTAGTGAAGTAAAATCATTTCATAGCAAAAGTAAAAGGCTTCCTATGTTCAATTTACAACTAGCGCGGGGTCCGTAAGACCTTTTTCACTTTCAAATCGAGTGCATGAGACTAATAGAATGATATTGTGCCAAGCGGAAAGACATTTTGCCCTTTCTTGTTGCAGGCTATAGTCTGAGATGAAACACGGAGGCTAGAGGCAGGTCAATTTCTGCAACACGCAAGCTGATGGACAGAACCAATTTCAGCTTCCAAGACCTCCAGACTGATTATATAGCTTAAGAAGTGGTGTGAGGTTGTCTAGACAGAGGCGACCAATGAAATACCAGTGTTAGTAAGTCAGCCTATGTAGGAAGTTCTATCCAATTATTTCTCAAAGTAGTAAAAAGTAAATGAGAAAAGTTTTCTTCATCCCTCAGGGATAAGACATTTCTATACTTTCCCAAAATAGCTATTTCACAGTTCATAGCTCTGCAGAGTAAATTGGTATTGGATGCTACAAAAACATTTTCTCATTAACTCCTTAGAAAAACCCTATCTTATCTGAGCATAATTAAATACTAATAATCACAGACCCTCACAGCTAAAACCATTCAGTACATCACTGTCGATTATTCCTCTTTATCAGAAATGATGATAATAATACGTATTTGAAAAAACAGATGATTATGGGTGTTTACTGTTTGTCTACAGTTAGCCAGAAAAAAAAAAAAATTCACCTGCTGGAAAGATGAAGACATATTGGCTTGAACCGATCAATAATCCATGTACATTTGGATACCGAAAACATTAACAAAGTAGTTAAATAATGTTATTATACAGACATGAAAACTAAGAACCCAAAAGAGAACAAAACTCATATCTCAAAAATTTCTTTAAAAACTTTTCTTAACACCTGAGCAGCTTCGAGTTTAGTCACAGAATCTCATTTAAACATGTATAAACTTGCTGCTTATCACCGATTACTGTGGCAGATGAGAATAGCGTTTGATCTTCGTATACAGGATATGTATACGTGAAGTCCTGATTCTTTAGCACATGTAAGACTATCAAAGGAGGAATCTTCACATGACCTCGGCCTGAGGTCACTCTTGTATGTTTTTCAGCTTTAGCAGTTAGTAACTCCATCCTGAGCCATCTTTTTTCCCAGAGGTGTGTCTATTTACTAAACGGGCCAAACGCAACCCTTACTCTGTCTGGTCTGCAACAAAGCAGAAGTGAAATGCTGAAAGATGAAAGCGTGACTGAGGCTGTCAGTCACCCCATCCGGGCTACAAGCATCGCCACGTTCTCATCGCCTGCCACTCAAACAGGTGTGCAAAAGAGAGACAAAAGGTTACCGAGTGAGAAGCCAATAAACAGGTCAGAGAGTAGACAAAGCTGGTCTGGTGTGGGCCAATTTAACGATTTTGAGTGTGTGTGTCTATGCGAGATGTACAGCATGGGCTTTGATATGTACCCTCTTGCTGAATGTACGTGTCAAGGTGATGAGCAGGAACTTGTTGGGTCCTTGATGGCTTGTTTATTAATCATGAGGCTTGTGGGATAAGTCTCTCATCACCCTAACAGGTATAATTAAGCATTAAAGGGCGCGCAAAGCTTGATGTGTCTGAGTCTAGCTTTTAGGTGTCTTCCTTACTTCATCCACTCCTTTTGATGTAAAAATCAGCATGAGAGGAGTTTTGCAATGGTGGACATTTTGCACTGGGCCCCAAATGGCAATGTGTGAGGGTTTCCCTGAGTTTCCCTCTTGTAGGAGGGAGATATGAGCTGTGCGTAATCCGATGTTTCGATCCAGTCGCTGTCTTTCACCCAAGCGATTTCTGTCAATTTTGTGGTCTCCACTCAGGTGGGCCTATAAAAGCTGCTGGCAGTTAATTAATATTTGACTGATGAACTTTAATAAATAAATAAATAAACTGATTGATGAATTTATTAATTAATTAGGCTACCACATTTTTTATTTGTTTAGTATTATTGTTTAAGAAATAAAAGCCAGTTGTGCATAAATTTATGCAGCATTCTTCAAGGACAGTGAAGTCTGCTTTTGCAAAAGCTCTTTTAAACTGATCTACAGAATTGACCTCATCATTTGCCAATAGCATGCATTCGTTTTGTTTGTTTTGTGTGTGTGTGTTTTAATTAAAAATGTGTATTACTTGAAAGTAGGCTATTGTAATGGAATAATTCATGGAATCATTAAGAACTTTTAATTATTTAAAAGTATTTAAACTTTTTATTTTAAAGTGTTAGTTCCAATGTCGTTCCACAACCGCAAGATCGTCGTTCATCTTCAGAACACAAATGAAGATATTTTTAATGAAATCCGAGAGGTATGTGACTCGTCCATAAACAGCAATATAATCAACACTTAAAAGGCCCAGAAAGGTACTAAATACATTGCTAAAACCAAAATCAAAGTGACTGGAGTGGTTCAACCTTAATTTTATGAAGTGAAGAGAATACCTTTCGTAAAAAAACCCCACTTTACTCAACAATATCTTCTCTTTTGTGTCATTCTCATGTGTTGATTACCTCCGGCGCTTCCAGATTCTCCATAAGAACGCTGACTCATTATTGGCCGGCTCCAGCACCAGCATCACATGCACCTTTTGGTGCCTTATACCCATCTCTAAAACTTCCAACAAAAGCTTCAGAAACTTCAGCTTCTAAACTTGTATAAATTTGATACTTATCTCAGATTACTGTGGTAGATGAGAATAGCATTTGATATTCATATTACATATATATAATTTTTATTTTAAATTCTTTTGTCAGCGTAAGCCAATATCAAATCATATAATAACGCACAAAATATCCCAAGAGCTGAAGTATCGTTTTTCTTTCTATATTTTATTTCCAAATTGAGGCAAGTGATTCATTGTGATTCCCCAAAAGGAGAAAAATCCACAAGCTGACGTGATAAAGCTCACAGAGCTTGTTCACCCTGCTAAAAGGTTACGTGAACTGGATCTCCTCCTCCACTTCATCCATCCTTTATTGATTCACAAAGCTGGATGAGAGATGTGGAGAGAGGAACATCAGAGAAAAATGTAAACACGCCACTCTCCTCTGCCCTTGATCTTCCATTTCCCTTCCCTGACACGTGGATGGACCTGATGTTTCAAAACTGTAATGTGAGACAAAACTATCAGCCAATCAAATGTGTCAAGGCCCAAGGCATTTTTCTTTTCCCCCCTGCCAATAATGTTTGCAATGCACCTTTTCACACTTGGAGAGCAGAAAATCAGGTAAATATATGAGTAGCTCAAACATAAATGGAAGCCATCTTATAAAAAGGCTAATGGGCCTTTTCCCTGAATGGGAAGGCAGATATCAAGACTTTTGGTCAAGTCAAGCCTTTATGTTTATAGGGCTTTGTACAATACAGATTGTTTCAAAGCAGCTTTACATTTATGCACAGAAAAAAAAGATTTAATTTCAAAAAGTTCAATTAATCTGTAGAGCAACTCTAAAAAGAAAATTGTGTCATCAAGTCAGTTCAGTGTTGATTCAGTTCCGTTTTAAAGACCACAAGTTATTAAATTTTGGTAATATATATTATTATTGGCCTACAAAATGCCTTAGATGTTGAGGAGAGCAGAGGAACTTGAGCAAAAATGTGAGCAACGAACTGCAATTTAAGACATTTGGAACATTTTTAATTTGATTTTTTCTTTCTCGTTAATGCTGTCAAAGAGATACAGCTGAGGGGTGGTAAAGTGATGAGAGAGCACCTGTTTACTTCGGCACGGATGGCAGGGTCAGGCCGGCAGCCAACGGGCTGTCACCTCCTGAGGCTATCAACCAGTCATTCCAAAAAAGTGGCATGTTAACATGCCACAGAGGAAATCTCATTGAAATGTCTAGGTTTATAACCCCTTGACCGTTTTGTAACATTTGAGTTTGATTGTAAAGCAGACCTATGCCTGATCATTCAAGACTTCAGTCAATCTTAGTAGTTTTCCATTGTCAGCTCATCACATCTTTCATGAACACGTGAATCAATAAATAATCAAACTTTTTTAGTCGTTGTTAAAACAAAGAATACCTGACTGAGTACTGTGGGGGATCTGTTCTGCCTGACAGAGGACCCGCCTGAGACCTGTTCATTTTAACTGATTATAATAATAAGATAACCCACATCTTGAGCAGATTTGTCTAAACAAGAACTCAAAACATATCCATCTTTTTTATTCACAATCCTGAGCAAATGTCACAGCATGCCACTTTAATCATAAAATGATATACCATCAAGCTGGTCATTGTAGTGCATGTGGAATTTTTCATATATCACTGACTTGGTCTGTATTACAGCAGATGATGAGTATGCCATAAAGATTACAACATTTTTGCTCTTAATATGACATTATGTTTCGGTTGACATATTAGTTTTTCCTCTTGTGTAAAGCTTCCCATCTCTTTAGTGTGAATGTGCATCACTGCAATTCAAGGCAAGACATTTTGTTTTCTCAGCATTAACGATCTGCAACAGAGCATATCAAACTTTCAGCTTTTTCCTGTCATAGCTTATGTCAAATAGATGCTTCAGATGTTGTAGTATGGATGAAGGATGTTTCAACGCCCCATATCGAAATGCTATTATCGAGTGTCGGTCACATGTCACCACATTTAGAAGCACAGAAATTCTCAAAGAGAATGTGATTTGCACTGGGCCTGTTGAGGAAAATGTTTTAAGCATCTAAATCAACATTTAGACAGTACTTTCATAATCAGAATAATGTCTACAGTAGAAATATGAAGTACATAAAAAACATACTTTGGACATCATTGTACGCATATTGACTGAGGGACTGAAGCTTCAGAAAACAGATGTACAGTAGAAGTGTGTGTCAATATGAGCAATAAAAGGAAAAGTGGTTCTATGCACTGTATCTTTGGTAGGGTGAAAAACAAGTAAATATGCACTGATAGTTTATCTGTCATCACTGTCTGAAATTACAACACAAGACCAAAGTAGTCCTCTCCTTTGGCACAACCTCAACATGCTTTGAAGTATCAAAGGCGTGCTGAATGACTCGCCTGCTGAACAGTGAGGCAACATGTGTCATTTAGGCTTTTTCTTTCTCAAGAACTGTGCTTATCTATTCAATCATTTGGATATGGAGTGTGAGAGAACATTGAACAACACGAACAAATGGAAAGAACTGTCTGTGACTGAAGTCAAAAGTCACAATAGCATTTGAAATAAGCTGAAATTACGATGGTCATAATGGTTTTCAAATAATGTCAGCTTGAAGATCCTGGGGGCACTTATTAATACAAACGAATGGTGATTTACATATGATATAACCAAAACATGATTACATTACATCACGTTATTGGTAGACCATGTGGAGAACATTATCATACCTCAGTGTTGTGTGAAATGAACAGAACTGTTGCCTGCACTCAAACTGACTCTATCAGGAAGACTGTTTTGCATTGAGAGATAATGTTCGGAAGCCACAAATAAAAACTAACCAAACTCAAAACCCGGGGCATAGCGTAGGGAGTTGAAAGGGTGTTGCCCTAAGGTAGACGTGGAAAGTCCCCAATTATGTGATTGATAATTCTAGTGAGCGGTTTTGGGACATATTTATATTCCTTGCTCAGAGTACTTTTGCATTTACGACATTTCACCACAAATACATTCCACCAACCCAAGGCAAATGCCAGCCACCATCATTCAGTCATTCATTCACTCAATCACATGAAATAAGCCATGATTAATGTGGGACTTGTGAGGAAGTCTTTGGGCTTTAAACTCCCGCTTTAAATGAGATGAGTTAATTACCCTCTCTCTGGATGTTTGTGTATGTTTGTGAGGGGGTTCAACATGAATGATAACGATAATAAATCCACACTCAGTGAAAACACTAATTTTCTATAAAGATTTATCATTTATGTCTTTAACAGTTAGGGGGTCAAAGTAAGCAATCAAACAGCCTGAGGCTATCCAGATGACTGTCAGCTCTTAATAAGCTTCCTTTTTCCATTGCAATGTGTTCTCAACAGAATTAAAGCCCACAGGCCGCACAGGTGAGATATCACTGCGAACTTCACGATACTGTATGATGGGCATTAGCGCAGCTCTTCCCACACATCCACCCACCAAGAACACAGGGCCTCTTGCTTTAGGAGCTATAATTTTACTCGCTGACCCTATGTATGAAATCAGCAGGTGACAGAGAGGAGAACTAGACAGGCTTGTCTCTGGAAGTACAGGAGACTCTCAGGCACAGCAGGGTCTGTACAGCTCTGTGTGTTAATCTCTCCTGGGCTACAATTTATGGCCATTATGGCAGTCTATTTTCAGCCCCCGTGATGGATTCTGCTCAATTATTGGCCATTATGGAGACGAGATGGCTTCGCAAGTGTGTTGCAGATTGCTGGGCACCACTGCGACATTCAAGTGAAATCCACTTGGCACACGGAGCAAGTCCTTACAGACTACGAGACCGAGTGCAAAGCATCCAGACTTATTATTATATGTTGCATAAGTGGATGAGGTATGTTGATTGGAAGTGACATGTGACCAAAGAGACAAATTGTAAAGGCATCACTCGCAGCGCTATTAATCCACACGCCATCACCAAAAACTGTTTATGTCACCGTAGTTTGTTGGTTTGTGTGCAGCATGAACGCAGAGACGTTCCTCCAGCGCTGGTCGGTCCCAGAATTTATCCTCTGCAGTCTGAGCTCAGCCAGGCTAACTGACAATGAACATTTCCAACAAGACATCCGCAGATCCAGCAAAGACCTGTAGTACTGTGGGAGGACCCTTCAGACAGGTTAATCAAACCGCCTGATCGATTACTCTCGGCCGCCAGGAGATTTATGGGAAATCCTTTGTGAGGTCCAAAGCATGAGGTAATGTAGCACTTAGCAAATGAGATAAAAAGACGCAAAAGCACACAGGGATTTGTATTTCATTTTCAGTGGACATGTTCTAACTATTTTGCCTTCCGTCTTTACAGTGTTTTCTTTTTTTTTTTTTACATATTTACTTAGTCACCAGCAACGACACAAAAATAACACAATTACATTAACGTCTTAACCTTTTTATTAGCTCCCATCTCAGTTGGTTGATGATGCATGTTGTGTTATATAAGAGTAGCATTATATTAAAGTTCTAATATGAAATCGAAGGATGCACAGGATATAATTTGAACTGTCAGCTATGGGTCAAGTAAAAATATATTCATTCATTCATTCCAAATAGAAAGCCATCCAAACTAGAGCTTTGAACAGGCTTTTGTGCTGTGTGTCTGAGAATTCTGATAGCCATCAGGCAAATAGCCTAACATTACCTGACTTGATTGGAAGCTGCACATTCTGTCCAATGCAGTCCTTAGGGAATTTCTCCATTGTTGTTTCAAATTATTCAATAATACATATTACACTATTCATCTCAAGCTTTAAAAACAAGCTCTCTCCTTAATTATGTTTTCCCACTTTGATGTGAAGATGTTCATATTCAGATTTTAACCTTCTCTTTTATCATAGATAAATCTGTGAATTATTTCTCCTGTTCAAGCTGTCTGTGCCTTGCAAAGTTTCCACAGAAGTTCAGCAAAGGTCTCCAATTAAAAACATCACATCAACAGACCTCGAGCCCTTGTTTCTTAGGTCACTGGCACATTGCACGGCAAGCTAAGTCTTTTTTAAATACCACAATACAGGTAAAATGGTTCACAGAGAAGAAAGTTAAATAGAAATCTCTTTAAACGGGTATTTATAGAGTTCCTGTTGAAAATGAAAGCACATTCTAAGATCCATTTTGATGACAGTTGAAAGAAAGCATCTTTTACGGAGAGACTTTTTTTTGTTCTTTTTTTTGAAAACTGTGATTGTTTACTTAAAAACACAAATGATGGGCCTCAAATCATGGGGTTTGGGAAAACAGGTTTGGAATGAACACTCATGGAAAAAAAAGACAAAAAAAATGCTCCATACCTTTGTCTGTGGCATTAAAGGCCATAGGCTGTGCTTTTTTTGCACTAATCTCAAGAATGCATGAAAAAAGCATCATGGTTTTTTAAGAGAAGGCCAATGTTGTTTTTAAAGACATGCACTTTTATTGATGTGATGGGTGTTGAACATAGCCAGCTGTTCACACCTTTTGTATGCACCAGAATATGTGCAATTTATTGGACTTTCTAAATCATAAAATGTCATTTTGCACCCATTACTTAATGATCACTGGTGAAGCGTCTTGTATGTGTGTGCCTTCTTTTCTTTTTTTTCTTAAGTTATTTTTTAACATCTCAGAATGACCTCTTTGAAACACCTGAGCTAATGGTTCAGGTATGAACAAAGAAGCGTTGAGGAATTCACCATTTGACGACAGCTCGGTGAGATCCTCCAGCTCATTGTAGACAGTATGTGTTTTAACCAATAATTCACCTTATTCATTTAAAGTTAATGTTTGTATCTCTAAAATGGTAAACGCTTTTAGTTATGTACAGACCTAAAAAAAATTTGAGTTGGAACTGAGGACAAATGTAACACAAGTAATCCAAAGCAACTTACATTCAAGGTAGGCCTAAATGTTTTATTCTTTATACCTGTATACTTTGGCCATGCAAGGTTTTCCCTCCCAGTGCTAACCCCACCCACAGCTGATTTAATTAGTAGGCTAATTCAATTTGCTGATAAATCATGCAGTCACCTGTAAAGAAATGTCCTGAGATAGATAGATAGATAGATAGATAGATAGATAGATAGATAGATAGATAGATAGATAGATAACTGGACACGGTTGTTTCTAGATTTCTTTAGCCAAATAATTAGGCAAAAAATTGGTGCACTTAAAAAATTTATTTTTAAATTTCATGAGTATTTTATTCAGTTCATCATTCGTAATCAGGTAACCTTATAATGACAATCAGGAAAACTAGACGAGTTCGTGGGAACGTCACACTGAGTGGAACGTCGTCGCATAGCGACCAAGTAAACAATGTTTCTGTGGACAGCAATGCCGCGGGTGAGCTGCTTTTCTTTTCTTCACTCTTGAGGATCCTTTCTGCGTTGTTTACTAGTATAAGAGGATGACTTGAAAGGTTATCAAAAATGCGTCGCGGCTTCTTTTGCGCCTAATAATGTAAGGGAATGATGTCTTATTCTCCCCGCTAATCGACGATCTCTTGGTAGCTGCTGTGGTCACTGTTCTGATTCAGTCAGTGGTTGGTGTCAGTTGCCATGGTAAACAATTGTCCGCCATATCAACGACACATTCGCAAATTCTCTACACTCTTTGTTGGCTAATCTCTGCGAGTCACAAGTGTACGATAAATTGACGCTGTAAAGTAAACTGTATAATAGTGACTTAATGCTACAATAGTGAAACTTTTATGAGGCTGGTGACTAAAAATATTTTCTATACGAATTTAGTCCTGCTCATCTAATCATGTAATCATCATCATCATCATCATCATCATCATATCAACATAATCTACTATTGCTATGGTGCTCATAAATCACTCATGTATGACGCAACGTTCAATTTAACAACATGCAATCTTCTCATAAAATAGGAACTTGCTGTAAGACACACAGTCTCAAATTCCCAGACTCGTCATATCAATATCACAGACTTCAGCGCAGCTCTTGAACACACTCTTTAAGTTTAAAGGTTTGTTGCATTGAATCAGAAGTTATGTCAGAACTGTGTAATGCTTCATGGCCATTAGGGTTAGGGTTAGGCTCTATAGGATAACCAAGTAAAAAAAAAAAAGAAGAAGAAGAAGAAGAGAAAAAAAAGACAGATAGGTTTAATACCTTCAGCATTGCCATTTATCTCAGTTGCTGTTGGTGTACTGTCCCAGTATGTGACCTGAAGGCTGTCATCTTCGCTCATGAGAATGTTTGTCACTTGTCAAACGCAGAAGACTGATAATAAATATCAGTCCATTTCACACATTTAAGAGCCCCTAAAAAATATCAATCACTGGTAAAACAACAACAACAACAACAACAACAAAACAGGTCTACAAGAAGCATGTTACGATTTTGATGTCATCCTGAATTTTTTTTCAAGGAGTCTACTATATAATTCACAAATATTCATTATATTACTGTAGATTTTTTGTTATTTTTTGCCAGTGACTGGCAAGGGCTCTGTTGTGAATGGTTATTTTTTAGATGCTTGGACTGATATTTATTATCTGAGTTTGAGATATATTCTTAACTGAGTTTGACAGCTCCTTGTTCCGTAGGGATTCGGCTATAAAGCAGAGAGCAGGAGACTGACTCTAGCAGCTGTAGCACTACAGGACCATATCATACGAAGTGCTCCTATTCAAAACATTCCCCATAACCTCCCCATATCAGACACTTTTTGTGCCGCTGGTTGTGAGGCTGCATATATTAGCTGGAGGCATAAAAACCACAACACAAGGCGAAGAGTCAGATATCCTGAACGGACACAAGGACAAGAGGAGAGAGAGTATATGCTGGACCGTGCCCCTCCACCTTTGACTCTTGGTAGGCTGCGATAATGGTGCTTCATGCTGAAATTTTGCTGAAAGCTCACAGTGGTTAATATGCAGTTGTTGTTGATGATGATGATGCAGCCCAGAGGATGGGTCTGGTGGCAGCTCCCTCAAGAAGACTAACAGCAGAGGAGTGGGCAGAAGTCAAAACCAGGTCCATCCAGGAGGGAGACTCAACCCAGCCCTGTGTGATATGCAGGGAGGAGTTTCGTCTACAACCACAGGTAACTGCCTTTAGAGGCGTCATGCCCATTCGCATGCAATCATAGACTTTTAAAGCAAGTGGAATTTGAGTGCAACTTCCAGAAGACAAAAAATAAATATATTTACATTTGATTGTTAAGTTCCACGGTTGTTGAAGGTACAAAATTAACAGTGCCTCAAATATTATCTGATTAGTGGGGGAATCCAAACTAAATTTTACAAAATATTAATTTGTCAACACAATAAAACCAAAAAATTTTAACATTTAATGAGATCATTTATAATTGCTATATATAGCAATTATATATAGCATATATGTATAGCAATGTTTTACATGTGTTAAAGATTACAGAGTGAGAACAGCCTCTGTTTCACAAAATGTGCTTCCAAATGCAGAGATAAGGTGCAGTTTAGTCTTGCGGTGTCCAATGCTGAATATTTAAATTAATTTGTTTCTTTAAGATAAATAATATGTGAGTGACTGAAATGATGCAAGACTTATAGACCTAAACAGTAAAGGTGTTAATAAAGTATGTTCTAACTTAGAAATGTATAATTGTGTTTTGAAGACAATGCAGTACTTATTACAGTAAAATGCAGGGCTCTCACTGGGAGTAGAATTCAGTTGCAATTTTGCTTGGTCCATTTCCATCAGGATTTAACCTGGCCTGCGTGTATACTTTAAATGTCTCAGGTTACTCATGTAACCATGGTTCCCTGAGAAGAGGAACGTGACGCTGCATCCCCCAGAGGGGATTGGAAAGCGCAATGGGAAGAAGCTATGGGAAATGTCTCCGGCATGACCGGTGTCTGAAGCATGAGTCTAAACATGACAATGATCTGGACATTGGACTGCAACAGCCAATGACGTCACTACAGGTGCGACCATGAGTAAAAAAATGCACCTGTGAAATGGACCATAGCAAAGGATGCCTGAAGCATGGCAAAGGGAAGTGGCATCTCATTCTCCATCTCAGGGAAACATGGTTACATGCATAACCTGAGATGTTCCCTTTCGAATGGGAACTCACGCTGCGCTGCGTGAGGGTGCTATGGGGAAAGGAATATCCACGCCACAATGCTGAAGGGATGTTGCCTTAATGGCTGACATAAGTCAAAGATCAATAGGAGTCCCCATCCCACAGGTACACGCCAGTGGCTGTCATAACTGATTCCCTATGGCCAGAGCCCGAGCTAGACAGTCTAACCACTTGGAACTACTATTCAGACAGAAACTCTTAAGGGCAGAGGCCTCAAACACTGACTCTCAACGTGAGGGGAGGCCTAACTAGCCCACACCCTATAAAGAACAGCTGTCAAGGAGGCCCCAAATAACCTACCAACTTGATTTAGCTAGCCAGAGCGGAGGCCTTAACAAAAGACTTTTATAAGGAGAGGAGGCCTAACAACTAGGCTAACAGAGAGCTAATAACCTGCTGTACTATCTGCCTGAGCTCTAGGGATGCAGGCCTCGTGTGTCCTGCGTCCCATGACTGTGCTAATAGCAGGTGGAGCTCAGGGGAGGCCAATGATGCACTATTTTCAAGCAGTAACCAAGGAGGCTCACAGAGAACCTAACAACTTGGTCCCTAAGTGACTCAGAAGGTGGAGGCCTCAACAGTATGTCCCACATCATCTAGGGGCACCAAGGAGGCTCCCGCAGAGAGCCTGCAACTCAGTGCTACTGCATAACCTTGCTCTAAGAATGGAGGCCTCAGCCAGATGACTCTCTGAAATGAGAGGAGGCCTAACGACGTTCTACGCTCTGGGTAGCTTCCAAGGAGGCTAAGGAGAGCCCAAACACTTGGAATTGCTATTGAAGCAAGGCTCTGGAGGAGTGGAGGCATCAGATGCTTAGCCACACTCTAAATAAAGGCAGTAGCGAAGGAGGCTCACAGGGCGCCTAGGCCTCAACTGAAGTTCTAAAACATGGGGAGGCTTGCCACGTCCTACGCTAAGAATAACTACCAAGGAGACAGAGCCCTAAGGAGCAGAGGCCTCAACAAAGTGACTCTCAATTGCGAGAGGAGGCCTAATAGTGCTCCATTTTAAGTTCAATAGCCAGGGAGGTTCACTGAGAGTCTAGCAACTTAGCCCCTAGCTGAGCTCACGGGACGGAGGCCTCAGCACTAAGTCCTATGCCTATCAAGGAGGCTACATAATAGCCAAATGTGCTCGTGTAAACACTAACTACTATCCCTCAAGAGGGAGCAGAAAAAAAAAATCTAGCGCATCCAGCTAAAAGAGTTGACAGCATTCCACTCAAATACGCGTGCCACATCCCTGGAGAATGGGGATGGGGAGAACGGAGCTATTCAGTGAGAAATCCTCACAATATGCACATTCAGCTTCCTCAAGAGCTAATTGCGCATGGTCCTCACTTATGCACAAAACGCACCAGTTGCAAAGTGCTTAATGAAAGGATGGGCATGCT
This sequence comes from Opsariichthys bidens, assembly GCA_037194245.1. Taxonomy (NCBI): domain Eukaryota; kingdom Metazoa; phylum Chordata; class Actinopteri; order Cypriniformes; family Xenocyprididae; genus Opsariichthys; species Opsariichthys bidens. The sequence continues at coordinate 13,580,581 of CM074280.1, read as the reverse complement.
GTTTTATGCAGAAATGTAATGTATTACAGAAGAAGTTGGCAGGGTCCCCCATCTGAGGGTTGCCCCCCCCCCCCCCATCAATGCGTTTGATGTTACAAACTATTAAGTGAGTTTCACACAATGCAGAGATTTTAAGTCTTTCACTTAGTAGAAATGAATGCGACAACAGCCAAAGCATGTTGCTTATAAGTCTGCATGTTCTGCGTGTCACTACACAAACTCAAACACATGTGACGCTCACTGTCTTACATTAACTTCAGTAACTTCAGAGATTTCTTCACCATTTCATTTGGAAAAACATGACAAACTGCCAAAATAATATGGCGATAAGCCTGTTTGTGACCTGATATTAATCTAATATTGTAGATCTACTGTTGTGTTTTGCTCAATATGATGTTAAGTGGGCTTCCTGCAGTTGAATATAGTAAGAGATGTTCTCTGTTCCAGACGAAATCTAAAATACTATGTAGGAGGATACAAGATAATTTAATTATTATGATATAACCATATGGTGAACCTATGAACCTAACTTGTATTTAAACAACTCTCGCTTTGTATTGTTGGCCAGACATAATGACAGAGAAAAGAAAATCGGACATAAATTTTGTCTGTATTATTTGTGTCCCCTTCAAAAATTGCTCTTGAGAGTAGATTAAATTTACACCCCTGTTCCTGAGAGGACTTAACCTTCCCCTATATCTCCTCAACTGAATGTCATCTTTCTTATCTTCATACAAGGTATGATGTTCCTGCAGTATGTTCTGTCGGTCAGTAGATGCCCCCATTTTTTCCTATACATATACATGAACAATCTTACTTTTTAGGGTCCTTTAACTCTTCAAATTTAACATGTCTTGTAACTAGCCGTTTTGTGAATGAAGTAGCAGTCAGTTAGGTCAGTGTGAGAGTTCAGCCAGTCATTTACAGCTTCCCAATTCCCTTTTAAGATGCCAATCTCCTTAAGAATGCTGGGAAAAAAGACCAGATGTTCAGAGCAACAGAGACAACAGACAAGTTGCCTTAGTCACAAGTAAATATTAGTTTGAGCATGTGTCTATATGTGTGTGTTAATTAGATCTCAGACTTTAATAAAAAGTTTCACATTTTCCTAAGATGTGACCAAAAAATAGAAGATTTTACTTTGAAAGCAATAATATTTAATATTAATATATCTTTCATATTATATATTAGAATATTATTTTATAGTATTTATTTGTAACAAAGTTAAAGATTCAGGGAAGAAGGAGGCAGAAACTGGCCAATTTTCAAAGTAACTTTAATTATAAAATAACTAAGACAATAAGACAACAAAGTAAAGATAAACATACTAACATAGTAAAACAACAACGTAAATAGTCCAGACCTTTATTCTTTATTCGGATTCCCATTAGCACCCACAGAGTGGTTGAGAATCTTCCTGGGTTCTACAAAACAATAAAAGACAAAAAGCCATGCAAATAAAATAAAATAAAAACAAAAATACAATTACTCTGATCAAATCATTTATATAAAAAAAAAAGAAAAGAAAAGTAGACCTAAAAAACTTCATTGTAGGACACCACAGTAAGTACTTTTGGCCTCAGAAAAAGATCCATTATAAAACTGTTTTCTATTAGAAAGATAACTTCAGATCCAGTCAAGGGCTGTAAGTGAAAAACCATAACATTTCAGTTTGGCAACAAGAATATCATGGTCAATAACATAAAAAAGCTGCTGTAAAATCTAAAAGAACAGCACAGTACCTACCAATTTCTTGTGTGCTGTCGTCACACTTCTTTTTATCCTCCTGGAGCTCCTCCGTGAGACTCGAGGCCAGTGTGGCACGCAGGTGACCCCGGCCTTGCTCCGTTCCCACGGCTCTTGGACCTGCCCTGCTTACCACATTATTATATTAATTTTGATATTAAATATATTCATTTAAGGAATGATGTATGCTTCAAAACAGTTATCATCAGCATAAACTCACTTTTGTTGTATAAATGAAGACTAATAATAGGGCTGGGACAATAAATCTATTCTTGATTCGTGATGCAGTGATTCCGGACTGATTCTGATTTTTTCCGAATGTAACACGATTCTCTCTCAAAATCGTTTCTGAGTTTGTTTTTAACAGCAGATGGCACTATGTGCTTTAGAAACACATGTACTCTGCTTGCTTCCAATTCCTTACACACAACACTTAAATCTAAAATAATCAATAAAACAAATCATAATCTAAAACAATCATAAACATTGAAAAGGTTGAAGCGATAAACAAGGTTGTTCGCAGTGGGCTGTGTTTACATTAATCTCACGTCATAAAAGCATTCTGAGCCAAGGTTGCAAGTATATTTAACCACTCACATGACTCAGCCAAACACATAATCGCTCTCAGCACTCTTCTTTGTGAGCATTTGAGTCAGCGCTTCAAGAACCACTACGCACAGACGTATGCAAGACATGGGTTTCAGCTGTCGCATTCCTTGTGTCAAGCCACTCTTGAACAACAGACAGTGTCAGAAGCGTCTCGCCTGGGCTAAAGACAAAAAGGACTGGACTGCTGCTGAGTGGTCCAAAGTCCAAAGTATATCTCTGATGAAAGTAAATTTTGCATTTCCTTTGGAAATCAGGGTTCCAGAGTCTGGAGGAAGAGAGGAGAGGCACACAATCCACGTTACTTGAGGTCCAGTGTAAAGTTCCAGTCAGTGATGGTTTGGGGTGCCATGTCATCTGCTGGTGTTGGTCCACTGTGTTTCTGAGGTCCAAGGTCAACGCAGCCATATACCAGGAAGTCTTAGAGCACTTCATGTTTCCTGCTGACCAACTTTATGGAGATGCAGAATTCATTTTCCAACAGGACTTGGCACCTGCACACAGTGCCAAAGCTACCAGTACCTGGTTTAAGGACCATGGTATCCCTGTTCTTAATTGTCCAGCAAACTCGCCTGACCTTAGATCCATGGAAAATCTATGGGGTATTGTGAAGAGGAAGATGCAATATGCCAGACCCAACAATGCAGAAGAGCTGAAAGCCACTATCAGAGCAACCTGGGCTCTCGTAACACCTGAGCAGTGCCACAGACTGATCGACTCCATGCCACGCCGCATTGCTGCAGTAATTCAGGGAAAAGGAGCTCCAACTAAGTATTGAGTGTTGTACATGCTCATACTTTTCATGTTCATACTTTTCAGTTGGCCAAGATTTCTAAAAATCATTTCTTTGTATTGGTCTTAAGTGATATTCTAATCTTCTGAGATACTGAATTTGGGATTTTCCTTAGTTGTCAGTTATAATCATCAAAATGAAAAGAAATAAACATTTGTAATATCAGTCTGTGTGTAATGAATGCATAAAATATACAAGTTGCACTTTTTGAATGGAATTAGTGAAATAAATCAACTTTATGATGATATTCTAATTATATAAATGAAATCCTTTGTTTTCTTCTGTTAGTACATATTTTAATAAGAATTGTATAAGTTTATGCCCACTTTCTATTTGCTCTTCCATGCACTCAAAGTTCTAGAGTTTTTTAAATGTTTCCATACCTGAAGTTGAAGAAGGCACTTAATTTCATGACAGAGTTTAATACATTTTGGCCAGATATATCAGTGATATATAATTTAAATAATATATATATATATAAGATAATTTTATATAGTCGCTCCTCAAAACAGTCAGGACAGCATGTTTTATGATTTTACTTGTGATGTTTGCAGGTCCTGCTCTCCTGTTCCCATGTATTTCACAAAGTAAGTCACCACAGATCCTTCCAACATCATGAACTGGCATAGAGGCTTTAATGACACCTTATAGAAATAAATTTGAGTTAGTAATTTAATTAATTTGTGCCACAAATTTCAGGTGTGTCTGAAGTCTTTTGAGAAGTTCTCAGGCAGGAAGAGCTGCCCGATGTGTAGGAAGGAGCAGTATGAGACAAGGGTGATCTATGACGGTGCGCGGCTCTATCGAGAAAAGTGTGCTCTCAGGTAAAGATGTAGAAGTTCATGAGGATGGACAATGTACATCCTTCTAAATAGCCAAATTACTATTTTCTTGTGTTTTGTTTTTCTCCTTTTTAAAAAAAAAAAAAAAAAAATCTCAGAATACAGGCTTTCTGGCGTGGCTACCTAGTTCGCAAATGGTACGGCAACATAAGGAAACACGTGCCTCCGAAAAACCAACAATTAAGACGAAGATTCTTTGAAAAAAAGGTAACATTAATTGAGACATTATGACAGTTTTAATGCTGACACTTCGTTTTGTTCTATACAATAGCATCTATCAAATAGGCCCTGTTTACATCTGATATTAAGATACGTTTTGGCCGATTGCATCACAAGTGGACAATGCTAAATACAGGTTCGAAATCATTTTGAGCTTGTCCACTTTTGACCACTTCCAGAGATGGTCGAAAAACGCTCCCCTCTGTTTCCCGTCATCTCCGGTCGTGTTCATATGTAAATTGCATGAGCTTATTTCGTCCATTGGATCAAAAGATCTGAAAAACCCCAAACATTAACCCGCACATAAACCCTCCCCTCGAAGAAATCAGGACAGAAGTCGTCAAAATTGGACAAAAGAGACAGATTAAAACACCAAGTGTAAACAAGAATGTGTCTCCCTCATCTGCTTGTAATCAGATTGACCAAAACGCATCTTAATACCAGGTGCAAACAGGGCCTTAGGTTACTATATCATTCACATATTTACAAAATTTTGAACTTTTCTTTTGCTTTTGGTAATTTTGTAATTTTTTATTGATTATTCAGCAAAATGAAAATCCAAATTAAAATAATTCTCGCAAATTATTTTTGTACAAGATCTGTGAGATTAGAAATTTAAGGTCAAACTGTTTTTTTTCCTTTCTTTTTTTTCTAACTCCTTTTTTATTTTCCATGGCAGTTTCATGCACCTTTTGACCCTTCAGAGTGAAGGATACTGATAGCAGGTGAAAGTGGTTTGAAGCTGTTGGTCAGGGACTTCACTGACACAGACGTCTGTTTCCGCAGCCCCCTCATTATCCCACACAGAAGTCCCCGTGCATTAGCCCTGGGAAAGCAAAGGTTGCCATCTAGTGAGGCAGCAACTGTCAAGTCTTGGCTATATGGTTCTGGAACTGACAGCAGTATTACAGACTCCAAGCAATACAAGCCATATTCTGAAACTGCTTCGAAGAACAGAGTGTTCTTATTTAAAAGCATACAAATACGTGCCCTGAACCCTGTGACAGCACTGTAGGTTTGGGTGTTGCCAAATGTATGAATATTTACACTTTTTTACATCTTTCTGCTTCTATGGACTCAGTAGTGTTTAGTTGTGATTGCTGAACAACTAATATCCAAATGCTCTCTTAGAAGGCAAGTCAGTTTTATGGCAGGAATGGCAGTCAGTTATGTAAATGTAGATCATTTTCCCTTCTATGAATTTAGCGAACAGCTTATCCAAAGTTAGCTAAATGTTTTTAAAAGGACGTTGAAATATGTTTTACACTTCAGCTTTTAGCTAGCAAATTACTTTTTTGTGGTTATTTTTGCTTGGTTTTTATGTATACTCAATTTATCTTTTACTATCATTATGAGGAGGGAATCATCTTTTATCTTACATTATATTAATTATGGTATTTTTTTACTTGTTTTAATGTGGAGTACTTGATGCTTAATGCAATTTTTGTAATATTGTAAAGCACGCATTTGCTGTATGGCAGGTGTTATTCAATTTAAGTTTAGAATTCTTCTCATTAAATCAACTTACATTGTTTTCAAGGTATACATTTGATTATTTTTTGTGTTCCCTAGGAATCAGACCCATCATTTTGGTGTTGCTAGTGCCATGATACAACATCAGCAAAATATTATGTGGATTATTTGGCGTGTAACGTGTGAATGAGTTAATGGTGTATTTCTAATGCTTGTCTGTGTTTCTCTGGACCTTTGGCAGGAAGCAGTTAACCAGCTACACAATATAGAACAAAAGAGAGAAAGAATGTAGTATGCTTATCACTTTGCTTTAAGATAGCTTTTCAATCAACTCGTCGCTCTTTTTTTCCCCTCAGGTACCTCACTAAGTCAACATATTAGAAAGTTAAATTGGTGACATTAAGATTGATTGTACCTGCCCTCTCTTTTGCTTGAATGTGAGGAGGCAGAGTTCACATTTCCAAGTGTTGTTTGTCCTTCTTTAGGAAGGTCTACGTTTGAACTCTGTGGAACGCTTAACGTCTGTTTAATTACTGCTCAAATACAGCTATAAAGAAACCACTGATGTCATTCGGTGCAATAGCCGCCACAGGATGTGTGTGTGTGTGTGTGTGTGTGTGTGTACCTGTGCATGCTTAATCTTGCAGGTCAATTTCTGGGATTGTCCAAAAAGTTTCCTTTATACATCCATTCATATTGCTATTGATTTGGCTGTTAACATTCTTTCACTGTCAGTATAAGATTCAGAATTGATTTACGTTATGATGTCTCGTCAAGTCTGACCAAAACCCATTTTCATGTCATTTATTTCCTTAATCAGTTTCAGGAGATTAACGACAGATTGGTGCAGTCATGCAGCACAGACGTGGACGCGTTCCTGAACGAAATTGATCGCTCGGTGGCCATGAGCCACGACATCCTGCGGCGCTTTGACGACAAGCACACAAGTGTTTCTGAAATGGAGGATAAGGACTGGCTGGAAGCTCAAGAGAAGGTTTGCGATAATGCTGCTGCTCCTTCACCTACACATGCAGACGGAGACTGAAATACCAGTGTACCTTTATAAAAGAGCAGCTCATCAATGCCTCTAATCCCTCTCTGCAGTTGCTCCTCGGTCCTGCCCTTAGCCCGACGTGCCGCCACCTGTCCCAGAGCGCTCGAGCCGCACTAACAGCACAGATGTTCCAATTCAACAGTATCAAACCCCCCATGAGATGATTGTTTACCTTGCTAATGAATGAGTGGAAATAATCCACTGTGTTTACTAAAAAACACAAGCTGTGCGGATAATGCACGCCTAGCCTTTCATTACATGCGAGCTGAAGAAAAGCTTTGGCATTTCAGTGGGCCTCATTGTTATTGTGTTGAGGCAGCCAATGGCGGTGATCCACTAAAAAAAGGAAACGCTCATTTTTTATCTTCTGGATGAGAGGTCGGGCAGATAGACTCAAACCTAGAGTTAGCAGAGTTCAAGTCAGAACTAACCCATTCCCACCCAGACAAACAGAACGAACAATTATGAAACGTTCTTCTGAGAAGCAATTGGCCTTCACTGAATAAAGGAAGCTGACAGTCAGTTAATGATTATGGCTGCACACCTACCTTCTGTTAGACTCAACTGAATTTCAACTGTGATACGAGCTGCACGCAGCGGTCATAAATCTGCTAATCATTTTCCCCTGATAATGTAACAGGAAAACACTCTCACGGACCGAGGCGTGTGTCTGTTCATGACTGTGACACGAAACATCAGCATTTCAGAGGCCGAGAAAACAAATGTTTGAAACTAAAATTAACTCAAGGGAATAATAGAAGAATTTAGTTTGAAGTTTTTTTTTTTTTCCATTACATTAAAAGTAGTCTCTTATGCTCACCAAGGCTGCATTTCAAAATACAGTAAAACTGCAATACTATAAAATCTGAATTTTCACCGTCATTACTCCAGTGTCACATGATCTTTCAGAAATCACTCTGATATGTTGATGATTCACTGCTCAACATTTCTTCTTATTATTTCTTTTTATTATCAATGTTGAAAACGGTTGTGTTGCTTAATTTTTTTGTGAATGCTTTTAAAACTTTTATTCAGGAAGGACATATTAAAGTGATAAAAAGTGACAGTAAATACATTTGTAATGTTACAAAAGGTTTATAGAAACTTTTTCAACATTGAAAATATTAAAAACCATTATTAATAAGGAAGTACCTTATTATAGTAAATCAATAACAATCGAGTAGCAAATCAGCGAATTAGAATGATTTCTGAATGATCATGAAACTAAAGCTGAAGTAATGATGTTATATATATATATATATATATATGTATACACTACCGTTCAAAAGTTTGGAATAATTTAGAGTTATAACATAAAATATTCTTATAATTTAAAATAACGATTTTCTATTTTAATATATTTAAAATATAATTTATTCCTGATGATAGCTATATTTTTCAACATCATTACTTCAGTCACCAGTGTCATGATCATTCAGAAATCATTCTAATATGCTGATTATATGCTTTTATATATACTTGTCTCACATTTAACCAGGGGACATCTAGAACATCGACATCTAGAGCACGTTACAGTCAGTTTCATTTAGTCTCAAACACTAGAATGAATAAAAGTAATAGTCACTTTGAATTTTCAGTTAGTAATAATGAAATATGTAAATGGATATGGGTCAAAAAACGTGCGATCAACAGATGCGTATCAGCAATTTGGATCATCTTTGTATCTGAATAGCAACTGATTCAACTGCACCTACTAATGGTCAGTGTCATAGTGGCGCCTTACCAGCATAAATCATTGCATTTTGAATGGTTATAGTCTCTGGAACATCAAGAATTAACCACATTTGATGGGTAGTCCACAATTTTATCCTATTAGACTATTCGTCAAATTTGCAAATGGATACTGTATAATGAATATTATGAATATTATGACATTTTAGGACCTCATTGAAAGCAACTGAATGGGTATATACACTATGCATTGTAAGCATTATCAGTGTAATTCTCACTTAAATCATTAGCAGGCAGCATTACTGTATGTTCTCACATGATTACTCACTGATAATGTTTTCCACTGGGGAGTTCTTTCCTGGTATTGAAATTACTTTTTTGAATTACAAAATCACCTAAAAATTGACTCTACAAATGATTTTTTTTCTTGGTTCCACTAGGCTGTCCAGCGAGGGGTTCAGGACTGCGCCATTTGTCTGAACTGCTTAAGCTCACACAATGGCTCATCGAAGAAAGACAGAAACATCCTATTATTATCCTGTTCCCATATCTTCCACGAACCCTGTCTGCAGGCCTTTGAGCTTTTCTGCCAGGAGGTGAAACCCAAATGTCCTCTCTGCAGGTCACACTACGCTAAAATGCTTGTTTCTAATTGAAGCACACTATATTTAATACGTAGTCCTCCTGAAATTCGTGTATTTACTTAATGAGACAAATTAAACTTTCCCCACATCACACTTAAAATCTGAATTTCTGGTTTTACATCATGATTACAGTCCCACAAAAAAAGTCAAAAGCCAAACTTTATTGTAAACTGAAATTAAATACAAAATAAACTAAAGAGAATCGGAACATTTTGCTTCACGAACATATGCAATTGAACACTAATGGGAGAAAAAAACATTCTGAAAATACATTCGCACATGTAAAAGAAGCAACAGGCAAAAAAAGAGACTTAATGAGAATTAATGTTTCCCTTAGTGTTTAAGATGAGAATTCAAATGAGACCAGACTTTGAACACTGTAGACATTTAACCCATGATGAACAAACAAGCTTTTTCAGTGTGTAGAGGCGAAATTAAACGGACTGATGAACTGAAAATACCACAGAATCCTTGACTTGGTAAAGTTTTGTAGCTCCTGTAAGAACAATGCTGTACAGACGATGGGAGGAAGATTAGAAAGAGAATGCACAACTGAAGCAGAAAGACAGAATTTGGAATGAAGAGGCTTCTGTTTCTTTCACAGTTAATTCTAGTAGATCACTGCAAATGCCTCTGTTTTGAGAAACCCAACACACCCACTGAACTGACACATGAGTTTTTGTGCTGCATAAAGTAGGACCAGGTGTGAAGCCTGGCACAGCAACATCCCTCAAAAAGCCAATTAAATGAAAACTAAAGAGTAGATTTTTGCATTTTGTCCACAGACAGTATTGGTAGTTATTTATGACACAAGATGTTCTGGCATTACAAACTGCACAGACAAAACTTAACTTAAAAGTTTGATACAAAACACACACAGAGAGAGACATACACAAATGACGAAAAAAAAACATTCAAAAAAAGCTTACTTCAATGACAATTATTGACATAATACGCTTCCCCAGATATTTCTTACAAAATATTCTTTGTGCAAATCAACAGGAAGAAAAGGTATTTTACAAGTAACTCAGTTAAATCCATGACGATAAAAATAATGCATCATATTGAACCACAGAACCCACTGAGGTGTCAATTTAAAAAATGACCTTTTCACAGGCTTTGAATTCAGTGTCCCTCATGCGATTCCTTCAACTTTGCAGAAAAAAATCAAACCTATTTCTAAAAATGATTTCTGCCCAAACATTAATATTCCACATCAGTGCCTTGACAGGTTCTTTTGCCTTTGGCCAGTTTGTGTTAAAAGACCCACCCTGTCGTTTTGGTATGCTATGTTATTGACAATCACAAGAGGGATTCACAGTGAATTAGTCAATAAAAAGGTACACACACTAACAATCTGTCTCACTCTTTCACTCATTTGCACATCTCACACATGCACGGCTCGTCTCCTCAATACCAGACAACAGGAGACAAAAACGAAAAAAGCCTAGAAAGCCTGTTTAAGGCATCAGGTGTCTTTTGTTTGTTTTCGTTTTGTTTTTTTACAATAAAATGCTGAGAGACTATTTGTCTGGCCTTTTCCACAAAAAGCATAGTATGAATGAGGCTCGAGGGCCTGTTTCATATCTACATTCTACAAAAATAAAAAGAGGAAATATACTGTATATACATGTAAATACATCATTTATATTAATACGAGGCTTGCCACATGATGTCTAAGTAGCTTTACATCAAACCTTATGAGAGAGATGTCAGGAATGGCCTGTTGGTTTTGTCGTCAGAATGGGAATGTTTGGAAACAATACAGAACATATTGTACAATAAATGTGTGATCAGTAACATTTAAACCAACTAAAAATGAATGTAAAAAAAAAAAGTTTCTATGACACTGCATTTCGTAGCTACAAAGGAGACCCTTCAAAATGTTGTGCTGCTTCTTACATGTGTAACGACAACTGCCTCAGCTCGGACTTCACATTCATTTCACCACACAATGTAACAGACTGCTGTGGCTCTGCAGTCCTGTTTTCACAGCCTTCATATACAAGACTCTACATAATGTAAGAGTGTAACCTCTAATCTGCCTACGCCAGTAATTCACTAGACCAAACAGGCTAAGTTGGCCTAAAATCCAGCAGGAGAGCGAGTGGAAAAACATTTATATTCATGGATATAATCTGCCATCTGCAAAAAGCAAAGCAGCTTCAGGACGTACACACTGGATGAAATGTTTTGCTAGTGAAGCTGAAATAAGACAAACAAGCTCTGCAGCAATAACCCCGTACAACGGATGTAATTTACTGGTTATATGCTCTCCCGCCAAGGGAAAAAAGACCCAATCAGTTTGTGTAGTACATGCAGCATAGCATAATATCAAAAGTGGAGGAAGTAGCAGCAGATTTAAGAACAGGAACAGGAAGCTTAATCCCAAGATTGTGCCTCACCTTCTCCCAAGTATTTGGTGCATTTTTACTACTATGATAACAGAGAGCATTTCTCTGCTGTCATTTCATTTTTGTTGCTTCCCTAATTCTAGACTATGGTACACTACAATCCATTAAATGTGTTAAAAAATTGAGGTGATATTACCGAGAGTGAGTGGCAGGTCGCAACATTCCTAAACACAATCTGCCGCAACCAATTCAAGTAAACACAATAACATATTAAGCTGGTTGTTGGTAGTGACTCAAACCCATAATGTCCAACTCTGAACTTTGCCTACCGATGGAAACGAGCAGTTGCAGTGCAAATAGAAATTTGGCAGGTAGGCTCCTCCACTGGTAGTAACATTCCAATACTACCCAGAATATGCCAACATTTTGAGTAAGGCACATGTTTGGGGAGTTTCCTTTTCAATTCCCATTACTTAATTCTGTCGCATCCAACAAACCTGAATTGTCACAGTACAGCGTGAGGAAACTAAAACCAATGCTTCCTCATTTATAATTGATCATCTTATAAATAATAATTGATCATGTATGCATAATTGAATGTAAACATATTCAATGGCAGACACAGAAAAGCAAGCTTTCAGATTACAAAACTTACTAAGTCTAAGGAAGAGAGAGATACGGACAATTTTGATCAATCAAACAAACAGACTTTCAGAATATTGGGCCATCACATTTTGCTTGTAAATTATCATGAACGGACTTTGTAATGTGCGTCATTTTCATTCGAATCAGTCAATTTGGTATCAAAACATTTGAAACTATATAAATGTTTAATAACACTCACTGCAGCAAATTCTTTCCTAGTGCAAATTTCAAAGCTCTGCAATTCTTAAGGGAATATAGTTTCTATCATTAGTCCAACGATTACATTTAATAATGGTGTCTCTCGTGTCAATATCAAAAAAGTTCATATTTCATGTGTGCGCCGTTTTTACATGAGCTGCTTTTGTGGCCTAAACCTGCTTCGTGTTAAAAGTTCCATTTAGCTTTACAAAATACTGATCAACAAGGGCACACAATCTACAATAATTTAAGAGGAAAATGATATGCCCTAAATGAAACTAGTGCACGTTTCAATGCATGTGAAATTAAATCAGCTTGGCAAACAGCTTAATAGTTCAACTAATCAAAGAGAAATTATAGATAATAATAATAATAATACTCCATAGAAGGGTGCTGTCAAGAGGCCATTTAGATGTGGAGGTCAGCAAAAAAACTAACCAAAACAAAAAAAAACTTCCTTTTCTCACTTGAAATGAAAGCATTTACAAACATTGGTAATCAAAATGAAATCACTGTGAATCTTGTTTCAGATGGAAGCATTCTACAGTGAGTTTCAGTGGCATTGACTGCTCAGATGAGGTGATGGACGTATTCTACACTAACACTTCAACTGACACTAGAAGCATCTCACATTAACATCTATTCTTAATTATAATCCCTTTTCTGTGTTTTTTTTTAGCCTTTGATGCTCTCTGACTGTATATTACTAAACTATTATAATGAAAAAGACAACTGTATACACATACATGTGTTTCTGTGAGAATGTCCTGATGATTTTTCTCTCAGAGAGTTTTCTGGTGTCCGTTGACAGCATGTTTCCCTGACTCTGCATCCGTTGTGCTGTTTGACAGATTCAATTTATCCAGACCTGAAACCAAAATTTTGTTTTTGACAGATTTAGATTTTATCTCTTCTCTCTCGCTCTCTCACACATAGACAAACTAGCATTTTAAATCCCATAACTACAGTATGCATCATCATCAGTGGATTGCTCTGAATACATACCGACAGAGACATTAGTAGTACAAAAGAGACAAAGAAAAATGTAGAGAAAAGGAATGAGGGAAATGTAGAACAGAAAGAAATTTGAAGGTTAAGCCAAGATGTAAGAAACTTACCAAGGGCTTTGAGGAGTTCTTCTCGCACAGCAGACGTGAATTTCCGGATCAAACACAATGTGGTTACCACAGCAAACAGAAGATTGTACGAAAGTACGATGTAAAAATTTCCAAGCCAATTAAATCGTCCGAAATCACCCAGGAGATCAAACCTTGTTATTCCTGCAGAAGGTAAGACACAAGAAATCTATGTGAGACATAAAATGGTTCTCAGATTCTCTATTTTTTACAGTATTTAACTGCCCCTTTCCTATAATCAACAAATGCAAAAACAAAAGGGCTGCTGAACAGCAGAACAGACCATTTTACATTCATTCCCTCTTAATAATCCTGTACTAAACCAATTGGCGATCTGCCCAATCAGAACCTCAAATCCGCCATTTTGTCTGACAAAGCAGTCAGGGAAGTTAGTAGATTAACGTTGGTGAACTTGAACTTGAAAAATTGTGAGTATTCACGTCTGTCATGAAGAGATGATCGGTTCACAAGCCACTTGAAGGAGCTACAGCGATCTGTCACGACACATTAAAGAGACACTATATGGTATTTCTTTTTTAAATTTCTGTAAAAAATTCATTACAAGAATTTAAATATGAAACTGTTTCATATCAAAAGTAACCTGCTCTGTCTTGTCTGTCGACGTGTTGTCAGTGTCCTCTCTGCTAGCGTGAGCGCGCATGACTTGTCAGACATAGCAACAGTAACTAAAGGGGGTCTTTTTGAAGGGTCAATTATAGGGTACAAAGGGGCTAAAGGCGCACCGGGTAAAAGGCACATTTGATTATATTCTCCTCTAAACCACTAGATGGCCCAAAACTTGCTGCAGCACTTTCCAAAACATCCACTTTTCAACATGCAATTGGAAATTTGGCTGATTCTTGATTTTGTCGTGGAAAGCAGCACAAAGTTGATTCTGTTCTAATTTGATCTAATATTTGAGGTTTTTAAAAATGTTGTAGATTAAGTAGCAAAGAATCGCTGAAATTATTGATTTTGAAACAACGGTCTTGTTAATAAGTTTCAGTTTTGTACAAGGTAATTAAAGCAACAGTTTTTCAATTTTGGAAGAATATGTAAAAGTATGGTAAATGGGGTAAAAGACACTCCTATTGGGGCAAAAGGCACAATAATTAACATGATAATAAATAGCTGGCTGACTTTCGAATCAATACTGTGTTTTTTTTCCCCATGCTGCTGGGCCTTTTACTCCATATGTGGGGTAAAAGGCCCACCTTGCCACCTTTAAAAACCCACAATTCTCAAATTAATAGTATTTTTTCTGAATTAACAGATTATAAAACAAAACACACATGCACAAGATTACCTCATCAAAAAACCATCAGTGAAATGACAACATAAACTCATGATGAACTATAGGTACCATAATTGTTTATTTGGGTGGGAGATTCTTAAAAGGATTTGGCATTTTAAACACTGTTAATGTCTCAAGCATGAATAAAAGAATTGAAAAAAAGGGGGAGATGTAGGGTTGGAAAGAAAGGACTGAAAGAGCAGGTGAGGGCTCATAATGAAGAAATGATAAAAAAGAAGGCAATTCTGAAAGACACTTAAAGGACTACAGCTCCATCTTAATCAGATAACAACACCTAAGGTAAGTCTGCCATTTACCATCTGCTCACATATTTCAGTCAGAATGAAGGTTGTTTATTGAAAAACGCATTCTTTCTGAAACAAAGCGGACAGGTTAAACTCTGCTGTTTTATTTGACTAAATGATCCATAGCCACAGGGTGCACAATCAAATGACATGTATTTGTACAGTATAAAAGAGTATTATGTTGCCAAGTTTCCAAACAAGTGATTTCTCTTTGCTAAACCATACTGAATACAGCATGTGCAGTGTGACATGAATTAACTCAGGACATCACTTTATCACTTCAGACTGCATGGATGCAAACCTGATCAAATAAGGCAAGAAGAAAAATAGTGTATTCATTATAAGAATGATTTGAACAAAATATTTGTTTTACAAAATGATTTAGAAGACTTCCTGAAAAAGACAGGATTTTTTAAATAATGTATAAAATATACTTGCGTTTAATTTTCTAATTTTCAAACAAATTCATTCCACCCAAAAGTTTGTCTGAATACAGCTCAATTATACTTAGACTGAAAAAATTAATAAATAAATTAAAAAAAACAAAATGTTGAACGTAAAATCAACTAGCTTCATGTTTCAGAAACCTTCATCATGGCTTTTCCTGTTGGGCATGATTTTTTTCTCTTTTCTCTCCTGCTTTTGGGTGCTCCTTTAAATACCATTATAACTCAACCTTTTTCTGGACTACCTCTAAATAAAACATTGCGCACAACAGGCTGACTCCTGAGGATAACTTAAAACAACTTCAATGTTTCCCATTCAAAATCTAAAGCATCATCAGAAAAAGCACAAGTTGAAAGTGGTAAAACAGGGTCAAGTTTTCAGAAAGAAAAAAAAAAAAACCTGCATGAGGTAATATAAAGAAATAAATTAAATTTGTTTGAAAGCACTTCTGGATTTAATGAAAGCTTAATGGGGGCAAAGACCAATTTCTGTACTTTAAACTGCATGTTTAAAGGCAACTGTAAAGAGAGTAACATTTAAAATGAGAAAATATAAACAGGAGATATCCAATTACTTGATAATCACTTGGATAATGTAGATTTGCTGTAGAAGTAAACTTATTCTCAAAAAGGTTTCTCTTGTGCATGTCTGATTTTTGACTGCAGTCACATTCACATAATTATCCTGAATAATAATAATTGCATACAATCTAATATTTTTTATAGTCCATCACATACAATAAGTTCTATAAGTAGAGATGCACTGAAATTTTTGTCCGACACAGCTATGCTCTGTTGCTACAACAGACAAGCTACAACAGTTAAACATGTCAGATATTAATTTTTAGACTTTAATTGGTATATGTTTTCTTAAATTTAAATTTTAGTAGCCTCTGCTGTTTTCTGTTGATCACTAAACATTTGAAGTGTGCCTGCCATCCAATAAATCACAAAAAGCTTTTGTGCCTAGTTACTTTTAATATGAAGCAAAGTCTAAAATTTTGTCAATTTAAATTACGAAATTTAAACTAAATGTTGTTTTGGTGTTCTTTAATACGGAGTGACTGATCACTCTAGCTGCATAAGATCAAGTGGCATCATGGATCAAGCGCACGTGAACCAATCACCACATCTCCTCTTTACTACTAGTTACAGCATAACATAAACATGGGTGAACACCAGAGGGTATGTTTGAAAGAAACATTACAGCTTTTTTTTTTTTCAAGCTAACTAATGGGTTTATGGACATTGTAGGCAACAATGTCAATTAACATTACATTTACCTCAAGAAAGCTATTTAATGTCCATAAACTCAGTCAGCTATTTAAAAAAAAAAAAGTTAAAAACCAAAAAGTTGATTTATTCCACTAATTCCATTCCTAATTCCAAGTGAAACTTGTATATTACATTCATTCATTACACACAGAGTGATATATTTCAAATGTTTTTCTTTTCATTTTGATGATTATTTATGACAACTATGGAAAATCCCAAATTCAGTATCTCAGTATCATGCTATTAAACTGCACTCTCTTGCTCATGTGTAAAAGATTTATTTAGCAAAGGTCTCTTTATAGGAACCCTTTGTAATGACAGTGAAATAAAGAAACCCAAGTAACCTACTCCTCGGGATTACAAAAAGAAAGAAATAAGAGTTAAATATCTAGATTAAAAAGACATTTAAAAAGAGTGTGTTAGGGTGAAAGTTGTTAACTGTCCGTGTAAAAATCAGTGTCACACAAGTCAGTTTGCCTTTCCCACATTTTCAACAGGCTCCTCCTATATACAGTGGGTGCAGAAAGTTTTCAGACCCCCTTAAATTTTTCACACTGTTACATTGCAGCCATTTGCTAAAATCCTTTAAGTTCATTTATTTTCTTCATTAATGTACACACAGCGCCCCATATTGACAGAAAAACACAGAATTCTTGACATTTTTACAGATTTATTAAAAAAGAAAAACTAAAATATCACATGGTCCTAAGTATTCAGACCCTTTGCTGTGACACTCATATATTTAACTTGGGCGCTGTCCATTTCTTCTGATCATCCTTGAGATGGTTCTACACCTTCATTTGAGTCCAGCTGTGTTTGATTGTACTGATTGGACTTGATTAGGGAAGCCACACACCTGTCTATATAAGACCTTACAGCTCACAGTGCATGTCAGAGCAAATGAGAATCATGAGGTCAAAGAAACTGCCTGAAGAGCTCAGAGACAGAATTGTGGCAAGGCACAGATCTGGCCATGGTTACAAAAACATTTCTGCTGCACTTAAGGTTCCTAAGAGCACAGTGGCCTCCATAATCCTTCAATGGAAGACGTTTGGGAGGACCAGAACCCTTCCTAGAGCTGGCAGTCCGGCCAAACTGAGCTATCGGCCAGAGATGCAGTTGGGAGATGGGAGAAAGTTGTAGAAAGTCAACCAATCACTGACAATTTATGGCAGAGTGGAACGACGGAAGCCTCTTCTCAGTGCAAGACACATGAAAGCCCGCATGGAGTTTGCTAAAAAAAACACCTGAAGGACTCCAAGATGGTGAGAAATAAGATTCTCTGGTCTGATGAGACCAAGATAGAACTTTTTGGCCTTAATTCTAAGCAGTATGTGTGGAGAAAACCAGGCACTCCTCATCACCTGTCCAATACAATCCGAACAGTGAAGCATGGTGGTGACAGCATCATGCTGTGGGGGAGTTTTTCAGCTGTAGAGACAGGAGGACTGGTTGCAATCGAGGGAAGGATGAATGCGGGCAAGTACAGGGATATCCTGGACGAAAACCTTCTCCAGAGTTCTCAGGACCTCAGACTGGGCCGAAGGTTTACCTTCCAACAAGACAATGACCCTAAGCACACAGCTAAAATAACGAAGGAGTGGCTTCAACAACAACTTGAGCATCTCTGGAGAGACCTAAAAATGGCTGTCCACCAACATTTACCATCCAACCTGACAGAACTGGAGAGGATCAGCAAGGAGGAATGGCAGAGGATGTTTTTCTGTCAATATGGGGTGCTGTGTGTACATTGAGGAAAAAAATTTAAACTATATATATAAAAGGCACGTACGTCTGGTTTACTATCCTTGTGGGGACTCTACATAGACCTAATGGTTTTTATACTGCACAACCTGTATATTCTATCCTCTAAACCTAAACTTCTACCTATCACAGAAAACTCTCTTATTTCTCAATGGGGACCTCCATTTAGTTTGTTTCACTATTAGTTTCTCTATTAGTGAGGACATCTCACAGACTTCCATAGTTTTTATATCTGAGTAGTGACTTTTTTTTTTTTTATTGCCCAACCCGACCCCAACCCCTAAACAGAACCCTCACAGAAAAATATAGTGTGCAAAACACTATATTTAAATATAAACATTTAGCCAATTTATTATTATTATTTATCTCTTTACAAAACATATTTCACTATATTAGCCAAGATATTTTTGAATAGTAAGGACATTTTGGACCTTACAAGTACACACACACACACACACACATTTGAATATTTCTGAAGGAAAGTCTGTTTAAGACTATATTAACAAACTTGATGAAATTATTTGGTTAAAAAAATTTTTTTTTTTTTTAAAAACTCTACTTTATGCAACCTTTCCTTTCATCTATTCAATGCAGCACAGCAGAAATGTTGATATTTTTCTGAAGCTCCCAATGAGTCAGTGTACTTACTAACACACACACACGGCTATTTGAACAGCTGTCTCTGTAGCTTGCCATGTTGTTTATAGCAGCTATTGTGATGGCTGCTTGTCTGTCCTTTTTCTCACTCCATTATTGTGTAAAATCACTATGGCAAATCATGCTGGAATGTAACTTGTTAAATCTTAGAGTAAATGAGTTTCCAGGTACAGTGCATCTGGAAAGTATTCACAGCACTTCACTTTTTACACATTTTGTTATGTTACAGCCTTATTCCAAAAGGGATTATTATTTTCCTCAACATTCTACAAACAATACCCTATAATGACAAACTGAAAGAAGATTGTTTGAAATCTTTGCAAATTTATAAAAAAATAAATAAATAAATAAATAAAAAAATCACATGTACATATGTATTCACAGCCTTTGCCATGACTCTCAAATTTGAGCATCCTGTTTCCACTGATCATTCTTGAGATGTTTCTACAACTTGGAGTCCACCTGTGATAAATTCAGTTGATTGGACATTATTTGAAAAGGCACACACCTGATTATCTAAGGTCCCACAGTTAACAGTGCATGTCAGAGCACAAACCAAGCTATGAAGTCCAAGGAATTGTCTATAGACCTCCAAGACAGGATTGAATCGAGGTACAGATCTGGGGAAGGGTGCAGAAAAATTTCTGCAGCATTGAAGGTTGTAATGAGCACATCATCCGTAAATGAAAAAAGTTTGGAACCACCAGGACTTTTCCTACAGTGGGAAAGACTGAACTCTTTGGCCTCAATAGCAAGCGTCATGTCTGGAGGAAACCAGGCACCATTCATCACCCGGCCTATACACTGCCTACAGTGAATCATGGTGGTGGCAGCATCGTGATGTGGGGATGTTTTTCAGCGGCAGGAACTGGGAGACTAGTCAGGATCGAGGCAAAGATGAATGCAGCAATGTACAGAGACATCCTTGATGAAAACCTGCTCCAGAGCGCTCTGGACCTCAGACGGGGCAAAGGTTCATCTTCCAACAGGACAACAACCCTAAAAACACAGCCAAGATAACAAAGGAGTGGCTACGGGACAACTCTGTGAATGTCCTTGAATGGTCCAGCCAGAGCCTAGACTTGAATCCGATTGAACATCTCCAGAGAGATCTGAAAGTGGCCATGCAGCGACGCTCCTCATCCAACCTGATGGAGCTTGAGAGGTCCTGCAAAGAAGAATGGGTGAAACTGCCCCAAAATAGGTGTGCCAAGCTTGCAGCATCATACTCAAAGAGACGTGAGGCTCTAATTGGTGCCAAAGGTGCTTCAACAAAGTATTGAGCAAAGGGTGTAAATACATTTAATTTAATTTTCATTTTCATCATTTTTTATTTAAATAAATTTGCAAAGATTTCAAACAAACTTCTTTCACATTGTCATTATGGGGTATTGTTTGTAGAATTTTGCAGAAAAATAACGAATTTAATCCCTTTTGGAATAAGGCTGGAACATAACAAAATGTGGAAAAAGTGAAGCACTGTGAATACTGTACAGATGCACTGTATGTGTATACATGAATGCAGCTGGAAAATGTATAAAAATGGTAGTATCCAAAAACAAACAAACATTAAATGGTATTAAAAGATTAAAAATACAGATGCTTATGAAAGCTAGTGGATACAAGCAGGCCAGGAAGACCTTACCAAGTGTTCGGGACATGACAGGCAAGGCCGAGCTCAGCACTAGAATGGATACACAGCAACCAATGATCTACAATAAAAGGAAAAACAAGACTAAGAAACATTTCCATCATTCCAAATTAAATACAAAATGACAAAAGATTCCATAGTCAATGGCTTTAGTCAAAAAACAAAAACAAATGCACCATATCCAAATTTTCAGCAAAATAATAATAAAAATGGTAAGGTTACACTTTCTTTTAAGGTGTCCTTATTATAGTGTAATTATATATTTAAGTACATGGGTAATATTAATTATCAACATGTACTTACTATTGGGTAGGGTTAGGAATAGGGTTCGGTTTACAGTTCGATACATGTAATTATGCAAAATTTACTGATATTTTTACAGTTTTACATGTAACACATTTAACAAGGACACTCTAAGATAAAGTGTTACAAACTGTTAAATAAAAGTCCATGCAATAATTGTGAGGTTTGGCCATTTTTTTTATTAAGATGCTGAAAAATATATTTAGGTATTCAAACTTGTTTAGAGAATGACATGAACAATGAACTGTTTGTGAATATTTTATTCTTGTGTGACATTTAGTCGTATCTGACTAAGTGTCAACAGCCCATAAAACTGAAGCAGTGCTGCAGATCCTACCGTTGTCATGGTTGTGTCGTCCTTTCTGGGAGTGAGCTCCTGAAAGATGCGAAGGCTATAAAAGCCAACCACAGATGAGACCATCAGATAACTGTTGGAGAGTTAAGACTAACACAGTTGTTGCTTGTCAAACCCTTCACAAGCATTTCAGTCAAGAACACACTCATAACAATCATAAGCAAACAACTTTCAGACTCTTCACTAAACACACACAATCTGTGATCAAACATTAGACTGGAGCTTATGCAGCATTTGAGAATCACACGCAGCAAAGGATACAACATGAGAATGATTTCAATAACCGCCTGGGCAACTCCAAATGTGGATAAAGAGGCATTGCCAATATCTCTCTCCTGCCAAAACAAACAGTTACTGTCAAAGGTTATTTCATAAATTAATTTCCCCATATAAAATTTGGTTTCAGAACATCATCATTTTTTGTTAGTATCTCTTAAGCGCCAGCTTAGGTTCTGGACTGAGGCAATATTCTTACATGGAGTAACTGCATGTAGCGGACGTGTTTTAGCGACATGCCCAACGCAAAGGCTCCTGTTACAACTGAAGCTGTGTAATCTAAATAAGACTACAGTGTTGACACCTCAGTGCTTCAGGCAGTGTGGGCAGAAAAAAGCGGCACAAATATTTGGAGCTGTTCTGAGTGAATGCTATTATGAAGAAATAAAACATATAAAGCTCAGATTAGCGAAGTTTCCCTCTCACCAATGAGGACAGACAGAGTGAAATTGGCGAAGAAATGAATGGAAGCAGATGAAAGAAATCTTTTTAAATTCGCCGCTGCTCACACACGCATAAAATGTGAGCAGGTGTTCAAACAACAAAAAAAAAAAGAAAGAAAGACAGACAGAAAAAGGCAGTGGTGCTCTTACACTAAGAGGCTGCACTCAATGAATGGCTGCCAAAAATTAGGAGAAAAATGTGGAGAAAAAGAAACCAATACAAAACTAAGAAACTAATACATAAAACAAATGCGCTGGCAAACAAAGTTTTTCAATCTGAAGCCTTTAATATCTTTTGAAGTCATTGATGTGATCTAAAGGTTTGGATTGGAATTATTACAATAAAAGCCAACATTTATTTGACATAATTTATCAATGTAAAACAATCTTAGTCTGGGCATGACGAGTAAAAAAAAAACAAAAAAATCAATCATCAGTCTCACTCTAATGATGTGCATTTGACAGTAGACCAATTCAAAATCAACAGAGCATATAAAAATATTTATGATGATCTTTCTAACTGGATTAGATAAAACCTGAGCCAGATTTTATAATGTCAGTCTTGCTTGTTGTTACTGAAGACAGGATTGAAGAAAGTTTACATGTGATTGAAAAACCAGAGAAGCTCAACTAAACACTTGCTTGTAAAATATCAAACACTCGCTTTACATTACTGAATCATCCAAGGAAGTTAACTTGTAGTTAATGTGAAATGAGACCAAAATAGGTCATGTGATCAAACATAACCTATGTGTGTGTGTGTGTGTGTGTGACCTACCTGACATATTTTGTTATTTTCACTTGTTTGCACACTTGAAATATCAGTAATTTTCAGCAGCTGTTATGAGTATGATAAGTTTTGGTAATAAAATAAACATTTTCTTATTTGTAGATGAATACATATTAAGTGTCTGCTCGGCTATTCATAATGATGTCAGACAGAGCTGTAACAAGTTTAAGTTACAAGTTTATCTGTGTGTCTAGTACATTATAGGTCCAACTAAAAAAAGCAACAAATTCAACAAACATTCATCGATCAGTATTTTTTACTTTTAATACTTTAGTACAATAAAAATCAAGTACTTTTGTAGTTTTATTCAAGTAAAATAGAAAAGAAGTACTTGATACTTTTACTGGAATAATATTTTATTAGGGTATCTGTACTTTTACTCAAGTACATTGTCCACCACCAATATGTAGTAGAGCTGCATGATTAATCATTAAAGGGGTCATGAACTGCATATTTATTTTTTCATATTGTTTCCTGAGGTGAACTTATAATGTTAGTGTGATTTGTACACCAAAAAATTATTTTTCTACCCTGATTTTAGCAATTTGGTCCGAATACTCTCATTGAAGAGGTATGTCTGCTGTGAGATTGAAAACACCCACTGCTGTGATTGGCTGACATGTTTGCATATGAAATAAGTCTTAAGGCCGGGATACACCAACCCGACGTCAAAAAACTAGCGGCAACGAAAGCCGATGGTGTTGTCGCCTCATGTAGGCTGCGTCGGGGGGAAAATATGTGCTTGAACACACCGAAAAAACTTCAGCCGACTGTCAACTAGCGTGCGCCTTCGGCGCCTATGTATAAAGGAGATAACTGTCTATTTAAGCAGATATATTTGTCATTCAAAAAGGGAAAGAGAATCTAAGACTGCAAGTATAGAAACCATAAACAAAGCAGCGCTTGCTTACCATTTTGAATATCAGTCATGCTCGTCACTTTCTTTATTCCACTCCGCTCATGTTTTTAAGAAAATATTCGTGCATTCGAATGCTCAGGTGAGATGACGTGAAATTAGAACAACCTTCTGTGCCGTCATGACTTATTTGCTTGCTTTGAATAACTTTTGCTTATATTCTCGTGAACTGGCTCGTTTGCTATACTGAACAGCCAATCAGAGTTCAACATTCAACATGTCGAATCGGCCGAAAAAAGCCGCCGAGGACCAACTTCAGCCGACGGTGCGGAACACACTGAGAAAACTTAGTCGTCCGATGAACAAAAACTGCCCGACGGCAGACCGTCGGCTTGGTGTGTTCCGGGCTTTACATGTGGAACTGGGGCTGCCAGCCAGTTAGGGGTTGAACCCCCACTACGAAACGGTTTTACTATTAGGGCCTGCAGCTGTCGAAAAGTGTTGATTATAGTACCATATTTAGGTCTACTCCAGTGGAATGAAAGCTTGCAGCGTTGTAGATGACCGACTATGTGATGGCAGTGATCATGTCATTAGAACTTGGTTTCTGCACTCTCACAAATCCTTCTATCATTAATAACAGTGCAAATACTGTGTAAATACAGTTTGAGATTCAAAACAGGAGTCCAGATAAATGTTGTTTGACTGACAGCTTCAGGCATTATTCCCAATTTAAAATCGATTTAAAAACGCATTAATACTCAGTACATCTCAAGTGAGCAATAGTGACCACGTAATAAAAACAGTTACTCACACTTGGTGCGTCATTAGCATCAGATCTAATAAAGTCGAAACAGCATCGTCTTTTAGTTTCAATTTTGCTGAAAATCTTGAGTTCTGAAAGTTAGAGTATGTTTTATAGAAGACTGATATATTATATGTCAAAAGATTACAGGAAATTTTATTTTACAGTTCATGATCCCTTTAAAAGATTGTGATCTCAATTCAAACACCCATACAATCTTTTAGTATTCGTAATTGACGATTCACCTATGTCTATTAAATCTTTGACAAGTACGATCACAGCAAATATTCAAATCTGCATTGGCACTGCTGCTGAACCAGAGAGAGCAGTTGTCATGTAAAGGGATGAAACAGCTCCACAAACAGTCTTTTCAATTACACCAGGACTCCCAGGTAAAAGAGATATTGTATCTCATTGGTACCTTTCTGGTTAAATAAATAAATAAATAAATCAAAGAAGTACTGAGATAAAAGTTTACAGTTTGGATATAATCTCTGATGTCTACGCTAGTGATCAAAATAGAGTAAATCATCTTTTGAAAGTAACTTAAGGCGTCAAATAAATTGTCAATTATATCATTACACCACAAGGTGGTGATAAGTAACTGCTAAAAATGAATCATTGAATCATTCATTCGAGAGATTCATTCAAAAATGCTGATTCATGCAGTAATGAAAGAAGTGACATTTTTATGATTGAGTTATTGAATCAATCATTCATTCAAGTGCATTTTTTTTTTTAAATTCCTTCAAATTAATATTTTTTAAAATAGACTGCAGCAATAAACTTTTTAGAACCTCAAGTATATGTAATTTTAATTGTAAAGCGACACACTTTACAATTAGTTTTATTTTGTCAATAATAGTTATTGCATTGAGTTTAATGAAGTAGTCAAGGAATTTTTTTAACAACATTTATTAATCTCTAGGTTAACGCAAGTTAATGTAATATTACGTACATATGCACACACATACACAGTTTCACTCCACATCCATCCTTGATTGTCATTTATCTCAACCATAAACTGACTAATATTATTGATATTACTGAACTGGAGAGGTATCTCAAATCTCCTTTTTCACCAGAACTGTGTCAGGTGTTTGTTGGTGTTGCTTAATACCTGTTTTTGGGTGATTGAGGATATCTGTGTTCACCTTCCCTCAAGTGTATCCTAACTACACTACATGTTTTGATGTGCCTCAACTAGCTCTGATGTAGGAAAATAAGAGAAAAAAAACTAATTATGGATTAGACTTTTTTCATTCTATCTTTTTTAAGCTGTTTACTGACAGGTTAGGGGCTAAATGTCATCTGTTGACTCTTGTCAAAGGTTCAGAGGTCAAAAAGAGACATTTGATAGCTCCTGCTTTCCCGCTCATCTCATTCCTCATTCCATCACTCCTTCTGCTCCGTATGACGTGAGATATGAGTTCGGATGAGAAACGGACATTAATGAGGCTGTTTTTAGCATCGACAGTAATTTTAAATCCATGGGGAGTGACAGCAATAAGACTTTTATTGCAGTCATTAGCAACAGTGCATCAGACAGCTTAATGCAAGGTGCCATTGCATTAGATCTCCTTACCTCATAGCCACATTTACGACACCCTGCCTGCCTTATCTGACGGTCTCGGCGTTAACCTAGTTACCTTAACTCGCATCAATCTCTCTTAAGAATGTTGTGAAATGCTGACCCACCCCCCTCCACATCCCAACCCGACGTAAAAACCATCAAACAGACGTACAGACACCGCTGCTGGGTTGTCGTGGTTACATGAGATCTTAAGCATGGCACCGGTCCAGCTCATCAAACACATAAACCATTAACCAGCCTGTCAAGAGGGCCCTTCGTCTCTGAACACTGTGACAAGTGTAATTTGGGGGATTTTCAGTCAAGCATCATGCCAAGGCAAATATCGACACTAATAAAATAATTAGAATGTGAAGCGGGTACTCTCATAGAGAAGCTCAACACTATCAAACAGTGGCCAGAAAAGGGATCTGCCTTTCCTTTGTTGTGGGAAGAAAAAGGAAAATGTGCAAATCAAGGACAGCAGGTGGGAGTGGTGAAGTAAGTTGAGATAAGAACATCATTGTATGGAGGAAAGGAAAGAGCAAATACAAAACAATATTCATTTACAAGAAAACAGGAAATGATTTAATGGTTCCCATGGACCTGTTAAAAGAAATTACCTGTCCAAGCTCAAATGAATGGTAAACTGACTTGAACTCCTATTTAACCAGCCGTAGCTTGCAATTACCTTGTCAAAAGAAAAAACTGACTATCTTCACACAGTGCACAACTGCACAAAGATTAAGTGATGGTTTCATTGCAGCAGTTTGGCTGAAAGGACTTTGTTCGAGTACTCAAAACAGCCAGTTAAGACAAATGGGGTCTGTGTGCAGAGTTTAACACACGTACAGTGCGTGAGTGCCTTTGAATTGACATCAACCAGAACAGACGGGAGCGCAACTCTGATAAAGAGCATCAAACATCAGCGACGTGATACAGATCTCGACCGGCCTTTTCTTCTCCACCACACACCTGAGCATATCTGGAATTCAATTTGTGTCGACGCAAAGCATGATTTTAGCAGAACACAGAGGTACTAGTAAGAGAAGGAGGCAACAAGTGAAGGAAAAATCCAGAAAAGCTGAGTATTGGTTTCAGTTACAAGCTTGTTGACATTTTTCTTACCGTTGAACCCTTTGGCATAGCCGTCTCATCAACAAGCAAGTACACAATGTTCAGAGCAACCAGGAGAACAGAAATCGCCTGCAAGCAGCACAGATAAAAAAGCATGAGTATTACAAGCAGCAAAAAGAAACAAAGTAAAATAAACTCCATCAAGTCACATGCTCTGTGGTTCAAGCCCGCAAATTCTAAATAAACATGTACCGTTCCAGCAAGAAGGATCATCATCACTATGGGGTAAAGGAGGTTCTTTTCCCAGGCTGAGGCCTTCTTTCTCCTTTCTATGAAGGAGGGATGAGAGAAACGATTCTAGTGCACAATTCTCTGACTGATTAAGCATATGTATAATGAGAACTAACTTTCAGCAATTATTACACCCAGTTCCTTTATTTACTCAGTGTCTGACAGAATAACTAGCATCTAGCAATTTACTATAACATTTATTAATCTAATATTAATAATTATTATTATTGTTCATGCTATATATATATATATATATATATTTGTTCATAATACAGTCACGATACAAATTTACTAATATTACATAAAACTAGTTGTCCAGTCCGGTTCCGTTCACACAGCGCAGGTTTTCCGAGAATGGAGTTGTGACTCCTAAAATTTTACAGGTGTGAGTTCGGTTATAGAAAATGGTTGTTACTTCCGTAATTAACTGAACTTTTTGTGAATGTAACCCTATTGACTCAAATACAACACTGACAACTATATTGTGTTGCTGTGTGAATGTGGCCATATACTACTGTTTGAAAGATTTGGAATTTGATTTTTTTAAAGAAATGATTACCTTTATTCAACAAGGTGACAGTAAAGACATTTATAATTAATAGTTAAAATCTATTGTAGCACTTTAGTATAGGGAACACATATTCACTATTAACTACAACTTTTATTCACGACAATAAACTCCTAATTTACTGCTTATTAATAGTTATTAAGGTAGTTGTTAAGTTTAGGTATTGGGTAGGATTAAGAATGTTGAATATGGTCATGCAGAACAAGGCATTAATATGTGCTTAATAAGTACTAATAAACAGCCAATATTTTAGCAACATGCATGCTAATGAGCAGCACTTAAGACTTATAATTACACTTAAGATTAAATAAATGCAGCCTTGATGAACAAACTTCTTTCAAAAACATTTAAAAAAAAAAAAGGTAACACTTTAGTTTAAGTCCAATTCTCACTCTTAATTAGTAGCTTGTTAGCATTCTCATTACTAGGATGTTGGCTGTTTATTAGTACTTATAAAGCACATATTAATGCCTTATTCTGCAAGACCATATTTTACATCTCTTAATACTACCATATTCCTACCTAATACCTAAACTTAACTACCTTGCCAACTTTAAATAAGCAGTAATTAGTAGTTTATTGAGGCAAATGTAGATAATAGTTAATTATTAATTGGGCCCCAATCTAAAGTGTGAGCAAAAAAAGATCAGCTACCAGTTGGCTTCAGTATAGTTCAGAAGAGTGATGGAAAACCTCAAACATTACGGCTTCTCCTGCTCCACCCATGAAGTGGGTCTAGATTAGAGCATCTTCTTTCCATCTCCGTGTCTGTCAATCCTGTGGCACTTTGTCCTCTACTCTCTCCTTCTCAACATCTCTTGCTCTAATTCTGCTTTGGCTCTGAGGTTGGCAGGGTTCCCTGCATATGCACCATGCTTCCTCTAAATTAATGACCGCACTTGGAGAGACAGCCACAATAAAGTTTGCATCACACTCCAATATCCTAAGTGCCTTTGTGGCCTCTTCTCCTCCCAACTGCTTGTCTCTCTGGAATCATTTATAATACCCCAAAAAACCAGCTGACGTCGAAAATGATACAGCTACACCCCATCTGGCCCCGCTCCAAATGACTGTTCACATTTAAATATGCACACACTTTGCAATTCAACAATATTATGAGTGGATATTGCAGCCTACACATATCTGAAACTGACATTTCAGAGTCATGGTTCAATTTAGTTGAATTAAATGTTGTTAAAAACATCTCTCACCGAGTTTGTTCCTCTGATTGCGAATGTTGTCCAGCTCTTTGTAGAGATGGTGCTGAGAGTTTCCATGGAGATAAGAGTTTGACATCATACCTGAGTGACAAAAACAACGGAAAAGAAAGGGAATTGAAACAAATAAAGATAATTTCACTCTGTTTACCTTATTTTATTAATAGCTTCTGTAAAAGGAACAAACCACTAGTAGGACACATCAGTGATGTGAACATAAATCTGTGGTTTGAACGTTATCTGTACCCTTACTCAAATACGTACTTAATATATCACACCATTTATCAGAAAATCTACCAAGAAACAAAAATACATTTATTTTCTTGAAGTAAAAAAACCAAAAAAAAAAAAAAAAAACTTATCTTAACTTATCTTAAAACTTAAAAATTCAATATCTGCAGTTCAATGTCTAGAAAACTGAAGTGAGAAGTGAGACTGAGCTTAATGCCCTGCAGGAGGTTTGTCACCACAGTTCAGCCATATTGTATATGTATACAATGTATACATTTCTATAAAATGCTCCATTCAGCTTCAATAATTATGACACTTTAAACAATTGCAACAATTAAGAAAATCTCATGAGCGCCACAAAACTGCATTCTCAAATGCAGTTAACAGTGCTGGGAAACAATGCTTTGTAAAATAAACTTTGTGTTAACAAAAGTGAGTAATAACAATTAAATGTGCAATTGGTAATTCGCTACAGAAACATTTTTTGTTATACAGGTTGAAAGACTCATATCCTGATAACAATCACTAGGTAAATGTATTTTCATAAATGTATATCATCTGTGGAAGGCGTAGGATGATAAATGTTCATCCAATTATTATACTCGGTCCGAATTAAATAATACGATCTCTTAACTGCCTGTCAACATGTTTTTACATGCCCTCGTTCACTCTGCTCGTGTAGACATCATACGTCATTCAGCACGTTTCATGCTATGCAGAGTTCATAGAGACAGACAGTCACAGAGCATCGCAAACAAACAGCAGCCATCTTCTACAGTTCCTACCGAATCAAAACAACGAGCCGAGATGATGAGCAAAGAGATGTCAACCCGTGATTTAATAACCGGAGCGGTTCACGTCCTCAGACTCAGAGTTACTCGTTTCCATGTCAACAGTATCAACAACGAAATTAATCTGCAGAAGTCAGGTACAAGCTCTCAAAGTTCTTTACGTTCATTATTATTGGAATGTTACGTGCTTTGAGACATGAGGTAGTTTAACGCTGTCTCTTGTGACACTTTGCCGAGAGCAGCTGTGTGTTCATGTGTTTTGGAGGAGGCATGGCTTTGGACAGCGATTTGCAGGGAGGGTTGGGATCATATGCTTTCGAAGCTAGCATTTCCCAGATCACCTACGGCACCTTAAAATAAATTCTTTTATGGAAAGCATGGGTTACTTTTATGGGTCACTTTTTAAATCAACATTTCTATAGGTCATAAGTAATGGAGAGAAATTGCACAGACACTGGTCAAAGATTCTAGTGCGCATGTGTCGACCGCCTATGCATCCAGCTGTACGTAAATGTTGTGTTTGCGCCAGAACTGAAGTATAATTTGGGTCTAGCCCAGACGTATGCATGCTGCAACTGGTTCCGACGGAAGAGGGGACTGAGGTTTTTTTCATAACACCGAATGTGTGTTTGTCAGGAGGTGAGAGTGAGAGGGCAAAACCAGAGAGGGGTTCTCCAGTAAAACCACAGACTTCTGTCTCATTTAGCTTATTTATCCATTTCATTCGGGTGTTTTTTTTTTGGCCTGTTTCAGTGGTTTGCTTGCTCCTCAAAGCAAAGGATTGGTTTGCACAGCCTCGGGGGACACACACTGGCAGATCAGCAGCAATTAGTTCAGTGTTACACCGTTACTGGCGTGCAATAAAAACACAATCTTTCATCTTTTCACCGACATGGGGCTGAGAAGTCAATCACTTTGATCAAAACGTGATTATTATTATGATGATTGTACCACGCCCTGTCTAGTAGAGGTTCAGGTTCATAAATCTATTAAAAGAGGAAAAAAAAACAAAAAAAACAAAAAAAACACACAGCTGTGTTCCTGATCATGAACTTGTTCATACCAGTGATTTTTTAGGGAAAATCTGTACCCTCCAACCAAAACTATGAGAACAAAGAAATAGGAAATGTCCCTATTAGCTGATCAGGCCTGGATTGTTCTGTCAAACATGGCTCACATTTGCCCTAAAGGGCTAACATGAGGTAAGCAAAAAATGAGAGAAAGAACAACAGTAAGACATCTGGGAGTCTTTTTTGTTTGTATGTATGTTTGCTTGTTTTATGGAATAATGATTTGTTGAAATCAGCATTAGTCAATCGATTCTGAAATGCTGCTGTCCTCATTTCAAGAAGTTTAGGAAACACTTGAATAATTTCTTGCTTATAGCCCTTCAATTAAGGTGAGAAAGGTGCTGCTCAGTAGCAACTCAGTAGAGGGATGCTGGCAGAAGGAAAAGAGATGATGTCATTGTTTTCTAAAGAAACTTCAGCCGGTTTTGCATTACGTCAGTGGTAATTATGCAAAGCAAAGAGCCATCCGGTACCGAGGAGAGTTTTTGCAAGGTCACCCTGCCACTGCGCATCTGGGCAACAGAGAAAAGCATAGCAAGAGCCAAGACAGAGGACAAACAAATGTCTGCAACCAGGCTAATATGAAAGTATAGCATACACTCAGACAAATGTACCACAAGTAAGCCACAAGATTCCCTCACAGTGCATAAACACAAGTGCATTAATGCATACGTAGAATGACATCCACACATAGCAATATATACACACACACACAACTACAATAATGCATTGGAAATAATACTTCAAAATATACCTCACCAAATGGAGTGAACTGTAATAATGGCCTCAATTTAAGGACAGTAAAGTTGACATCAGATGTAGATTACTGGATCAATGGGATAATCAAATAACTAGCACGCTTACCAATTAGCCCATATCAAAGGACTAAAAGAGAGGGAATGTGTAGGAAATGTAGTATCTAAAGTTAGAGTCTGTCGAATAATTGTTATTAGATAGAACACGGATAAGAGAATAAAGCAAATTAGACAGTTTCCTCTTGAACTCTCTTCCCCTCAACCCCATCTCAGGTTTTTGTTGACAGTGCAAAAGAACAAAAGAACGAAAATTCCTTAAATTCCTGATAAGGTAAATTCGCTCTTCTTAACGCCTGAATGAGATCTTCCTAAAACGCAGAGTTCTTAAGCTTCGCCAAAATTGCATTCCGTATCCCTAGTGGCCTTTTGTCACACGATCACAGTGGCTGCCACTGCGGTTCACATCAAACAACAATCACAAAAAAGCGAAAATCGTTAAGACAGATTACAATTATTTTATCAGGTGTTCAAAGCAAATCTGCCTTTGGTGCTAACACTACAGAACCAAACAACCAAATGAGACGCTATTGAAATTCATCCATGGATTTGGCCAACTGGGTACTATCAGTTAAGATGATCTAGCTTACCTCCGTGAATTCAATAGAAAAAGCACATGTTCTATGTTAACTGGCATCTGTACACTGTTGTGTGCTTGAGTTGAAGCTAAAGTCAAGTTTGGCTTTAAGCCTAAACACTTCCTGCATCATGTGGATGTTTGTGTAGGGGAAATAAAATCAGCTAAAAGAAGACAAATGAGTAAGAAAACTTTAAACGATACATTTATGATATTTCACCTGTTATCTAAATGATTTAATCAAGATTAAGAGTCCCTGGTTTGACTTAGATTAATGTGGCTGCTATAGCAATTCATGTTTACAAGTGGTTCTATTCAACAAAACGTATAGCAGTACATATAGTACTGCATCATAGTGTTTCAGCCACTATGTAAAATAAAAATGTAGTATTTGCCTTGGCTGAAAACTTCTTAAAAATTCTTAAAATTCTTAAAAATTGGTCTAGTGAAACTTACAAATGTCTAAATATTAACAGTTCACAAACACACACACTGTATAAAAGACAAGTTTAAAATAAGTAAATATTGGGTACAAGGTTATGTTTTAATAAACATTATGCACACACAAAATGGAAAAATTGCTTTGAGTGGGTAATGGTCACGCCCTCTGAAACGGAGTACATGGGTATGACTATTTAGATATGATGAAAGGGAGGAAGTTCAAGGAAGTGAGAGAGTGGGTTAAATGAGGACATAATTCCATTAGAACAGAAGTGGCTCAGTAAAGGGAGATGGCTTTATTTTTTAATACATATTTTTAAAGTCAGCTTAGTCATCTGGGTGGCATGGTGATGAGGTATAGTGGCTCAGTCTCAACCGGACAGTAGCTGGTTGACCAGGCTGACCCATGAAACATGACCATCGTGTTTTTAACAATGCATTTATCTCCAGGTTGCTCCAGAGAAACTACCCCTGTAAAAAGTATGAGTCACTTTCTATAAAACTGCTTGTTTATGACTAGTATTAATTATAGTTGTTATAAGGTTTTTGTACAACAGCATTTATTACTGTGGTGATTTAATGCTTCACCAAAAAAGAAAATTAGCACTCAATTAATGTTTAGCTTTTCTTGCAATCTCAACAACACATCTGTAAATTTGAAGCAGAATTAATGGTAGAAGTTACAGATGCAAATGATCCAATGTTTTACAAACACACTCACCATTGAGTCTACGGTCCAGGGCCTCTTCCTGCAGCTGTATACAATAAATCTGCTCATCCAGATCCTCTAAAATCTACACAGAGAAAGAGAGAGAGGGTGTGAGGGAGAATGATAGAGTGGATCTTTAAATACAGACACATATACAGTGTAACTGTACTTACTGTAGGTTTCACTAGTAACTGGCCCATCACTGTGAACATGCGTGACATTCCCACTGGAGTACACACTGGTGAGATGAGACAAGAAGCTCATTTAAACCACACATACATGCTCATTTATGCTATTCTAAGCAAAGAGTATGAACTAAAGAGATTAAGTTAAAACAAATAAAAGGGCATTTTGAGTGACAGCAGGGGTGGACGATTTAACTAAAAAGACAAATTCTTAATTATTTTCAGCCTTGTATTCCATTTTGACATTTTAATATGTACCTATTAGCTCTGGAAAAAAAAACCCCCCAATAACACAATTTTAAACAATTTTAACCAAACAGACACTTCAGCCAAGAAGATTCAACATGCTCAAAAGTATTAAAACAATAAACATCTAAATATGTTTTCCACACTAAGAAATTTAAATAAATTTATAAAATAAGAATTAAATTTTATGCACCAATATAACAATATATAGGAATAAAATATTTACCGACAGATTTAATAAAACATTTTAAAAACGTCACATGGATGCCTTAAAATCAATCGCTAAATTGATAATGTTGCTTAAATTTCATATTGCCAGTAAAATTATCATGAATATATTATAAATATTCAAAATATCACCCTGCCCAATAACTCTATGAACTGCAACTACATATTTAAAATCTCTTCCAGTATAGTATTCACCCATAACAAACAGTAGCAAAGTCATTCTATAATAATTTAACTGTTGGACACATCTAATTATATTATATCATATCATATTATAACTATAGTAAACATAACATTTCAGTATATAAGATTACATATATTACACCCACACATACACACATATATATATATATATATATATATACATATATATATATATATATATATATATATATATTATATATATATATATATATATATATTATATATATATATATATATATATATATATATTATATATATATATATATTAAATTTCTAAAATAAATGACAATAAAAGGCACACGCTCAACCAACTGTTAAACTCAAAACTAGGGCTGGGCAATATGACAATATATTTCATTATCACGAAATAAAATGTCTATCGTTAGAGACTTTGCTACATCGTATATCTCGTAGTATGCAAAAATATTGCACTATTGACACTTCAGAGTGATGAAATGTATGAATGAGAATATAAAAAGCAGGATGTGTTTGATGTTAAAAAATAGTTATAAGTGCGATATATCCAGAATCTGAACTCGTGGGCGATATACTGGTAGATACGATTAGCCGGTAGAAATTTGTCAACTAGAGAGATTTTGGACAATCATCTCATTGTGGTTAAGCCCACGTGAGGTTGCTATGCTGCGCAGTCACAAAAGCTTAGGCTATCATTTGCATGAGCTTGAAAAATTGATATCATAAAAACCTTATTTAAAGCTAAAATTACTATATCGTGATGTATATCATTATCGTGATATAAAATTACTCATATCGTGATATAAGATTTTGGTCATATCAGACAGTGCTTAATTTTCTCACAATGTCTACACACTGCTCTGCACCAGAAGTTAGTGAGGC
This sequence comes from Opsariichthys bidens, assembly GCA_037194245.1. Taxonomy (NCBI): domain Eukaryota; kingdom Metazoa; phylum Chordata; class Actinopteri; order Cypriniformes; family Xenocyprididae; genus Opsariichthys; species Opsariichthys bidens. Next base: position 13,544,884 of record CM074280.1, on the reverse strand, counting down.
CAAATGCGGAAGCAATTGCGCACAGAGTCCACTGATAGCATTGTTTCCTGTAAACTTACTGAGCAGCAATAGGCCACCCATCAAGGAGATGCAGGAGTAGAGGTATGGCAGATAAAACTCCCATAAATCTAGAACGAGAGAACAAGACATGCACAGTAAACCATAGATCAATACATATCTGATTATATTGCATGTATGCATACATAGCAGCAGGAAGAAGGTTAAAAGGGATACCGTAGAGAGATTCCATGCTTGCCGCATCATTGTCGATGAGAGCGGATGCCACCCATACAATGCCCAGGATGAGGAGACCCAGCAGAAAGAGCATAACAAATGTCTCCAGCACTCGAGCCTTTATGCCCTGAAACCAACAAAACAACCTCTTTAATGTTTTCAGGTTTACTTATGGCTGTAGCCAAGAGTGATTTAGAAACGTGCGCGCGCACACACACACAGATCAGCAGGTGTAAATGAGGCTCTAATTGGAAATTTAGCTGTGGAAGCCCCGGGACGTCCCTATAACACTGACTCAATGTCAAGCCCCCTCCCCAACACAAACGCACACACAACAAAAGGTCACCAGACGCACAAAGAAACTAATGACCTTCCTCCCTCTCATTTACTGACACGCATACTTATATGAAACGTTATTACCAAGTCCGGTTGGAGTTTGCAGCTAAAATGAAAAAGGTGGCTGCTACTGTCAAAGATTTACTCCAGAGGCTCATCTGGAAACTATTAGGAGTTTTTTTCTGGGTCAGTTAGTACCTGATGTGTGGCATTTAACCCCACTGCTGATTTGCTTTGTTTCCCCAGAACCTAGATATTGATATTGAAGCAAGTGTTGGTAAACTGGAAGACTGTGATGAGTCTGAGCTTTCACTGTACAGAAAACTCACACAAACTTCAGTGCAAAAGTTTGGTGTCAGTAAGATTGCTTTAAACAAATTAATAACACATTACAATAAGGTTTTTTTTGTTAATATTAGTTAACATGGACAGTAGAAACCAGTGATGAGCTGACCTACAAGTAGGCTTGTGTGATTAATCGTATTTTAATCATAAACATTTTCTGCTGCTCTCATTTAATTAAAAATATTCGTCACAATATTCGCCTTGCTGATTATTTGTCCTTTTTTTATTTAGACATTTCCGTTATCTTGCATTGGTGACAAGCCGCCACCATCTTTCCTGCTTGAGGTTGCTAGATATCCAGATAATTAATCCCCCAAACAAAGCTATTCTGCTCAGTGTTACCTTCTCAATCTGGCAACCAAGTGGACACACTCTCTCTACGCTGCAAAACAGCAGTGATGATCTGACAACACCGACAAACAAACAAGTATGTTGGAGTTTAGCAACGAACATTGTGAAATTCTGTTTTTAGTGAAAGTGTCATACAGCCAGTTTGTGTTCCTTCACAGGGCATATTGTTTGAGATTATGGTTGGTGAATAAATGCGGTCCATTCTAATGCAACATGTTGTAGAGTACAAAATAAAAATGTAACCATTTGGAATTATTGGAACAAATATTAGGAATTTAACTTTTAACGTTTACTACTTTTCATAATATACTAAATAAAACTAAAATTGATTTGTATTGATTTACAGTGTGATGACGCTATCACAGTTGTTCAAATTTTCCCAAAGGAGAATAATTGTGATTAGTAAATCGTGATTATAATTTGAGAAAAATAATCGTGATATCATTTAACAATTATTGTGCAGCCCTACCTGTAAGCATGTGCAACATAAAGCAATAATTTAATGCAGAAACTACACATTTGACTGAAACCATTAAAATTATTTCCCTTAAACCAGCTTGGCCCTTCTGTACATTTTCAAGTGTCTACATTCCCTGCATCCGGTCTCAGTCTCTGTCCTTGAGGCACTATGTGTATCCATGTGCAGTAGTTAACAGCTTTTCTTGATATTAAGAGAATCTAGAGTACCTCCAAGTGACTTCCTGATGAACAACATCTGCCTCATATCAGACTCCCCTGAACGGATTTTGAAACTTTTATATTGGACACATGAATGAACACTTTAAAAAAAAAACAAACAAAAAAAAAACAGTGTCAATAAATAACACTGACAATCCACTAAAAACAAATATACATACATATACACATACAGTGGGTACGGAAAGTATTCAGACCCCCTTAAATTTTTCACCCTTTGTTATATTGCAGCCATTTGCTAAAATCATTTAAGTTCATTTTTTCCTCATTGTATCCCCAAATCTAGGTGTGAAAAACTTGTTGCATCTTTCCCAAAAAGACTCATGGCTGTATTAGATCAAAAGGTGCTTCCACTAAATACTGAGCAAAGGGTCTGAATACTTAGGACCATGTGATATTTCAGTTTTTATTTTTTAATAAATCTGCAAAAATGTCAAGAATTCTGTGTTTTTCTGTCAATATGGGGCGCTGTGTGTACATTAATGGAGGAAAAAAATCGTTAGATAATATAATAATATACAACAATAAAACAATATAATCGTTGTTATATTGTAGCAAATGGCTACAATATAACAAAGAGTGAAAAATTTAAGGGGGTCTGAATATTTTCCGTACCCACTGTATGTATAAATTAAAGGTGACAAATATGCATTTGGTAATGTCACGTGGCTACTTTGCTAAAGTTACTCATGAAGCCCTCTGAATGTATTTAAAAGCAAGAAAACAAATATAGGCAAGAAAAGAGTTTAAAAAGTGAGGCGTTACCATTCTGGTCTCTAAGAAGGAGAGAGACATGGCAGAGAAGCCAGAGAAGGGTTGAGCTCTTCAACTCTTGCGAATCTAAATGTGAGTACTGCTTAATATAGCAACTCTAAAATATTCAGCATCTAGTCCTTTCTCACATACACACATAATCTCACTCTTTTACATACACACACGCTGCAGTATACTCTATTCATACCAGGTTGACTTCTAAGAAGTGTGTGTGAGTGTGAGTGAGAGAGTAAGAGTAAGAGAATGAGAGAGTAAGAGTGAGAGAGAAAGAGAGTGAGAGAGTAAGAGTAAGAGAGCGAGAAAGTGAGAGAGACCAAGAGCGGTTACGAGAGAGAGAGAGAGAGAGAGAGAGAGAGAGAGAGACAAGGGGAGAGATATAAATTAGGTGGAAAAGTGATTGTTTGCAATTATGCATGTTTTGTTGCGTCACTTAAAAAGGCTCTCCCTGACCTTACCCACCCTCAGTCAGCATCAGGGTCAGCAAACTCCTCTCTCTCTCGCTCTCTCAAAAGAACTATCTGTGCAACAAGCATAAAACGGAATATAATAAAGATGCTTCTCAAAGTTAAATGCATGTCAAGCTCAAGAAGGAACACAGAGATTTTCACAAAGAAAAAAAAAGAGAATACCTCTATGAAGTTAGACAAATTCTCAAAACAGGTCTCTGACCTTGCAAAACAGACACGCTTACAAACATGCAGTGTTGCCCTGTCCACTGTGATTTCCCCTCCATGAACTACTAACTCTCATCAATAAAGGCTTAGCATGAACAGTAGTCATTACCTTCTCTTTAAGCCTGCTACACCGAGAGCAGTGCCAGAGACACAAAACAGAGCGCAGAACACGCAGGGGACATGAATCACTGTATATCAACACACACACACACACAGGCCATTGATGTCCCATTCTGACTAATACGTTAGAAGCCCGTCAAAATGACGAGAAACCAGGATATATGACTTGATAAAGGCACTTCAGTACTTTTGAAGTTTGTGGGTGTGTTTTATTTTCTTTTTATTCCACTTCCTACAGTGTCACCATCTTTTTCTTGTTAGCATGAGGTGTCTTACAAATAAGACCTTTGAGAACGGCTTCTAAACTAATCTGGGGTTTGTCGAGAACGCAAAAAGCAATATGTTAAAAGCCACGAAAATGATTCAGAAATCAATAGAAAAGGGAAACGGGCGATAATTCTTCAGTGTGTTGTTAAATGTACCAAAACAAAATACACGTTGAGGCATCCAGTGCATTAGAGCTAAACTATAGCACAAACAGTGCTGATGGTAGCAAACAGTCAACACACATTTATCTGCATTCAGTAAACCTCACAAAAAACATAGAATACATACAAACATTCACGATTGCTAAGGCTTGAATATGGAGGCTATTATCCAATCCCGTGTTGCGCCTTTTCCCGTCAAAATAGAGAAACTCATATGTTGTCATAGAAACGGGTATAGAATGGGGCGCAGGCAGAGTAAATACACAGTGTCATGGCCTTAGCAAGCAAAGCCTGGGAGCGAGAATCACATCTCAAAAATAAATATCTGTCCTATTGTGAATAGACTACAAAGGAAGAGACTGTGTGTGTGTGTGTGTGTGTGTGTGTGTGTATGTGTGTGTGTGTGACAGAGAGAGAGAAACGTGATCGTTATGTTAATGATTCATGTGATTCCTAAGGAGTCAGTTAAGCGATGTCCTTTTGCATAGTGATAATGACCAATAGATTTTTCTATTCCTATTCCCAAGTGCATCGTAGAGAGTTAGGAGGCCATATACCTCTTCATCCGTTTTTTTTTTTTAATGTGATACAGACGAAAGGCATCAGGTTCATGCTTAGTGAAATCATAATCTTGCCATCTGTTGGAAAAGATCAGAACTGCTGGCTTAGGCTACACATCTTTTATCCAAAGCACCCTTATAAAGCTTTTAACAAATATTTGGAATAATTAAGATTTGATCTCTTATGGTCCCCAAATCTGCATTAAATTGATTTTTTTTTAAAAATGCAGTATAGTAATATTTTGAAACATTAAAATGTAAAAAAAAAAAAAAAAAAAAAAAATCTATCAGAGCACCAATAAAACTGATAATAAATGGAGTACCAAATCTAAACTATTAGATTTTTCTGAAAGATCATGTGACACTGAAAACTGGAGTAATGACTGCTAAAAATTCAGCTTTGCTATAAGAAGTAAATTAAATTTGACAATATATTCATATAGAAACAAATATTTTAAGTTGTAATAATATTTCACAATATTACTGTTTTTAAATCCAGCCTTGATAAGCAGAAGAGATTTCTTCCAAAAGCATTTTTAAAAAGTCCTAATCATTTTGGTCAATTAAGAGACAGAGTGGGGTATAGAAAGAAAAGCAGTCCAGTCACACACTTTTCTTCCCCACAGATATTGTTGGTTATGTTTATTACATTTGATGAAGTACTAATACAAACACTAGCTTGTAAAACGCACCAGCTAGAGCTCACACAAGCTTTTAACAAACTACCCAGATTCATTTCCTCCAGTTACTGAATGTAATTTGCCATATATATGTCCCTGTTTAACCATCTAACATGGAGACTGGCACAAGCAGACCATTTGACTTTATACTTAAAAAGAAAACATGAAATCTTGCTTTTATGGGCTTCTGCGGTTGACGACTTAACCCTTCCCTATATCAGCAGGGGGCTTTCATACAAGCGGCAGTTTCTGATCATTTCCTCCCTTTTGCTACACACGCACTCACACACACACACACACACACACTCCGCTGGTCATTCCGAGACGTGTAGGCCAACATAAAGCAGTGCTTCCCTTTCTCCTGTGTTTCTGGTTGATCAATGGCCAGAAACAGTCATGGTGCAAACGAGACAAAATGAAGCAGTACACCTTGCTCCCATACAAATGAGTGCAGCCCTCATAAACTACAGTAGCAACTAATCTTTAAGTAGCTTTGCCAGAAGGGACATAAACCAGGAGCGACTTCAAACTGTGATGAGAGTAAGACAGAGGGCAACATGATGCATTCCCTCCCACCCTTTCATTTTTATCTGCACGCTCTATTGAGGCGGTGTGTGTTTGCTGGTTTACGGTCTCTATGAGCACCGGTGACAGCCCTTCTTTGAGTGACTAATGACATAAGGTTGAATGAGCTGGAGAATTAAGACCGCTCTGCTTTTGAACTTTTATCTTTTTTAGGGTGGGGAAGTGGCTGAAATTAAAAGGGTCACACATAAAACCATGTGCGTGTGTTTGGGTAAGAGAGGGTGAGTAAGCGCACAAACTTGGGTGTGCTGGGAATATTGGTTTGTACAAATGTGTAAAAATATCTTTAGTATCTTATGTGACCTTGCCCTTTGTATATAAACACAAAGCCTCAAGCTTGCAGAACACACACAAACACAAATGACCACATACCTTTTTTGAACCAGCAAAGCCCTCAGACTCCAGGAAGAAATAGGCAAAAGGCATCAGCACAAAGAGACAGAGATTTGAGAAGAGAGACACCAGGTTCCACAGGCCTGAAGAAAGAGAAATAAGATTAATTAAACTTTAAATTCAGCTAACTATCCTTATCAATATTATTTTAGATAAGAACAGCATTTGGAAAACATCCCCACCATACCTTGTTCAGTAAATATTGTCTAATTTTCTGTATTTTTAGTTAGTGTGATTTAACAATTTTCGCCAATGTTTAAACCCATCCCACATAATTTCCCTCCAAAATCAATGAAGAAAATTAAAAAAAAAACACTACTTTCATTTCTGTAATTTAAAAAAAAAAAATGAAATGTTCTTGTGTAAGAAGAACCCAAAAACTGCACAGAGAAACCATCTGCACAAATAACAGACATATGACACCACCTTGTGGCCATGGCTGAAACTAAGGAAAAAAATACTTGCGCTGTGATGAAATGATTATAAATGTATGGTCTCATAGAACAATGTTTTTTCAAAAACAAAATCAAATTCTGTATACAGTGCACAAGTCATTTTACTAAACTAATGTAAAATGTAACACACATTAAATTTTATTGAGATTAAAAGTAAAGAAAGGTAAAGACAAACGGTAAAATGGGCTTCGTTATAAGGCAGCATTTAATTTCCACAAAACATTCTGTGAATCTCACCTAACGCATGACAGACGAATAAGGTACAACCTTATGTAGGCATACTTGTAATGTGAAAAAAAGCTGTGATACTAACCATGAATGAGTGATCCATTCAGCCACTGTATGTAGTAGTTTTTTGGAAGGGACAGCAGGATCTCATTACTGATTATAGAAAATGGTAAGAGGAGGACAGCCCCTCCAGACACTGCCAGTGTGAATGTACACAGGTACATGCTGAGTTAGAAAAAGAAAGAAAGAAAGAAAGAAAGAAGGAAAGAAGGAAAGAAGGAAAGAAAGGGAAGGAAGGAAATAAAATGAAAATAATAGAAATGATAGTATGGAAATAAAAAATTGAAAAAAGGGAAACAAAGGATAAAGTTAGTAAAAAGCATACTAATATTTATGCATTATTATGTTAATGAAGTTATTTTTTTATCACCTTTATCTTAATATTTAAGATCATGGCATAATATGGTGTTACATGATGAACAGTGTCTACAACTCAAGATACAATTGATCAGCTAATAAGAAGAGGTTAACCTCAAGTTTCATTGTTATTAGTATAAAGCGATCCTTTGGGTGCAGCACTAATATTATTACACTCACGATATTCTGTTGACAACGGCATCCTCATCTTCCTGATCATCTGAGAGGCATAAAAGAACAACATAAAATGAACCAATAATCCAGACACAGATACAAAGTGATTGGTTTTGCCATTTTTATTTTTGATAAAGGTCATGACATGCTCTGACAATCTTTATCCAAGTGTGAACCAGCTGTTTTTTCATCTAGTATAAAAATTCTTTACTGTGAACTTGCAACACAAAGAGCTTTAGCTACAGAGGAACAGAGACGTGACAGATGGTTTAATAAGTCTAAAGCATGATCTCTCATGCTTCATTAACTGAAAGCTACATGAAAACTGGTTAATCATAAATCACAAACATGTGAATAAACCTTTACAATGAATCGGCCAGATGGAGGTTGTCAAGAATCAAAGCAGGTTAGAGAGTGAGGGGGAGAGGAACGGATTGAAAATTGGCAACAAAAAGATAGAAAGCATAGAACAGCATCACTGAATATTGAAACTCCTTTTTTAGCTTTACAGTCATGCTTCACAACAGCATCTCAGCTCATATATTTTTTTTTAATTATTAAGACACAAAGCTTAAGACTGATCCATGCTCTCCACAAGGGTAAGCTGACAAAACTTATACTACTTTTAAATGGGAGAACGTGACCTGCTCAAGAACTAATTTTGTCCTCTTAACTGTTTGTGTCAGAAAGGTTGGAGGTGATAGCTCCTTGTGTTAAGTAGTTAAATGATGCTCAAGGGAATGTGCATAACCCAAAACATTAAGGCATCTCTTTGTGGACTTATAAAAGGAGTAAACGTCTTAAAAGTGTGCAAACAAGCTATCAAAATGTTCATTTGTCATCCAGGAATTTGATGTAAACCTGAAGAACTCACAAAGATCTTAAACTAGATGGAACTGGATTTTGACTGTTGCGATCCCAAATCGGACTTATGACCTGTAACTCTGCCTAAATATCGGACAAGTGTTCACTGTCGGCCAGAGGAGAACTGGCCCCCTGACTAAGCCTGGTTTCTCCCAAGGTTTTTTTCTCCATTTTGTTGGAGTTTTGGTTCCTTGCCGCTGTTGCCTTTGGGTTGCTTAGGTTGGAGACACTTGCTTGATATTCAGCAGTGTTTTTGATATGCCTGCATTGGCGCCGTTGTATGTGAACTGAGCTGAGCCCAGTGCTGACATACATAAATTAACTAGACTAATAACTATTGATCTTTGCAATGGAATGAATCAATAATATAGAAAATAAGATGGACAATGACACCATTTTCTTTGGGAGCTGCTTTGCAGCCAAAAATTATTTGCCAATTATTAATGTAAAGCTGCTTTGCCACAACTTGCATTGTAAAAAAACGCTATATAAGTAAAGGTGACTTGACGTGACAAGACATTATCAACATGTGAGAGTCAAAATTATGACTAGAAAAATGATCTATAATATCATATAGAATTTCTCAAAAGTGAAAAGCTGTATTTATTAATAATTCTGATACACTCAAAAATTGTAAATGTTATAAATACAATTGCATGTGTATGGTGCAATAGTTTGATCAGTAACCACGGTTGGATTAGTCTAGTCATACTTACCGCTTTTCCTCTTGTAGCGTGAGATGACGCAGTACGACACAATGTACAGTACTGCAAACAGGAGGAAGCAGACCTAGAAAAAAATTAAGGAGATGAATGAGTTTCCAAATACTTATGTTCTGCAAATTTTTCCACTGTAAACTTTTCATTAAAGGCCTGTTTGACTGACGGAGCATCTTCTGTCAAATCAAATTCAGTGGTCTAGTACAATGGTTCCCAAACTATGGGACATACCCCTGAGGGACCGTGAGGAACAGAGGGGGTACGTTAACAAAATGCTGAGTTTTGCCATTTAATTTCATTCTACCCCACCTTAAAATTACTTGAATGTAAAATGTAATGTTTAATGATAAAACGGGAAAATGGTAGTGCCGTAAAAAGGTCAAATACACAACATTCAATCAAATTATCATCTTTTGCAGTCAAAACTGACTTCATATTATAGGTTGCATGTAGATTATTACATTACTGCCGTTCTCAACAATGTACCTTTGTAAAAGTGTGGCTAAGTCAATTTGCAGTTTGTCTTAAAGCATAATAAAAAAAAAAAACACATATAAACAACATTAAAACTTGATTTTCACCACAGGGGGTCTAGCTTTTGTTGATACTGATTTCACTTGATTGAAATTATTGATTTAGATTCATTTATTGCTTTATTTATAATATCAATAATTAAATTAATGGAATTTTAATCATTTGACATAAAACACAAAATACATTTAATGGGGTTAGAAAAACTTTGCCTAGGTAAAGGTAAAAAAAAATGGTAAAAATGCATCTAAAAATCAGTTGAAGGGGAAAAATATAGTCCCTTCATGGAAAACGTTTGCCTGTAGTCTTAGTGGAAGAGAGGGGGTACGCAGAAGGATATTAAATGTCTCATGTCTATTTCCATACCTCTGCGCACCCCGCTCGCGCATACATCTCACGTCACAGCGCGTTCCGTGCTATGCAGAGTTAGAGATTCTGAATAAAATGAGAAACATGATTTTTTTGTTTCAAACCGAGATCACGATTCTCCAAAATAACATGTAATTTACTAGAAGTTCTGACAAAATGTTAATTGCTCAATGCTGCAGTCTATTTATTTCAGTTTGAATGAATGATTCAATGACTCACCCATAAACACTTCACTTTTTTCATTACTGGATGAATCAGCTTTTTTGAATAAATCTCTTCACTTGAATGATTGACAAATTAATGACAAATAAGTTTTTAAACGGTCACTTGTCACCACCTGGTGGCTTAACGATGTAACTAATCCAATTGTTATTTGAAGTGCCAAGTTATGTTCAAAAGGTGATTTGCTCCATTTTGATTGCTTCCGTAAACATCATTGTTTATACTCAAACTTTAATCTTTTACCCTAGTACTTCTGTGATCATTTGAATATTTGTAGCATAGAAATAACAACACTGATGTTGAAAAGACTGTTTGTGAAGATAATATTCATGAAAACTGCTTCCTCTGGCTCAGCAGCAGCACAAACACAGATTTGAATGTTCCAGTGTGATTTCGTCAAAGGTTTAACAGGCACATTGTTGTCATTTCGGAATGAGATTGTGTGTGCGTTTCAAGATCGCAATCTTTTAAAGATTAATTATGCAGCTCTATGCAGAGTTAGACAGATGTCAGTCATCAAGCACCGCAACCCAAAACAGCAACCAACTTTTACAGTTCTTCCTGAACTAAAACAACAAGCTTAAGCTGCATTTATGCCATAACCTCCATAAATTGGGAGAAACCTGTGACATTATATTCGGAGCAGTTTGTGACTTGAATTTATGCATTTCAATGGCAACACTATCAACGCCAAAATGAATCTGCAGCAGTTAAGTGGTACAGGTCAGTGGTCTTCAAGTTGTTTATGTTTATTATTATTGTAATGTTATGCGTTTTGAGACATGAGGTAGTTTAATACCATCTCTAGTGACGCTTTTGTTTGCTCCCTACTGTAAGCTTTCAGGTGTTTTGGAGGAGGCGTGGTTTTAGAGGCGCTCTGAATTGAGGGTGGAATCTTATGCTTTCAAGGCTAGTTCACTATTGCTAGGCAAAAATTAACTACCCTACCTTGCTTCAAATAAAGATTCTATCAATTACAATGTTATACCACTAGGTGGCGACAAGTCACAGGTTAAAAATTCATGTCATGAATGAAGTCAAAAGATACATGCAATCAAGCTGATTAATACAGTAATGAAACAAGTGAAGTTATGATTGAGTCATTGAATCATTCATTCAAACCGATTTTTTTTTCAATTCATTCAAATTAATTAAATACTTTTTAAACAGACTGCAGCAATTAACATGTTGTCAGAACCTCATGTAAATGAACCTCCATGTACATACTATGTACTTATTATAGCAATTGCAAGAACCAGGAAATATCTAGGTACCAACCCTGAACCTGGAGATACCTTATGTTATCCAGTACTTTCTTAGGTAAGCAAACTGTAAGTACATGTAAGTGCATGTACTGTAAAATAAAGTACAACCATGTCTTTAGTTGTCTATTCAGAATTGTGGGAGAATCATGATCTCTATTTTAAACAAAACAACTGTGATCCTCAATTTATCCAGTAATCTGCACCTCTAATCCCCAACATAATGAAATACTGTGCAAGTCTTGCATCAAAAATATTTCTTAGAAGTAAAAGCCCAATTAACTGATAAAGTATTACCATTATTGGTAATATTTATTATTAGTGGTACTGTTTTATTCATCAAAAATATGCTATGCTATATCTGTAATCTTTAAAGCTGTAGCTATGTATGGAATCTGGTATGAATCAGCAGAGTATCCAGGACACTGGTGTATTTTAAGAGGGACTGATAGATCTGCATATGTAAACATGCCGGTCGAGCTTGAACTTTTACTCATATTACACCTTGCTTGTGGCCTCACAGAACTACAGATCACTAACAGAGGTCTGCAATGCATTACATTAATGCAAAAAATGAACATGAAATCTGGCTGTACTACAAATCAGAACAAAATTGTAATTTATATATTTAAACTTTCATTAAATATGGGTTCTTTAAAAAAAATAAAACACAAGAATATTTTTAATAATCAACAACAGACACTCAAGACAACTAGATGTATTCAACATTTTTGTTACAAATAAAATGGCATAAGGTGGAAAGCGTAATTGATCGGTTAATAATTTTCAACCGGTTCTAACTGATGCTGCACAATGTGTAGACGGCCCTGGGCCATTAGGCCATTCTTATTCTTGAGTCCTGCTTTAAAAAAACACTCAAAAGCCCTTTGATTTTTGCACAATCTCCACTCTAAAAATCCTTGATTAATAAATAAAGTACACTGACTGAATGAATGCATTTTAAAACCACTTCAATGTATTTTAAATCTTAAATAAAGGTTAGCTTTGGAAAATTCTAATTTGTTTTGTGTGGTAAAGGTCAAAATATATCAAGATTGTTGTATATTAGCAATGTCATCAAATTCTTAAGAAATAGAAGCGGCTTGTATATTATCACCGCATCAAATAAGAGCCAGAAAAACAGATATTTGTTAGACTAACTAATATTGTAAGCTGCTGATAACAGCTATCTCACTTTCACACACTTTTAAGCAAAATAATTTTTCTTGAATACTCTGCACGTGCTTCTACATTTCAAGGTCAGTATATAAAAATACTGGAAAATTTGAACATGATTCAAAACTGCAACAGTGAGCCAATCATAACTTCTCATCTCATTGCTTCACTTTCTAAAGAATAACTTGCATCCTGTTTTAAAGTGTGGATCAAGACCAACGTTTACGACTGAATCATTGAAATCAACTGTTTTGCATTTGTAAGGCAGAAACAGCAGCTGGGATCGCACTAGGGTTTTCTGCTTGTTCTTACAAGCAAAGGCTGCAAAATGTGTTCAGTCAGACATGTCAGTTAGCACTGACAGATCAATTCGTGATATTTAATCACTTGCAGATTATGAGAACTATTTTGCTTACGGTGGACGGAGAGACACATTACATCCTGACACCCAAAATAAATACTGCAAACCTGCAAAGCTCATGTGTACACCAACAACACATAAGCTGCTAAACCAGCCGTCAGTGCAGAACCGTTACAATTTCTCAACTGGTCAAACTAACGTTACCACATCATGGTCAGTTAACATTACGACTGCTCTAATTCTAGAAATTCACGAATGCATGTCATAAAATATATGCATAATGCATACATATATAATAACAGACAACAGTTAAACACAGTTTTTGGCTTAATTTTTAAAAAAAAAGGGATCAATTAGCTAACGACAAGCTAACAAGCTAGCTAACTAGCCTTATGAACCTCACTCAAATACATTACATTTTTTTTAGAGAAACTATCAAAAGTTTCACTTACATCAAACCCATTTATATTTTCATTTGAGGAAATATACGCAATGGAGGACAAATGCGATAAAGACCACGAACACGGTCGTCAGTCTCTCTCTAACTGTTACTTACGATGTACTCGCGCACTTGGCTGTGGAAATTCTGCTCTCTGATCGTCACATCGTCTTCTTCCATTCTTCATATTGCAGACACACAGTCATTAGCAACGCATTTTTGTGGCGAGAGCGTTCACTGTAAGAGGACAATCAGACCGCCCAGAGGAGAGCTCGACGGACTGACAGAAGAAGCATCTCAGCGCCAAACAGACGATCAAAACACAGTCAAAATATTGTGCGTCATTATTCAGCGACACACGACAGGACAGGAGGGCGCATGCGCACAGGTGCACGGCTTTCACTGAGAATAGACTAGAATGATTTGAAATGATCTCACGTATTTCGGCATTTGTTCCGCGTTGTTTTGGACACACCTGGCGTTTTGTGAGGTACTTCTTGGAGTATGTTTTTCTCGCTTGGCCAAACACATATATAAGCAATTTAAGCAAACAAAATTACACACATTAGCACTTAAGATCTGTATCCTTTACAGTTAATAATACTTCCACTGCCAATTACAATTCAATCTTTCATCTATTCTCTATATAAACCGTGTGTCTCTCATGTAGGTTGATTCATTGTTCAACAAGTACGCGCCAACTCAGTAGATGGCGATAAAGCTACTCAGTTTTGCTTTTTCTCGTGATCGACTAACGAAGAAATAACATTTCAATGGCTGCCTCCAGCGTCTGCATGTGTTACATTTCTGATAACGTTTGTATGCGATATTTAGGCATTTTCCATCTGTAAAGACGAAACTGGTGCAATAATAAATAAAGATTAGGTCAGGTAATAGTTCGCTCAGAAAATGAAGGCAAAGGCGCAGAGGAAGAGCAAAGGGAAAGGAGGGAAGCAAATGCACAAGGACGAGCTTCAGAAATTCATGGACTCTGTTAATAACTTTGTGAAGAGCAAAGGCGGCTTCGCTGAAAATGAAAACAACAGAAGAGCAGTGTTCGTAAAGAGGAGAAGTAGAAAAGAGCTGCGCAAAGCGAAACGTAAGTTAAAGAAAGCCAAGATGAATAGTCACTACATGAGTCAGTCTCTCTCGACGCCCGGCGACAAACCTGCGCCAAACACTCCCGCTGTCAGTGAGGAAAACACTCACAAACCTGCCGTGAAGCCCACAGCAAATCTTAAAAAGGCCGCTCAGAGACAGCAGAAGACTAACAAGGAGCATATCAATATAAAAGATGGTGTAGAAGAGACGACTTCAAAGAAAGTCCGCTTCTCCGAACATTTGCCAAAGCCGAGACCGAAATCTAGTTTGAACGAGAGCAGAAAGCGGGCTCTATTAGAGGCAAATGTCGAAGAGGACAAGGAAATCCACAAGTTAGAAAAACGCCTTGGGCTGAATAAAAGAAAGAACAAAAAGAGTCTGCCCCAGTCATTCTCCAACGACGGACTCGATTATATTTTAGGAATTCTTGAGCCGGGAGCATCTGCCACTGGACTGTATGAGAGCGATGAAGACATGAACAATGACGAAGGCAATGATAACTTTGATGAGCTGGAAGAAGACAGCGACGAGCAGATGTCTGATGATGGCAGGGGGGATGAAGATGACGTTGATGAAGGAGATGGAGATGATGGCAGTGGGGATGAAGATGGAGAGGATGACACTCATATGGAAGAAGAGGAGGATGGAGAAGATGACGCACAGATAGAAGATTATGTGGAAGAAGAGGAGAATGATCATGGGGAGGAAGCTGAATCTGAACAAAACAGACCCGACAGCCAGGAACCCGTATGTCATTGTAAATCTTCTATTATTATTATGGTTTAGGTCTAAATGCAGTCTTATTCATATTGTTTTAAAGCAGCTTCACAATAACAAACGGAAATTAACCTTTTACTGTTGCAAAATTCATCTATAGCTATAGCATCACTCTATATTCAGTTGAACGCATGCTCATCAGAAGTGTGTTTTGAAGCTTTTGTCTTTTCGTTTTGTAGATTCCTGCCACTTTGGGCAAGTATATTCCTCCTCACCTACGAGAAGCCGTGGACAGCAAACGCAAAGCCGAGCTGGAGAAACTGATGCGGCGTGTGAAAGGTCTTATAAACAGGTACGGTGCCGTGGAAGTCGAAGAGGCTTCGTTTTTAAAAATTGATGCTGTCTTTGGTGAACCAGTTGAAATTCAGCCAACGAGTTGTTGATCAGTTTAATAATCTGCCCTCTGCTTGGCAGATTGAGTCAAGCCAACATGGCATCTATCAGCAGTCAGTTGGAAGAGCTGTACATGAGCACCAGCAGGAAGGACATGAACGACACGCTCACGGACATTCTGCTGGCTGCCTGCGTCACGCCTGCTCTCATGCCTGAAAGGTTACCACTTTATAACCCAGTCCTTGATCATTTGTGTTGTGTAGTTCAATTAACTTGATTTGAGAGAGCCCACATACTGATGTACTATTTAAATGTAATAATCTTCTTTAATTAAAAACCCTAGATCTTTCAAGCTACATCCACCAGCATCAGGGGTCAGATCTTTATACTGTTCTGATTTAAAGCTGGAATCTTCTAAGTTTTTCCCTGATTTTTGCCCTAATTTGCAGTCTAGAAGCATCAATGCCAGTTGCTAAAAGTCAGAGCTGGTCTGCAGATTTTGAGCAGACCAAGTTGTCACATTTTGTAGACAAATGTATAGTTTAAGATGGGCACAGACGATTTTTTGGGCTTCATGCTATAATTCCATCCAGTTAGATGCCATCAAACAAGTTTGATATTTTGAGCTTATTTTAGAACACGTTTTCTTTGTCACATGTCTCCTAGAAACAATGCAAATGTTTATGTGTGAGGTTGTTGTGTTCTGAACAATGTGGAAGTCTGATTTTGTGTGATCCTCAGTTGTTTTTAATGTATAATCACTAGTTTTTCTCTACAGTCGAGGCCAAAAGTTTTGAGAATTACATAAATATTAGTTTTCACAAAGTTTGCTGCTAAACTGCTTTTAGATCTATGTTTCAGTTGTTTCTGTGATGTACTGAAATATAATTACAAGCACTTCATACGTTTCAAAGGTTTTTATCGACAATTACATGACATTTATGCAAAGAGTCAGTATTTGCAGTGTTGGCCGTTCTTTTTCAGGAACTCTGCGATTCGACTGGGCATGCTCTCAATCAACTTCTGGGCCAAATCCTGACTGATAGCAACCCATTCTTTCATAATCACTTCTTGGAGTTTGTCAGAATTAGTGGGTTTTTGTTTGTCCACCCGCCTCTTGAGGATTGACCACAAGTTCTCAATGGGATTAAGATCTGGGGAGTTTCCAGGCCATGGACCCAAAATTTCAACGTTCTGGTCCCCGAGCCGCTTAGTTATCACTTTTGCCTTATGGCACGGTGCTCCATCGTGCTGGAAAATGCATTATTCTTCACCAAACTGTTGTTGGATCGTTGGAAGAAGTTGCTGTTGGAGGGTGTTTTGGTACCATTCTTTATTCATGGCTGTGTTTTTGGGCAGAATTGTGAGTGAGCCCACTCCCTTGGATGAGAAGCAACCCCACACATGAATGGTCTCAGGATGCTTTACTGTTGGCATGACACAGGACTGATGGTAGCGCTCACCTTTTCTTCTCCTGACAAGCCTTTTTCCAGATCCCCCAAACAATCGGAAAGGGGCTTCATCCGAGAATATGACTTTGCCCCAGTCCTCAGCAGTCCATTCACGATACTTTCTGCAGAAGATCAATCTGTCACTGAGAGAAGTGGCTTCTTTGTTGCCCTTCTTGACACCAGGCCATCTTCCAAAAGTCTTGGCCTCACTGTGCGTGCAGATGCGCTCACACCTGCCTGCTGCCATTCCTGAGCAAGCTCTGCACTGGTGGCACTCCGATCCCGCAGCTGAATCCTCTTTAGGAGACGATCCTGGCACTTGCTGGACTTTCTTGGACGCCCTGAAGCATTAATCGCATTAATAATTGAACCTCTTTCCTTGAAGTTGCTGATGATGATCCTATAAATTGTTGATTTAGGTGCAATCTTAGTAGCCACAATATCCTTGCCTGTGAAGCCATTTTTATGCAACGCAATGATGGCTGCATGCGTTTCTTTGCAGGTCACCATGGTTAACAAAGGGAGAACAATGATTTCTAGAATCACCCTCCTTTTAACATGTCAAGTCTGCCATTCTAACCCAATCAGCCTGACAAAATGATCTCCAGCCTTGTGCTCGTCAACATTCTCACCTGAGTTAACAAGACGATTACTGAAATGATCTCAGCAGGTCCTTTAATGACAGCAATGAAATGCAGTGGAAAGGTTTTTTGGGATTAAGTTAATTTTCATGGCAAAGAAGGACTATGCAATTCATCTGATCACTCTTCATAACATTCTGGAGTATACGCAAATTGCTATAATAACTTAAGCAGCAACTTTTCCCATTTCCAATATTTATGTAATTCTCAACTTTTGGCCTCAACTGTACAATCATTTACAAAGTCAGCAAGTATCTGATGTCTGTATGATTTTTTTTTTTTTTAAATAATGTGCTATATCTTTTCTAACTGATGATTTTCCTTAAAATCTGTAGCGAATACCTGGCAATACCCTTGTGACCACCCAAACACACTAGCATCTCCCTAGCAACCACCCCAAAAAGACTAAATTTAAACACTCAAATTAAATAAAACCTTAAAACGATACACTTATAAATCCCTGTTAAGAATAATCATTAACTCTAACACTCTCTCTTCCAGGCTTCTAATGGAGCACATCCTACTCGTCAGCGTCCTCCATCATAGTGTTGGTCTGGAGGTATATAATATTTACTTCATCTTACAGATTCATAAACTTGTCATCACAGCAATTTAGCGTGGACACTTTAGTGATTTGGGGGCCCGGAGCAATTCACACCAACTATGTACTTTATTTTTATTTTCATTTTTTTTTTTTGTAGCCCTGTCTTTTCTGTTTCTCTCATCACTCAACTACTGTTTTTGTTGTTGTTTTTTATGTTTACCTCAAGTTTAAGTGAGATGGGAACAGCTAAACTAATACAAAGAGAGCAAATACTAATATATGGAGGGAACACGTTTATGAAAAAATGTAAATCTTAATGTAATTGGCTGAGCTATCATGTTAACGTATAAGAATATTACTGATACGTAAAGAACATATCCCAACTAACCCTAAACTAACTTTTCTATATGAAATGGTAAAAAAGCTGCCCTTGTTATTCTTTCTCTGGACTGTGGTGTCTTCACGGGTGATTGAAATCTCAGTGCATTATTCTTAAAAAAAATATTTATTTACCGCAAACATTATTTAACATGCCTCTGAAACGCAGTCATTGTACTCCATACTGTTGCTATAGTAATGAACACGCACAGCTGATTGATAGATAAATCGCACACTCTTACAGTGTTGTTGTTAATCTTGTGGTTATTTCAGCAAACACTTTTCTTCATGCATTGTTTAGCAGTTTCAAGTTAGAGGACACATTTTATAGTTCAATTGAACAGTGCACATGCATTTTAGACACATTCTTGTTCCCTTGAATTAGCGGGTTTTTCTACTAAATTTAATTCAACTACTCCAGTAATGTTAGTATGACACATTTCAGAAATTGTGTCAAAATGACCATTTAAAATTAGTCAGAGCTACAGAAATGTATATTATTATTTTCATAAGCAAAGCTTGCGCTCACTGTAGCTTTAATGGAATGCTCCACTCTTATCCATGATAGTGGGCCCTGCATTAGTGCAGATGTAATAACAATGTTAAAACTTTAATGGTGATATCTTGACCAAATAAAATATGGGAAAATATAGAAAATTAATAGGTTATATATGATTTATAGGCTTTGGTTTTTTTTATGGGGCCCTCTGATTCCCCTGGGTTGTAATTGGCCACTTACTTTGTTATTGGCCACTGCTGTTTTCAGTGGAATACTGTTGTAAGAATTTCTGTCATAATCGCTTGAGACCGGCTCAATTCTCACTCTCTCTCTCTCTCTCATTTTCTCTGAGGTTGGAGCTCATTTTCTAGAGACTGTAGTCCGTCAGTTTGATAAAACCTACAGTCAACTTGATGCTACAGACAAAGAATGTGACAACTTGGTCTCCATAATTGGCCACCTATACAACTTCCATGTGGTTCATGCTCTCCTAGTCTTTGACATTCTGAAGAAGCTGGTGACACGTTTCAGCTCAAAGGATATAGAACTAGTTCTGCTGGTGCTGAAGAACGTCGGGTTTACTCTGAGAAAGGATGATCCGCTAGCTCTTAAAGAGCTGATCTCTGAGGCTCAGCGGAAGGCCAGCTCTGAAGGAGAGCGTTTTCAGGACCAAACAAGGGTAAGACTCATTTGTCTTGTGAAGAATCTGTCTTCTAGTGCTTATGATCATATTATATTTACACTTAATTATTAAACGTAAATGACTTTTTTTTATCCAAAGCGATTTACCAAAGAGGACAATTGAGATGTATGAACAAACGAGGGATTGTGCTACACTCTGTCTCAAGTCCTACAAACAGATGTTTGTTATGTTGGTTTGCTTGTCAGATTCGGTTTATGTTGGAGACTATGCTGGCACTGAAGAACAATGACATGAGGAAGATTCCTGGTTATGACCCTGAACTTCTGGAGAAATTAAGAAAACTGCAGAGGACTTTGGTGAGAAAATGACTGATGTTACTTTGCATTAATGTTGTTACTTGAATTGGTAGATTTATAAAGTGCTTAGAGCAGATAACTAGTTAATGTTCACGTTGTTATTATTAACCCTAAATTCATTTGAGCCTTAATAGTAAAATGCATGGTACAAATGAACTTCTCGCTGTGTCCACTAGGGGTCACACCAACTCCATACATTTGTGTAGTCACGTATTCTTCATATTTTTACAGTCTTTTCACAGAAATGTAGAATTGTCACCAGTTACTATGTTTTTGAGCGCTCTTGCACTAATACGACCCTCTTAATAGATTCCCAGCAGTGCTGGTGGCAGTGATATGAAGTTGAGAGTCTCACTTGACAATCTTCTGGAAGCAGAGCGTGTTGGCCGTTGGTGGATAGTGGGATCTTCCTGGAGTGGAGCACCCATGATTGATGACCATGGGAACAAGACAATCACCACATCCACTGAAAGGGAACAAGTAAGCGAATGTTGTTGTTTTTTTTGTTTCGTTTTTTTGCCTATCTAGAAATATTTGAAGTATGAAAAAATAGGGTAACGCTTTACAATAAGGTTAACAATGTTAATGCATTAAATAACAAACTAACAATGAGCAATACATTTTTAAAACATTGTTAAAGTTAGTTAATGTTCAATAGTGTTTGTTGGTTCACAGTACATTAATGTTAACATTTTTTTTTTACTACATGTAGTAGTAAATGTTGAGATTAACATGAACAAAGACTAACAAATGCTGTAGAAATATTGTTGATTATTAGTTTGTAAATTCGTGTAATTAATGTTAACAAATTAAAACTTATTGTAAAGTTACCAAATATAGTCATTTCTGTTTATAGAATCTGGCACTTTTGAATATATTTTGGTTTTATGAAAGTCAGGGTCCATGCAGCAATTGTCATCTGAAATGGATTATCTCTCTTTATGAATTTGCAGTACAGCACAAAGATTTTGGAGCTCGCACGGAAACAAAGAATGAACACTGACATCAGAAGGAACATTTTCTGTGTGCTTATGTCAAGTGAAGACTACTTGGATGCCTTTGAGAAACTTTTAAGGTTTGTCAGCATAGTTTCTGTTTCTTCACATTGAAGTGACATGGGCCGCATTGCCCTTTTGAGAAAGGCAAATGACATTTAATTGCCGGTCTTGTTTTGATTGCAGTGTCATGTAATGCCAGAATTGAATTGAATTGAATTTTTATATCGCAGACCTACTTAGAATTTTATAAAGTATTTAAAAAGTATCTTTACAGATGAACAAATCTGTTTTATTAGCAAACAGTTCCTTTTATGTTTGGTTAAAAAAGAATTTCAAAGATGTCTTTAAATCACTTGCTAAGAGACCCAACTGTTTTCTTCCTGTGTATTTCAAACATCATTTGTTAAATTTTTCTTAAACCATAAATTACCCAGTTTTCAGATGTGGATTGTTTTTCTCTCAGGTTAGGCTTGAAAAACCAGCAAGAGCGGGAAATTGTTCATGTTCTGATGGACTGCTGTCTGCAGGAGAAAATGTTTAATAAATTCTATGCGGTTCTGGCAGAGAAACTTTGCTCACATGACCGGCGGTTCCAGGTAGAGTGGAGCAGCAGTGATTCTTACGTCTCTGTGTTAGGACTGTGCTTTTTTACGCAAGGTGTCACTGGTTTCGCTGCATGAGCAGCTGCTCTGTGTTTTGTATGTCTAATTTTTCCACACAAAACTAATGCTTAAGCAAAGAACATTCAGATGATTTTCAATACTTTGATGTAATAGTTAAATTAGCTAAAATTGCTTTTGATATTATAAATTAATTTTACTATGTTAATGTACAATATGATATAAGATCAGTTATAAGTTTACTATAAACAAACCTATATTATGTTGATTAGTATGAGTCAGTCTACACTCATTTCTGGGGCATGTTTTCTATAGGTCAATTACAAATAAACATAACATTCATTTTGTAAATGTAAAGCCTCTCTGCTTTTCTTCGGTTCTTTAGATGACCTTTCAGTTCAATCTGTGGGATAAGTTCAAAGAACTGTCAAACCTTTCCAGTAGGTCTTTCAGTAACCTGGTCCAGATGGTCACTCATCTTTTACACAGGAAGAGTCTCTCTCTTTCCATTTTAAAGGTAATATTTGGTAAAGTAAAGTTCACCCCTCTCCAATTTCATCATTCAAAGTTAATCCTTTTTTTAACCCTATTTTTTTAATAAGGCTATTGAGTTTGGGGAGTTGGATAAGGCCAGAGTCAAATTCCTGAAGCAGATTCTCTTGAAACTTCTTAAAGAAACCGAGCCAGAAGATCTTGTGAATATATTTGGCAGGTGAGTATTGTTTCTACTACAAAAAAATTATATTAGTCATGTTGATTACGTTCAATGTTTAGCGAGCTTCTGATTTAATTAAGGCATAAATCTAAATTTTGTAATGTGGAGACATGTCCAGGACAGCCTCAGTTGATCTAAAATGGTTTGTGTGTGGCCTAGTGTGTCAATATCTGCCTACCATTGTGTCCCAGGATCTCGGGAATTCCCAAGCTAGGAATGCTGCGGGAAGGCTTGAAGCTTTTCATCAGTCACTTTCTGCTGCGGACCGTTCAGACACAGGAAACATCTGAGCAAACCAAGGTACTCATGGACAGAGCCGAGGTCGCCACCAAAGCCATGGAGGCCCGGGATGCCAAAATCAAGCTATAGGGCACACAAATGTGTGAATAATGCATCAGACTCAAAATTGAAAGACTGAAAATTTCTACGCAGGCCAATATGCAAGCCTGTATGCAGACTTTAAGACACATGCATATCACTGACATGCTATTGCATTTTATGTTAATGGAATTCTGTAGAAAAATAAAAAGTAAATATGTAAAATAAATGAATATAGAATTTGTTTTAAAGAGTTACATGCTTGAAAATCTCAATGGCCAGCTGATATGTTGTTTATCACTAGGTTTTTTTTATTACGTGCATGACTACAATTTGAAAAAAAAAAACAGATTTCAAATTCAGTATTTTTGCTTTGCATTGACTTGCTTACCTGCATAAGAGAAAGAAGAATTTAACCGTGTAATGCATAGATGTTTGGTCTTATTAAATTGTCTTTTCTTAAACATTTTTCTGTAATGTGTGTTTAAATTAAAAGGGAAAAGTGAGCTTGAATTTGAAAATATCAGAAAATTTAAATAATTAAAAAAAAAAAAAAATACCAAGTTTATGTAACAGAAATTTTTGGTGTGTTAAAGAATTAGTTGTTAAAAAACAATGGCCTGTTTTATAATAATTAGTTGTTTTTAACTTTTATTCCTCTAATGCTTAGTTTCCAGCACACAAAAATGTTCAATATTCAATAATTGTATTAACAGTTTCTGCCTGTGACTCTTAAGAGTTGAATAGCTTACCCCATGTAAACAATACTGTAATAACTTCATTTAGAAACATTGTTTCCCTCATTTGAAATATGGGAGCGACTGCGCATGCAGCAGTGCACTGGACGTGACTGACTAGCGTAACATAGCAGAGGGTTACCGTTATATTTGATGCCCATGGTTAATTCATTAGCAACATTGGCATTACTGACATCAGTCCACAGCATGGAGTGATCAGAGGATGAGCAACAATCATCTGGGGTCAGGCAGAGGAAACATCACATTTGTAGCTACAACAAAAGAGCCAATTATATTTGATTAATCATACCTTATCACATACCCCAGTGTCAGATCAAACAGACTGTCACATTAGAACCTGTAATGATGACACATCAGTTCGGCTCACAGTTTTAGGGCTGAAAAAGGGAGGGTTACCTACAGATGGCCTGCTTTTCCACCCTTTGACAAAGACAACATTGTCCCCATATGTGAGGAGAAGCGTATAATGGGGGTCCAGCCCACTAAGGTACACACAGGTGACTGTAAATAGTGTGAGCTATTGTCTGTCTGTGTGAGACCATAGGAAAGTTGACACTGACCCTAGTTTGAACTAGAAATAGGAAGCGAAGTTACCTTTGAATTGATAACACCACAGTTAGAATTCTGTTTGTGAGGATGTTACTTGTTCCTGTGTGAAGGACCATGGGAGATTCAGGCTTCAGCTGAAGGTTGTACAAAACCATGTGCACCGACTTCTGACAAATTACACCAGCATAATTTTAGCAATTTATATTATGTGGCTTATATGCACTCATGTGTTTACCCTGCATGTTTTTGTCTCACCTTTAACTGTCTCATACAGGTCTTCATGTTGGCCTAAGTGTCCCACCCTGCTCACTTGTATGTGGTTTTCTTTCCTGGTGGTAATGGTACTGATAAGGTTGAGTTCTTTGTTCTTACGCAGCTGGGTAAATTAGGCAGTATGAATCAGTAACTAATGTTTCAAATTGACTGCTATCTATTCAGGGCCAAATTAATTGTGTATTTGTTTAAATCATTAGCTATCATAATGTGTTATATCCGCATCTGAATCCCATTTCAACATTTGAAAAATCTTTTGTTATTTTTTTGTTTCTGTTTTAAAATGTTGGCCTCTTGCTTCATTACCCTGCTAGCCTTTTAGGACCTAAGGGCAGAGCAAAGTTCTATAGATTTGATTTTAGTCTCTGCTGTGCATTGCAGTTACATTATAGGGCAGGTGTTTTTTTGTTTGTTTGTTTGTTTGTTTCAGTTTTTTTTTAGTAATGAAAGGAGAGTCTGTTGCAGAGAAATGATTCACAAAAATACACAGCTTATTTTTGACAGAGAATGTTGCTGAAAGTGGCTTGGCAAATGAAAACAAGAAGCATTTCAGATCACATTCAGTGTCCGAGTACAGTTCTCATGGCCCTGGACTGATGGGAGTGGGTAGTGATTATATTTAAATGTCCTCTAATTGATTCGAAGAAGCTCCTTGGCAAAGAGCAGATGGATCTCTGGGTTTATTACCCAATAAAGCATGTCGTTATTAATAAAGGAGGAAATGCACTTATGCGAAATAGACCTCAATTAGATTGCTGAAAAGACCATTAAAATAGTCGTGCATGGAGTATAGGTAATCCAGCATACTCTCTTTCTTTATCATTTTCATTTCATGTCCTTCCCTAAGTACAAGCGCTCTGTCTTCAGCTAATACTACAGGCTCATTTCCAACATTACTTTGTGAACATGACAGAAAAAGCTTCCGGATTGATATAACACGAAGTGTCTAAAATCAGCGGAGAGGTCAGTCTAATTTCACTACACTTAAAGTCTAACATAAATATGAAAGACACCAAAAATAGCCTCTGTGATGGATGGACTTTCTCTCAAAGGTTCATTATTGTGTGCCCATTGCTGCAGTGGTGAGAAATGTTTCGCCATATTCGAGTATGCTTACTCGCACATTTGCACGGATACGAGAGCTCTATAAACGGCGATTCCCATGACCCGAGCATGCCACTGACAACACCGAGCGCTCCACATCTGTGATGGAATATACGAGTTCAACAGTCACAAATGGAAAAGCTCCTCCGAAATGACAAAAAAAAAGAAAAAAAATACTAATAATAATTTTATTTACTGATAAGCACAAACAATAATTTACATGCATTTTAAAAGCGATTTCGTTATAAATACATTGTATAAAAATAAACAGATCACATGTGGTTTCTGGTTGTTGATGATGTAATTTTTTTTTTTTTTTTTTTTTTTTTTTTTTATCCCACTTGAGTTCAGAAATGAATACGCAGTGGTTCATCTTAATGACGCTAGTTATTTCTCATAGTGATAGGCCTACTCATCTATTTTGCTTGATGAGATGCGATTTTACCACATGCTCTGCGACCATCACACCTTCAATGTTTGAAAGTCGTACAAACAGCTCGTGTGGACGTCCACAATGACTGCAAGATGATAACATGCATATCACATACTTCGCTTTTATGGGTGTTTTAGTAAAAGCAGTCTCATGGTTGTGGACTTATATCACTGGCATTGGCTCGTTCGTCCTCGGAGGAACAATCAGATGAATTTAGCATGTAATTATCTCCTTCTTCGTCGTCACTGTCTCTGAAGTCCCGTATTCTGTTACTTTTCACTGAATCTGCCTTCTGGTAGTCCTTCTCTAGTCCGTCCATTTTGTCCTGGTTTCCTTTACCTCTTTGTTTCTCGGCTTCCTGTGCGGCTTGTTCTTTAGCCTTTTTACTGCGCTTCCATTTCATACGCCTGTTCTGAAACCAGATTTTCACCTGGGAACAAAAACATGACAAATCTCATTCATAAACTATATAGCCAATCGCCGTATTGATGTTAATCAGCCATATTTAAATCAAACCGATTTCTATTATTATTTACCAGAAATATATTACATTTCAACAAATTAATTTAGACTTTTTTTTTTTTTTCATTACAAATGTATCCATTAAAGAATCCAGGGGTTTACCTGTGTCTCTGTTAGCATTAATGATGTGGCCACTTCAAAGCGTTTTGGTCTAGATAGATATTTATTCAGCTTAAACTGATGCTCAAGTTCAAGGAGCTGCTGGCTCGTGAACGCGGTTCTTGGCCTTCTGCACTTCCCGAGCAAGTTTGACTGCGCCTGCCCTACAAAATGACAAAATTTACATTTTATCATATTTAACCTTTTTTTTCCCCCCATCATATATTTCGAAAAACACAGCAGAAATAAATAAATTGTAATGTTTGCGTGTTGGAAATATTATTTTAAAAAAGAAAGAAAGATTCCAATTAGAATCAAAAAGATTTAGCTGTATTGACAAACTTTTAAGTTCTACAAAGTTTATATATATATATATATATATATATATATATATATATATATATATATATATATATATATATATATATATAAAACCACCTACAAAATGATGCTGTAAAGGACACCAAAACAAATAATACAACATCAAGACATCAACATCAATTTGTTAGTGTTATTTGATGCACGTGCTTCTGCCGTGCGCGGTTAAATCATTTATTTTGGGCACCTGTAGGCCCTGCTTTTTACAATTTTATTATTTTAATGCAGCAGTTAGCGCACAATGGATTTTTACCACGCAATGTAATTTAAACAATGTGACGGCAAGAAACGTTAAAAGCTCTAATTCCTAAAAGCCCCCAGAGCAATTGCTGATCACACATAGCCTCTATGTGCCACGGCATTGTCAGTACATCTGGTAACATTTCCACCCTGTCTGATTTGTTTGGGAGAGGTTTGAGAAAATCTGCAGACGAGCAGCGGAACAGAGAGACAGTGTCTGCAGTGTACACAGTTGGCAGGCTGTGGTTTTCACACTCGTCCGCCACTTTCCCTCTGTCCATTATCTGTCCATTTTAGCCCGTCTTTGAAAGAGAGAGCTCGTTCAGTCCCGGTCACTGAACAGCTGCACTGACCCTGCACGCGCTTGGGAAATCAGGCTCCTGCGATCCGCTGCTCTGGAGCAAAAATCTGATGATTATTTTTAATTATTATAGCGTAAGACTTGTTGCCAAATAAACAGCGTTTTTTTTCTGTAAGCGCAAAATGGGGTAGGCTAATTAATAGATTACAGAATAAAATACGTAGACAATTCGAATATAATAAAATACAACTAATAATAGTAATGACAGCCCAATCCGTTATCTGTTTAGCCACATGCATTTCAAATGTGACTCACCGCTGAAATCTGCCATTTTGGGCAGCATCATTCCCGCAGTTGACACCCTCAGCCAGTGATCGAGCTGAAAAGAGCTGGCGGTGAGTTTGAGGGGGTCGCTGGGGTGATGATGGTGCGACCCGTGCGGATAAGAGTACGACAGCGCCGGGTGCTGACCGAGCGCTGCTGCTGAGTATGTGTACATTGGATGACCGTAGAGAGCTTGAGGAGGGATCCCGGTGCTGCTCTGAGGGTGTAGTCCGACCATGCCCGAATGTGGAGAGTTTAAGAAACCCGGTTTGGGAATCAAGCCGCAAGACGATATCCTGGGGGGAGATGGAGTCGCGGTCCGAAGTGCTTCGGAGTTCGTGCTCAACTCTGACGCCTGGACACTTTCGGAGGAGGATGATATGGAAGAGGTGGGCAGGGAGGTGACCAGCGCCAGCGGCGAGGTCTGTACTTTTGGTGGATCGACAGCCAGAAGCGCGTCGATTCGAAAGTTTTTAGATTTCTCCATCTGGCCCTCCTCACAAACAGATTAACGCGCAATTGTTCGCAACTTTACAAGGCTGTCACGAGTGTCACCGCTGCTCTCCTTAAAGTTATGATCTTGGCCAAGGTGTGCAAGCCAGAAGCCCACTTGTCAACTGCTGCCCGATAGGGTGTGGGTTGGTCATGCACGTCATCCTTGTGGATACCCGATTGGACACAGCGTGTTCACAGTGCGCTTAATAGTAGAAATTCAGGAGTCCTCAAAAGATAACAGTTTCCTTCGTGGAAGTTAAGTGTGTGTGTGTGTGATACACAACACGCACATACTTTATAGCCTTCAATTTCCTTACTTGGAGCCAACTCCAGAATTGAAGAAAAACGTAATTGTTTTAAGAAAGCACTGAAATGAACGATTAACATCCCATCCAATTAATACAGAAACATTTTAAAAGAGTTTATGGTGTTATCATCACGATGTCATCGTTTTCGATGTAAAAATATAGAATAAGCTTAAATATTAACTGATGTCTCTATGAAATGGCTGACTGTTCACTGGGATGTAGATAATTCATTCAATCTCGTTCGTTTATAATTGTAAAGATAACAATTTGTTTGAAAAAGAGAATGACAGCCATCTAACAAGAGCTACTGAATATGTGCGTTTGATTTTTTAATTTGATGATCATATGAATGAATAACAAACTGGCCCATATAGCCTATACGCAATTGAAATATATTTTGAATTCTGAATAATTAAGAGAACAAATTTGTGGAAAGACTGTCCAAGATTTAAACAGTCAACAATGATGAAACATATAGATAAAAAAATGATCAAAGCAGTGCTTTGAACAGCAACCATTTTAGCCTAATATTTAATAAATCACACCTTTAATAAATTATTAATTGTCGCCTATATTTAAAAGGCACGATATTTAAAACGCATGTGACATATTTATGAAAAATACCTTTGTCCTTGTACCTTTGTCAACCTTTTATTTGAAATCGACCTTGAATTTAGTTGACCCCTACCAGTATGACTTTATTGTGATCAACCACGGTCTACATTTGAATTTATTAAAAGTTGACTCTCACAAAATATTGGCAATTTAAGAGGAATTTTAACTATAGCCACTGCAAACATTTTGACAACATTTCCGCGTGACACCGCTCTTTAAATGCTCTAAAACATCTTAATTACGGGCTTAAATGATTCTGTTACAGTCTGTTCTCGATGTTTACATTTTTTAGCATCTTTGCATTGTGTAGGTTATTTCATCGTTAGATTAGCCTATATCAAACAAATACTAATTACCTATAGGCTACAAAATAAACACTATTATAATCAAATAATAAATAATCAAATCACTTTGAGCTAATATTGTAACATGTTGGTACATTAGATAGCCTACATTATGTATTTATTCTGCATAAACATGGCCAAATCAGACCTTTGTTATTTTGAGAAAATGTAAAGAATTTTTTTTTTAACCGCATAGCTCATGAAATAAATTACAGGGCCTACAGCTTCCTCAAATGTTTCAACGGTGGATTTCGCACTCTTAAAATCTGAATTAGCTATATATGTATTGAAGCAGCTGGGCACGTGCATGGTGGGTGGGAATGTGAAAGATCTGCATCCTATTGTGGGATCTGTTCCTCTTATAAGCCTCTTTAAGCTAATGGAGAAAGAGGTCAGAGAGAGAATTATTGACACTCTGTTGCCCTTAACCTGTCTACCAATAAAGCGGATTAGTTTTCCTCGATTCATCAGCTAACCACTCTCTCGAGACTGGTCGCATGCGTTTATTTGCTCTGGGGAAATCAACAAGTCACGGGCCGAGAGGAGACGAATAACAGGGCGCGTGATGATACAGTGACCGACCAATTCTGAAAATATAGCATGTAGCTCTCACGTGTTAATGCTCACAATATGGGTAACAACTACAATGCATACTATAAAATAGCCCAGTCGTATTTCGGTGGTGCTGGTCTACGGGGAAAGGGGTTTTAAGTGATTTAGGATTTATTTTATTTTTGTTTATGGACAGTTGCAACAATCCCATGTTCGTGTGTCTTTAAGCTCTTCACTTTCCGTGTCTCACCGCTTTGTCTGCTTCCCAGTTTTAATTTCATTAAGGGATCGCATGAATATTTCTATTAAAGCAGCAGTGAAATATGAAGCCACGGACCTGCAGCGATCAGAGAGATTTATGGCTCTTTTTCATCACATCAGGGGAGAGTAAAATTATTATTGCACCCTGAGAAGAGCCTAGAAGGGCCCGAAACCACGGGACTCTCCTCAAAGCTGCTCATTCTCTCGGTAATTACTTTCACAATTAAGTGGAGCACATATCACAATGACAAATCGAAATAGTTTATATATTAATAATCCATGGTAAACGTGTTCATTATGAAAAGCCAATTTAACTGGACCTCCTCTGTCTCTTTTATTGCAATAAATATTTTCGATTATAATGGCACAAATGGGCAGTGTGTTGAAACGTGGAATGTGTAGCACTGCTTTTAAACACATTTAGGTCGCGGAATCTTTTTATGAATTTAATTTGTAAAGACCGGGCGGTTACTGACAACGAACCGACTCCCGGTATCAAAAATCATTAAAGAAAATCCGATTTCAGCGCTTAATAGATGTCTGATTTCCCCCATGAAGATGATTCATTTTAAACTGCCTACCGAATCCTTCTTGGCTATCGAAATAAGCGTTTTTCACCAGTTTGCTTTGATAAGCCTGTTCACTGGACCAAACAAACGAGTGAACAAGCCCGAAAGCCAGGTGTCACTTCACCGAGCACACTGGCTACACTAATGTGATGAATACACACAATTCAGTCAGATCAAATGTGCTTTAAACGAGATGACCCACGAGTCCCCTCTCTCTGTGACACGAGCTCGTGATTGACGATGTCACCAGATGTCAGGCTAATTCAAATGAATTCATTTCATACTTGTCATAAGCAAAGCGGAGTCCTCGCTGTTTATTAAAACGAGTGCACGAAAGACAAGCAGAGAACCTATAAATATTTTAAAAACAATGTCTCTTTTCTATAATGTAGGCTATTAATTAAATTAACAACTTTGCGTATGATTTAATGTAGGCTACAAGAGGGGAGGTAACAGTTTTGTAAACAACAACGAAAACAATGGCTGTCTAAGGACATGCCTCAACACAACACAACACAACAAATGTTGCAAAGTAAAACTGTGTATTAGCCTGTGATTTGAAGCTGCACATTTAGTCTAACGTAATTTAAAAACAATATGCTTAATAATAAAAGATATAATCAGCTATTTTGTCACATAACTTTTTCTTCTAAACCTGAAAGCAGATCACACCCCAAAACACATACATTGTTTTTGTAATATATGACCAATGTGAGACAGTGATGGCTGTTTTGTATTTCAGAAAAGCACGTTTGACCACCTCAAATTACTTGGAGGTGTCAGTTTTCATTATTTTTCAGAAAAAAGGTGGAGTGAGGTGCATTTAGCCCTAGAATGTTTCAATTCAGAGCTAAACAGCTTTTAGTCAATGAAAACGGATGATGCTTATTAATGTTTCTCAAGCACAGTTTTTTCATTTTATTCACTGACTGATGATCATTGATCAAAGACTTAGAGGAGTTTTATCATTTAAACAATGACTGCAACCTGACTTCAAATAAAACACAGAGCTCAGGACCTGTGGATGAATTATTTTGTAAAATTTGGAGCAAATTTGCTTTTATGATCCTACAGGATTTGTATAACTGAGTTATTTCCAACCCACTTGATTTTTTAGTGCCTATTTTGGTTTAAAAGTACAATCTTGTACATTTAACTTGAGCCAAGCATAAACACATAAGACAAATAAAGGCTGCACGATTCCTTATGATTTCTCATTATATAACGGATTGTTAAATATTCAACAATTCAACAAATGTATATTTAAAAGTGTAGGCTATGCAATAAACTCTTAAAAATAAAGGCTGTTTATTGGCATCTATGAAGAACCTTTAACATGTAACCTTTTCATTGTTCAGAAAAAAGTAGAAAATGTTATTTTGATAAATAAACTGTTCTTTACACTACAGAACTGCTCACTATGTGGTTCTTTGAAAAATCTAAAATGCTTTTTATAGCATATTTTTTTGGAAACTTTATTTTTAAAAGTATGTATACACACACACACACACACACACACACACACACATATATATATATATATATATATATATATATATATATATATATATATATATATATATATTTAAAATGGATTCAGGGAATAGCTAAAAGACAAGTTTTACTTAAGAATACAAGTCCTGAAAGGACTCTTGAACAATTTAGCAATCAACCAGCCTCAACAAAGAGTTATGGAGACATATAACTCATGGAGTTGACGTAAATGTGTGACCCTTTTTGACATCTTTCAAAATTAGAGACCTTTTGAGATGATGAGACCCCCATTTTGTATTCTGAAGCAGCTCCAGAAGACTTGCTGTAGTGGCTCGTTATATCCTTTTCAGGTCTAAAAGGCAGGATATGATCAATCAATAACTCATAAATCCCTCTATAACATATATGAGAAACTGAGTGGTTTCCTGTCTACTGCTGTCCAACAAGAATCAGATGCCAAGCAATGAGTATGAGACCTATTCTGCACTATTTAGGAAGATGTGTGTGAAGTGCTAATGAGGATTTGTTTGAAAAGTAAGTTGGCGTTAAAGTTAAAGGGATAGTTCTCCCCAAAATATACATTCTGTCATCATTTACTCACACTCATTTCAAATCTGTCTGACTTTCTTTTTTTCTATGGAACTTAAAAAATATTTTGAAGAATGTTGGGGAAAAAAAAAACTTTCCACAGATAGAAACAGAAAGTCATGCAGGTTTGGAACGGCAGGAGACGTAAATGATGGCATAATGATCAAGTTTGGGTGAACTATACTTGTAATGTTTCTAAACTTTATGTGGACGGTTGCTTTTTGTTTTGTTAGCCAAATCATTATTTACATCACTTAAAAGAAAAAAAAAACAATAAAGAAAGAAAGAGTATCAAAGATGAATATGATCCAGTTCAATGTCCTGGAGATTAGATCGCTATCACCGTCCGCAACTGGTTTCCTTTTATTGCTGGGATTCATCCAGGAAGTAATTGTGACATTTTTCACGTTATTGACCTTGTTTTTAACCAATCGTTTGCTAGCACGTTTTGTGTTGTCCAATCACATTTCGTCCTCTTACTGAGAGGGCGGGCTGTTCTCTGTGTTGTGTTTGTTTAGTAGAGCAAGAGCAACGATTTCGGTTTTGTTTTCTTTGATTTCCAGTCGCTGAACTGTAAGGTTCAGCTGATCATTCAGTAAAACCAGGTAAACAATTCGCATTTCCTCTATTAGTACGACTGAAAAGGCTGTATAACCTCACTGAAAAAGCTCACTAACGTTAGACGACTCTAGAAGCGAACAGAGCGACATATGACTGAAGTTTATGTCAAGCTGAACTAACATGTCAGAGCAGAGCACAGCATTGATGTTTCCAAATTACTGTCTTTATTCTCGTTAAGTGTTGATAGACCCCAAATAACATACAGTTATACGTGTAAATTACTGGGAAATTGGGAATTGTCGAAGTGAAAGACAATTGACATGCTGCTGCTGAGTCATTAGCTAGCTAGTCAAAGAACCTTTAGCCAAGAAGCTAACAGAGAAGTTCAGTAGATCTGACTGAAGAAAATACCAGATCTCTGTGTCTTCCGCTGCGTAAATGGCCATTTATACGTAAACCTTAAAAACACGGTCGTAGATGATGATGAATTTCAGATATACTGATTCTTTACTGGTTCTGTATGTTAGCAAGCTAACTAGCCTGGCTTGAGTCATAACAAATGCATTTGTCTCTTTAAGAATCAACCCTTTTCTAGAACGTGTTTCACTCAGATGAGAGTGCAATTGTTTTACACACCGACATTTGTATGAATTAAACCTATGTTTCCTGACTCGTTAATGCATACACAGTTGAAATAATATGACAGTTCTTGTTGGAGATACAGTCAGTGCCAGCTGACATTAGCTGCTGCTAGAATGACAATATCCATTCACGCCCACTGTAACCTTCTGCACCTCTTCTGTTATCTGTCACAAGGATAACGATGCTTTAAATATCTTCATCATAACAGCCTGCTTTATTTCACAGTAGTATATATTTAAGCAGCATCTTTACCTGTGTTTATTGTTACAAGCAAGCATAAATTCTGTTATGAGAGAGTGTTTCCATTATTAGTTCTTTGACTTCACTCCAGTCTCATCATCCTTTTTGTTTTCTGTGTCTTGCCGCCACAGACAGCACTTTGTTGCACTGCATACAAGATAATTGTATTGATTGCTCCTCGATGGGAAAAGTGTAACCATGTTCAGTTTTGAGGGAGATTTCAGGAGAACACCCAAGGTGTCCCTTGGGGGTGCTAGCAGAAAAGTAAGTTTTCTATTTGATATTTATCACAACATTTGACTTTTGTCTACAGTGGTTATTACTTGGAAACTTATCATATTGTATATTTGTGAATATTTGATTGCTAATTCTAAACTAGTGCAAATGAGTCCACATATGGATGAAATTTATACGGTAATTGTTTACCATGTTGATATTGGATCTATTTTTAAATGTAACACATTTTTTGTTCAGGAGGAAAAAGCATCACTTCTTCATCGAACGCAGGAAGAAAGAAGGAAAAGAGAGGTGAGCGTCAGCCATTAGGGTATTTTACAGATGTTTATAGTGTTTCTTTGTGAAAATGGGACCAAAAAGTCATGTTAGTTTTGAGAAAAGCTTGGTTTGACTTGTTATCTAGTGAAATGCGTGTCTTGAGTGTCCAGATACTTTTTGGTGTATGACAAAATTTCCATGATGTGTATCTGAATTGTTGTATCTATTTTCAGATTAGAGCCAGATGAAAGAATGCGAATCTTGCAGTTATGAACAAATAGAATGCGAAAAGACCTTCATATATGGTTTTGCTCATCTTTTTGTTTTCCACAGGATGAGAGGAAAAGACTAAAAAATGCAATCATCATTCAGTCTTACATAAGGGGATACCAAGACCGGAAACAGCAAGTATGTAGAATCGTTTTCATCTCTACAAGTGTGGAAGGATTTCTTTGAACCCTTTCATGTAGTTGATTGACAGATTGTGAAATTACTAAATTCTCTCTTTTTCATATAGTATGCCATCCAAAGGGGCTGCTTTGACCACTGTGTGTGTCAGTGCCAGTCAGGCTCTGGCCCTCAACTTACAGACAGTGCCATACTTGGCCAACTTGTTCGCCAGCTTCTCTTTTTTTACAGACAAAGTGAAGACAGACAAAGAATGGTAAGAACCACAAATATGACCTGCGTTGCCTCTTTTAAAAGCTTTAATTATCATTTGAGGAATTGTGAGAAATTGTCAGTGTGAATTGATGAAAAATTAGAAACAAGTTTGACAGCTTAGTACTATGGTGTTATGGTGCCATTGTCTTTATGAATCCAAGAACGTCCACTGGAGTTATGTTAGGGCTGTTGAGTAATTCAAAATCTTAATGCGTTAAAATAAGTTAACTGAAGCACATGAAATTTCATCGTTAACGTAACGTCATGTAGTTAGATTATATTGAGAGTTGGGAGTTTATCACACTTGAGCATCTACAATGCCGTAAGCACCTGTAACCCTGGTAGGTGAAAATTTTTAGTTTTAACCAGTTACCCCGATTTTAACCAATTAACTTCACTTTTCTGCGATAAGATTATTTTAAGCTGCAAAACCTTGGGAAAGGCTGATTAAGTCAAAGAGTGCTGTAAGAATGGAGACTGCGTTTTCAAAGAATTATTCATTCCAGTGTGGGTTTCGCTTGAAAACAAAATTCTGTGATTGTCTCTGAAGAGCGCGAGCCCTCATGCGTCGCTCTGTGTGAAGTACAGACCTGAACTGAACGTCAAAACATCCCACCGCTGTATAGCCAGATGATACACAAACCTCGTTTCTCGGCTTGATAAAGCAAACCAGCATCTCGCTTGTAAAGTTTTGATGATTGAGGATTGCAATCAAGGCAAAGACGATTGTGGTGACAAACAAACCGCGATCACGCTCTCAATGCACTGATCCCACATTGTATTTATGCGCAGGCACATTTCACTGCATTCATGTTGTTTCCACACATGTTCAGAATAGTGTTTGATTTGTCATGTATATGTTGCTGTGTTTAGTAATTCTGAATTTATGCGTATATTGTAGTAGGAAAATGCAGTCAGGTCAAGGCAGTTGAAAGCTTTTTACTGTTGCACTGTACACTTATTATAAAATATGAATTCTGTAAAACAAATTTTTTATATAGAATCCCTATATCATTTGGTTATTTGGCGTTCTTTTGGAGTCTCTATGCCCAAATTTACCTTGCAGAAGCTTGCAGAAAATACCGTTTTGTGAGAATCACCCTTCAATCCCATGGTTTACTTTGCTGGATATAGCAACAAGGGTGTGAATAATTGCGATTCAAAATTTGTATCTATTGACAGCGCTAATTTATGTGCATTTTATGACATTAATGTCTTAACTGTTGTAGATCTGGATGTGTCAGAGTTTGGTAAAGCATCATACTCAGTTCGTCAAGCTGCTGATGGGGCCAGAAAGACAGAGCTGCCTGTTTCAGATCAAGAGGATACTGGGACACTGTTGCAGGTACAAAATGAGATGTTCCCCAGATTTTCATCCCTAGAATAAATATGCCTGTCATAGTAACATGTAAATCTTTAGATGTGCTTTTTGGTTGGTCGTTAAGCATTTTCTCTGTCTGTTTAAGGTTATTGCAGGCATTTGAAGATAACAGTTTGAATGTGACGGTCCCGATGCGAATGCTGGAGGTGTTTTCATCTGAGAGAACCTACTTGCCCTTTCTACAGGATGAAAACTATGTCACTGCACTTATTGAGCAAATTTTGCACTATATGGTACAGAAAGGTACAGTGTTTTGCCCTATGTTTGATTTGTCTTCTTCATACTTTGAGGCAATAGTTGAGTTTATTTATTTAAAAACTGCACATAGAAATTCTTTTTAATTTAGCAAAAGTTTGCATTTATTATCTGCTTTTAATAATTTTTTTTTTATTTCTGTATTTTAGGATACTACAGATCTCTGTATGTTTTAGTGAATCACAAGTTGCCGTCGAGTCTAGAGTACAGTAATGCCCCTTCCATTCCGTTGGCACAAATGCTGCTGGAACACACCCTCAAGCCTCTGCACTTTACATACAGTTCCTGCCCCCTAGATACCAGGTACACACTCGCATAGTTTTCATAATGGAAATAACTACATCAAATTATTCACTGCCTTTTACACTCTGTATGCTTTGGAGAGCATTCTATGTAAGCTGTTAGAGGAATGTCTTTGTGTTGGTGTTTGTGTGGTACACGGGTCCCACCGAGTAAAAGGTTGCCCACCGACACCTTATTGCAGACCGTTAGCTTTGTCCTTCCAGAGGACCAATGGATAGTAATTCCCTCACTGCTGTGTTTACAGAGAGTAGTAAAATGCAGACTGACTCATTGACTCAACATGTAATGTTTACACAACATTTATCCTCCATTCGAACACTCTGAGTGGCGAACAGCGCTGTTTTCTTTTCTTTTCTATCTGAAGAACGACAAGAGCGCGAGAGTATAAGCTTGTGCATACAGTCCTGTGTTTGCCCTCTCTCTCTCTCTCTCTCTCTCTCTCTCTCTCAAACACACACTTTTTCTCTCTCTCTCTCTTGCACACACACACAGGTTTGTTTAACTATCAAAGTGAGGACATTCCATAGGCATTATGGTTTTTATACTGTACAAACTGTACGTTCTCTCCGCCTACCCTAACCCTACTCCTAAACCTACCCATCACAGAATTATTCTGCATTTTAAATTGTTTACTATGTTGATTCTATGATATGAGGATTCATGAAATGTCCTCAAAAAACATGTTTACGTCATAATACCAGTGTAATTCCCATGTCATTATACAAATTTGTGTCCTTGTGAATCATAAAAACAAGCGCGCGCACATTTTTTTTTTTGAAAAATTAATAGCAAATAGAATCCAAAGATGCATTAAATTGATCAATTGACAGAAAATACATTTATAATGTTGAGGTTTATATAATAAATGCTTTTGAACTTTGTATTAATCAAAGGATCCTTAAAAACACTGACAACCAAAAAGAAATGTTTTTGAGTGTAAAATCAGCATATTAGAAAGATTTCTGAAGGATCATGTGACACTGAAGGCTGGAGTAATGATGCTGAAAATTCAGCTTTGTTATCACAGGAATCAATCACATTTTATAATATACGAAAGAAAAAAAAAACAGTTATAACAATAGTTTTTAATTACTGTTTTTACTGTATTTTTGATCATATAAATGCGGCCTTGGTTAGCATAAGAGATTTAACCTCTGAGCAGTAGTGTGTACATTGTCACATATTTCAGTCCAGTGTGGGTAGACTAAATTGTGGAGGTGCACACTTCTATTTTAACAACTTTGTGTCTGTACAGCAAAGGCAAAATACATTCTTAATAATTTAATGATAATTTAATAATTACTTCATTTCTATATTGTTAATTTGGAAATATATGTATTCGGTGTATGTAAATATTGCAACAAACAAAGTTCTGCTTGTAAAAGGTCTCCTGTTGACAGAGGATTGAGGGTTTTGTTGTCTCGTAGTTGCACAAATGGCCAAAAGTTTGCGTGTAAATGTAAGCTTTGAAGTGGATCTATGTTGTGATATTTAGAAAAAATTAATATGAAAATTAAAGTACTTACTACAGGCTAAAACATAAGCTACAGTTGCAGTTCATGTTAGTATTAAGTGTTGAGTATTATATTCACTACCTTTTCTCTCTTCTCATTCACAGGCAGTTCGTTTTTTCAGCCTTCACTGAGGAGTTCATCTCAGCGCCTTTCACTAATCAAATCTATCATTTCTTCGTGCCAGCTTTGGCAGACCCAAAACTAGCTTTCCCATTTCAGAACTTCCTTTGGTCACTCCAGGCCACTATTGCCTCCTCTGCGCAGGCCAGAACTCAGGCTCCTTGGCTATTTTACTTTGTGCTTTCAGTTGGAGAATCAGGACTGGGTAAGATGTCAGAAAGCTATAAATGCACTGTAACACTAGTATAATATGTGCTTACAGGGTGACCCCTTTAGGAATACATTTGCAATTCTTTTTTAGAGATTTTTGAGAGTATATTTATGAAATCAGGTTTGAGTATTTTGTCTGTTTTATTTGTTTAGGTTCACTGTCAGAGGAAGGGTTGCTGTTGTACTTAAATGCTCTACAGACTTTGTTGCCATTGTTGCCAGTGACAGAGTGCAACAGGAGAGCTGACATCAACAGTGATTCAGAAGATGAGGAAGAAATGACCGTACAGCCTCCTGCTTCGCAGGTACACACACAATATCTCTTATCCATATCTTTGCACAAAAGAAAACAGTCAAAGAGAGGCATACAATTTTGAGCTAAAACGGGTGGATATAATCGAGTTTCTTTTACTAAAGGATGGCAGTTGGATTTCTGTGCATTACATAACAGAGGAATGTGTACAGAAGTTGGACACCAAGCAGCAGACTAATGCTCTGCTAACATTAGTGTGGAGAGACTCCGCAAGTGAAGACATCTTCACTATGATGGCCTCTATCTGTCACACGTTGATGGTGCAACACCGTATGATGGTGCCCAGAGTCAGGTGAGATCACACACACACACACATCCAATCAACCCATCCAGAAAATGAATCACTTACCATCTTATGCAACACAACTAATATAGGATAACTATTATAACCAGATTTACTCTATCACTCTCTCATTGCAAGATCATTTAAACAAGCTGTACTGCTCTAATTGATACAGTTAAGAAACTGCTATTGGTCGCAATCAGATAGGATTGGGATGCACTTTTATACGAGTATGAAAAAGATTCCCAAACGTCAAACTGTCCTCAAGTCTGTGAGTGTTGTTTTTCTTTTTAATCTTTACTTGGGTTTTCTGCTTGTTTTTGCAAGCAGAAAACAATACAATTTCTAATGAAACAGTCAGACAGTTAAGTCTCATCTTGCTGCATTTTTTTTCTACCAGGGCAGTTTTAGTTCTTGTCACTCCTCAATTAGTGTAATGAGCTCTCCTCTCAATTACCTTTGCTTTATCTTCTGGTTCTGCTATGTTGACAAAATGAGAACAGGATTTCAGCATAAGGCACTTGAGAAAGAAGCAAAGTGATAGAGAGAGGTGGTATAAAAGATAGGGAAGACAAGAACGTTTGGTTTAATGATGGAGAGGGACATATCTGATTGACACCGCCAGTGTAAATCAGCTAATCAGAACTTTATTGTGCGTAACATATTTTGTGTTTTATCTTGCTAAACCTGTTCTCGCAGTGGTTTTAGCTACTGTATAAGCACCCTAGGTTATACCTTGTATGTCTTCAATATTGGATAATTAAGATTATTACACGGCTTTGTGGAATACTTGATTCTGATTGGTAAATCGTGCCATCCAGCGGTATGTTATACCCCGATAATAACTGGTGAAAACAGATAACACAGGCTTATCTGGGTTACTTAAGTTTGCAGTGCTATATATGCTTGCGAGGAACTTTCAAAGTTTTGCGTTTGGTGAGCTAATAAAATATTAATACTGTCAGATCAATATTTTGTGTATAGATATTTAATTAAGTCAGTCAGGAGCGTGGACTCACTCCTTCTTGTTTCAAATAAAGACAGCTGCTGCCATTTTCTGACTATTTATTTGTACACTGTTGGATTATAAGATAACAAACGGGTACGATTTAAAAAAAATCTCAGATGAATATCTCTTGTCCACATAATTATTTATGTGGCAAAATGCTGTTTAATAAGTGGTGTGACTGTACCGTGTCCCTTAAATGTCCATCTAGTTTGAACTTGCCACGCTAGCAACCGGCTAGATGTACATTATCCCTTACATATTGTATAACGTATTAAAATCTTGGCTTCACAATTGAGGAAGCAGCGTTCTCAAGCCTTTTGAATTCTTAGAAAAAAAAGTAAATGATCCAAAAAGTCACCTATTTTCACACTTTTATTTTTACATTTTTTCACATTTCATTTTTTCTTAATGTTTGCAATGTTTAAATTAACCAATTATTTTATCTTGAATATATTTCATGTTAGGCTGTTTAATGCACATTTTCGAATTAAAATGGTGTCTTTTCATATACTAAAATTATATGGCGTTTTAGTCAAAGTAAAATATTATTTAATTTTATTAATTGTACTATGGAGATGGAGTAATCTTAAATATATGAAAAAAATCTAACATGCATCATAGGATGCATCACATACATATATTTAAAGCACTTGTTTGACACGACATTCAACACGTTTTTGAAAGCGACTGTAGACTTTAGACTTCCTCTATAATCCTCTAACTTCTTTTACATGTTTTGCCTGTTTTGATTCCTTTCAAACATGACATAAGCTGCTTATTTTCATTAGGTTTTCTTGCATATCCTTTACTCATCCCTTTTTCCCCCCTCAATATTTTTATTTGGTGGTATTTTTATATTTTACAGCTCCGTCCAGCAGAGAAGGCTTTTATCATAAATCCTGCCTTCACTACTTTATCATTATCGGATATCTGTACAAAATAATTAGCTGGCCTTGGAAGATTAATTCCTGCAGGAGTGGATGGGATAGTTTTACAAGAGGTAGAACAGCTGGCCCTGATTTACAACCTTTAAAGAAGCGCCCAGTGAGCGTGGCAAACTTGGTTGCCTTTTAAACATGATCATATTTTAAAGTGAAGAGTATTGCTGTATTTTACACTAAACAAGGTCATTATAGTATCAAAACTGTGTTAGTGAAAATAGCTTGCTTGGTTCCTGTTCATGGAAAGGTCTCATTAATGTTAAGTATTTGTTTTGACCATTTAAAGACACCATGAATATGATTGAATATTATTAGATGCAAAGAACAGAAAGATGAAAAACAATCACATTACTCATGCTCGTCGTCTCCTAATTAGGACCCAAAATAGATAAATATCAAGTCGGCTCTTTAAAGCAATTTAGGAGAATTCTATGCACAAACAGTCGGAAACTATTATTTAGTATTCATGTAAACACTTCATTCGGATTCATCAATTGGAATTAATTTTCAGATTGAAACAAAAGGTGTCTTGTTAACGTAGCTAATTTTAATCGCAAGTGGCTTTTCCATAAGCTGAGCTAAATACAGCTTCACACAGCTTCTATATATTATAGAACAATACAATAATACAATAAACATTCAGTAAACAGCATAAAATGTAACAAAACCCCGGTGTAACTGATGAGAAAAAATGTAAAGTGCCACAGGGAATTCTGGGAATGTCAGTTTATAGTTTTTCACTGTAAATTATAAGATGATTTGTTCTTTTTACTTCCAAAAATGGTACATTTAACAGCATTTTAATGTGAAATTACATCTATTACAGATTTTACCCATAAATAGCATAGGAACTGAATCTTAACCAATTAACAGGTTTTTAGTCTTACAGTTAAAATGAGTTATTTTCTTTTTACAGTGCATGCTCTCTGAAACCTGTAAGCACTAAACTTTTGTAAACGTTTAATTTTTTTGTCCCCACCTAATTGCCTTATAACCTATAATGCTGACTAAACTCACTTTACTGAATTTGGTCCTTGATTGGATTTTTTTTTTTTTTTTCATAAACTTAAATGTTTATTTATTATTTTAAGAAAAAGGCTAGATAGCATTTTTCTGTGTCAGTTTTTTTTCCCCCTTTCCCATTATTGAT
Source organism: Opsariichthys bidens (assembly GCA_037194245.1). Lineage (NCBI taxonomy): Eukaryota > Metazoa > Chordata > Actinopteri > Cypriniformes > Xenocyprididae > Opsariichthys > Opsariichthys bidens. Next base: position 13,501,830 of record CM074280.1, on the reverse strand, counting down.
GGATTTTAATTAGTTTTTTAACCAGTTATTCAAGGGTCGCAAGGCTGTCAGCTTGTCTTAGGGTTACATCCATTTCTCAGTGTGAGTTCTGTAATTGTTTTATTTTATTGTAGAAGTGCCATCCGACATGAATCATATTGGAGACAAGTGCTTTGTGTGTGTGAGAAAGGTGGATGTACTGTACACATTCTTAACTAACCTTGCCACAACTTTAATCTTATTTTCTCCTTTAATTACTTCCAATTATGCTTTATGTATTCTTTCACCCCTTGACACAAAACAAGTATGCAGTAACCACCAGAGCGATTTCTCACACCCTGGTGTGACAGCTGTTTGGTTTAATGATTTGGGTGGCCTAAGCACAGTATCTAATTTGTGATGGCAGCAATGCCTCTATGGTCAGGCAATTGTGGCCGCGCTACATTGTATCTCTGGCCGTCATTAACTTAAATGGAGCCCCCACAGGAACCACTGGTCTGTTTACGACCCTGAAGCAGACTGCTAGTTTACTAATGGAAGGTGCCTCACCTAAATAAAGCTTAATGGCTCATTTAATCTTTCCTGTGGTCACAAACAAAGACTAGAAATTCCAACTCACTGGGTTGTTTATATTTTTTTCTACTTTATGAGTCCTGCTGGAAATTTGGGAAGTTCAGGTTTTATGGGCAGGAGATGTGGTTATTTGGACATTTAGAGATGAGCATAGTTCCTTTAGCAGCTTTGACTAAAAGTGCTATTGTGTTGTTTATTGTTTGTGTGTGTATTTAGCCTATCTTTAGTGTTTTCTTAGCTGTTGTACATTTGACTAAATATCTTTATTCTGTATTTTTGTCTTTTCTTTTTTTTTTTAGGCTTTTGTACAGTTTAGCCTTCAATGCTCGCTTTCTAAGACACCTCTGGCATTTAATCGCGTCTATGAAGACTAAAATGATCACAGGGTGAGTTTTCCACATTGTTATTTTCTAACGTATAATTCTTGAATATAATATTAACAAATCCATTTTTCTTTTCTCTTTTGTGTAGCTCTATGGTTCCCTTGTTGCAGGTGATGTCCCGTGGTTCTCCAATGTCTCCAGAGGACTCCAACAGGATCATCCCTCTCTTCTATCTCTTCAGTTCACTCTTCAGTCATTCACTCATCTCTGTGCATGACAGCGAGTTTTTTGGGAGCTCAGCAGATGGTATTCTGCAGAAAAGTACTAAAAACTATATTGAAATATATTGAAGTATTTGATAAAACACATTGCATCTGGTCATTTTGTTCTTTCAGCCTTCTTTTTATATTGTGGTCTTGTCCATTCTGTTGCACTCCTAAAATTTTAGTTTATCATTATCTTTTCTTTCTTTCTTTTTTTTTTTTTTTTAAATTGAATGTAACACAATACATGTTTTTTTCCTTTGCTCGTGTAGGTCAGAGCCAGTCGTCGATGATGCCTTTCTCCCTGGCAGAGTTGGTGACATTGTCTCGGTGTTTGCGGGACGCATGTCTGGGAATCATTAAGCTGGCCTATCCTGAGACTAAGACGGAGCACAAAGAGGAGTATGTTGCGGCGTTCCGTAGTGTCGGAGTGAAAACCAACAGCCAAGTACAGCAGCGCATTCAAGCTCAGCAGAAACGATGGGTCCAGCTCTTTAAGGTGATTTCCTCTATATCCATGTTTCCTAGTTGATATTTCCACTTCCATAAAGTGTTGTTGTTGAAAAGAATTAAACTTAACCAGTACTGAGAAGATTCTCATTAGTACTTATTCAACATTCATTACTGCCGATAATATCTCCAGTGGATGATGGCCGTTACTTTTAACCTGGTGCTGTATTAGCAGTCCTAACAACTTCTTTGATGACCTAATTAGATGAGTTGACAATTAATGAGGCGAATAGTCTCAGCATCTGTTATGGCCATCAGTGCTGATCAGCCAGGCAGGAAGACCACTCACTCGGGAAATTAATAGGTTGTTTGCCAAGACTAAGTGAGCTGAATAACGGCATTAGGATATTAGTCAGCTGTCTTCACTCTCTGTTTTTCCTCCATCGTCCTCTTCCTCGTCTTCCTCCATCATGCTCTTATTTCCATCCCCATATCAAGTTTCAGTTTTTTTTTCATTATGTTAGTGTTTAACCAGATCTCTTGCTTGCTGTTGACCTACTTTTGTCACTTAAAAATTAAAGGCCAAATGAATGTGTTGGTGATGGCAGCATTATAAAATTGTGATTATTCAGTTCATCTCCGTACATTTGTTGCTCCAGGAACTTGTTGTTAACGTCTAAATTTTAAAAAGATGTTCCTCTTGACGTAATGACATCATTACAATTTTTTTCTTCTGAAATTACACATTTCTCCAAACTATGATTATTGCATCTGTCAGTATAGACTCTTCAGTTTGCAAATCATTTCAAAACAACATCAAGAACAATAGATTTTTCCACTATTCATTGGAAACATTATACATTTTTAAAACCTTGCTCAGATTCAGTAAGCTGATAATTGCTGAGATCATTGATCGTAATTTGGAGAAAAGTTTAAAATAAAGTGACAAAAAAAGTTATATACAAAAGAAGAAGTTTTGATGTGCTCATAGCCTTGAATCGGCACAACATTAAAATGCTAGTTTTAAAAGCTTCGAAATTTAGTTTTCACCTAAGGCGTTTTCACACTTGCTCATTTGGAGCATTTGTTTCAGAACCAGGGGCCAGTAGCATAAACATAGCCATTATGTTAATGCAGTGTCTTAAGAACTAGTACGAACAACTAAAAGTTAGTCTGGGGTAATTGGCCTTACTTTTCAGTATCAAATTAGACCCATCTCTATTTTTATGTAAGTAACTTAAAAAAATTATGCTCAGTCTCACTAACTTGTAACTCTAGTCTTAGCAGTTTATGCAACCGGCCCCTAGCTTTGGCATAAATGAACAGAGTAATCATGCTCAGATCTGCACTAAAACAATAATTCTGAGATGCCTGAACGAGGGGGGTCTTGACCTAATTGAAAACCAACTCTGGAGCAGTTTGTGTATGGTGAGAAAGCAATCTGAACTAGTGGACCAATGAACCAAGCAGTATTATGATTAATAATGGGAAATGCTTTGGGGAAAAAAAAAAAAAAGCAGCAGGGTCAAATTCTGAGGGTGGGCACCTTACTTATCGCAGTTGAAAACCAAAAAGCACCTCTAATAAATTATATGTAATTTATCATTTGGAGCGGCAATCCAGACTAATATACATTTATGTGTATGTGCAAGAACAGCTAGTCTGTGGAGCTAAATTGTGCGCTCCGACCAATGAAATAAAAAAAATGTTGCCTTGTGAAAATGAACCAAGCCAAGGAGAAATTGGAAAAAAGTCCCTGTTTCGGAACAAAGCAAATGATCTGCAGTTCTTAATTGACTTTACAGAGAAAAGTGGCAAATAGCATTTCACTGTGTAATATTTATGTATTTATGTAGTTTGTACTATTCCCTCAAGCCTCTTGTTCTGAGAAAAGCACTTTAAGAGACAGCTTATTGTTTGGGTTCCACTGGTTCGAGTCAGTACAGCACACAAAAGGCTCTGAAATATTTCAACAAAAGATGGCGGAAAACGCCTCCTGTCAGCTAAAACGACCCATTAAAGAAGTACAAGCAGGAGAAATGCATTTCCCAAATTGAATGTGCAATTTACAGTCCGCTCTAACGCTGTTGACCCCTCACACACTAATGTTTGCCTCCAGCCATGGGCCTTCCCTCCGGATGTTTTATCACTCCTATTGTCGAGCTATCTATTTAATTGAAAGAAGTTAATTGAATGAAAATGATCAACTAAGCTTGTATTAATATTGCTAATGGAACTTTCTTCTTGGCCCTGTTTGGAGAGAGATGTCACTGCAAGAGTTTTGGAGAGACCCATTAAGGCCTGCACTTAACCCGATGGGCTAATTAACCAATGCTTATTCATTCCACTTAGACAGGAAGAGCCTCTGGACCCCCTGCCCCACAAGCCCACCAGCAACAGAGTTTTGCACTTGCCATTATTGCAGACTCTCTGGCGTTAACATTCCTTGGTCAGAGATTAATAGGCATTCTCTAGATATGGCCTGCCAGACGTTTGTTTGACACTGTAATCTGAGAAAATGAGTATTAAACAGAAGTGTAGATAAGTGAATTCAGATGAAGTCAGCTGACTTTAGCTGTGAATTACCCAGTGTTTAAAGAGAATGAAGACTTAGAAAAGACATATTTAGTGAACTGTAGTGTGTGTGTGTGTGTGTGTTATTTGTTGTTGTTGTTGTTGTTTTCCCTACACAAGTGAGTGTGTTTGTGTCCTGATGCCAACAAAATGCATACTGATCAGTGCTGGCTGCTCCACTTTTGGTTGCACTATTTCATAAGCTATGTTATACTTATACTTATTAGGACAAACACATGGGGCAGGTAGTTTTTTCTGGGGGATGAATTGTTAATGAATAAATTGCAATGTTTTTGACAATGATTTTTAGAAGCTTGATCATTTAAATTGCTTTCAGAATTATTCATATATCAGCCATTTTTTGATATATATTTTTAAAACTTCCACTGTTCTGATTGTGGATGAACTTTGTGCTGAACATTATTTTTGTCAATATGTTAGGTGATTACCAACCTTGTGAAAATGCTGAAGGCTCGAGATATTCGAAGACCATTCTGTCCGTCGGGTCATTGGCTGTCTGATGAGGTCAACATCAGGGCAGACAAGGTAAAATTAATTTAAGAAATTTAATCACATGATTGAAACCTAATGAGCAATTACTAGTTTTGCAGTCTGATCAATCCAAAAATGAAGTGACTGCAATGTTTTTGATTGATATACATTTAAAGATCCATTGAAAGCTGGACTAGTTACATCTTTGCTAATGAATGGCTAGTATTTGCGTTTTAAAGAATAAAAACAATTAATTTATTTGTATCTGTAGCAATGCCAAAATGATTTGTATCTGTGTTTGGATAAATCCAAATGTGGGTAGGACATAAAGCGTGGGTTTGTTTAAACTATACGAAAAGCCTGTTTTAATGTAACTGTGTTCCCCATCATCATTTGCATATAGCAAGTATGCCTTGTATAATTCATTAATAATTTTTTTTGTTTTTTTTGTTTAACAAAATTCTAAATCTTTTAATAACTAGAGAACAATTAATATATTTAATAAAAAAAACAATACTAAATGTTAAATAAAAGGTAAAGGTTCTTTAGTACTGTGTGTTTGTCTGTTTTCTAGAGGAATTGCAAATTGCTCTCCCTCATCAACCATATTGCATTATAAAAAATTGGTCAACCTATAAAAACCAATAGAACCCATTCTAATCAGTGATGCTGTCTACACTGCATGTGGCACAGCACGACCAGTCACAGACACTCATGTGGTTTGCAACACCACGTTACATCACACATCTGCTTGTTGGTCTCCGTAAGACTGAAAAGCATCACATTATATTTCTCTTTTGTTATATATTATATATTTAAATAGACATGAAATAGTTGAAAATGTGTATGATGTAGTATCTTGATGGAGCTCTTGACAAGCTCTAGTTTCTGAGTGATGCATAATATACAGAAACAGCACCACGGGTATTTTATGAATATTTTTAGTATATTTTATGAATATTCTAAAAACGAATACTTTAGTCATTTCCCATGCCTGAATAAAGTATATGGCTTCTAAAGAAAAATATATCTAAATAAATAAGTTAAAATATGCATATGTGTAGACTTACTAATAGCTTGTAATGAACTGGCTTGTTTTGTATATTATTGTTTGTGTGTAGGTGACTCAGCTCTATGTGCCCTCGGCAAGACATGTCTGGAGAACCAGGAGAATGGGACGTATTGGACCGCTTCAGTCAACGTTAGATGGTAAGAATTATACAGATGGAGAATAAACACATTTAATTTAAAGTATTGTGGACAGGGATGAACGAGACTATTCGAGTAAACGATACTGCTGCTGCTTGTAAACTTTTTTTTTTTTTTTTTTTTTGCACATTTAATGTTTGCTTTGTATTTTTTGTAAGACTACTTTTAAATTACCTTCATGTTAATGTTACATTTAAAATTAATATATTATTTTCAAAAGTATATATCTGGAGTAGAAATCATTTCATTTTACCTCAGATTTAGCATGCATTCGTTTTCACTCGTGGTGGGTTTAGAGAATATTTGAAAGTATTTTGAAAGCATAGCTACACAAAACTTTTCCATTATGTCAAAGTAGTTTATAACAATGAAGCTTGCTTATAGTCTTGTAATACTACTGGTTATGAGGGACAGTATGATATGAAATTTTATATCAGATTAAAGGAGAAACATTATGAATGAAACTTACTTGCCACTGGAACAGTTGCTATAAAAACATCCTAACTAAAGAGAATATTGTAAAATAATGTATAGTTGTCAGTACACAACAAGCTTTTCCAGTGATTTTGCCGCCCTTCATGTGTACAGATACTTTTATTAGTGTGCTGACTTATGTGGACTAACTTTTATTTGAGGAAATCTGTTTATAATATGCTATTCGGTTTAAACGTCTTGCGCTGCCTATTGATTCAGCTGTTTCGAATAAATATGTCTATAATGGCTAACGCCGCTTAAGTGTATGATTAAGTTTAATATACAATTATCATAATGCAAGGCAAACACATCGCATGTGTCTGACCAATTTTTAGTGGCATTCGGTATGGGATTCGACTGTTCAAAGATTAAATAGTCTAAATCAAATGGATCACATAGGCTATTCAGACTGTGACTGTATAGAAAACATTTATGAAATTAGTTGTTGCGCATATCCCTAGTTGTGGAAGACAAACAAAAGTAGTAATAATGACATGGCTTCTGTCAAGCAATTTCATTCCAAAGCAAGAGCACTCAGAGTGTTTTAATGCTAACTAGTACCAGTGTCTGATCTTTTCTATGCCACCCTGGAACAAATATGCTTAAAAATTCAATTAACCTAAGGCTGGACACATCTGGCTGCCTGTTTGTCCGGACCGTTTTCATTTCCCTAAATGGACTTGCGAGGTAGTGACGAATGGCCCCTGTATTGACCATGCTGCGCCATATTTCTCCACCAAAATGGCCCCTTGATGGCTGGTTTGTGTAGAGAGAGAGAGAGGGAGGACTGACTAATTGAGTAGAATGGTTCCAGCATGCAACCAACGTATTAGATGAATGACACTTCTCATCTGCTGCTATGGCAGTTTTTTCCTGTGGTCGAAACGTTTGTATAATACAAAACAAACGTCCGTGTAATGGAGGCAGAGGACAGGTGGATGGGCAAATCGCTGCTGAGTTAATTAAAAGTGTGTGGCAGGAAAGACAGAGGGGGATTGAGTGGTCTTTAATGTGATGCTCTGTAAATATCGCATTCAGCAAGGCTGGTAGTGGACCTCGCTCAAGGTTGTGCAAGTGTACTGATGCAAATGAAGTCGGTCTTTTGCAACAGACATCACTGTCTTGTGCAGGTTAATTATCTCTTTAGCAATTTACTGCCACATCATTTCACCTTGTTGTGAATGGAAAATATGTGTGGATATATACTACTGTTCAAAAATTTGGGGTCAATAACATTTTTTGTTTTTGAATGAAGTCTCTTGTGTTTATCAAGGCCCCACCAATTTAATAAATCAAAAAAAAAAAAAAAAACTATAAAAATGAAATATTGAAATATTATTACTTTTTAAAAACAACTTTTCTATTTTAGTATATTTTTAAAAAGTAATTTGTTCCTCTGATCATTACTCCAGTCTTCAGTGTCACATGATCCTTCAGAAATCATTCTAATATGATGATTTGGCTCTCAAGAAACATTTCTTATTATTTTCAAATGTTAAAAACAGTTGTGTACCTGCTTAATATTTTAGGTCGAAATTGTTCTCAGCTGAATAGAAAGTTCAAAACATAAAAATGTAAATCTTTTGTAAAGATAAAAAGTCTTTAATGTCAGTCATCAATTGTTCTTGGTGAATAAAAGGATTAAATAAATTATTTATATAAAAATAAAATATTTTATTAAAAAAAATCTTACTGGCCCCAAATATTTAAACGGTTATTTTATAAAATGTTAATGTAAAGCCAAGAATTTTTGGCTGATTGGTGTTATATTTTCAAGATGATGAATCGAGAGCGTTGGTGATTGGCAAATGAGTTCATGAATTTTGTGTTTATAGAGTAAATTGCTTGTCAGTGTTGTATCTTTTGTTGTCCATGTAAATTTGAGAGCAGATTAATAAATGTATAGATCTATTCCTAAAGGTGTTGTTTTTTTTTTTTTCATAATTTTGTTATATTTGTAGATGTTTATTTTATTTTTATCCATTTTTATTACTTGCGCAAGTGTAGAGAGAGGACACAAAGTGGCAAGGATTCAAGGGGAAACAGGATTAGCAAATGAGATATTCAGAGATGACTTAAAGTTTAAAGTTTACATCATCCCCCCACAGTTGGACTGGAGCCTCCACCTTTGTCGGTATCGGAGGAGAGACATTTGGCTATCCTCACTGAACTACCGTTTGTTGTGCCCTTTGAGGAGAGAGTGAAGGTAAGACAGCCATCACTGAATATGGAGTCTGTGAATTAAGGAGAAGGTTGAAAGTTGTAATTATTTGATGGCATTGTGCTTAACAAACTCTTTCATGTGTTTTTGTGCTTTAGATTTGAAAAGGTTAGAAAGTGTGTGATAACCTAAATTAACACGTGCTAAAAAATTGGATTCGTTACATGACTTTAATCAGCCGAACTTCTTTCTTTCTGTATTTAGATTTTCCAGAAGTTGATCTACGCTGATAAGCGGGAGGTGCAAGGAGAGGGTCCTTTTTTGGATGGCGTTAACATCACTATTCGGCGGAACTACATCTATGAGGATGCATATGACAAATTATCCCCTGAGAATGGTAAACAAACCTACCTCTTCTAATATGCTGAAAGCTCTTTTAACGAAAAGCGATTAGCACACACATTGTGACGTTCATCATAGACAACGATAAAATAATTTATAGCATTTGATGATTTAGGGTGAGGCTTCTTGAGTATAAAGTCTCACATGAGAAAAGTCTTTTTAGTTGTGTAGCACCAGACATTTATAGATGACATAGAGAAGTTTGTCAAAATTTAGTGTTTATTTTAAAATCTTTTCTGGCTATTTTTTTTTCTGACTGTACATCCAAGTAGATCAGATTGCTGAAAAAGAACAAATGTAGTGCAGGGACTTAGTGTTTTATTCATTGCTTGTTGATCTTAATGATAACTTTTGTCTCATAAATGCATTTTCTCATTATATAATCCCTGTTCTTCTCACGTAGTTCACGCTGCTCAGATACGGTTACTAAAAGTCCTTAAAATAGGGGGCTCTATATTGTTAATATGAATGAATTTTCCGTATTGATTTTTATAGGTGTTTTGTTTTAGGATTAAAGGAAATATCTGTACTGTACCAGTACCTATACGGTTTTTCTACAGATTTCCTTCTTACAGTGTATGTGGAACATGCTAAATACATTTGTTTATCTCAATTTCAGAACCTGATCTCAAGAAGAGGATCAGAGTTCATCTGCTCAATGCTCATGGGCTAGATGAAGCTGGCATTGATGGAGGAGGAATATTTAGGGAGTTCTTGAATGAGCTGTTGAAGTCGGGCTTTAATCCTAACCAAGGCTTCTTCAAGACAACTAATGAAGGTCTTCTCTATCCGAGCCCCACTGCAGAGATGCTTGTGGGAGAATCCTTCACCCGTCATTACTACTTCCTTGGCAGGATACTGGGAAAGGTAAGACGGATATCAAAAGGATCACATGATGTATTGCATTACACTATAACATTCTTTATCTTTTCAGTGGTACAGATACCATAGAGTCTTGTGAAACAGTTTAATCACTTGCTACACCTGTTCATGATTTAGTTAACTCATTTCACTGCAAGTTAATAATTTAATAACACTTGCAGTGGCTTGTCTTTTGATTTTTTTCCTTAGTTGTCTCATTTGTCTTTCACTCACATACACTCTCAAACACAAATGGGGTCACTTGGATCAATGCTGAAGGTCAAAGGTCAGGTTCAATCAGTGATCTCAGGCTGAGTAGCTTAGTTACCATTATAGATCCTATGCATTTGATTTATGAGGTCACGGGAGTTTAAAGTCAAGTTTATTTGTGGCCTTTTGATCCAAATATTTTTTTCCTTCCTAGATCATTTGGGAAATTACTTCAACAAAATACTAGAAATATTTGTTTCCTTGTATTCTATGTCCTAATTATATCACTTTGTCTAGTTGTATTAGGTCTCAAAATAGTTTAGGAACTTTAATTTAGCTACAGAAATTACAGTTTACTGTTTCCAAGCATTGCAAGAATCTGTCTTTACAGTAGCAGAACATAGCTTTTGTTCATAATAAGTGGAAAAACCATTTTGATAACTCTTTGATTATTCTAATTTTACCCAGTGTTTTACAATAATGGCTGCACCTTGAGCCACAATTTATTGACGCTATTGTTTTGGCCATCTCTTTTGTATGCCCGCTAGCTGGTATTTATTAGCTGCTAATGTTTTTAAAGTTTCATTAATGCTTATGCCCAGGATTGTTTATCACAAAGCACATTGACTGGGGGAAGGGTAGATGAATTACCTCATGCCAAGAAGCTCGCTTCTCAATTAGGCTACTCCATTAGCCCATGATTTCCCGTCTCTGTTTGTGTAGCCATCGCATTTGGCCATGGACGCTAAATCAGCTAGCACCATAAATAACCGGATCCGTGCCGCTGGTAATAGAGTTTTGATCTGTTTTACAGTCACAGGCATCAACACCACTTGTGAAGAGGCAATTCAGGCCACTTATTAGAGAGCTATAATGAACACACACACACACACACCTTGTACGATGGAAGGGACATAACTGAGCTCCTATCCTGAGGAATGGCTGGCCCCACCCTCCTACTTTCTTGATCTTATTCCATTCAATTGCCCCCACTCCTTAGTAATGGGCAAAGCAATTAAGGTGACGAGATTAATTTGAATTTGACTTTCAATTAACCCTCCTTCTCTCTCCATAAATATGTGAAGGAGTGGCAGACTGAGTGGGATATTGATATTTGTTTAGTGCTGTTATAAAGACGATTTGTATAGATTGCAATTGCGTCACTGAAACTGTGACAGGGTTCACCGAAGACACACACAAAGAAAAAAATGTTGATTTCCCTCTCCGTTTACATTTTATATATACGTGAAGGCTAAACTGAGAAATCTGAGCTGACTGGACCGGCTGGTAAAAAAACCTGTTGAGCCCTAAACTGATAGCTTTGCTGCCCATATTTATACCATTAGGTTTAATAGAGTTAGACATCATGGCAAATGCAGATTTTGGGTGGACCTGCTAATCAGTGATTTACTCAGAATTGGAGCCCTAGTCATTTACAAGGGTCGACACGCCACTTTGCTTATTCATTAAATATCTTGATTAAGCTTTTGATTATACTTTCAGCTACCATATAAGAGTAGTACTCCCAGATCCCTTCAACATGCAATTCTATTTTTTCATTCAATTAGTTTTTTTTTTTTTTTGGTGCTGTTTTGTTTTATTACTTTTTCATGATTGTTTTGAAGCTGATCAGGTTTAAATTTCACTGTATATGACTGTGTATGTGATGAGTAAAATCTTCAATCTTAATTTGTAGAATTGCTATTACATGTCATTAACAGATGGACATAATGGGCTAGGTGCATTATAGATCATGATGTAGAAGAAAATGGTCGTTTCACAATATTGAAAGTGGATACTTGGAAAATGAGGTTTTTTATTTAAATATCAAAGCACGCTACAACCATTTAATTGAAGACTCATCGTTGTGTTGAATTACCTTTACACAAATACTTCCACACTCTACTCATGCCCTCAAATATGAACTCGCGCACACACAAATACCACGTGTTCTGCAGTTCAACAAGCAGTGCTTAACTGTCCCTATTCAAAGGGCAACAGAGAGGAAAGAGAAGGTCAGAACTCCTGATTGATGGCAAGTGTGTTAAATTTTTTATTGATTCTTAATGCTGTAAATTTACAAATTTATTTGGCAGAAACAGAAGGCAGCTGCTAAGTTGTTAGCGTTTACTCTCCTGATGGTGCCACAATTTGCATTAATTGCGTTGCCACTGCACTCACTTATATTAAAAGGCCCGGCCATTCATTAATCCTTTTTATCCCAAGTCATTTTGGCACAATTTCTGGCAATAAACACCCATAAATAACTTGAAGGTTTGAAAAATAGTCTGCGTTGTACCTCCATATCCTTATTGCGGCTTCTTCCCGGGAGCGACATTATTGATAGGTTTCAGGAGGGCGCAGCACATATGTTCCCACAACAGGACTCGTGGGAAGAATGCTGCTAAGTGGATTATTTTGCATAAAAAATGTACCACGTTTGAAGTTTCACGATAACCGTGTGTTTAGAAAATGCTCTGATTTACAGCCTGCGTGTGTGTTTTAGATGCATGCATTATGGAGATTTGGGAAATTTATAATCCATTTAGCTTATGTGGTCGAGGGATTTTAGTGCAATCGTTTATTCAAGGCCTGTATATTTTAATGCCCTCAGATATGGTCTTTTTAGGACTGTTGCAGTACTTTAGCTTTTAGGACTCGCAATCTTTGTGCTTCTTAATGGAACAACAGGTTAATGATACAGTTGATGTTTTTAAAGTTTGAGCTTCTTCAATATAAAGTGTCAGTATTTGGAACAGATTAGCCCACAGAATGAAGATATTGTCACGATTTTGCTACTTACTTGGCTCATATTAGCTGGCTGCACATTACAGTGTTGACCAGTCCTGGAGGTTGTATTTAGTTAAATATGTTTCTCTCTCTCTCTCTCTCTTCTGTTTCCCAGGCTCTGTATGAAAACATGCTAGTGGAATTGCCTTTTGCCAGTTTCTTCCTGTCCAAGATTTTAGGCACCAGTGCAGAGGTGGACATCCATCACTTGGCCTCTCTAGACCCAGAGATGTACAGAAACCTGCTTTTCCTCAAGAGCTATGAAGGTGACGTGGAAGACCTCGGCCTTAACTTCACTGTGGTCAACAATGATCTTGGGGAAGCACAGGTGAACAACGTGTCTTTTTTCCCTTTTGCGCTCTTTTGTTTGTCTTTTGTGTCTCCTCTCTCCATCTCTTGTTCTCTGGCATTGTTAATGATTGATCTATCTGTTGTTAGTCTTGGCTGGATGAGATAAAGCACGTCTCTGTCTAGATCTCTCTGAAAGAACTTCCCTGTTGACCAGCTCAGACATGCGTGCTGGGAAAAAACGGTGTTGCATAGTATAAGAGCTAATCATGGAGCATGATATCAGGTTGTGCCACTCCTCACTTCCAACATATGAAAATCCCCTCAGCCTGAGGTGTATGGAGGGAAATTGTGTGTGGTTGAAGTTACTCTTTTATCAAATGGTTGATGGAAGGAGGTATTGAAAGTTCAGAAAATGCTGATTGTCAACTCGGGTCAAACAATAGTAACAATTATTAAATAATTTAATTAAATAGACAAACTGTTTACATAATATGAAAATTATAAATGAAATAAAATTATGAATGGATTGGTAATGGTGGTAGATTTAGCCTAAATAGTAACTCGATTACTCAAATAGTAGCAACTAGATAGTTCAGGACCAAATGATAATTGTTACTTTATTTTGCATGAATGAAAGAAAAATAACTATTTGATCTCTTTTTCTTATAACTAAGGTAACAAAGTAAGAATAAACTTTTATTCACTTTCCCAGGGTAAAGGGTATCCTTGTGCATTCATTTCCATTATGTTCCTCAATTGCTTTCAACATTTTCCTCTGCAGCTGTACTGTTTCACTTTCAACATGGAATTAAATCATCACTGAACCCAGGCAGACAGTACCTGTGACACTTCCATCTATTTGTGTCTTTTTCCAGGTGGTTGAGCTCAAACCAGGGGGAAAGGACATCCCGGTAACCACAGCCAACAGGATAGCCTACATCCATTTAGTGGCCGATTACCGTCTGAACAAACAGATCCGAGCACACTGCCTGGCTTTTCGACAGGGCCTGGCCAACGTGGTCAACCTGGAGTGGCTGCGAATGTTTGATCAGCAGGAAATTCAGGTAGCAGTTTACCTGGTTACACACACTTTATTCTAAAAATGGAAAGGGAAAGGGAAAGAACATATATGTCTAGACACAAACCAATCAGTTGTGTGTCAAAAAGGATTAATAATAATAATCATTCATGATTATGGTCATTAATTAAATGCAAGTCCACCTATATTTTCAGGTACTGATTTCTGGTGCACACGTGCCCATCTGTCTGGAAGACCTGAAGAAATTTACTAACTACTCAGGTACTGCAAGCACACCCATCAGATGTTTTGTCACTCACTTCATTTTTTTGTAACCATGTTTTGCACTAAAGCTCATAGCAGTATTATCTGGTAATTGAGAAGGGTTTAGTTATGCAAGAATTTAGACTTTCAGTTTATGCATTTTATTCTAAACTTTTTTTGTTTTTCTTAAATGTTGCTGCACTACTCAGGTGGTTATTCAGCAAATCATCCAGTGATCAAAATTTTCTGGGATGTGGTGGAGAGCTTCAGTGATGAGGAGAAACGCAAGCTGCTCAAGTTTGTTACAAGCTGCTCACGTCCTCCACTCTTAGGCTTCAAGGTCAGTGACATTGACCAAAACGCTCTGAAAATAAAATATGATGTAGTTTAATTTGGGTTGTGTCTGAACTCTTTGAAGATGAGTTAATGTTTTATCTGAGATTGTAAGGGGCTTTAGATGGGTTCACTGGAAAAGTGAAATGTACAGACATAACCCAACCCTCCGTCTGAGCTGCATCGATATGACTCGCCCATCTGTTATCACATGTGGAGTTCAGCTGAAGTTCATGCCAACTCACACCTGCTGATGAGTTTGTCCCAATTTCTATATTTTCATTCAATAAAGTTATCAGGATCCCTGCCACAAAGACGTCTACTCCCTGCAAGGTGTGCTACCTTAACGGAGAAATAATGAAGCGAAAAAAAATTTTGTCGCAGTATATCGCCATTAATTTACACAAGGGTGTACGAGCAAACAGGCTCATTGTAACAAATCATTTTCACATTATAACAGCTATCAGGATAGGCCTTATCTTGGCCTCTATTTGTGCTTGAGAGGTTGTGACCCATAGCATTGTAATGTTATTTGAGGCTTCCAAGTGCCACTGGGTGTGTGAAATCCATCTGACTGATAAAATGCCCTGTTGAACTTTAAATGGCTCTTGCTTGATGTTGACTGTATCTAGCGTTTAGTCAAAGGCCAGAAAATGAGGATGAGAGAATAGCGTCTGACGGTAAACACAGTAAATAAAATACAGAGCTTTCAAATTATTCTGACGACTTCATCTTGTTCAGGATTAGTATTATCTTAGTCTGTAACCGTAAAGGATTAGTTCACTTCTGAATTAAAATTCACCTCCATCTCATCCAAGATGTTCATTTTTTCCTTTCTTCAGTCGAAAAGAAATGAAAGTTTTTGAGGAAAACATTCCAGGATTTTTCTCTGTACAGTGGATTTCCATGGGGTTCAATGGGTAGAAGGTCTAAATTGCAGTTTCTGTGCAGCTTCAAAGCACTATACACGATCCCAGATGAGGAATAAGGTCTTGTCTACTGAAACGATTGGTCATTTTCTAAAAAAAAAAAAAAAGAAAAAAATTAAAAATTATATATGTTTTAACTACAAACGCTCGTCTTGCGCTAGTTCACTTCATCTTCTTGCAATTTTGACCTTCCACCCTTTTAACCCCACTGAAGTTCACTATACAGAGAAAAACTCTGGAATGTTTTCATCAAAAACCTTTATTTCTTTTCTACTGAAGAAGGAAAGACATAAAAATCTTGGATGACATGGGGTGAGTAAATTATCAGGGAATTTTAATTCTGAAGTGAACTAATCCTTTAAGTCTTTTTCTTGAAGTCTGTCAGTTGTGCTTTTTACACTCAGCAGAATCTGGAGAACAGAAAAAATCATTAGATGTGTTTTTATGCCTTACGTAGACTAACCAAGGACAGTAATTGTCATTTCATTGACTTTATTACATATTTTAATATCTGTCATCAGTATAAAGTAGATTACTTTAGCCTGTATGAATTTGGGTGGGGGAAAATCATGGCTTCTGAGCAATTCCACAGATACGTGCTACTGCCAAAATTAAAGTGGGGCTGTTTAATGAATTTGACTTTGGTGCAGACGCTCTGAGGAACGGATGCAAAGGAGTGAGAGGAAAAAGACGAAGAGAGACAGATCAAGGGGAGATGGCCTCCCACCTCGTCTGCCTCTTCAGCCAGCTCAGCCTTAATTAGGTGCCGTTAAACACCCCAGAATTCATTAGGGGAGAAATAGCCCTGTCACAGCGAGCTATTTAAAAAACATGATGGATACCCTTTTTTCAAAATGATGGCTCTCGTCATGACACTTTCTCAATAAGCAACGATACTTTAATACCTTAATTGTTAGAAAAATTGGCCCGTTAAAGCAGGTTTAATCAGGTTCATTTTGGGGTTGAGCCTTGCAGCCATGTGGAGAATTTTTTCATTAGGCCTATCTTGTTTTTCTTTTAGTAACCTTTTACAGATCTGAATAGTTCTGTGTTTAGCTGTTGCTTTTTGTATTTATCTGCACAGATGCAACGTGTTTAAAATACTTTATAACATTTTTTATAATCAGGGATGCTGTCTACACTGGATGCAGCGCAGCGTGACGAGACACTGACAGTAAACTGATATTTTATTTCTGACCTACTCCACATGCTTGCTCTACCTCCAACAGCAGTATTTCAGTTTGACACACGTTCAGTGTAGACAGCACCAAGCTGTTGTTGACAGTCTGCCTGGTGTAGACAGTGTTACACTTTTTATAATTCTACACCGAATTTGGCAAAACTTAATTGCATAAAACTTGCACTGGACTTTTTTTTTGCACTGGAAATTTTTTTTTTTACAAAAGCCCTGGAGCAGTCAAAAATTTTGATGACAAATAAACAGGGATATCTCTGTGCAGGTAACATGGAAAAACAGTATAGATTGTTCATTTCCTTATACTACCAGCATTGTCACAATACAAAGTTGAAGATTGGCGAATGTACCCTTTAACTTGGTAACCACCCTGGGGTGCATTTCCCAAAAGTTCTGTCATTACTACATAGCGATTTGTTTTTTTTCCCCCGAAACGATAGTTCAAACGAACATTCGCAAACTGCATTGCAAAGTTCTGTGGTTGGAACGACAGCTCTCGAGCTGCGGTTAGAAGCATTGTTTCTTCTTTTTATGACGTGGACTTCATCCAGAGCAACATAAGCAAGCTGACATTTAGTGCAATGTATATCTTTTATTTTGAATAGATATACAAATGTCATTTACATATTTTATCTTGTCAAGAGATCTCAAGCACTGTTTTTGAAGAGTGCTCGTGTGTGTTTATGCACTAGTACGTAAGAACTTGTGAATTCGATGACACTGTTGATGACTCTGTATGTTTTGTTTTGCATGCAGCCCACAAAACTTGATAGAAAGACATGCTTTTGTGCCTTCAAATTTATTTTGGCAATCTTCACTAAAATAGGATTTTGTTTGTCACCGAGAAACGGAATGTTTTTTGGCTCCTCCAATTCCTTTTTTCAAGTGTTTGTCGAATGTCGTTTTTGGTTTCCCTAGATGTTCATGATATTTTCTGCTTTCTCTTCGCCTCTAGGAGCTGTACCCAGCCTTTTGCATCCATAACGGAGGCGCTGACCTGGAGCGTCTCCCTACTGCTAGCACTTGCATGAACCTACTCAAGCTGCCAGAGTTTTGTGACTCTCAGCAAATGAGGAACAAGTTACTCTATGCTATTGAATCCTCTGCTGGCTTTGAGCTCAGCTGAGGAATACGTCAACCCCTCGATGGCCTTGAAACCCAGACAAGAACCTGCGACCTTTGTCATGGTGACCAGATAGAAAATGATCAGAATAAACAGACAGTGTGGATGTACAGTGATTTGCAGGTGTTGGGGCATAAAAACAAACAAATGCAGAAGGACCGTTTGAAGTTGTGGCACAGACAAATATATGCTCAGTTTTTATTTTTACTTCAAAAAGAGTAAACTTGTAAATAATGCATTTATAATTTCAATGCAGCATCAGGGAAGGTGTCCATTGATCAAAAGCATTTACCATTGAACAGGAACATCAAAATGTTGGCGATACTGAGGGAATACGCAAATTTACTGGTAGATTTTCCTTGGTTTTGCATTGCTTACATCAAAGTGGATGTTTTAAGACAATGCCATTTTTACAGTTTTAACTGCTCTTAAGTATTGGGTGTCTACCAATAAAGATGCATGCTTTAGCCTCGCTGACTCACAAACAAGCTAAAACATACGCTTCTCCAATGTAACAGCATGCCTGAAACTTGTTTAGTACTGTAGGGATACTAAAGGTTTGGCTTGGTTTAAGGTCACAATACTTCAGCTATACAAATGTGCATGCCTTGATACAGGGCATGCTAATAGTGTAGCATTCGCTGAAAACTGAGCTATTAATTTTCCAGGCTAAATTTTGTTTTGTTTGCTAATGTGCCACTAACAAATTAATTTAATAGATTAGAGTCAGGCAGGATGTGTGAGGTTAACAGGGGTGGCAGAACAGTAGCACAGGTGTGTAGGTATCCTGTTTTAAAAATATTGCAATGATGACTTAAAATTGGCTGATTCAGGTTTACCTTTTCTTGGAAAAAAATATTCAGTTTGGCCAGTTGCATTTCAGGCCTCAAGGTTAATTGTATGTGTTTATTGCATAAAAAAAAACCCACCAATTGTGTAATTATGTATTCCACACATTGCGCCTTGGTATTATAGCAATGGATAATGATGCTGACATTGTGCAGCAAAATTAAAACTAAAATTTCGAGGATGTGCAAGATTTAGATAAGTGGTTCAAGGTGAGTTCTGACAAATTGAAGAATGAAGGAAAAGTGTGACCTGCCTACGCCTGTGTACTGGACACTACTCCAACTTCTGCTGTAGCAAAGATCAATTTAAGTCCTGAAGAGGATTGAAGCATGTGCTGTCAGCATCCTCTGATTGCTTTTTTGCTGCTAGTTACTGGGTTCAGCATGGCTGTATGGACATGTTGGTTGGTGGAGAGCTGATGATGGATATGTTAATATGTATATGTCTACATCTTTTAATGTTCACGCAGCATTTGTACAAGACTTTTAAATTCTCTCTTGACCTTGTCAACAATAACCTGTTCCCCAACATCTGTTAAAGTAAATGAGTAATATGACAGCATCTGATCGTTTACAAAAACTGCTGTGTAGAGTTTGATTTGATGTTGAGCAAGGACAAGCAAAGTTGTTTGTAAAGCTATGTTTACCAACTTTGTGTATGTGCCCTGAATGATTTTTTTGAATGACAAAGACAGGTGTTCAATCTATGTATCAGAGTATGTGGCAATGATTAAATATGTTTTGAGTTTTTATTTGCACTGGAGATATTAGCATCTTTTGTTAAAGCATATTTAAGAAAAACATGTAGAATTTCATTTTGAGTTTTATGGCCTTTGACATATAATTAAAGAAACATCCAGTGATGGAACAAGAAAGGAGGCTAGTCGAGAGCACGGATGCATTATCTGTATAACATAAATTAAGGGTGTGTGCGTTTGACGTAAATCTAACAGGGCCCTGCTGTGAGAGCAAGTGATGGCCAGAGAGCAGGGGGAACTTTTTATTCCTCCTTGGATCATCTCCATATATTCTCCCAGCCTCAGTCTCACCCTCCTCATTGGAATAAGTCTTTAGACTCCTCCTTTTCTGACCAAATCTCCTGCATTTTAGCTGCAATCTCAGACGGGGGTAATTGGGTCTTAAAAAACCAACTTGTCCTATAGCTATGAAGGATTGGCCTTAATTATGTGAAGATTTATTTGGGCCTATTACCTTATAATGGATTATAGCTCGCAAACTTAATGCCTCTGGCCATCAATCACATCCACGTGCAAAGATATACCAAAGGTATTTTATATAGCTTTTAGAAATGATATTATTACACTTAGGGTCAAGTCATTTCACACCAGAATGTGAAAGCTGAAAGATTTAATTTCAGGGAATTCATTAAGAACAATTCATGATTTTTTTTTTTTTTTTTAAACCCTAACGTTTAAAGGGGTCTGGTTGTTTTGTTGTTGTTGTTGTTTTTTTCCTCCAGGAAAAGATTCTAATGTAGATTGTCATCCATCGTGTTAAAGAAACTATTAAAGTCGTACAAAAACTTTTTAAAATAAGGATAATTCACTTTGTCATTGCACAGCATGTAAATGCCAAACTCGCCTTGAGAAAATAAATCTGACACTGTACATAAGATTATTTGTCGCAAATCTGAAATATGCATTAACTATTTAAATACATGTAATATATAACCCAGATTGATTAAATATTAACATGTCCGTTTTACAGATTGCTCAAAAAATGAAATTACTGCTAGCCAGAGTAAATTTGAAAGAATTGACCAACACGATTAACCTGCTCTTAATTCTGAATTGCTTTTTAATAATATTGTCATGCACGATCTCTATCCATACCATCTTCATTAATAATAATTATTCTTCGTATTAAATGCAATAATTTGGAAATATTTGATCGCTTTGTTTGTTGCAATAATGCATCCAAAACAAGTAACTACCGCATTTAAGATGAACACTCATTAGAAGGCCAAGCGTGCCTCCCTGTGGAGGTTTTCTGAAACAACTAGAAAGAAGTTATGTAGTACCAGTTTTGATACAAGCAGCATTTATTAACCATGACCTCTGTTATTACCAGATAAAAAGAAGGATTGAATCATATAGAAAAAAATCAAAAGAAACAAACATTCTTCTGACTGTGTACTGTTTTTGATGTCTGATGAAACCTCATAATGCTCTCTTAAAGGGATAGTCCACCCCAAAAACTACCCTCGTGTTGTTCCAAACCTGTATGATTTCTTTCTTCCGTTTAACGTGAAACAACATATGTTAAGGAATGTTGATAACAAAAGTCATACATACTTCAACATATCTTTTTAGTTGTTCTGCAGAAAAAAAAAGGCCATAACAGACTTTTTTTTTGATGGACTATCCCTTTAATCAGTTCTAGCATGTGTAATCTCAACATGGGGTCTAACAAGAGTGATTCTCATCTCAGACGTGCTCCCTACCAAAATACCTGGATCAACAAGATGAAGATTCCAGCAGAAGCTTTTTGGCACATTTTTTTCCCCCTAAAAAAATATTGAGATGTGGAGAATGACGTAAATTTGTTTACTAACAAGGCTCTGGCTATCGTTATCAGAATGGAAAACATTAAACGTGCCTCCACATGATTTCCATGGCAGTCACCATCTCATGAATGACCTTCAACCTCCAGTCCAGAAGCCTACCTTCAGGACATCTAAATCCAGTGCATGCGTCACATCCTGTCTTATGGCAAGCCGTTTTGACTTTTATTCATTCTCAGGATATGAACTTTCACTAGTTAAAATGTTAATTCTTGATATCAAGAATTATATTTCCACTAGTAACAAAGTTCATTCTTGATATCAACAATTCAATTTCAACTAGTAAAAACTATCATTCTTGATATCAACAATTGTATTTTTACTAGTGAAATCTCGCCATAGGCTGCCATTCAAATTCAATTGTTGATATCAGGAATACAATTCTTACTAGTTGAAATTCCAGTTTCACATATCAGGAATACAATTCTTACTAGTAACAATGCAAATTTCTGATATCAAGAATTACATTGTTACTAGTACAAATGTCTATTCTTGATATCAACAATTGAATTGCTACTAGTAAAAATGTTAATTTCTGATATCATGAATGTGATTGTTACTAGTAAGAAAGCTGTTTTAGATATCAGAAATTATCTTGATATCAGGAATTCATTTCAGATATCAAAAATGAATATTTTTACTAGTAGCAATTCAATTGTTGATATCAAGAATAGACATTTGGACTAGTAACAATGTAATTCTTGATATCAGAAATTTGCATTGTTACTAGTAAGAATTGTATTCCTGATATGTGAAACTGGAATTTCAACTAGTAAGAAATGAATTCTTGATATCAACTATTGAATTTGAATGGCAGCCTATGGTGAGATTTCACTAGTAAAAATATAATTCTTGATATCAACAATTATAGTTTTTACTAGTTGAAATTGAATTGTTGATATCAAGAATGAACTTTGTTACTAGTGGAAATCTAATTCCTGATATCAAGAATTAACATTTTAACTAGTGAAAATTCATATCCTGAGAATGAATAAAAGTCAAAACGGCTTGCCATACTGTCTAGATGTAATCATTTGGTTGAAAGGTAAAGGGGAAAAAAAATAAACATATGTGCCTAATTTTGTCAGTGCCTATAAATTGTGTCTTAAGGAGGGGTTATGCATTGTAGTCAATAAATAATCGACTTGGTCATTACTACAGCTCATTTGAATTAAAGTAAAGAGTTATGTCGACTGTCAGTCAAACCTCTCCTGACCTCGCCCTTTGCTCCACCTTTCACTGTGGAAGCTGCACTTTCACTTTCTTCTCCACAGGACTCCTCGTCTCAAGAACATATAGTACACAATGAGATTTATTTTTATGAATGGATTATGAAAAGGAATCCGTTTCCCTCTCTTAATTCCCCATATTACAAAACCATTAGGCTACCTGACACATCCCACTCACTGAACAACCTCCTTCAGCTGTTTAGGTAACAGGAAGTGACGATATTGCACTAGAATCAAGTCGCTTTATAGAGGTCGGCGGGGAACACTGCCGACTGCCCAATCTCAGTTATAAAGATCCACACATATATATATATATCTCGCTCTTTCACACAGGAAACTTACTCCGATCACCTGAGACTGTTTTATGAACGGACAGACCTCGGACCAAACAGAGTAATCCCTGCTGGAATAGTGTTTCAAATAAAGAAACTCGACCTCATCTCTGGGATACACAGCGGAGGTCCAAATAAAGCACCGGGATAAGGACACCTGTCTTCGCTACATAAGGTTTGTGAGTTTAACGTTGAGATTTTTTGAAGTTTTTTCGGTTTGTTATGATAAGGAGATGAAAATCATAAGGTACTTGTGTCAAAGCTAGCGAGCTTTAGTGCCGAGACAACATCATGACTCGTTTGATGCCCAAATGTGCTGCAGGTCAGAGAGTGTCTGCGGGGATCACCTTTTCCCATTCAAAACCAAAGGACAGGAATAGCAGCAGAGGTTTCACTGAAAGTGCTCGATGGAAATTAACAAATGTTTAAAAACTATTTTACGCATAATTTCTCTTTTTGATCTCTGTTTTAAGTTCTGATAAGGGAACGTCAGTATTGTAGAGTAATGTTGAGGGTATTATCTTGAAAAGCCTACAAATATAGTAAGTTTTTTTTTTTTTTTTTTTTTTTTTAAGGCTATGGAAAGATGATATTGCATGTAAATGTCAAATAGTTTCTTAAACGGGCGTATGTTGGTGAAACGGTTAGTCACCGGAATTTGGTCAAATGTTCTGTGACTTTCCAGAACATTCCGTGTCTTCTCACACCTGTAAACACGCTGCATTCAAATGTCATTTGAACCTGAGACGTGCTTGAGATTGAAGTGTTCATAGAGTTCATGCAAAAACTTTTTAAGTTATCAGGTTGCTTGTTGAAAAACATCAGCACAGGGAAAAATCTAGAAAAGGAGTCGAATATTGTTCATGCATGGCAACGGGACACCTGTGTTTTGGCAAAAAGTCATATATATATATATATATATATATATATATAGTAGTCCAAGTAGTGTCTGTTAATGGCTTGGCTTCGCTTTAAATTTGAAGGGAAGTGTATCATTTTAAGTTGTTCAGATCTTTTCACCTGCCTAAGGGATACAATGGATTACATTAGAAGCATAACAAGCCACTTTGACAAGGTTTTGAAATGGCAATATGATGGTCCCAAGTGGACCAACCAAAATGGCCTTTAATTCTCTGCTCTGTCGATGTATCCCGGCGTTTAGAGAATAATGCTATTAAAGGTGCCCAGTGTAGTTGTTAACTTTGAGGAGATATCGGTGTCTACAGCACTATCCAGCTTGATTTCAACTTAAGAACAGCCTCAGTTGGTTTTAAACTTTGTGTAATACTTCCGATAAACCGCTTCCAGTTATTTTAGCTGTAAAAAATACTTGATTAGGCTGTTTGTTTTGTGGCTGATGGACAAGATTTATTATTTTATATCGTTATCATAAACACAGTGGTTTAGTTATAGTGTAGTACTTAAAAAGAGATTTTAACATTCTGCCAGAATGATCAAATGTAAAGATTTTACAGGAAGTACATGGACAAGTTGAGCTTTTGGTTGCCGCAGGCAGCTACTGTAAATAAGTTTCTTTGTACTATAAATGACCACAATGAATGTTGCTGTACTCGTTTAAAGACAGAAAGAGAAACATAATTTCTTTAAGTTGCCTTTTCGAATAGTAACAGTCAGAATCCTGGTTCATTTGGCCATAAACCTCAAACACAGAAGCATCAAGCTGTCCTCTGGTTCAGTCTGTCACAGACCCTTGCCAAATAATGATTTCCATTATCCTAGCAATGGCTCATCTTACTCACATTGACAAGTCAAACACTCTTTCTTTCCTAAATTCTCATAGAAAGAAAAAGAAGAGAGAACAAATGGCTACATGGACAAACCGCCTTGTAATTATTATGGCAACACCTGGTCAGCATATCCAGTTCAGTTTTTTGATCTGATCCTTCATCGACACATCTTGTAAACACACATCCTCATACTACCATACTGACTTATTTTAGGACGGTTCATGTTGTGTAACTCTTTGCCTTTTACATGTGGCAGTGCAGCCTTTTAAACCAAACCAGTTTTCACTAATAAAAGCTGGCTGAGCTGTGGTCATATTCGGTGCAAGTTTGGCTATCGTTCTTGTCAAGTGATCTGCTTTGAGCTGAGCTGACAGCCTCCTCTTAGTGCCACTATGAGAAGCCAGAAAACAAGCTCCAGAGAATTCAGCAGCCATTTCACATCTGTTCACACATTTGTGAGCTTGCCCTGACTGCTGTTTCATGACAAGTAGCAAAAGAATGTGCAACAGAATTTGGAGGAAGATATGGCATAGGGAAGATGACGACGAAGAGGGGCAGTCGCTTGAAAGTATATTTCCACGAAGAGTCTCGCAAAAAGGTGGAAGAGATTGACTGTAGCATGAGTCAGGAATGTTGGCTGTGGGGCTGAAGGTGTGGTTTGAAAGAAAAGCGCTTAATGAATCAAAAGTGGGTGAAGAGAGGACGTGAAGTTGAGGGTGTGTATTGTGGCTGTGAGAATTTGCATCTGCAGAAATTTGCATCGCACAAAGTTCTACATGTCTTTCACCCTTGTGTTGTAATCATGTGGACAATAATTTTTCTAATTTTATTGTGCTTTCAGCTAAAAACTCTCTACTGCTTAACACAGGTCGTCATATTTAAATCCATTCCACTGAATTCTTCGGGTTACACCTTAACATCAGCACAGAAAAACTATTAAAGGGTACATAACACGCACAGTTTCCACCAATCTTAAGTACCGATAGAGAAGTGCTGCATCCTTCGAATCTCTGAAAAGTCTTTAGTTGTATCTTATTTATAATAAATAGATTCACTGTACCGACTCTTTCCGAAAAAAAAAAAACAAGCTCCCGGAGACGTGCCTTTGGCAGAGCGTCATGGGCATGCGCAGCTTTTGCGTAGCAATCGTCTGCAAGCTGCGACATCATTATAAATAAAAAGGGCACAAAAATGTTTGTGTTGCTTACATTATGCACTTGCGTGCCGAATGCCAACAAAACAGACATTTGATGTGGTTTTACTCACCGCCTGTGGTTCCTGTGGTTACTCCAACGGGGATCAATCGCTGGGACCGTCCATCTTTCAGTCTAAAAGGATCTGCAAATCCAATGTCAAACTGGGACATGTTTACAAAACATTAAACACGTGCACAACTCCGTTGCATTGGGCATGCTCTTGCTCTCACTCTGGGTGATGTTTGTCCACCCTTCGTGATGTGATACAGGGCCATACTCGAAAAATTGCTGAAACTTATCCAAGTCTGTTTGGAAAACTTTCGCCATGTTTAGCATGAGAATGCAACTCTTTAACAGTCTAAATGAGTCAGAATGCATGAAATGGCATTAGTACAGCACACACACACACACACACACTTTTTTTTTTTTAAACAGATTTTCAACCTTAAATTGTCTTAGTTGTTGTGGTAATTAATGCTCCGTATTAATTTGATTTTTGTGTGTACCATTTTTATGAAGTTTAGTACACTAATAAATCTTACTAAGCATTGCCAGAGATCGTTGTGAAATTTGAGCAGCTGGGGTGGCCTGCAGGTATAATGTAATCTTTCTCACTGTTGTTCAAATATTGCCAATACAAATCATGTTGTCATTTTTGTGGCTGCATCAACCATGGTAACATTTAGCCATTTTAGCAGTGAGAGTGAGTAATGGACTAATTCATTTTTAATGAACACATCAAATTAAAGGGAAATGAGTGCAAAGCAAAAATAGAGAAAACAAAAATTTTCAAATTTTTCTTTTTACAAATTTGTTGTTTCAATATTAAGTTGTGTTTTAAGCCTGGAATACACTGCATGACTTTTGTCCCTATTTGCAGTCTGGAGGAGTCTATGCGAGTTGCCTAAAGTCAGAATCAGTCTGGAGATTTTGGCCAGTGTGAGTTGACAGATTTCACAGAATATTGTGTGACGGGCACAGACTTGTTTTAGCTTCATACTGTGATTTCATCCAGTCGGCGGATATCAAACATGTTTGATATTTTGAACCTGTTTTAGAACACTTTGTTTTCATTTGTCATGCATCTCCTGGCAGTGAGGCGCATGATGCTCTGTGAGCTTGTTGTGTTTGGAACATGTTAGTGTGATCTTCATTCATTTAGTGTATGATGCTGTGCATTTAGTGTTTTAAAATCTGTTCAGATGTTAAAAGTCGTGTAGTGTATTCCAGCTTTTACTTGAACAACGCAGAGGAAAGGCAGTGCTGTGCCATGATCACCTCTGGGCCTGTCCTGAAGGACACTGCAGATATAAATAACACCAATGAGATCCAGCTGGAAAGCTACTGGAACTGGGTATTTGGCCCCTGGTTGTTTGAAAGCAGTTGACATTTTGTTCTTCATAAGATGTTTGGATTTGAGATGTTCGGTTTTAAAAATGGCTTGGCTTTAGGTGTTATAATTTGGTTATATACAGTGAATGGTATGAACTGCTTTTTGAAAATGATTTTAGTATATTTACTGTGTTCATATCTTATTAGGCTTAAACCAGAATAACCTGGAGTATGGCCATGTAGTTGAGGAGATAATAGGATTTCCCAAAAGGAAACAAGGAGCCAAGAGTGAATAACAATTACAGTCATGAATCAGTCGGTTCCTTATAAATGCTTTTATGTACGAGTGTAATCTATAACCATGCTTTCACATGACGAGTTGGTTTGTTTGAGGTTGTCCCACACAGTAGCCACACACCCACATAGCTACCAAAACACACCCTCTGTTTGTTGTCCCCTCTTTTATGTCTTCTTCAACTAGATCTCTCTCTCTCTTCCAGAGCCACTGCTGAAAATTTGTCAACCAGTGGGGTGGAAAACCAAAACCTGAGCCATGGGGGATTATTACGAGGTCCTGGGTGTGACGAAAAATGCATCCCATGATGATATAAAGAAAGCGTAAGTACTCTGTGTCCTGTCATGGCCATCTATTTTTACACAGGGGACATAGTAGAGCAGTAATGATAACAGTGACTGTGCAACACAGGGGTTAGTTGATACCATCCATGTGAGACCTCTGCTCTTTGCTGCTTGTCTTTATTAATGTGTGTTTGTCTCAATCCATCGCTGCAAATGTTCTCTGTAAATAAAAATCAGCACTCCATGATAACACATATATACTGGTAGTTTGCCAATAGAAAAAGGCAGTGCAGACACAGACATGACTGCCAAAAGAACAAGTTTGTGCTCTCTGTGACACTGGTGTGGTTGAGACACACTGGCATAAAAAGAGAGGAGAGAGAAATACTTTTTTTTGTTACCCATCAATTGCAGCAAAATTTTATTGTTACTATTATTTTCATTTTTTTTTATTAGTTACACTTTATTTTATAATGCCATAGTTACTTTGTAATTACTCAAATAAGTACTGATTAACTACATGTACTTACAATAGAGTTACAGTTAGGGTTAGGATTTGGTTTAGGCTTAGTTACCTATAGTTATGCATAATTTACTGGAATTACAATAGTAAGTACCTGTAGTAACGTGTAACTACTATGGCATTGTAAAATAAAATTGTTACCATATATATATATATATATATATATCTCCATGCTTTACTAATATATTTTTATTGTTGTTTGATGTTATATTGTATATTTCTTTCTCTTCTAATGACTTGTTTTGTGTATAATGCTTTGCCAGTGTTTTATGTATGTAAACAAGGTCATGCCAATAAAGTACTTTAAATTTAAAATTGAAATTGACAGAGAGGGAATCTAGTATATGGATGGATGAGGAGAGTACAGCATTCAGTGGTATTCAGACACGTTGTGCCCTTATGCCCAATTCCTTTTCATCTGTGTCCCTAGAAAAGGTGTTTAGTCCTTTGTTTCTGGAAAGCAAATGTCTATTGAATCCTGGTTCTGTAGGTCGCTGAATTTGCTGTTGGTTATGAGGGGAATTTCTAAAGCACAGAGTTACGGAGGGCAAACACTATTAAAAGATGAGCAAAGGACAAATCCCCTGGTGTATGGAGTGTTTGGTTTAGGCCATTGACCCTGCTGTGCGCTGCTGGTTGGGTGTGTATCGCTGACTCAGGTTTAGTGTGCAGAGATGCTGACCTGTTGTCACACCTACCGAAGTCGTATTGTGCGCCATGACCTGTATTGAAAGTGATTGTTAAGAGGTGTGTCTTTTTTGTCATGAGGATGGATTCCTTGCAGTAAATCCGCACATTTTGATGAAAAATTGTCAACAGACTTTTTTTTTTTTATCATTATGTGAGCATCAAAAGTTTAGATGAAAAACCTATATATTTTGGTCTTGTCACTGGTCACTTTCTTTTACGTTTTCCCCACGATTTTTAATTCTTGTCCTCACTAGTGCATTTTAAGTGGTCCTGCTGTGTGGCATGGGTTTTCTAAAATTACAACTATTCCATGTTGTTACTCCATTACTACGAGTTCATAAAAGTTGCATGCATAATAATTATAAGTTACTTAGAATCTGAAAATCTTTAATGTCAACTAATATATATATATATATATAGCTGACAATATACCTTAGACTGGAGATGTCATGGGTTTTTATTTAACTACCCTCATATTTGCTGTACTTTTAAATGTAAAGGAATGTTGTCGTAATTTTATATACTAAGAATGAAGCACTATCTTTTATGTTGCCTTTTTCTTTTTGTGTGTGTTTTACAGGTACAGAAAACAAGCGCTAAAGTGGCATCCAGACAAAAACCCAGACATACAAGAAGAGGCAGAGATCAAGTTTAAAGAGATCTCAGAAGCATATGAAGTCCTGTCAGATGGTATTGGCTATTTATATTTTTAGCTAGACTTTGTTTTAAGGTGTCCATGTTATTGTGTAATTCTACATTTAAGAACGGAGTATGACTAGGATTAGGGTTGGGTTTAGAGTTAGTGGCATGTAATTATGAATAGTTTACTGTTATTACTATAGCAACAACATTTAATGTGTAACAAGGAAACTTTATTTTAAAGCGTTACCATTTTTTTTCCAGGTATCATGCCCTGTTCATTTTTATGAGTTTACTGTTTTAATTTACCAACATAAATAAAATGACTTATGACATTAAGAAGCTGTTGAAGGAATGAATGGCCATGAGACATTCACTTTATGTTGATTAAAACTGTGTAAGAAGCTGAGCACAGAATGAGCTGTGAGTCTAATAAGGCTGTCAGTAGTTGAAATGTTTGATTGATAAATGTTTTAAATGTTGTATCATGGCACATGTCCTCAAAATAGGACGGAATTTGAATAAAACTGGAGAGTTAAAGCTCTGGACTCTACAAGCCAATATTTCTGAACATTTTGAATATGGCCAGTTTCATTTGTCCTTCCTTAAGTAGATTTCCTTACATGTCCTTGCATGTCTGCTTTTATTTTTGTGTGTATAGTACCATTGACCTTTTTAATGAATATTATTAATTCTTTCCTTGCTGAATGTCATCTTTCGTTTTTAAGCCCTGTAGAAAAAGCTGTATTTAAATGTGTATGGTGTGGATTGTTACACAAGTATTACAATCACCTAAAATAGGTTTCAGAAAGCTTGCAAATGGCAACAGTGTACCTTTCTGAGGGAAAAGGTAATATTTGGTGCGTGTGTTTACAGAAGTGTGTGAAGGCAATTGGTGTTGCATTATTTGTAGACTCAATACACCTCAATTACACTGTGAGGAGATTTGCATTTGTTGTTCATGTGTGTATAAATGTTTGTCTAAGCATAGATTGCTTGTAGTAAGTTTTGACACGCTTTACTGGCTCTGGTGTTGTGAAGGTGTGGTGAGAGGAGTGTGTAATTGTTATAAAACACATTAATCTGTGTCTGTTTTGTGTGAAACTAAAAGCAAGATTCTTCTTTCATACAGAAAACAAACGGAGACAGTATGATAGATATGGTAAAGAAGGCCTATCTAATAGAGGTAAGTGAAGTTATTCCTTACTTGGATGTTATCGGTTCACATTTTTACCTGTTTTAGTAAATGTGGTTTTCCTCTAATTATTCCTTGTTGGGAAAGGTGGCCATTATGACGAGGATTTCATGGGTGGATTCACATTCCGTAATCCAGAAGATGTCTTCAGGGAATTCTTTGGAGGACGAGATCCATTTGCAAATTTTGCAGATTT
Organism: Opsariichthys bidens; assembly: GCA_037194245.1. NCBI lineage: Eukaryota > Metazoa > Chordata > Actinopteri > Cypriniformes > Xenocyprididae > Opsariichthys > Opsariichthys bidens. The sequence continues at coordinate 13,470,825 of CM074280.1, read as the reverse complement.
CTTTGGTAGGTACAAAGATTAATTTATTTTATTAATTTATTAATACAATTCATTTATATTGAATTTAATGAAGCGAAAAATAATGGTGGGATAGAAAAAGAGGATATAAAATATATATATATATATATATATATATTTTTCACTATTTCTTTATGTCACCGCAAAACCACATTTAACTGCATAATTTCAGAAAAAAGAGGTTATTGTCAGTGACAAAGGAGAACAAAATTCCCAAACAGAGGAAATGAAGGTCATTTAATTTCTCAGTGTCTCTATGACAGTAATGATGTGGTTTGAGTTATAATTAGGTAATTAGATTTTGCATGAACTTATCAGAGCTTGGGTTCATTAGCCGATTAGCTTTCTGTTAATCTACTGTAATTATATTGTTCACTAAAAATACTCTCAGAAATGTGCAATTATGAGAACTTGGCTGTATATTATGGGAACAATTTTTCTCACTTTATTAATTTTTTTTGTCCCCCTTTTTATATATATATATATATATATATATATAGGGGGAAAAAACTTAAAGTGAGAAATTGTTCCCATATATAAAAATAAAACAGCATACAGGTGTGAAAGAGCATTAAAGAATATATATACAGTATTTCACACCTGTATGCTATTTTGTTGTATTTGCTGCAGTGAAACACAACACAAAATCTCCATACAACAGTTAATCACAGACTGTCAAGCTTAGAAAAGGGCCTAAAAGCACCATGAATGTAGTCCGTATGACTTGTGTGCTACATTCCAAGTCTTTTGAGGATTAACCATGAATAATAGCATAATATAAATATCTTTTTATCCTTTCCACAGATAAAATAACAACATATGGGTTTGGAATGACAGACTTTTCATTTTGGTGTGAACTTTAACTTAGGTTTGATGAGTTGTTGAATAAGTTCTTAAAAGCATGCATGCTCATATAGGTATTGATGAAATAGGAAAAAATAGAGTTGTTGAGCTGATCATAGATAACACACTTAAGTTGCCCATTAAACAGTAAAGTGCTACCCCATGCCCACTGACTCTAACTGCTGGGAACAAATGGCTCAACGGCATGTGTGTAAAACATACAGGCACTCTAAATATGGCGAGGGTGCTCAGACCAGTGGGACGAGAAGAGGCCGTGCATCATCCACTAGGAATGTTCTCAGAAATAGCTTCTGAATAAAAGAGCAGCAAGAGAAAGGGAATGCTCATAGCTCACTACAGAGAGGGAGAACGAGATGTGTTCAATGTGAATGTGTTAGCATGTGTGTTTATCTGTGAGCAAAATGTCAAAGTAATGAGAATTATTTCTATTGTAGTTAAATAGATGCGGGTACAACATGTGAATGTTTCAGGAACACCATTCTTGCTGATAGAAGGTCATTAGTGTTTACTTGTGTTTATGTAGCCATGACAAAGTTGGGGGTGGGTTAGAATAACTGTGTGTGTGTGTTCATGTGTTGGGGAAGATATCAGGACTTGGTTCTGCCTGCCAAATCAAACTGCTTGAAGGAGATGGGAAAAGTTCATGCGAAGGTGCTGAGTGCCTGAAAGTGGAGGAATATTGATCTAAGCAGGTTTCAGCTGGCATACTGTATCTCTACATTGCAAAACTGGTACTTACATTATGAGAATGAATAAAAATAGACCTTTGTAGACCCCCAATGACCTAGTATTCCAATGAACAGATAAGAAAACATAAGATGTGCAATTTATTTAAAGCTGGAAACCGAAAATATGTGGGTTTGAGCTCTGCATGAAAGAATCATGAAGAAAGGTGCATGAGACATCACTGATGTGCCCTTGATCACCAATGTTCGTGTCTCCAGGTTGCTTCAGGGAGATTTTCGCTGTAAAGTTACTATGGATGAATCATTTACTCAAACATTTACTACTTGTTTGACAGCTACCGTATATTCACAACTTTCTTTAAAAAATGTTGATGTCATATAAAGTGGCTTTATCTTTGACAAGTCAGAATGCTCATTGTTGTCTTGCCACAGTAAGCATTTTGTACAAGTATTTTTTTTACAGTTTGGTTGTAACAAATGGTATAATATTTACTTTTATTTAAAAGTGCACGGGCCATCAGATTTTCAATGGCATGAAAAAATGGTTCCGTTTAAATGCAGTTTCCTCACTCTGAATGGCAAAAGGCCAGAGCTGGCCAATATCAAACTGGTGACAATTTTTAGCTTAACCTTAACATCATGATTTTTATTTATTTATTTATTTATTTATTTATTGTAAGTCATGCTGTGCCCCCCTTGGAAGTTTGCTGAGGCCACCAATCAGCCTCGTCCCCTTGGTTGAGAATCACTACATTCTGCGTCATTCACATTCATCACTATACCATCAAGAATTGATTTTCTTTACCATAGTTTTTATGCTCCTTTTAAATGGCAGAATTCACAAAAGTGATTTACCTCACTTTGTCCACATTTAGATGCTGTAAAGATGTTCTGTAGTATAATATTAGGTCTCACTTTATATAAGGTGGCCTTAACTACTATGTACTAACACTTAAATTAATCATTTGATACAATGCACTTTTTGTGTATATGTTTTTACATTGTACTCGTAATTACATGCAGGTATTTTGTTTAAAAATATATCTATAATTACACTGTTGATCCATCCCTTACACCTACCCATTCCACCAAACCGTCCCTAACCTTACCTGTATCCCACCTCAATAGCAGCAAGTGTTCTGCAATACAATATGAACACTATAAGTACATTGTATAAATAATATAAAGTGGGACCCAATGTTGTGCTGCAGTAATGGTTCAGTGGTCTTTGTGATATCAAGCATGTTAATGTGGTGTTCAGTAGTTATCGATCAATCTTGAACCACTTTATTCTAACATATCATTGTTTTTCACTAAGCACCTTTTTTTTTTTTTAAATTTAGCTGATGACCCCTTTGAAGATTTCTTTGGTGGTGGGCGGCGTCATAGGGGTGTGAGCAGGAGCAGGACGACAGGTTCATTCTTTCCCGGCTTTTCTCCATTTGGTCCCGTCTTTTCTGGGTTTGACGCAGGTATGCTAATCTGTGTGTAGCCAGGGAAAAATCAATGATTACAAGAAGTATTTAAACGTCGTCATCATCATCTATAATTTCTGTAGGATTCACCCCGTTTGGCCCAATGGGAGGGGGTGGCTGCACCTCATTTTCCTCCCCTTCATTTGGTGGTGGAGGTGGAATGGGAAACTTCCGCTCTGTCTCCACATCCACCAAATTCATCAACGGAAGGAGGATCACCACCAAACGGTACCAAAGACCATTCTGTAATAGCCTCAATTAGTGATTCATAAGTATAAGCATGTTACACTTTTCCAAAGTGTTGATTATTTGACTAAACCTTAACCTGTTGAAACAGTAATTTTAATCTCAACGTTAATGTAATGTCACTGTACAGCCAACTTTTGTGTCATTACAGTATTGTAGAGAACGGTCAAGAGAGAGTGGAGGTGGAGGAGGACGGTCAGCTCAGATCTCTCACAGTCAATGGTAAGGAGCAGCTTCTACGACTGGACAACTGATCTCTGCAGATGAGCATTCAAAGTTTAAAACCAAACATTCCTAAAGAGAACCAACACTGATGGCTACCAAAGCATCTGCTCTCCACTAGTCAGCAATCCAAGAGTAGGTCACATGTGACACATCCAAGTGAAGTGATGCTGTTACCCTCCATGCAATCAATTGCAGACACAAACAGGGTGAACACGCATTCCAAACTAAACATTCTTTTTTTCTTTTTTTTTTCTTGGGGACCATTCCTCACAAAACCTGGAGACCTCAGTTTGAACAAGCGCAATTCATTCCTTTCTGTCTGCTGATGGCTGTTTTTTCATCCATGAGTGCTTATTGCCTGATTGAAACTGGAACGTAACTGGTTATATCTGCTTTGTGCTGTAGAGCCATTCAACTGTTCAAGTCTTAACCTCTCTACTCAAATATTTAATATGATCTAACCAATGTTAGTAGCTACCATTTGTTGATATTATTAGGCTGTTGATAAATTACTTTTCTTATTTTGCTTAACACCTAACTGTTGCATAACCTGAGACCTTTCCATTAATGAGGATATATATATATATATATATATTGTGTGACTTTATATGCTGGAAATTTTGTTCTTTGTAAGAAAAAAACAAAACAAAGATGGACAAAGTTTCAGGTTCAATAAATCTCTCTTTCACCTGTTTGGAATGTTGCACTCACAGTTTCTTTGCAGTGGCTTCAAGAAACACAGACTCTTCTCTAATTTGTATGTAGGTGTGTGTCTTTTTGCTTGGCAGATGTATATCTCATCCCAGCACTCACAAAATTTAAACACTGCCTTTCACATCACCTTATTGTTACTACTTGCCTCTAAAATATCCACACATGCATGTGCGCATACGGTACTTCACTGGTTTTATTTGGTTTCTTTCATATTACGTGTGCGAGAACTGTGGAGAATCATAAATATAATTTCTGAATATATTACAATTAAGCTATACTTATGACATATTGTGAAATATTATGACAACCAACTTCCAGGTATTCACAATTGGTCAAGGTATTCCCCTTCAAAATTCAGGTCCCCATGATTAAAATGGCTTATAATTTACACTTTAAACACGGTGTTTTCTATACAGGTTAGGTTTAGGATTAGAGGTTGGAATGTGACGTTTGTACAGTATAAAATCATGTCTATGGAGATTCCTCAAAACACAAACACCTAAAAAGAGAAGGAGAGAGAGAGAGAGAGAGAGATGGGAATTCCCTGCATTGGGAGGACATCCACAAGGGAAAGGAAACCGCTAATAAATCATACTAGGTATGATACTGTTTTTTGTAAATTTAAAAATGCAGAAAGTATGATGGTTAGGGGTAGAGGATAGAATATACAGTTTGACAGTATAAAAATGATTCTCTTTGGAATGTCCCCAAAAACTGTATGTGTGGTGATTTTTATACACTTATTAAGGTAAGTTGGAAAGAACTGTTGTATTGAACATGAGCAGATATTCATTCATACCAACACTTCCTTTCCTTAGTGTTTTCATGTTATCTATCTCGAACTATACTCAAAAACAGAAAGTAAGATGATTTTTTTTCTAAAGTAATAAATATTAAAAAGTTTATTGGTAACACTTTATTTTTGTCTCATTGTTACAGGATGCATGTACTTACCGTTCTAATAACAGTAAATTATGCATAATTACAAACAACCCTAAACCAAACCTTATTCCTAACCGTACCCTACAGTAAGTACTGTTAATTGATATTACTCAGCAAGTAAATGTATAATTAAATTGTAACAAGGACACCTTAAAATAAATATATCTGATTTAATTATTTACCTTTTTCACCATACAAAAGTTTCGAGATTTTTTTTTTTTGGTAACACTTTACAATAAGGTCCTATGAGCAACTGACATTAACAAAGAGAGATAGATTTGTTACAGTATTTATTAATCTTTGTTAATATCAGTTAATACAAAAACTGTTCATTCTTAGTTGATGTTTGCTCAGGTCCATATTAACAGATGCAACTTTTTATTTTAATAATTAGTAAATGTTGAAATTAAGAGTAATAAATGAAAAAAAAAAATAGTGTTTTTCATTGATGTTCATGTTAAGTAATGTTAACAAATAGGAAAAATTTGATTGTAAAGTGTTATCGAATTTTTATTTTTTGTGTTTTGATAGCATGATTGGATTTATTTGATCAAAAGTATAGTAAAAGCAGTATGCCAACTATGGTAAAATTTTATGGCAATAGCTGTTTTATATTTCAATGTTTTGAAGTGTAATTTATTCATGTGATTTTAAAGCTAAATTTTCAAAATCTTTAATGTCACATGATCCTTCAGTGATTTTAATATGCTGATTTGGTCCTCCAGAAACATTTATTATTATTATCATGTTCAAAACAGTTTCGCTGTTTATCTTTTAAGATCCATCAATAATTTTAAAAGTTGAAAAGAACAGCTTTTATTTAAAATACAAATCTTTTGTAACAATGTAACAATATTTACTATCACTTTTGATCAATAGAATCATCATTAAATAAAAATATTAAAAAAGAAATATATATATATTAATTTCTTTCAAAAAAATCGTACTGACCCCAAACTTTTGAACCCAGCTGTCCTGAGTTGTTTGGTGGACTGATGTCCCTGTCATCTACACGTTACACCTTTACACTCCTATAAGGGTCAGTCTTGCCTTATCCTTTAGTAAAAGTTAGAAAAATAGATTTGATTTATTAATTATGAATGTCCTTTTTTGTGATGTAATTTTTTTTTATCACATATTGTGCACTGAAAGGCAAATGTAGTGTCTAATCCAGGAGTCCACTTTCCTGCAAAAAGTATACCGTAGTAAGTATTTCCATTGAGCTCAAACCGTAATCAAACACACCTGCACAAGCTAACCAAGGTCTTCAGGATCACTTTAAAATTATAGGCATCTGAGTTTATTCAGGGTTGTTGGTAAACTCTGCGTAGATCTTGATGGCCAGAGTTGACAGCCCTGGTCTAATCACTACTGACATTTCAGCACCAGAGGGCGCCATTTCTTCAGTGATATCATACCGTCTTTGATTCTTTGATGTGCAGAACATCAGCTTACAACAGGTTTAGAAAGATGAATTTAACTGAAACCTTTTAACAGACGAGGTGTGGCACAAATGCTTTTGTGTGTGTGTGTGTGTGTGTGTGTTGACACAATGCTGGGTAGTAACTGATTATTTGTTTTCTAGATTATCCAATCAGATTCCAAAAATTAAGTACTTGCAATTGGATTATAGCACATTTTTAAAATAGGGCCTACTCTTAATAAGACTACAGTTACATTTATATTGATTACATGCAATTATTCATAATTTATTGATTGTCCCCAGTTATTCTTTTTTTCATTTTCCTTTCTAAAAAAAAAGCCTATCACTTAGCCTGGACATGATATTGTATGTTTGGAACGTCTTCTTGTCGAATTGCACACACTAGCCACTAATTAAGTGACCCTTCGCCGGCAGTTTGATTGACAGGCGATCTGACTAATCATAACCCTGAATCCGTCATTTTGTCCGACAAAGCAGTCAGCAGATTATCATTGGTGAATTTGAACTTGAAAAATTGTGTGTACTCTCGTCTGTCTGCGCTTGAAATAATATTCTGATGTCCATTCATGTTTATTTGATACTATAAATGAATTAGATTCAAGAGATGATCAGTTGAACTGAGGAGCTACAGCGATCTGTCACGACTCATTAAAGAGACACTATACGGTATTTATTTTCTTTAAAAATTGCAACATTTGAAATATAAGACTGTTTCATATCAAAATTAGCCTTCTCTGTCTTGTCTGTCGACGCTTTGTCAATGTCCTCTTTGCTCCGCAATGTATTTTTCATCCCGTGAGAACATGATGTGTGGCGTGAGAGTGCATGGCTTGTCAAACGTAGCAACAGAAACTAAAGGGGGCGGGTCTTTACATAGCTGTAATTACATGAAAAAGTAGAGGAAATGGCACTTGACCACTGAATTCACAGAAATCATTTTATTTTAAATTGTCTCAACATTGCATATCTAATCATTGCCTGATGGGTACATTTGAATTTTTATTTGAATTTTAACTCAGTGATTTCATATTACCATGCATGACTATGTCTTTGGAAGGTTTTTGTCTTTCAAAGACATTAAAATTCACAAATTCAAGTTATTTCATATTTACATGTAATGCAGGTATCCCCCAAACATTTTTCATCAGACAAACCTATTTTATTGTGATAGATTTAATAATTATTAAGTAACATATTTGCATGGTTCTCTGATTTCATTTAATGGTCACATGACAAGCAGGTAAACAAATAAAGTATTTAATCATATTAGTATTTGTTTATTTGTCTTTATTTATTTTAATGTGACATTTTTATGATTTAATAAATTATTAGGTTTTTATGAACTCATTCCTCCTTGCAGTTTCTTTATGAACCCTAGTCTTGGAAACCCGGATAATATAATGTTTAATGCTCTTCATGTTGTGGATAACAAATTTTCTTTCTCTTTGTATTTGTATTTGTATATGGTAAGATTATCCTATTCAAATCAATATGATATACGAGTTAGATCAAAAGCAATCTAAAAATAGTAAGAATACATTAACTAATATGTGTTATGTTTGCAATCTCTAACTGATTACAATAAGTAAATATAAATCTATGAAACAACTATATACAAACCCAATTCCAGAAAAGTTGGGACATTTTGTAAAATGCAATAAAATTAAGAATGTGTGATTTGTTGATTCACTTTAACCTTTAGTTAACTGACAAAAGTACAAAGAAAAGATTTTAAATGTTTTCAATGAATAACTATAGGGTATTTTGTAAGCATGAACTGATTTCGATGGTTGCAACACACTCCAAAAAAGTTGGGACAGAGGCATGTTTACCACCATCACCTTTCCTTTTAATTACAATTTTAAATCATTTGTGAATTGAGGACACTAATTGTTCTTTACCCATTCTCACCTGATACAAGACATCTGCTCAACAGTCCGTGGTTGTCATTGTCTGATTCTCCTTTTAATCACGGGCCATACATTTTCAATAAGAGACAGACCTGGACTGCATGCAGTCACGCACATCCGCTGTAAGGTGTTGAGTGTCTAGAAACCGCTCTGATGTACTATGTGCAGAATGAGGCCTGGCATTGTCTTGCCATTATGTATGGTAGATGGTGAAAGTATAATTCTTTGCAATCTTGCGTTGAGAAATGTGATTTTTGAATTGTCTGACAATTCTCTCATGACATTTGGCACAAAGTGGAGAGCCATGACCCATCTTTGCTTTGTACATTTGTCTGTTAAAAAAAAGATTCAAGAAAATTAACAAATCACAGATTGTGTTTTTTTTTTGCATTTTACAAAATGTCTGAAGTTTTCTGGAATTTGAGTTTTTTATAAATGTAGAAATATATAATATGAAAAAATTGGCTCATTCCAATCACGCTTCTGTTTGACAGCGTGATGTGCGAGTCTAGGTTTGGCGGATGCCAGGAGAGCATTACTTGCCTGTTTGTGCCAACTGTAAAATTTGTTGGAGGAGGGATAATGTATGGGGCTGTTATGGGTGGGGTAAACAACTTCATATTAATGTCTATGTACCTGTATTTAGAATGTTATTACAGTTCCTGCTTGTGTAATGGTCAGGTGTCCCAATGCTTTTGTACTTTTGTCCATATATTGTGTGTATGGACAAAAAAAAAAAAGTGTAGACAAAAATAGATGTTCATTTCCTTTCTACATTTTTTCCTTGCCTCTTTCTTTGATGAATTATCCAAATTTGATCAAAATGATGCACAGCTGTGATGAAACTGATGAAAAATGTTTCCCCTCATGTTTTCTGCTCGTCCTCCCAATGCAATGAAAGATGGTAAAGATAGGAGTGATAGAAGAGGAAAACATAAGGCCACCTCTGGGTTTCTGTTAGCGCCTGCTGTGATGCTATCAGAATGTCAGAACAGTGGGAAGTGGTTGCTGTTGACTGTGGTCTCATTTAAAGATGGTGGTGCTCGGTTAGCCTGGCTGTGTGAATGAATTGGTGTTAGACAGAATGGATGGAGGAGTGATAAACTTTACCAAAGAGATGCAGTCTAATTTCTCCGTGACTGCCATCCATTTTTTGTTTGTTTTTCATGTCCATTAAAGGTGCAACAGTATTTTTTTGCTAATGTTGCACTGGCTAATATGGATAGATACAAAGTTTTTCAGCCATTGAAGACACATAACTAGTTTAATTTTTCATTCCTACTGACTCATAGAGTCAGTAAGTACTGGATGACACATACCAACACAGTCATGGGGGATGCCATCCATGTGATGCAAAACATTCCTGACTCGCAACATTGACTTTATAAAATTTGGCAAAAATGCACAGAGAAGCACAAAGAGCAACAGTGCAGATGTCCATCAATGAGACTCCTCTAAAGGCAGCCCATGAAGATGAGATAGCTCTAGTGGAATGACAACTTAGACCCCAAGGCAATGGCTTCCCTGCTGCCTTGTAAGCCAGTGTAATCGTCTCCACTATCCAGTTAGACACAGATATTTGACACAGAAGCAGCTTTCTTCACACCACCATAGAAGAGAAATAACTGGTCTGACTGTCTGAATTGAGCATTAGTCTCCACATAACACCTCAAGGCATCAACAGGAACATCAAACGAACAACCGTAGGAATAATTCTCGAAAATCTGGGGATCCAGTGTCGAACCTGTCATTAGTAGTCACACATATAAAGCTCACTATCTTATAGGAAAACACCGGGCACCAGACTGCACCAAGAGGCACAGAGTATTACAGACGAAATACACTCAAATGAAAATCAAAACTCACCAAAATTCTGGCAAAATTCCAAATCCATTGAAATTCCATTGAAATGTGCTGATTGCTATTCTGGTTTTGATTTTCTTTTGAGGGTTCTGCCGGTCAATAGGATACAGATCTAGAAGTATTCAGTTGGTCATGTGACCCAAACATGGCAGCCTCCATAAAGGGACCTGCTCCATGTAAATAGAATAGCTACAGTGAAATGACCAGTCTTCATCCATGTATGTATACACACACAAAATTTTATTTTAAACATAGTTTTCTTCATTAATACTAGCCTCCTCAATGAGTGCACATTTAATACAATTATTTTTCAGAATTATTTTCATCTTAATGGGTCACGTAATGGGTCACTACAAACCCCAAATGTATTACAGTTTATGCCATTTGCAGCTCACACCAAAACACATCTTGAAACAGATCATGTAATGAATGAAAAAAAATAGGGTTTGAGCAAAGATTTTTTTGTTGTTTCTTAATTAGTATTAAAAGCATTTATTAGCATATATTTAATTAGCAATTTTTGCTGTTCTTTTAAATTGCTTCCCTCCAAAAATATTTATTTCACCACACAGAGCAATTAAGTGATAGACTAATGGATTACAACATTTCCTGTGTTACCACTGGGATACCAGTAACCACCATAACAGCATAATATGCTGATCTGAAAGCAAGGACGCTTTCAAACAATAAAAACACCACATTGAATCCTCCTCCTTCTTGAATACACCAGGCTCGCGAAAGCCCCTCTATTTCCTTTTTTATTTCCCTTCCATATTTAAAAAGCTAGATATGATCTCTCCCGCTGCCTTTCATGGACGAATAAACACTGCTTGATATTCAAAGCTCGGCGAGGAAGAGAAACCTTAACGCCAAGGGTTTTTACTGAGAGCTACTGAGTGGGACACTTATTTTTCCCATACAGTCCCTGACTGGGATATACCATGCCTTGATTTGCTCGGATGCATTTTAGAAAAGTATCTGAATGTGCATGTTTGTATATAGATGTGCACCTTCGGTGACTGTGATTTTATGGTTACCCCGCAGTAATAACACGTCCAATCATTCGCGTGGAAATTGAGACTGGTTTTGTCTCTGTTTGACCGTACTCGTTACGCTTTGTGCTGACATTTGGGCCTCTTCTCTATCCTTTTCTCACTGTCACGTTCTCTCATCTATATCACTTGCTTCATCTTTCATTTCATGTGTCACTCTCTTTTGTCATTTTCCCCTCTACTGAGCCTTCATTTGTTTTCTTTTTCCCCCCTGCCAAAGGCTCAGGTTAGAGATAAATGAGCAAATTTCTATTGGTTTTGTTTATTAATAATACAAAAGTTTGGGGGAGATCTTTTGCTGCCTTCACATGCTTGTTGGAAGATCCTGCATCACAAGTTGTGTATAGAAGTACATAACATTTTATGACAATAAGAAACTAGCTGGTCATCTTTCTGACTATATTGTTCAATGCATCTACTAAACCAGTGTGCAACAGACATAAATGTTTATGTCTGAAACGGCAACGGCTTACAAGGGTAGCTATATTTACAATAAGGAATCATTTGCAACCATTCACATCATAATGGTCTCCAATGTTCCCAGTCATAATTACAATTCGAAGGGGTTTTCTTGTGCATCTTGTTCAAAAAAAAAAAAAAAAAAATCTTTAAAGGGATAGTTCAACCAAAAATGAGAGTTCTGTCATCATTTCACCAGCATTTCACTCCAAACCTGTATTACTTTCTTTTTTCTGCTGAACACAAAAGAAGATATTTTGAGAAATCTCCTAGTGAACTCAGTGGTCACCAAAAAATATTTTGTTTCCAACTTTCTCTTCAACGTTCTACAGAAGAGAGTCAAACAGGTTTAGAATGACAGAGTAAGAAAATTATGACAGTTTTGAGTAAACTATACCTTTGATATAATAGTTGTATGTTATCACTTAAATGAATTAACTTGTTGATTCTAAAAGCTTTTATAAGATTCATATACTACAAACGATGACATTTCCCAGTATCACCTTATAGGCAGTTGCTGTTGTGGTCGAGGTCACAGTGATCCCCTTCTCCAAACTCAAATACAAGGGTCCGCCAGACAACAAGAGATGTGGTAAAGGCGTGTGGCTTGTCTTCTAAATGTATTCTATTTTTCATCTTTTCTTTGGGGGATTGTTGGTAGGTGGAGGAGGGTGTTGCAGCAGACGCAGGCCTTTTCCGGAGATGAAAAAAGGTCCGGTAGTTTGAGAAGCAGCATCTGTCCCTTTTCTTCTCCTCTCTCCCCTTTAATTACACAACACAATAGCCACGAGATGTGCCCATAATCTGCACACATAATCAGCCTCTCTTTTCTCTCTTCCGAGCCCCTATTCCGCACGCTAATTCAATATAAATGTAAATTAACACGCGAAAAGAATAAAGAAATCTCAATCTATTTACATGACTAATCACAATAAACGCGTTCCACATGAAATATGAATGAATGCATCTCGATTATGGGGAAAAGGGACTTGTGGGTGTCAGGCAAAGAGCGCTTTAGGAGCTGTTCGAATTTTTTTTTACACTTTCCTCACACACTTTTGTGTTTGTGGAGTGTCTGTAAAAGGCAGGTTAAGTGTGATATGAATAAATGTGTAAGACTCTTATATCGTTGGGGACAACATTTACAATGGTGAATATAACCTTAAGCAACTGAGGATCCTGATGAATTAAATATAGCTAAAAACACAAAGTCTATCTGTGTCTGATAGAGTAACCAGCGTTATACCAGCGGCAATATTAATAAGTGGAAAGAGAAAGTTGATAAAGTTTTAACATCTCAACTTTTGTGTAAAAGCACTTAAATGGACTCAATTCAGTAAATAAATGGAGGTGGTTTTGCACATAGAGTCAAGTCAGTCAAGTCCATCTTTTTATATATAAGCGCTTTTTTTACAATGCAATTGGTGGGCAAGCAGCTACATTAATAAGAAAATGGTGTCATTGTGTGTCTTATGTCTATATATTATTATATGATTTCCGTTGCAAAATATCAATCAATATTAGTCTAGTTAATTTATGTATATCATGCATGTAGAGAACAGTGACAGATGAGACATACCGCGGCTCAGCTCATTTTTACGGACAAACCGCCCAGCAGGGGCAAATCAAAAAAAAAAAAAAATTGATGAGAGAGAGGAGGAATAGAGGAATGATTTAGTCCTATGAGAGTCTTGCATGTATGCATAATGACTTATAGTTGCAAGGCATGATCTGATATAGATAAAAAAAAGTTATTGTGCCTTTCCAAAACAAGCAATATTTCTGTATTTGTATTTGTGTGCTTTTTGGAAATCTCAGAAATTCAATAATAACCATCTTGATCATGTTTTGTTTTTATGATTCTAGGTGAACACTAACAGATTTTCCACATGAATGAAACATTAAACCCAATGTATTTATTATGAACCGCTAATGTTCCAGATCATTTGTCTGTTTTATGCTGTACAGTAAATTGCAGTGATTAAATTAACATAATTCATGAGGGTTGACTAGATGATTGATTGTGTATTGAATATTATCATCACAGATTATGCTGGGGTAGACGTTGAATAGTTTTGTCTTGTTGTGCTGTGTGTTATTATACTGATGTCATATAAAACTTATGTTCTTCTGTTTGAGTTTAAGCCCTCCTGTCTACTTTTTCTCATAAACAATGGAGAAAATATGAGAAGGAATTGATGCCCTGAAGCAAATCGTATGATGTCAGATTTTAGGAAATAAATAACTGCCCAGAGATCACGGCCGAATCTGTGCTTACATAAAAACTGTATTTCAGCAAGCACAACACCAAGCTTCCTTCTGTTTGGGTTTTAACCAGCCACAGGCTTCTAAACCACATATTGATCCTTATTTATCCTCATTTAAGTACTTTTTTATGACTTCTATGATTTGTGTGGCAACTTTACTGAGAGAAAAATTCCTGTAATCCTAATGACTTGATTATAATATTAGATGTGTTCCAGTTTGTGTATTATTGTTTATTAGCTCAGTGCCATTTTGTAGTATCCAGTGTTCTGAAAATTCTAATAAGTGCATTTATTTAACTGAAAAGTGTGGAATGTGCACTCTACAGCCACAGCTTTTCTTACATAGCGGTGGGGAACAGGCTATCAGACTCTGATGCTGGATTACACAATAACCTCATATATAAATGAAGTACATTGTGAAAGTGCTTTGTGTACAGTATCTTACTTGAGACAAAAAAAAAAGATTATTGCACTGATATGCATTATATATGTGAAATGTTCATGTATTTCAAAGGGACCGTTAGAGTGGTGACTTTAATTGTACACGAAAAGACCCTTTTGTCATGCTTCAAAAATGTGACCAGTCTATATTCTAAAGACTGAATGATAGAGGGTGCATTTGAAGCATGTGCAAATCTGCAAAAATGAAATAATCATAAAATACTGTCTATTGGCAATCACCATTTAATGCAAATTCATCTGAGCTGTGTCTGGTCTTGCTCACAGGTGTTTCTGATGACAATGCATTGGAGGAAAGCCGCAGACAGAACACTCTCTCTAGCACTGCCCCACACAACCGTTACCTCCGAAATGTGGCTCAGAACCCTTCAGAGGAGGAGGAGGAGGAAGATAGAGGCCTGCAGAATCTGGGACTTGCCAAAGGTTTGTGTCCCAGGTGGATTCTGTGCCTGTAGGGTAGATGCCAAGATCAGAGGAGCAGAGCAGTTTGATGCAGTGTTGATTTATAAAGATATTGAGTTTTGCATTTTTCAAAGTTGCATCGGTGAGTCACATATTAAAAGGTAAGATTTGTAAGTATGGTGGTTGCAGCAGAATCACTTGCTCATGATATATAGTTCAGTAGGCAAAATTAGCCAATACAACTTGCTTTTGACTGCTTCAGGCTCTCAACAGTATCTGGAAAATAATTTCAAACAATGATGTTCCAGTTAGTGATTTAAAGTGATTGAATTCTTCCCTTCTGTGTCCTAGAGCCACAGTTAATGTCTATTAAACAATTAGAGGGATGTTTTCAAATATTTGTTTAGGTTATTTTGTGTTGTTGTTTTGTGGGATTAATGAATTAATGAAAGCTCATCAGATTTCCTTATAGTAAATATCTTTTAATCGTATAGGGTTTTTTGACACCAGGAGAAAGAAACTGTTGCTGAAGGAGTCTGACACCAAAAAGAAGCGGATGCCAAGACTGGCTCCTCGGATTGGGGTGTGGTTCTAACAATTGTTACCATATACAGTATATTTTTTGTGTGTTGTCTTTACTGTTCATTTTCTAAAAACTGAGGGGATATAAAGACATTAAATACTGTCACACAAATTATTATTCTTTTAAATAGTGCACACAGAAAGTTTCTTTCTAAATGTTCTTCTTGGACATCTTGCATTGTCAAAGTCCGTAAGACCCTTTTTTTTCATTTCACAAACTCATGATTTATATTGTGCAAAAAACTTTCATTATCTTGAGCTGATGTATAAAAAACAATCACACTCACTTTTGTACTTATTCATGGTTTTTTAAGCATACATAGTAGGACACCCAGCTCCATCGCAGTGGTGTTGAAAACAGGCAGTTCAAGAAGGAGCCTAAACACATCAATCATTGGATAATTAAACCCAACTGAAATACATTTATTCATGTTTTTAAACATTAAACAGACCTCTTCATTACTCTACAAAGTATGATCAAGTTACTTGGAAGCTGGTTTTCAAGACTTTGATATATTTTTGATTAAGACTTTAGGCACTTTAAAGTTTGTGTGTTTACTGGTGCGTTTTGGATTAAATGATGGAGTACAAGATTGACATGATATATAAAAGATGCTTGAAAGAGTAATCATCGAAGAGACAAAAAGAGACAGGAAGATGAGAGAAGATAGAACGGGTCAGACTAAGGTACTGGGGAAAGTGAGAAGGACCAGGAAGAGAAAGAGGGAGAAAGGATTTTTAAATTATTCATTTACCAATGTGAGAGAACACGTTTTCACCAGTCTGCCTTTTGATCCAGTCTTAAGCACTGTATGAATATTTCAGAAAATACTCCAAATGTGGTATGTCCTTCCAGAACTGGGAGCATGGCTTTAATTTTACTCTGACTACTGCATGTATGTTTCATTTTGTTTTTCGATATGAAACAGAGACCCAAATCTGTTCAAAATAATGAGACGATGAGCTACATGGACACATTTTTAGTAATACATATTAAAAAGCTTCTACTCTGATGTGTACTTTTTTGCTGATACCTAATGAATATGTATTATTTGTTGATACAAATTTATGCTGTTAATTGATATTGGTGTGAACCTAGGCATTTTTAATCAAGTGCTGTTATTTTCAAAGACATGAATGTCTGTTAATGCAGTACTGCAATAACTAATAAATTGTGTTTTGGGGGAAAAGCACAAAATATTTTAACCATACTAGAAAATCGCTTGCTGTTTACTTACTGCTGTGAAGGTTTTACTTTGTAATATTGACAAAAAGGCTTATTTCTGATGTGTGTATGTCTGGTTATTTCTTTTTCTTTTTTTAACATGCACAAATAAAGCTTAAAGTTGCACATTTTTTGTATGTTCTGTAAATGTATGATTGTTTTACAGAAGACATATAATTGCCAATGTATTAAAGCAGCTTGTTGAGTACAATATTATTCATGGCAAGGTATGTGCACATGACCTGTAGAGTAATTTGGGTCTTGTTTGGTTGACTGAAGTCTCACAGGGCTTAATTAAATAGCACAGCACCAGATATATCAGTGGCGCACCTTCCATTGCTTTCAATTTGCAAGCTGTCTCAATTCAGATTAATATAGATCCTGATGGGAAGGAAAGCTTCAGATGCAGGTGATTCTTGATAATTGAGAGAAATCAAATGTACTGCGTTTATAAATATAAACCATGCATGGACCTTTGAAGTGGCTTGCAGCAGCTTAGGGCTTCAGAAACGAAATGATCATATATAACATTGAAAAGAGTTTATTGAAAAAGCTCAGTAATACTGATACAGCTACAACTGACCTTGTTAAAGGTTTCATACTACTGATACGGCTAACAGTCGTTTTGCAATAACAATTAGCATGTCTGTAAATGACGGAATGTGCTTGAGAGGTCTGTGTTTGGAGTAACACTAGGTGGAGATGTTTGTCAGTACAGCAAAGGAGGAAACACTAAAGTGGTGTTATCTTAGAATATTATCATAAAATCTATCTATCTATCTATCTATCTATCTATCTATCTATCTATCTATCTATCTATCTATCTATCTATCTATCTATCTATCTATCTATCTATCTATCTATCTATCTATCTATCTATCTATCTATCTATCTATCTATCTATCTATCTATCTATCTATCTATCTATCTCTATCTGCCTTGACAAACTTTGTTATTCTAGTTAAATTTTCTTTGAATTAGCTAATTTTAATTTTATTTACATTAAAATAAAAATTTTCCTCAAATTCAACTAAAATTCAGGAAATGGAACCATAAGTTTGTTCACTTTTTGTTCACAACATTTTGCTGATATTTCTAAGTATTACCTGGCAGTATTCTGGTTCAGTATTTTACAACATATATGGAAGTTGGTATAATACAACTGACATGATATATTTAAGGTTAGAGTTATAGGACTATAGGGATAATAATTTTGTTGGTACAACTGTTTTCATATAGCGTTTATTCATGATCACTGACACTACTTAAAATAAGATGCTCCTATAGTTTCATGTTTTAGAGCTGAACAGTTGAGAATATTTTCTCCAGACTCTGAATTCATACTTAGTTTCATTAAACAGTGCCTCACATGACTTACTGCTTTATCACTGGGCTCTCTTAAATACATGATTATGATTGGTAAATTACAGCATTTAAGACCACAGTTCAGCAGATAATTAAAATGTGAATAAAAGTTTTCGCAAATGTTTTCTGTACACTCTAGACAAACACTGTGCTCACTGTGCACTTAAAGTATACCAACAGGCATTTGGCATATTCTGAAAACTGAATTAGAATCATCTGTTGTAAACTGGGTGATGACTAAGAGAGTCTGGTCAGTGGATAGCAATCACTGCCGTAGGCTTACAATGTTTAAAAAAACATTGTCTTTGTGAGATGGAGAATGCGGGAAAGACAGATACAGAGAGTAGTCTACCCCCTCACCTCCCACACATTGACCCATCTCAGGTAAACAATGCTCTAACACACAGCTCTCCTGTGAGATCTTTCTCTCTTACTCCTCTTTCCTTCCATCCCCTCCTGTCCTCTGGAGTCTTTTCTCTTTTCTTTCGCTTACGTCTCTTTACTCCCCACCTTTCCTCTGTCTCTGCCTGAGGACAATTTGCTTCTGCATTATAGCCCCAGTTTTTTTCAACCATCGTCAGACATCTCTTTAGCATAGAGACACACTTGATGTTTCCCATGTGGAACCACTTTTATTACCTACTATCTGTCTTTGTATAGCTTAACCGTGTACTGTAACAAGTCTGGACTCCAGAGTCTCCAGGTGCTTTTCTTAACCCTTTTAACCCTAAGGGTATTTTCAGAGTTCTTTTTTTCTGAGTGACACACAAAAAAGTAAAGACTCGGAACTCCAAAACTATAGTGAGGAGAGTCAAAAGGTGGGTATCGTTTGAAAGGAAACTTTTTACGTTTTTGAATTAAATTAAAATTTTAAAATTTAAAAAAAAAAATTACATTTGGACATTCTCATGCTGAGAAACAGCAAAATAATTGGAAAAATTTAAATAAATTCATATATTTCTAATTTAAAAAGGAATTTAAAATTAAGGAAATAAAACAAAAATTGTGATGTTCCTCTATATGTGAGCTGTATCTGGCTCAAATTTTGTGGTGATCAGATAAAGTTTTCAAAAGTTACAGTATTTGGAACAAATTTTTAATTTTAATTTTTTTTTTATCTTATTTTTGACATACACAGAAATAATGACTCATAACTCCAAATTTCTTGCAAGGAGAGTCAAAACGCTGGTATCGTTTGATAGAATTTTTTACTTAAAAAAATAAAATAAAATAAAAATAAATAAATAAATAAATAAATTCGGAGAATCATGCTGAGAAACTCAAAAAAAAAGTTCTCATTTCATATTTCAAATATTCCATATTTGAAATGCAATAACTGTCAGACAAAGACAGGGAATGATGGTGAGTATAGCAGGGTTTATTGTCAGGCAATAGAATATGAACAGATAAGCAGGTGGTTACGGCAGTCAGAGAGAGAGAAAGACAACTTACCTGTGCTAGCAACAGTCAATGTCCTGAATTACAGATGAAACATGGGGAGGGATGACGAGACGGATGAACACGGCGTCACAGACAGAAGGACGAGATGAAGACCACAGCAACAGACGAGCAGACAGGTAGGCGAGTAAGTCGATCCAGGAGAGTCTGTAATGTCATACATAGAAGAGACCAGATGAAGAACTAACTGAGAGGTGCATATTTGGGGGGAGTGCAGGTGATGATGAACAGGTGCAGGTGATTAGAATTCAGGTGATGGTGATCGTGGCGCTGATGGTGTGGTAGGCGTGTTAAATGACTCCGTGACAATAACTCAGAAATGAAATGAGGTAGGTGATGTTTTTGGTGATGTCCCTCTCTATGAGACATCTATCTGGATATCTAATATGTGGTGATCCCATGAAGTATTCAAAAGTTACAGCATTTGGAATCAAGGTGGCCTTTTTTGGCTAGCTCTCATCGCCCCCTAGTGGGTATTTTTAAAGTCGCACTTTCACGTGGAGTAACTCGTGATCAAAGCATGGGATTTTGTTAATCTTGGACTCATTTCAATCGGGGGCATCCACTCTAAGAATTGATGTGCTATTTTCCACAACCTATGCCTGTTTCATGAAGTTATATGCTGAAATGCCACTTGATAGCTACATTTTAGTTTTATCTAGGAGCTATGAGATTTTATGTGTCGTAATTGCATGATCAATATCTCGTGATCGCTTTATTGGATTATGATGACCAACTCATTTTAATCATGAGAATCTGCTGTAAATAATAATGCCCAATGTTTCATGACGTTAGGAGCCAAAACGTAACATAAATGCTGCATCAGTTTATTTTTTACAGTTGGGTCTTGTGGGGTTTCATTCAAGTTTTGTCAAAGCCCAAAACAATTATGCTCGTTGTATTCTACTCCATGAGACCTTTCAAATGACATATAACACATGATTATCTAAAAAAACCTCATAAATTATGAAAATATATATATTTTTACTTTTCAGTAAATAACTCTGCAGTACTTAGGATTTATTCAAAGTGCTTAAATTCATTGTAAAATTCAAGCTTTCAAATGACACCTATTTTGTGATGAAGAAGCCTGGAGTTTTGAAAAATATGACTATTAATATTTTTATAGGTAGGATGTGCCCGTGGGCGGTACACTCAGTTTTAGAGTGATAACTTAGCACTCGTTAAGAGTCGAAAGCAACGACTGGATTCATTATAAAGCTGAGTTTCTAAGGTTTGCCCGCCGGCGGAACAATTCGGATTTAAGGGGCTAAAGTTCCCTTTCGAATGGGAACTCAAACTGCATCCTAGGACGCTAGTGGGGAACCCTTCAGCGAGACCAGTGTGTCTGTAGGACGTGTTAAAATGCGACAATTGTATTGGCAGGTACAGCCTATGACGTCTCCACTACTGTGACTATGAGGTATAAAAAGTGCGCCTAGAGAACATGTCATCCTCTTCTTCATCTACAGGGACTGTTTTGTTTGAAGTATGGTAAAAAAGCAATTCATTATAGTGAGTGATTAGCGTTTCAAGAGTATGTGCGGATCCATGCCCAAGATTTTTGACACCTAATGACACACAAGACTTGTATGTTATCTGTGCACTCAGTCCTCAAGGGGGCTGTTTAAGTGCATTGTGAGCGTTTTCCAATTAAAAGGCTCAGTCCTCAGTTGTCCCTCGTGAGAGAGCAGAGGCAGGCATCTGTACCCCACGGCTCGGGTTCTGCTCTTGCTGAGGTGAACAGGAGCCTGAGATCGTGGGGGTCTCAGATGGAGCTCACTGAAGAGCTTGAAAGAGGTATACATTTCTCTCGTGCTTCAGTGAGCTGCTGAAGGAAGATGTATTGTCTCTTACATCTTCTGATTAAGCAGCAAGTGGTATGCTGGCATAAAGCCAGGATGAGCAGGAGGTGGCTGATGAGGCCAAAGAAGTTGAGATGACTAACCCTTCTCAGCTTCCCTGCGCCACATATGTTGAGCTGTTGGAGGTTATGGAACTGCCATGGCCAGACTAGAGCTGCTGTGGAAGTGTGAGGGAAGGATGAAGGAAACCGCTTGTGGAAGATTAGATTCGTTTTCTATCTGGATATAGCTGCCCAGCTCCCGTGAGCCTTCTATTCCTTCTTGGTCTCCATATTGAGATCGAGAAGGCATGGAAGAATCTATATTTGGCTCGCATCGGCTCGGCATCAGCTCGGCATCAGTGTGCGAATTATGCAAATGTTGAGGGGATGCGAGAGCCCAGATAAGTGTCGATGGCCCCTAATGATGACCAACCTCTCTGTGGGGGAGACATCAATTTTGAAAGCTCTGACCCTGCCATCCAAGCCCTGTAAGACAATATCTTGTTGGAATGGCAGGGCATACGCTGCAGGAGGTTAGAATGGGAATGCATTGCACACTATGGTAGTGCTTCAGGGCTTCCTGGGTGACTTGCTGAAAGAGAAGGTCGCGACTTCTGCCGCAGATCAGTGCTGGTGATGCTAGCCACCAAGAGGCACCTGTGGGTGGACCTGGCCAGCCATGAGTGCTGTTTTATAGGTTTTACATAGTGTTGTTGACCCCCTCTCAATTTTAGAGTCCTTCTTTTGAGGCCTCCGCTCTCCAAGTAACAGGTGTGAGTGTTGTTAGGTCTCCTTTCTCTGTAGCTTCATTAGTAATCAGGCAGACGGAGAATGTAGCTTGGAGGTATAGGCTCTCCTTTGAGCATCCTCTATCTAGACAGCGCCTGCTTTACGATTAGGCAATACTTGGAATTGTAGGATCTTATGGCCTCCTCAATTACTACTTCTAGGGTTGAGCTAGGACTCCTCTTGTTTCAGAGAGTCATCCAAGTGAGTCCCTTGCTTCCCAGAGATCTAGTTAAGTAAATGACTTTTCTGTGAGTTATAGAACCTCTGTTGGACAGTTCAGATCTCTTCTCACCTAGTGATTCATTCTACTGAGGTCACTGCTATTAGAGCTTCACAAAGAGGGTAGTTATGGTGTGGTAGACTTTCGAGCCTCCTCTGTTTACTGTCTTTTTGGAACAGAATGTTGGTAGGTTTACTCTCAATATAGAAAGTCTTTCTATTGAAACCTCCACTTTTCAGAGTGGTGGTCAACAGTGTTATCAGTTGAAGCCTCTGTTCGTAATGCACTGTGTGGACAGTTGCATAAGTGTAGGCTCTCTTTTGAGGCTCTCTCTATCTTTTAGGTCTGAGTGTTGTTAGGCCTCCCCTCACTTTAGAGATTCATCCTGCTGAAGTTTCCACTCTCCAGAGCTCCGTACAGACAGGGTTATCAAAAAGCTGGCTCCAGGGTAAAGTGAGCCTCTTTAATAGACTGTCTTTGGATCAACCGTCCCATACCGGCGTGATCAAAAAGATCTTAAACTAGATGGAAATAGATTAAATATTTTGACTGTTGCGATTCCAAATCGGTTTAATGACCCGTAACTCTGCCTGAGTATCGGACAAGTGTTCACTGTTGGCCAGAGGAGAACTGGCCCCCCGACTAAGCCTGGTTTCTCCCGAGGTTTTTTTCTCCATTTGTTGGAGTTTTGGTTCCTTGCCGCGGTTGCCTTTGGCTTGCTTAAGTTGGGGACACTTGCTTGATATTCAGCAGTGTTTTTGATATGCCTGCATTGGCGCCGTTGTATACAAACTGAGCTGAGCCGGACGATTACTTCACTGTTTTCTGCAGTGCTGATATACCTAAATTAACTAGACTAATAACTACTGATATTTTCAACGGAATCAATCAATAATATATAGAATAAGCTGCACAATGACACCATTTTCTTATTAATGTAAAGCTGCTTTGCCACAATTTGCATTGTAAAAAGCGCTATATAAATAAAGATGACTTGACTTGACTTGACAAAGAGTATGGTCAGGCCTCCTCTTGGCATAGATAGTTGTTGTTATGTTCAGGCCTTCGCTCTTTGAGTTCTGTTTGACATGTGGTCAAGCAAATGGTGCGTCCCTTGTTTCAAGGGTCATCACAGAGAGCGCTTTGCTTTGTAGAGCTCTGTCATTGGTGGCCTTTTATGCCCGATAGGCTCAGGATGTGTCTGGATGAGTACTCCCCTCATTTTGAGGGTCACTTTGTAGAGTACTCTGCTCCCTTGAGTAAGCGTGCAAAACATGCCTTTGACAGTTCTCGAGTAGTAAGCATTCTTTATAGCCCTTTTTGATAGACTGGCTGCTGAAATAACATGTTTTAGTACTCCTCTCGTTTAGAGGGTCATCTGATGAGTATTTTGCTCTTTGGGGCTATGTACATGGGCTATGCCAAGCTGGGAGGCCTTGTGTCAGCCTCCTTTATGGACCTTTGCTGCTTGAGTTAGTTAAGCTAGTGTATTGTTTGCCCCTTTGTGCCTACTTGACAAGTGTACCTCAGGTTGAGCTGGTTAATAGTGACTAACAGCTCCCTAGAAGTCTGCGGTTCAATACCAAGTTGTAAGGCTCTTCAGGAGCCTCCTTGATAACTGGCTTCAGAACATGGCCACTAATCCCTTTGGCTGAGAGGATTTGCTATATAGAGTCTCTGCTCCTCTTGCTATGCCAGAGCTGTCCTAGCAGTCGAGCTTATTTAGTACTTCCCTTGTTTAAGATGGTCGATCTGCAGAGTACTGCACTCCCCGGGGCTGGATAACAATAGTCCTTCCTGTGGCCTCTTACAAGCGAGGTAGTATCAGGTTGAAGGATTCTTGTGAGCTTCCCTGATAGAGTTGTTTTAGTCGAATTTGGTAGGTACTCCCCTCATTTAGGGTCTCTGTGTAGAGTATTCAGCTTCCCCGGAGCGATTTTTATGCTCTGTAGGTCCTGGAGATTCCCCTTCGGTATAAGCAGTATCACTTCCCTCACTTGGAGGGTTGTTATGTTGAGTCTTACTCCCCAGGATGCTTGTATCTGCAATCTGATGTGTTGTGGTTATTGCACGGGCGTTGGAATTTGTACGTGGTTGGGAAAAGACCCACCCACTTTTTGAGACCAATGATAATGGACCCACTCACTTTTACCATCTCTAATTCAGCTCATATCTGTTCACTTTTCAAAGCGCTGTCAGTCAAATCCATTCCACTTGAGGAATGCCGTAATAAATTTAACTCTATTTCGCATTTTAGCTACAGCCTTGACTTCCATGCTGCTGCTTCCTGAAATCCATTCTACTTGCATTCAGAGATACTATTTGCTCCTTAGTGTTGTTGTACATCAAACAGTATGCAATAATAACAGTGTGTAAATTATCATATTTATTAAAATTTTTAAATTGATGCCACCTTATTGGGAAAACAAACCCTTCCCTACATCTCCCCTAACCGATAAACACTTTATAATTAAACACAAGTTAGACACTTTTCGAATTGAAAATAAATGCCAAGGGGCGCATGGCCTCCCAAGAAAGAATTTGTTCTCAAACAAACATGTATTATTTAAACTGTTAATAGATAATTAATTAGCGGAACATTACACTGTCTGTGCACAACTAATTATAAGGTGTGTTCGACTTTATCAGCTTCTGACTTTGTGCCATCAAAATGCAGATTCATTAACTGTCGTCGCGAACCTAATCCATTTGTTTCATGTTTATTCTTACACATTCAGTTCCGCTGACGGTCAGAAAATCATACTTTTACTAAAGACAATATTCATGTAATACTAATGCTATAGCATATTGTAAAAGTCCCTTAAGACAGGGACAGGGTTATATAGTTAACTAACAAAAACTAAAACTAGGCTATTAAAAACATTTATTCAAATTGAAATAAACCTGAAATATGATAAAATATAAATATTAGCCTAGCTGAAAAACTTAAACAAAAATTAGAAATGTTGCCTTGTCAATATAATTTTGTTTTTTCCTCGACCTTCAACCGACGCGATTATTATCCTTTCATTAACCGACAAAATTTTGTTAAATTAGAATTAAATGAAATTAGAATGAAGAAAAAAATACCAGGGGTTTAGTTTTAGTCTACATGCACACATAGCAGAATAAACAACAGAACATGAGGATTCATCATATTCACATATCTGCAGCACACGTGAACGGCAAAAAAACAGGATAAAATCATATAAAAGCAATAAACAGCCTATGCACAAAATATTTTTCACTTAAATAATTAACATATTAATAAAATGAAAGGTAAAAAACCTGCGACAAGTAATAGATTAGGCTATGCTGAGTTTTGGTTCAGTTTTGAGAAGCAAGTTCACAGAAAGGAAACTGAGACGGCAGAAAATTCTTTTTATTTTCTTTATTTTCCAAGCAATGTTTTGTTTTTATTGTGAGTGTACAAAAATAATAAGCCTAGTTAACCCTTCACAGATATGAATGGTGTTACTTTTATGACCATAAATGCCTGAGAATTTTTATTTGTTTCCGCTTTTATAAGGAAATTCAAGTGATCGCGCCAGCACCTCACGAGCACACACACCATAACATATCAGTTTTTGCAACTTGACATTGCAGCCTGTTCCTGTTACCGCTACACTACTGCCACTATAATCAAGACAGTGTCTTCCGTAATTTTGTCTGCTCCAACCAGACGTCCAACCAGTTAGTGTAAATAACATTTGTCAACAAAAATAAACATTCCAGAATACAGGAAATGGCATTGACTCCAGTAAAAAATTTTCAGGGCAAGGACCCATGACATTTTTTTTTTGCTTCCAACACCCATGGGTTATTGCCCTCATGCAATACCCTCTCATGGCAGGCAGGTTGTTGGCTGATTGTGTTAAAATGGAATGAAGTTGGCCTCCCTGGTGGTTTTAGAGGTCAACGTTCAGCTCCCCCTTAAAGATGACAGGCCACAGTTCCTTTATTGTCCCTGGCCATATTCCCTTAAAAGAAAATTTTTAGGATTATGATTCCAAGCCTTTGAGCTCTGCCTGGGGTTAAGACCTTGCAAGGTGAACTGTAAGATTGTAATTCTTCATAGAGGCATGTAGCTTGGGCAGTGGCCGTAGGGAGTAATGTCACCTACAGCGAATTACTGGTGTGCACCTTTGGGGATTTCCACTCTGGCAGTCAAGCCATTAGAGTTATTTTACTTGTGCTTAGTCACAGCCAATGTGGCAAACATTCACCTCAGCATAGTGGAGTGGGTATTTGTTCCCTATTAGCACCCTAGGATGCAGTGTGAGTTCCCATTTGAAAGGAATGTCTTGCCTTACAAATGTAACCTTGGTTCCCTGAGAATGGGAATGAGACACTGCATCTCGTTGCCATGCTTCTGGGTTACCTGCATCTTCCCTTCAGACAAAGGAGGGGATAACGTGTTCTAGTCACCTTTTTTATACCCCACGGTCACACTATTAGTGACGTCATAGGCTGTCATTGGCCAATACAATTGTCGCGTTTTAACATATGCTTCAGACACCGGTCAGGCTGAGGCATTCCCCATCCTAGGAAGCATTGTCTCATTCCCATTCTCAGGGAACCAAGGATACATTTGTAACCTGAGATGATTTTACTGGATGCACTTTTTCTTTGGTCCAAAATTAACAAGCATTAAGAAAGTCAGGCAATATGTGATATATACAGTATATATCTATATCTACATCTATATCTATATCTATCTATATATCTATATATAAATACACTCACCTAAAGGATTATTAGGAACACCATACTAATACTGTATTTGACCCCCTTTCGCCTTCAGAACTGCCTTAATTCTATGTGGCATTGATTCAACAAGGTGCTGAAAGCATTCTTTAGAAATGTTGGCCCATATTGATAGGATAGCATCTTGCAGTTGATGGAAATTTGTGGGATGCACATCCAGGGCACGAAGCTCCCATTCCACCACATGCCAAAGATGCTCTATTGGGTTGAGATCTGGTGACTGTGGGGGCCATTTTAGTATAGTGAACTCATTGTCATTTTCAAGAAACCAATTTGAAATGATTCGAGCTTTGTGACATGGTGCATTATCCTGCTGGAAGTAGCCATCAGAGGATGGGTACATGGTGGTTATAAAGGGATGTACATGGTCAGAAACAATGCTCAGGTAGGCCTTGGCATTTAAACGACGCCCAATTGGCACTAAGGGGCCTAAAGTGTGCCAAGAAAACATCCCCCACACCATTACACCACCATCACCAGCCTGCACAGTGGTAACGTCTCGGTTACATGGGTAACCCTCGTTCCCTGAAGGAGGGAACGGAGACGTACGTCGGATGACCGACGAATAGGAATCTCGCTAGAGAGGCCAATCTACTTCGAGTGTAACTAAAACGAGCCAATGCATATTGGCATGCAATCATATGCATCAGCTGCTCACTCCTCGCAGCGCGGGTATATAATGAGCAGCAGGTGCGTTGCATCTTTAGGTTTTCGCTGAGGAGCCGAACCAGATAGGCGGCAGCATCAGCGGGGTACAGCAACTGTGGCGACGGGACGTACGTCTCCGTTCCCTCCTTCAGGGAACGAGGGTTACCCATGTAACCGAGACGTTCCCATTCAGTCGGTCACTTCGACGTACGTCGGATGACCGACGAATAGGAATCCCTACCAAAGCGCCACAGGAGCTGCCCTCTTCCAGCGCTCTGTTGTAAGCCACCTGAACCCCCTTGCCTGAGGACGGTGGGCCAGGGCTAACACAGAGAGTGTCAATCACTGCTGTTCCCAAACCCATTCAGTGAGACTATTGGATAACACTGGGAAGCGTACCCTTCGTGTAAAAGGGACGCTGCGGAAGCCACATCCTTCCCCGAAGGAGTTATGTGGAAGAATAATGGACTAACCGTGGGGTTGTCATATGGAAGAACTGGGGTGACTCCACTCAACGAGAGGTGGGTTCTCCCAGAGGGAAAGACACGGGCTTCGATTAGGAGCAACCGTGGAACCAGACATATGGGATCCCCGTAGGGTCACTCATATGGAACCCAGCCTAAATCCGGTTCTCAAGGATGCAGCGGAGTATAGGCCTGGCGCCAGACGCTCCGCCACGTCGGCTGCCGAAGGGAGATCGGAGGACTCAACAGGGTCTGCCTTGTAGGGACTCTCTGGAGAAATAAGCACATGTAAGTGCAGCAAGCCGACACTAAGCCGGGGCCTCTCCGTGCCTCTGACCTGAGGCGAGAACACGGGAGGAGACCGACTCAACACGAAGGCTATAAAACCTAGCGAGCGTGTTAGGTGTCGCCCAGCCCGCAGCTCTACAGATGTCTGTTAGCGAGGCGCCACGAGCCAGCGCCCAGGAGGATGCGACACCTCTCGTGGAGTGTGCATGCAACCTGAGCAGGCAGGGCACACCCTGAGCTTGGTAAACCAGGGCAATGGCATCCACTATCCAGTGGGCCATCCTCTGCTTGGAGACAGCCTTTCCCTTCTGCTGGCCTCCATAACAGACCAAGAGCTGGTCTGAGGTCCTGAAGCTTCGAGTTCTGTCCATGTACAGTCGCAAAGCGCAAACTGGACAGAGCAAGCCAGGGCTGGGTCTGCCTCCTCCGAGGGCAGCGCTTGCAGGCTCACTACCTGGTCCCCGAAGGGAATGGTAGGAACCTTGGGCACATAGCCAGGCCGGGGTCTCATTACCACGTGGCTGTCACCCGGCCCGAACTCTAGGCACGATTCGTCGACCGAAAAAGACTGCAGGTCCCCTACCCTCTTGATGGAGGCCAATGCAGCCAGCAGCAAAGTCTTCCTAGACAGAATCTTTAAGTCTGCTGACTGCAAAGGCTCAAAGGGAGCATTCTGGAGTGCTCTCAGCACCAGAGCCAAGTCCCAAGAGGGTATGGAGGGGGGACGAGGAGGATTTAACCGTCTCGCCCCCCTAAGGAACCTGACGACCAGGTCGTGCTTACCAACAGATTTGCCATCTATGTGGTCGTGGTATGCAGAAATAGCAGCAGCATGGACTTTGAGGGTGGAGGGGGACAGCCTACGCTCCAACCTTAGCTGCAAGAAGGAAAGCACGACTCTGATCGAGCATCTTCGGGGGTCTTCTCGGCGAGAAGAACACCACTCGACGAACAGGTTCCACTTCAGGGCGTAAGCACGTCTTGTAGACGGTGCACGTGCCGAAGCGATGGTGTTAAGTACCTCGGAGGGTAAGTCACCAGAACCTCCGCGTCCCGTCCAGGGACCAGACATGGAGTTTCCAGAGGTCTGAACGCGGGTGCCAGAGGGTGCCCCGTCTCTAAGAAAGAAGGTCCTTCCTCAGAGGAATGGGCCAGGGAGGGGCTGTCGCGAGGAGTGAGAGTTCCGGGAACCAGGTCCGGTTGGGCCAATAGGGCGCAACTAACCCGACCTGCTCCTCGTCCTCCCTGACTTTGCACAGTGTCTGTGCAAGTAGGCTCACTGGGGGAAACGCATATTTGCGGAGGCCCCGGGGCCAGCTGTGCGCCAGTGCGTCTGTCCCGAGTGTCCCCTCGGACAGAGAGTAAAACAGCTGGCAGTGAGAGGTTTCTGGAGAGGCAAACAGGTCTACCTGAGCCTCTCCGAACTCTCTCCAGATCAGCTGGACCACCTGGGGGTGGAGTCGCCACTCTCCCGGCAGCGCAGCTCGTGAGAGCTCGTCGGCCGCACGGTTGAGCACACCGGGGATGCGAATGGCATGAAGCGACCTCAGATGCTTCTGACTCCAGAGGAGGAGATGGGGGGCGAGTTGTGACATGCGACGGGAGCGTAGACCACCTTGACGGTTGATGTATGCCACCGTCGCAGTGTTGTCCGTACGGACCAGCACATGCCTGCCCTGAAGCGGCCCCTTGAGGCGGCTCAGGGCGAGCCGTACTGCCAACAACTCGAGGCAATTGATGTGCCACTGCAGTTGGGGGCCCGTCCACACCCCTGACACTGCATGCCCGTTGTACGTGGCGCCCCAGCCGGTGGTCGAGGCATCCGTGAAACCACAGCATGCCGGGACACCTGCTCTAGGGGCACTCCGGCCCGAAGAAACAAGGAGTCCGACCACGGGCTGAAGGTATGGCGGCACTCTGGAGTGATTGCCACCCGGAAAGTGCCGTGTTGCCACGCCCATCTTGGGACTCGGCCGTGGAGCCAGTGCTGAAGCGGTCTCATATGAAGCAGACCGAGCGGAGTTACTGCCGCTGCGGCCGCCATATGCCCCAGGAGCCTCTGAAAGAATTTCAGTGGGACCGCCGTCCTGCCGCTGAACGTATTCAGGCAGTTCAACACCGACTGAGCACGTTCCTGTGTGAGGCGTGCTGTCTGTTCGACCGAGTCCAACTCCATACCGAGAAAAGAGATCCTCTGCACGGGGGCGAGTTTGCTCTTCTCCCAGTTGACCTGAAGACCCAGCTGGTTGAGGTGTCTGAGCACCAAATCCCTGTGTTCGCACAACTGATCCTGCGACTGAGCCAAAATGAGCCAGTCGTCTAGATAGTTGAGGATGCGAACGCCCTGTTCTCTCATGGGAACAAGGGCTCCCTCCACGACCTTCGTGAAGACGCGGGGAGACAGGGCCAGCCCGAAGGGCAAGACTCTGTACTGATATGCTCGACCTTCAAACGCAAATCGCAGGAATGGCCTGTGTCGCGGAAGGATCGAGATATGACAGTACGCGTCCTTCAGGTCGATCGCTGCAAACCAATCTCGGGGACGGATGCACTTGAAAATGCGTTTCTGCGTGAGCATTTTGAACGGTAGCTTGTAAAGGCTCCTATTCAAAACTCGCAGGTCCAAGATCGGTCGTAACCCACCGCTTTTCTTGGGTACAATGAAGTAGGGGCTGTAGAACCCCGACTTCATATCGGCTGGAGGGACCGGCACTATCGCGTCCTTCGCCAGTAGGACCGCGATCTCCGCACACAAGACAGGAGCATCGGCAGCTTTCACTGAAGTGAAGTGGATGCCCCTGAACCTCGGGGACGCCGGGCGAACTGAATCGCATAGCCGAGCCTGATGGTCCGGATGAGCCAGCGAGACGGACTGGGGAGCGCTAACCAGGCTCGCCGAGACCGTACAAGCGGGACCAAAGGGACCGCAGGCGTACCCGCCGTGGGGCAGCGAGGTGGAACGCAGGGACGCGGCTCGGGAGACTCTCTTGTGAGGCGGCCCGAAGCGGGGTCAGAGTGTGCTGTGCAACACTTACCTGGTTCCACAGATGGACAGTGGGAGCAGGCGAAGTCTTGGCTGCCTGCTGCGCGCTGCTGTCCGCTGGCGACAGAAGAGGGGGAAGAGAGTGGTGAGGTTCTAGCCCTCCCACTGCTCTCCACGTCCTCTTCGGACCCGGAGATGGAGGGAACCGCTCTTTTTTTTTCTGAAAATTTGGGTACCGCTGGCTGTTGAGCCAGCAGCGGAACAGAAAAACCAATCAACAAAGGATTTACTACCCGGCCCTCCTCCGGGGAAAGAGTGGAGAGGTCTCCATCTCCTGAAGAGCAGTTCCCTCCCTCTCCAAGCCACCCGTCCTAGGGCCTCTTGCTCTTGGCTTTGCCGCCCTTCTTGGCGGGGGCCTGGACGGGCTGGGCACCCCGACCATGACCGGCTCCATGGCGCCGCTTGATGACGGCTGCTGCTGCTGGGGAGCGGGGGCGGCCACGGGGGGGGGGGGGGCGCCCCTGGCGACGAGCAGCCTGAGACGATGCGGGCGGTGGAGGTGCAGCAGCTGACCGCCTCAGCAGGATGTGGCCCTCAGACTGCTTCTGTACAGCCGAGAACTGTTGGGCAAAGTTCTCGACCGCGTCGCCAAGAGGCCGGTCTGGGACATGGGGGCATCAAGGAACCTGACTTTGTCGGTATCCCTCATGTCGACCAGACACAGCCAGAGATGACGTTCCTGGACCACCAGCGTGGACATCGCACGACCCACTGACCGCGCAGTGACCTTCGTCGCTCGAAGCGCGAGGTCCGTAGCGGTACGAAGTTCTTGGAGAACCTGTGGATCATGACTACCCTCGTGCAGGCCCCTCAGTGCCTTGGCCTGATGGACCTGCAACAACGCCATAGCGTGTAAGGCGGCAGCGGCTTCCGCGCAGGCCCAGTAAGCACTGCCGGTAGGTCCGACCAGCGCTCACAGGCCCGGGAAGGGAGAGACGCTCCCCCCTCTCTTCAGGAAGGGGTATGCGTGAACATCCCTTTGCCGCACCGCCATCAAGGGTAGTGAGGGAGGAGGTCCCACTGGCACGGTTTCGGGCAGTAAAAGGTGCCCTCCACGCACCAGTGTTCTCTACATGCACTTCCGGGAAGAAGGGAACCGGGGTGGGGGGCTGAGAACCATCCCTTACCACTCCAAGGAACCAATCATCCAACCTCGAGGGCTCGGGACACGGTGGAGCACTCCACACGTTGGAGCATTCCACACGAGCCCGACCCTGTTGGCGGCCCGGGAAAGCATAGCCATCATTTCCGGGTCTGATACGGGCACAGCTGTCACTCCCGAAGGAGGCAGCCGCTCCGAATCATCATCCGCGAAAGCGTCAGGCTCACCCTCCGATGCAGCGATCGACATCCGGTCATCCTGGGGAGCCCTGAAGGATACGGATGGTACACACCTCTGGGGCGGTCCATCACGCTCCCCCAGCAGCTCTACTGGCTGCAGAGTGCGGGAGGAGTGAGGGTTCCCAGGGGGTTGGTTCCCCGAGGGAAGCGCGCTCACTGTAATCCTCAAATCACCAGTGCCACCGCCCGAAACAGCCCTCCATTTTCAGGAGGACTGGAACGAAGCAGCGGCACTGGGACTCCGCCCCCTTGCAGGAGGCAGAGTCTAGATCGCAACCCCGCCCCCCTTGCAGGAGGCGGAGTCTAGATCGCAACTCCGCGATGGTCATCTTCCCGCAATGGGTGCATGACTCATCCACAAACGCTGCCTCAGCGCGCCTTAAGCCCAAGCACGCGATACAGCGCTCGTGACCATCCCGAGGCGCCAGGTAACGACCGCATCCAGAAACACGCAAGTAGTACACATCTTCGAAAAGACGCGAAACTACTCGCGCGAGCTCTTTTAGGAATTAACTCTTTCGAGTGCCGAAGCACGCAGGGGATAACCGCGGCAACACAGACAGGGAAAAAGTGCAGCCTGTCGTGTGCACTCACTCTTGAAACCGCTCTTACCAGCTGTGATAACAGCTTTTAAGCGCTCTATAATAGCGCACCGTTACCAGCCATAAGAACGGCTTTTACAGCTGAGAACAGCTTCATTTGCTCACATAAAACAGAACAAACAGAGAAGACAAACAAGAGAACGGCCCCGCTGCTGCGCTGTCCGCCTGCACTCTCACGAAGAGCAATCCACCAAAAGATTCTTCGTCTTTCGTCACACTCGCTCGTAGACACCATACAGGTTCGGCTCCGAAGCGAAAAGCTAAAGATGCAACGCACCTGCTGCTCATTATATACCCGCGCTGCGAGGAGTGAGCAGCTGATGCATATGATTGCATGCCAATATGCATTGGCTCGTTTTAGTTACACTCGAAGTAGATTGGCCTCTCTAGCGAGATTCCTATTCGTCGGTCATCCGACGTACGTCGAAGTGACCGACTGAATGGGAACAAGGCATGATGGATCCATGTTCTCTTTCTGTTTATGCCAAATTATGACTCTACCATCTGAATGTCTCAACAGAAATCGAGACTCATCAGACCAGGCAACATTTTTCCAGTCTTCAACTGTCCAATTTTGGTAAGCTCGTGCAAATTGTAGCCTCTTTTTCCTATTTGTAGTGGAGATGAGTGGTACCCGGTAGGGTCCTCTGCTGTTGTAGCCCATCCGCCTCAAGGTTGTGCGTGTTGTGGCTTCACAAATGCTTTGCTGCAGACCTCGGTTGTAACGAGTGGTTATTTCAGTCAAAGTTGCTCTTCTATCAGCTTGAATCCGTCGGCCCATTCCCCTGTGACCTCTAGCATCAACAAGGCATTTTCACCCACAGGACTGCCGCATACTGGATGTTTTTCCCTTTTCACACCATTCTTTGTAAACCCTAGAAAAGGTTGTGCATGAAAATCCCAGTAACTGAGCAGATTATGAAATACTCAGACCGGCCCGTCTTGCACCAACAACCATGCCACGCTCAAAATTGCTTAAATCACCTTTCTTTCCCATTCTGCCATTCAGTTTGGAGTTCAGGAGATTGTCTTGACCAGGACCACACCCCTAAATGCATTGAAGCAATATATATATATATATATATATATATATATATATATATATATATATATATAGATAATAGATAGATAGATAGATAGATAGATAGATAATAGATAATTGCATTAATGAGAAATTGAACAGGTGTTCCTAATAATCCTTTAGGTGAGTGTGTATATATAGCACATATCGCCTAACAGTATATATATATATATGCTATGTGTACACTTTAGCGAAAATCAATCAAATGTAATGTCTTTAGCACATATTAATGAAATCAGCAAAGGATGAAGGCTTAAATTCTGTATAGTCATTTACCCTTAAGATTATACCCAAATTAGCACATTATAATGTTCAACTTCATTAAGCCATTAAGCCAACTCATGAAATAAAGGTCCTAAAACTCCCTAAAGAGTGTAATCTGTGCTTGTGATTCAGTTATGCATTTATTTACTGATCCTTAATAGCAAGCATTGCATTAATTTGTTTTTGCATGTGTCGTAGTTAACACACTCGTGCAAAAGAAAATGTTGACACAGCATCTCACGTGGCATTAGTTCAATATGAGCAGACATGATTTATGAATGGGTTTAGCACAGTAATTAGCTTGCTGTTTTATGTATCCAAGGGGAAACGGCCTGCCGTGGCCACAGCTCAATTCGTGGTGTGGAGGAACAGCTAGAGTGCTACATTGGGAAGTCTGATCTGTGACTCAACATTTCTCAGTAACATACTGTATGCTTCAGGGAAATTAAATATGCAAAGATAAAATGCTCTCTTAAAAGATGAAATAAGGTATCACTTATATTTTGATGATCGTCTTTAGACATTCTACTAACTATAAGTAACTTTGCAACTACATGTCAACTAATTCTCATTAAAGTATTAGTAGACTGTCTGCTACACTCTAATAACACTTTTATTTTGACTTAATATCTGCCACACAATCAATAACACTTTATTTTTGACATTCCTCCAACATATATTCTACTGACTATAACTTTGCAACTACATGCCAACTAGTTGCGAAGGTACTCATAGTTATGTCTAAAAAGGACCATCGAAATGAAGTGCAACCTACAAGTATTTAAAGAAGCACCAGATTTACAGCTTGAGCCAGTGCACACCCTCTTTTGGCGTTAAAAGGCAGGCCAACAGGAAGCACCCCACCGATGCAGTGTGAGGGAGGCGCAATGTGCGCTGACTTTTAATGTCTGGTGCTGGCCTCCTCCTCCTCCTCTGGGTCAGTGGCCAATCATACGCGAACTTCCGTAAGCAAAGTTTTACGATCCTTGGTCTTGAGGATTTGCATATGTAACTGGATAGGTTACAGATGGAGAAGAAACTATCAAAGATTTGTGTAATATTAATGTGTCACTGAGTTAGCAACATGTAACATAAATTACCGAATGGGAAATGGAAGTTGGAGTCCATCGATACCAAACACTCTACACATGTGATTTTAGTTAACCATATAGTAGTATGCAACTCTGAAACATTAATACAAAGGAGTTCATAAAAGAATTAATACATAGGCCAAACCCTATAAAAGGAAAATCATGCGAGGGAAAAATTGCATATACATTTATACATTTCTCACATGGTTATATATAGAATATATAGGATTAAAAGTGTTTATTTGTCATTTTCAACAAAAAATAAGTCAGAGTCCCAAGTCTCTGCATATTCTCTCTGATTGTAAACCTTATCAGATGGTGTACTTGGGGAGGGTTCCACAGACCTCAGAGTAAGTTCTAAAGATTACTTGTTAAAGATGACAAATAATTGTGACTGTTGTCTCAGTTTCACCGGACGTTGCAGTGGCCTCTGAATGCAGAACTGATCATGCATAGAGTCAATTATAGCATGAAACACTTGTCACTCATAAAATTACAATGACTGATATGATAACCATAGCAACACTTTAAGATTTTATTTTTCTTTAGAAAATGACATTTGTTGTCAGTGCCATTTGTCTTAATGTCTTTTCTTTAATTAAAGTGTTGCTTTGGTTTAATTTGTCTGCTGTGTCTACATTTAAGCCTATATATATATAAAACATAATATAATATATATATATATATATATATATATATATATTGTTTGCAAGTCTTTCAGCAAGTTTTATTTCATTCAATATACAATCAGCCTTCCATTGTGTCTTATACAAAACCCAGAGAATACAACTTGCCAGGACTGAAAAGGCTAAAATTTATGCTATGTAAAAAGACAACCTGGAGGGTCACCCCAAAGAAATTAGACCTCGGTGGTCCTGGCCACAATGACTAATGCTAACATTTTATTTTCTTACAGATATACTGTATCCTCTTGGTATTTACTGCATACTGAGAACACATGATCAACTTAAAGGCAACAATAGTTTATAATAAAACAAATCTCAAGCCAGCTCCACATTTCATGGTGAAAAAGTTCTCTTGTAAGAGTAAGACAGAGACTATAATGACTGAATGTAACTGCACCTGCAGATAGACAGGATGGGTGCAGCTGCATGGGACTTCATTTGTCTAGACACTATACACATTTATAATCCTTTCATAATAAATGCCTTTTGATATTTGTATTTAGCAATGTTTTTTTTCCTTGCTGTCTGGCTGATCAAAACAGAGCTGCAACCCCTTTTTGGGGGGTCTTCAGAAATCTTCATTCAGTTGACAAATGCAGTCCTTTAATTTTCCATCACTGGAGAGGATAATTGTTGATGTGCATTGCTCTGGTCTCTTTGTCATATGGTTCACTGCATATGTCAACAGGTCAAGATAAATGATTAGAAATCATTATTCTGTACATTTTATGCTCCTTTAAGAGCTTAAATAGTCCCACTATAAGATACAGTATTTCAACATGTATTTATTGGTCCTATCGACCCAAGGACGAATCTTTTATTTATTACTTTATAGTTTTGTTTCCAGTGATCAATTTCACAAAATATTTCTCTTTTTCTTTTCCTCATTTTTTAGCCTTTAGTTTGAAATGTCCAGCAAAGTCATCAAACATTGTAACCGCTGCAGATTAGTTGTTTTGTGTATGTTGACATTACGTATAACAAATAACTATATATATTATATGCTATATATAAACTTATTATATCAATATATATATAATATATTATATAATATATATTATTATATAATTTAAATTGATATAATTCATAAATAACATAATAATTACCTTAATTTATATACTATATTATATACTATATATATATATATATATATATATATATATATAAATATATAAATCCTTTAATTTAGTGAAAATGTTGCAATGTTTTATATAAAAATAAATATGATGTGTTTTCTTAACTGTTGTGTAACCCACTGTGGGTCATGCATTGTAATGGACACATATCTCATGTGATCTATACTCACTTGAAGTTCACTTCACAGGGCTCTATTGGATGATTGGAACACACCCTGACTGTGCTACGCAGTTGTCTAGAAAAACACCATTCTCCCCTTCCCTCCTCTCCTCTCCTCTCTCACCCTATTGGGTGAATTTGATGAGACTTGAAAGTTCCCCATAGGCTGAAAGCCTAGTGGAGAGTTGTTGCTGTTGCTAGGTTCCTGTTACTAGGATGGGCTGTCGTGCCGGAAGGGGGGTGGGACACACACAATGAATTATGGATGAATGATTTTTTTCCCTTCTTTTTTGTGCAGAGTAGAGAGAGGACTCATCTGTGATGCAGATGAGAGGGGAGTAAGTGAGGGAGAGAGAGAGAGAGAGAGAGAGCGGACGAAAGAGGGGGGTGTCTCAAACCCTAGGGCAGGCATTTGGCAGAGTCCTGGTTGCTGTGGTAACCAGCTGCAGAAAAATGATGTTGATTCTCATGCAAAGGCGAGGTTCAGAGTTCACTATCTGTTATTTGTTCTCCAGGAGCACCAGGGAGTTGGCCTCTTGATCTAACCTGACCTCCACTAACCTAAGAGATTAGCCACTGATGAGTGACAAGGCACTAAAAGAGGGGAAAAGAGAGGGATGTAGCGGGAGGAGGGAGAAAGGACAGTCTAGAGGAAAATTGGGGAGGAATGGGGATGAAAAGAGAGGAAAAAACATCAGTACAGAGAGAGAAGGATGTGGTTATGTAACGGCAAATGTGAAATTGGATGAGACCCTTATTTGACCACTTTGGTTGTCAATATGAAGAGTAAAGTTACACACAGACACGTCCTCCACATTTAGCTGAAATGAACGGATGTCTGAGCACACAGTCTGAGCAGCTCTTCCCAGAGTTTTATGTAACTCTGTCAGAATGCAGATATAGTTGTTGCAGCTTATTGTTCCGTATGACACATTTTGTTTTTCAGTCTTTTATTCACCTTTTTCTTGCCGTGAATCACAGTCTCATTAAAATGCGTAATCAGCTCTCCACCTCGGTCTAAACGTGCGGGTCGTCTTTACAATGGCTGCGAGCATTTTTAATAACACGTTATTGAATTTCCGCACAATGAACATAGGAAGGGATTTTGCTGTGACAAGCGCATGATATTTCATCCTTTATGTAAGAAAAGGAAAACACACACATGCTTGATACAAAAGGCTTTACTAGTGCAGCTGTTACCCTATAAAGCGTTTGAACCTTTCGGGCCGACTAGCCTCCTGTGCTGAGAAGGTATAAAAGCCATAATTACCATAAACAGATGAAGGACAATATGGAGCCTGCTGTTTCAATGTCACAAACACAGAAACACATGCACATACACCTACATGGTGACAGCACATGGTCTCACAAAAAAAGCTTACAAAAAGAGAGCTCACTTGCAACAGTAGGGGGGAGAATAAGGTCAGCAGCATATTGTAAAACCTACCAATTATGTGGAATACAGCCGTCTATTGAAACAAATAGTGGCACGTGTGAAAAAGGCCACAGGAACATAATTATTGCTTACATTACACATCAGCACGTTTCTGCTGATTCCACATTGTCAGATTGTGTTTTTAGCTTGCCTGGCTTATATATGCATATACTGCTGCTTGTTTGGTGTTTCTGCAAATATCTTACCATATCTGATCATTTAAGTTTCAGAATAAATACCCTCTTAAGCCGCCCATGTCATCGTTGACCTCTGACTTTCAACTACAGAATCCATATCATTTAGGTGTCTAAATGCGTCTGTGACACTAATGTACCATGACATTCTTGTTAGCGCCACTCTTTATCGTTCATAATTATGCGAGCACGGGGCGACGCCTCCTCGACTCCGAGCAGGAAAGGGAGGGAAAAGCCAATCTCAGTATGCAGATGGTTAAAGTCCCTGGGGAGAGGCTGGCCGATTAGATGTGTGTTGATAAACTCACTTACTCTGAGTGACAGTTTGCAATATTGGGGTCACTGAGGTGACCTCCGTTGACGACACTGATGAAAATGAGGAAAAAAGAGGCGACAAAATGCCAGAAGTGTCCCCTGATGCATGATGGGACAGGGATGAAAGCTTGTGAAATGTCAGTCTGTTTATATCTTTCTCCTTGTTTGTGTTGTCAGCCCCTCCTTGTGCTTCCTCTATGGTTAATAACCGTGTGAGATCATGAGGTGTAATGAGAGGAGATTCTTATTCAGATCAGGAGATTTCCCTTATCTAACTCTCACTTCCTCAACATGTGGAAGTCACCTTGGGTGTTAAATCATCTGGTGTAACCAAATATGCTGTACATATGCATCAATTCATCTTATTTTGCATTCAATGTTGCATAAAAGGATTAGTTCACTTCAGAATTAAAATTTCCTGATAATTTACTCACCCCATGTGAATCAAGATGTTTGTCTTTCTTTCTTCAGTCGAAAAGAAATTAAGGTTTTTGAGGAAAACATTCCAGGATTTTTCTCAATGGCACTTCAATGAACTTCAATGGCAACCAAAGGGTTGAAAGTCCAAATTGCAGTTTAAGTGCAGCTTCACAGGGCTCTACACGATCCCAGATGAGGAATAAGGTCTTATCAAGAGAAACGATCAGTCATTTTCTAAAAAATAAATAAAAACTTTTTAACCAAAAATGCTCTCCTTGCACTATTCCTGCAATGCGCCACGCATTACATAATCACGTTATCATGTTGGAAAGTACCGCCCAAGTGTTTACAAAGTGAACTTCCAAAGACTAAGTCAAATGCCTTTATATAAAAGGTAAAATAACAATGTCGGACGATTTTGAAGTTGAAGGAGAAAAAGAAAGTTCCCTTTCAGTCAGTCACGTTCGATGTACGTCAAAACTGAGCCGATGAATTGAGATATCGCACAAGTGCCCTATCACCTTTGAGTGTAAACTAAACAAGCCAATTCATATTGGGGTGCAAGCTTTGCGTGACGCGCCCCACCCCCGCGAGCGGGAATAAATACGGAAGCGGGAGCGCTCGCATTTTGTCTTTCACTTCGGAGCCGTGCAGTGTTTTCCTGCACCTTCCTGAGAGTGTGACTGAAGAGAGCCTTTTTGCAGAGAGTTTACAGAGGCCTGTAAGTTCTCGTCCAATCTAAAGGACAAGGCCTACAGAGCCTGTGGGCAGGCTGCATCTCAAGTTGGTCAAGCGATGGCCACGCTGGTGGTCCAGCAGCGCCATCTATGGCTCAACCTGGCGGACATGAAGGAAGTCGACAAATATGCTGCATCTCAAGTTGGTCAAGCGATGGCCACGATGGTGGTCCAGCAGCGCCATCTATGGCTCAACCTGGCGGACATGAAGGAAGTCGATTTGGTGACGTGGTTGAGAGTTTCGCCCAACAGTTCTCAGCTGCACCGAACCAGACGGAGATTCTGAAGCACGTCCTGCCCCGGTGTGATGCTGCTTCCTCCACCAAGTCGCTGGTGGCTGCCTCCTCATCTGCTTGTCGCTGAGGGAGCCCGCCTGTGTTGTCCTCCGCCCCAGGTCCTGAGACAGCTGACCCAGAGAAAGTTGGAGCTGCTCTTCGGCAGATGGTCTGATTTCTTTCTGTTCCACCGCTGGCTCCCCGGTAGCCACATTGCGGTTTCCTCATCCTCTGGGTCACAAGAGGGTGTGTCTGGTGGTGTATCACGCTATGCCTGGCCACCCTCAGCCCCCTCTCATTTCGCAAGCAGAGGGCAGTGTGCTGGTCGAGGGCACCACTTTTGGGCTGTCTTCCACGCACACTGTCACTCTGTGGAGCCAGAGCGGAGCCACTCTGCCGTCTGGGTCAGTTCCCCTCGCTGCCCCACCGTGGGTACGTCTGGTGTGCTGTTGGTCCTGCTGGTTCGGAGTTTGGGAGCCTGGCTAGCGCTTCCCAGCCTATCCCGCTGGCTCATCCGCACGATCATACTCGGCTATGCGATTCAGTTTTCCCCGCATCCCCAGTGTTCAGGGGCATCCATTTCACTCGCGTGTCTGCGAACAGTGCTTCGGGCAGAAATTTTTGTCCTCCTGGTGAAAGACGGAATAGAGCCGGTCCCTCCAGCCAATATGAAGTCAGGGTTCTACAGCCCCTACTTCATTGTACCCAAGAAAGGTGGTGGATTACGTCCAATCTTGGATCTGTGAGTCCTGAATCGGTCCCTTCACAGGCTGCCATTCAAGATGTTGATGCAGAAACGCACTTTCAAATGCACCCCCCCCCCAAGATTTGCAGTTTGCAGCGATCGACCTGAAGGAAGCATACTTTTATGTCTTGATTCTTCTTCGACACAGACCCTTTCTACGGTTTGCGCTCGAGGGTTGGGCATATCAGTACAAGGCCTTACCCTTCGGGCTGGCCCTCTAGCCCAGTGTCTTTACCAAGAATGCAGAGGCGGCCATTGTTCTGCTCAAGGAACAGGGTGTTCACATTCTCAACTATCTCGACGACTGGCTGATCCTAGTTCACTCGCGAGAGCAGTTGTGCGAACACAGGGACCTGGTGTTAGCTCACCTCAGCCGGTTGGGTCTTTGGGTCAACATGGACAAGAGCAAACTCGCCCCTGGGCAGAGGATCATTTCTTATCTCTGTATGGAACTGGACTCAGTCAACTAGACCGCGCACCTCACTGAGGCGGTGTTGAACTGCCTGAGGACACTCAAGAGCAGGATAGTGGCCCCACTGAAATTGTTTCAGAGGTATCCGCAGCCACAGTCATGCCGCTAGGATTGCTTCATATAAGGCCGCTTCAACACTTGCTTCGTGGTTGAGTCCTGAGATGGGCGTGGTAACGCAGCATGTTCCGTGTGGCCATCACACCAAGCTGCCATCGTACCCTCCCTCAGTGGTCTGACCCCTCGTTCCTGAGGGCTGGAGTTCCCCTGGAACAGGTGTCC
The DNA here is from genome assembly GCA_037194245.1 of Opsariichthys bidens. NCBI lineage: Eukaryota > Metazoa > Chordata > Actinopteri > Cypriniformes > Xenocyprididae > Opsariichthys > Opsariichthys bidens. The sequence goes on along the minus strand of CM074280.1, from coordinate 13,427,871 downwards.
AGGCATGCTGTGGTCTCCAAGGATGCCTCCTTCACGTGTTGGGGAGCCACATACAACGGGCTTGCAGTTTCAGGTCTGTGGACGGGGACTCAACTGCAGTGGCACATCAAATGCCTTTAGTTGTGAGCAGTGTTTATATATATATATAAACTTTTCAATGGTAGTGTTGCTTTTTTAATATGTCTATAATTTTAATATTATGTAATTGTGTAAATGTTATGTATGTTTTTATATAAAGCTTGCTATGTAATGATAATAAAATTAATAATACATTTTGTTAACTTTATTTTTCAAATTTAACAATTCTAAAATCAACCTCTTGTTTTGTATTACACTGTCTCTAAACGTGACTGAGGGCATGAAAGATGCTTCTTAAAGAGCTCCATCCATATTCCAGCATGGCATTGGTTGAGTGGGAACGCTTGTGTGTGTAAACTCCTATTCATGTTTCCTCTATTCACTAGGTCCATTGCAGTGGAGAACATGGTGAGAGTCCCTGCCTTGTAGCACCATGTTTAAAAAGCTTGTTTGTGTTTTATAAGAGATCAAAGCAAGCAGGGGTCCTGGCCAGACATGAGACGCTTCTGCTGCAATCTGCTCCCCTCTCATTATAGCCTGCACATTCAGATGGGAGAACACAAGCCCCGCTTCAGTAAGCCATCTCAAGGAGACCTGGATCACTTCCCACATGCCTCTTCTGGAAGCTGTCCAAGCCAAACAGCATCAGGGTTCACCATTGTTTTTAGGGATAAAACTGGCTACCTGTGCAGACACCTATTACTCACACAGGTACTTTTAAAAGCAGCCCGTTTTCAGAAATGTTGCCGGTAAATCAAGAAGTGCTTAGACTATCTAAAGACCTTCTGATTTACCAACAAACTGCGTCAGATATTTTGAACTATGCCTGAAGATATTTATTGGAAATATGCATCCTTGTCTCACAGCCTAGCATTTCAGCCAGCTGACACTCTGAATATATCATATAGGTGGACATACTGTATTATAGCTGTTGTATATGATATGTGTCTTAATCATTTCCACAGTAAGATTGTATACACCAAACTGCGCTTAAACATGAGATTCTCTTTGTCATCTTTTTTGGTTTGACTCAGCCCATTTCTTAGGAGGGTAACGGTGGAAAGACATCATTATCAGCTGGATTGGAACTGAGTTTGAAGTACTATTGAAGGGAATCTCCTATTGAAAAGAGTCCTCTTATAAAGCTGGGATCCTGGGCCAGTGATTGTCAGAGGGGACTTGGGCATAATATAGAAAGATAATTGGGTTTCTAAGTGAGCTTCACTACAGGGCTCTGATTGAGTCATACTCTTGAGGACTTCTAATCGTAACTTTTAGTCCTTTCACGGTGAAAAATTCTGAGCTGGAAATCTCACTTTCTTCACATCAGTAAGTGATATCAGAATATTGTGGGAACCCTTACATATGAGATGCAGTGACCATCTTCATAATATCTGTAACACTGAGTAGGATCCAGATGCAGTATTATTTAATAATAACAACTAAAACCGAACAGAACTGAGGACAACACTGATGGAACATCCATAAAGGAACGGCACCACACAATAAACACAGGAAACACAAGGGTTTAGATACACAAGACTAGTCCAAACTAAAAGTCTGAAACAAGACAAAAGCACAGAGAACAGAAGGCAACGTGATATCATGATCTGAATTGGTTTATGTAATATTTGAACTCAAATAGGCATTAACCAAGGAGTTCTATGCATTTATAAAAATACGTGGAACAGCATGGCACATATTAATGTTGTTTCCAAATATATTCCTTTCCTGCATATCAATGAGTGATGTTGTAACATTCACTTTTGTATTAAATAATTACACTTTCAAATGATAGATTACATTGTGATTTACTTTTCTAAGAACATTGTCACTTCTTAAAATTCCAAAAGTATTGTTAAAAAAAGATTTCATTTCAAGGATTTCGTCATTTGGATTGTTCTATTTGTTTGTGTGGGAGTTCTGTGTAGCTTTATGTCTTTCTCAGTTTCTAGCCAGTTTCCTTTTTAATCCTCTAATGCATTGGCAGGTAGAAGTAAAACTCTTACATAATACAGAAACACCCAAGGTCATTGTGATCACTAGCAGCCAAATGCTTATGTACTGATTTAACTTGTGTTAAACCAATTAGAATGCTGTTTTCATCTGTCAGCTCTGAATAAATCCCATAAAACAGCATTTTCCTAATGCTACTTGTTCGATTCAGTGATCATCAGTGACGTCTAACATCAACTCCCATGACTGGCAAACTAAGTTTTGGGGAATTGTAGATGTTTTTGGGTCACTTGAGCTCTTGAGCTGACAATTTCAAGGAAAACATGTAAATAGGTCGTTATTTGCAGTTCTAGTGTGTCAGTGAATATAATGAAATTGAATAATTTAGAACTAATTGTACTAACAGTAATACCTCTCGTTGACACACAGACATTGTGGTGGAAAGAATGAGATATCTTCCTTAAGAGAGAAAAGAAAATGGATAATGACACTGATTTAAGCAACTTGGAACAGACAAGAATAATCAGAATGCAAATGATCAAGGACAATCTAAAGAGATGAATTTTAAAATAAATGATAGTGAAACTAAGTTAATTAAAAAATCAGCCTGAGTTAAACTAGTTGTCGCCAAACGCAATAATTAATCGTGTTACCAGTGCTGAACGATACCAGGAAATATGAATTCCCTGAACGGGAGACGACAGCATATCACAATCCTGCATAATGCTCTAGTTGCTGCAGGAAGCAATTACCATCCGTAATTTTTTCTAATAAACTTGTATCCCTCTGATGACGACCAATTAAACATGCACAATTATGGTTACCATATAGTTATTCATAAGATGATTAGCATGCCCCCCTTACATTCAGATTGGCTGCATACTGATAAGACGCAGGTTAAGCGACAGATACATATGCAAATAACATGCAAATTAACACACAGAAATAGCGGGAAGGGACATGCACATCACAAGTGCTGTCAATAATAGCTCTGCAGACAGGAAATTAAGAGGTGTGAATATTTATGTATGCATCTAGGCGAAAAGTTTCTAAATAATTTTTAACAATAATACATTTGTATTATATATATATATTAGTGTGTATTAGTTGTTGAAGGATGAATAAAACAGAAAACAGCCATTTTTTCTCGTTTACCTCCAGGTATTCTAAATTAAGCGTTCCTGAACAGATTTAAGAGAACTGTGTGACAAAACACGTAAGGAACACTGTTTGTACAATATCGCTCATCCTGTCTTTCTTCATCCATTATACACAAAGTGATTCATGAATGCAATTATCACTCGAGCTTCAGCATTTTGAGATTTATTATGTTACTTTTATATATCGCACACACAAAAATAATATGTACAATTACATTTTGGCAGACCGTTTTTAATCACATGGTACATTTTGTATGTATAACCAATTAAACTATATGTAACAAAATCTGTTTATTAGTTGATCTAGAAACAATATATCACAACAAAGAAAGTCGATTCCAAGGAGCTCACAACTGTAGCACTGTAATATACTGTAGTATTCACATTTTCGCATTAGTATTGCTCATCCATAACTATAAAGTGTAGTCACATGAACTCAGTGGACTAATACAGTGTAATACAACACCGCTAAGATCACATCTGCTTCACACAAACACTTATATTTCAGATATTTCATATGCACAACAAGTGGGTATGTAAACACCAATCCGAGCAGCAAATACAATCTATGATTGCATGCCTAGTTGGCTAACTGAATATCACTCTAAACAATTATTTCAATGCTATAGAATTTTACACACACTTAGTACAAAGAAATGTCTTATGCAATACAATGCATCTGAATCTGGATAGAGCTTAAAATTGTTTCAGTTTTTATAATCATCCAGGTTACACAGAGAAGAAAGGAAGAAGACAGGTTGGAAGTGTTTGTGAAAGTTTCCTTCACTGAGGCAGAGCTTTCAGGATGGCGTTCACCTCTTCTGCTACAGCAGTCAACGCAAACTCAAACTGTTCCTGAAGACAGAAGGAGAGAAAGTGGAAGCTAAGTACACTTTTCACTAAGCACAATGGCAAAGAACCGTCAGAAGAAGGCGAAGAAAGAACACCAATGTGTGCCTTTTCCTTAAGTAGATGTGTGTGTTTAAAGCTGCAGAGAATGTGTGACTCAATGTGCTCTGTTCAAGCTATGACTCAAAATCAGTCTCTTCCCTGAGGGCCGCCCTGTGAAGATCGATCATTGTCTGAAGAGCGACCCTCAAAACTAACGTTTGAAACTCAAGCCTCCCACTGCAGGCCATGGAATAAACCAAGCTAAAGTGGGCGTTGTGTTAGATGCAAAGCTTCACAAAAAACAAGAAACGGATAAAAATCCCTTTTGAATTAACATTTACATGCACTTTTCAGTATTTTGAACCGACAAAAATTAGTCTCTAAAAAACTGTGTAAAGGTAAAGTGTAAGGTTTGTGAGGTCAGTAAAAAATTAAACTGCATGAATAAATATTCTATTATTTCACTTTGTAGCAGTAATAGCTTGCGCTGGAGACATATACCACCCAATGCATGCAAATGACCATAAATACATGAGAAAGATTTGACAATTTTCACAAATATCATCCACTGTCATATACAAGGTGATTTGGAAATAAAAAGGCGACTGCACGGGAAAGTGTAAATTTGACCATCTTGCCACTAGATGGTGTCACATTAAAGCCTCATTGTGCTCCAGACGTGATGAAGTAGTGCTGTGGATATTTATCTGATCAGTCAAGCTGTTTATGAGGTTCTCTTCCAAGGTAAACAAAAGCCGGAGAGCTCATGTAGCTGCTAATGCACAAAACATTCCTATTCTGGGCCAGGAATGGAGAGGGTAGAATGGATTTTAGGAGGCAGACCAATTTCACACACGAGTACCTGCTTTGAGAGTGTTCTAAAAGTGGAGGACGAGAGGGCATCCTTTAAGCACATGTTGCATTTTGTTGCAACAAAGAGATGACTGAGGAGGACAGTAGTGTAAAGAACACCTTACTGTAGTCATTCCAGACCAAGCAACAGAACTTGAAAACAACATGTTATGTTAAGCTTAAGGTAACTAATTAAATAAAATAATGTATTATTTTTTTTTTTTTTTTACATTTTTGAACATTATTGTAATTTTCGAAGTTCATTTAAGTCCTCCATCATTCTATCATTACTATTTTAAAACATTTTTTTTAAATTTTTACATTCTGATGGCTGTTGGTAGATTTTAGAAACCCATCAAAATTCACTGTCTGCTAAGGAAACAGCTCTGGCTTTCTTTTGGGTATTAAAAATTTGTCGCACACCATAATAAATGAACCAAAAAACAAACAAAAAAGAGAGAAGCTGATTATTCTGTAAAGTGGGGTGATTGCTCCTAAAAATTTATTCACTAAAATGAATATATGAAAAATGAATAAAAATAATCTAATAGAGAGGGAAGCTAATATATTACTAATATTTAAAACTTATATAATACCACTTTCATTATTTTCAGTATCCTCTAAAGATTTGGAAACTGAAAGCTAACTTCTCGCCATAGTCCATGGAAGCTCAATATCTCAGTTTACAGTGGCTAACCAGGTATGGTAGTCAGGGCTTTATCTCTTACAAACAGCAGCTAATGTAATTCAGCATGGCTCTGAGGAGGGGCTGTCATTTGCTCATCATGCTATCTCTGAACAAAAGACTGCTAAATATGTTTCTTTAGCACAGAGTTCAGTAAAAAAAATAAAAAAATACAAAATATATATATATACATATGTTCAAAACATTGTTGCTTGCGGCATCAACAGGATGCTTTTGTCATGGAAGAAGTGATCAATTACAAGTTAATTTTCTGAGCTTGGCTTTTGGTGCTTTTTATTGACTATGTGGTTTTAGATTACAAATCAATGTTAATTGTAGCAGTGTGGTTAGGGTTGTATTGTACAGGACGTCTCAGGACGATATGTGCAGGTGAAATTGCACTTATGCTCTGTTGCTTAAAGGGCAACTGACTGAACATTCCTTTCTGATGATGAAGTTATCATGGTATTAAACTAAATAATAGTATTGGCATTTTTATTGAATTACTGTTATATGAAAGAGACATCTAACCTACAAATACAAGGCTTCATCTGCAATTTTTGACATATCCATATTGAAAAAAAAAAGATTTTAAAAGACACATTTTAGTGTTTTCACAGAACAAATATTAAATATTTTTATTTAGAATTTTTTTTGGAAATTCTGGTTTCAGTAAAACATCTTTACCAGAGACCCTAAGCATCTCGCATTTCCATGCTGTTCTTTAAGCGGCGAGTTTTACATGCTGTCTTACCTTGGTCTGTACCATGCCTGATCTCTGGTCCCTCAGGTGCTCCAGGGTAGCAGCAATATCAATCTCCTTAGCACCTACAACAGAGCCACATAACATGAGTTCAAAGTACTGCGTGTAATCATATATCATCTTCCACTCCCTTTTCCTGTGGAATTACGTTCCCCTTACAGTGTTGGACAAAGCTTTTAGACTGTGTCTCTACCTTGTTTTTAGCTCAAATTAAAGAAATGGAAAGGTGGACAAAATAACAGAATTTCATGGTCAATTGTAGAACAACATAGAACTTTTTCGAAAATAAATACAATAATACTAGTGATTAAAATCTAATCTACACAGTATATAAAGAGTAAAGGCCCGTTCACACCAAGGACAATAACGATAAGATACTCTTCTAAAAATCATTCTAAATATAAAAGAATAGCATGATTCCACATCACAACCATAATGACACAGATAAACAATATCGTTGGAATCACTTTCAGAATGTTTTTTTATTCCAGCTGATAAAACATTGGCAGCCAATAAGAATCCACCCAACTTTAAAGAGCTCACACATTTAAAGTGGCAGACGACAAAACTGCAGTGCACTTAGAATAAACAGAACAATATCGTCTGCTGGTGTGGATACTAATATAGTTATCATGTATGTCTAAAAATGCATAGAAGTGCATGGAGTTTAGTCTGATTGATGCTGTCATGTAACATTTTTTTTACTTGACTAAAACCAGTTCATTTAGATTTCGTAGGTCACCTGACAAAATTTCCTGTTTTATACTCTTTTATGCTTAGTTTATATATGGAAGATAGTCAAAGCCTGCAGATCATTTTTCTTGTAACACACACATCACTTACATAAGGAGATTCTGAGACTGTGGGTTTAGTACCTGTAGAGCTCATGAAATCATTCACGAGTTAAAGCACTCATGTAGAGCTGTAGTTCTCATCCATACAAATTTACAACGCCATCACTGATTGAAGCAAAAACGCAAAAGTGAATATGAAAATTTTCACATGGCGGGAAGAGTGAAAAGGCTGATTAGGAGAAATCTCCCTTTCACCTTTCGTTTGAATGACTTTTTCTTCAGGTCCATTGTTGTTTCTCCTCATAAATGAGAGGAGAGCAGAGGAGAGGTGTAACAAGGCCTTATTTCTCATTCATTCATTCTTCAAAAAGAAAAGAAAGACTACCCCCTCCCTTCAGCACAGATTGACGAGAGAGAGAGACAGAGAGGGAAAGAGAGAGAGAGAGATTTTGGAGAGTTTCAGGGCAAAGGAATGAGAAAAGCGGGAATCCTTATAGATGCTTTCTGAAAGGGAGCGAGTGCAGCTGGGGTTCCAGCCTCAAAAGTGCTCCAACACTTTCATGTCTTAAGAAGTGCAAGATTCCGAAGTTTAGGGGGAAAGACAGAGAGCGAGCAAAGGAGGGGGCATCTAACAAGAAAAGCCTTTGGAATTAAAACAGCATTCTTCACTAATTTACAATTCATTCCTAGAGATGAAGAAAAGCGAAAGAAAAATACGACGGGGTGTTTGAGGAAAAAAGGGAGCGAGAGAGAGGAGGAAGACATGAAGAACAGGAGAAAGAAAAAGGAGAATGGAAGAAGGAGATTTCTGTTGTTCAGGACTTTCTAAGGCTTTGATCACACAAGTGAACACAAGAAAGTGGGCAACCTGTGAGCCCCTCCTGCTTCCCAGAGAGCAGACAAAAGGGAGATGGGGGGGGCCGCTGAGGGCCGAGGCTCCGGGCCCGACAGCATGGGAAAGAGGCACAAATGCGGCGACTCTCTCCCTCGCATCTGCCCTTTGATCCCCCATTATGGAAAAAGCTACAGACCATGGTCGGGTCAGGAGTAGGGATGGACCGGTGACCAAAATAGAGAAGGATGGGGGGAGGCAAATGCATGGGTGACCTCACCAGATGGGGTCAGGAAGAATGGTGCCAGTGCTGGAGAAATGATTCGGACAGGTTATGAAGGCACCTCCTGTCTCTGTGGCTGGATTCACATGACTTGTTAAACTCTATGCAGCACTCAAAGTTTAATATTTGCATGTGAAAAAAGCACTTGTAATATGTGAAGCTGAAACCTTCTCAGTTGCTAAAAGGAGCAAACACGGGGAGAAATGCAGTATCACATAAGGGAAATGTCAATGCTTTTCTCAGTCCTTTACGTTTTCACACACTCTTATTCACATTAGCCTTTTGAGATCCTTGGCCATTCATTAAAGTCCACAATCATCCCCTAATGCATGGCGAGAACTTCACTTTTTGAAACCCCGTGTGTTGTTATGACAGCACCTCCTCATCTGTGCTATGCACTCTTACCTTTGGCCATTTTATTCAGAACCATGTCAATCAGGATGTAGGTTCCACTCCTTCCACCACCATCGCTGCAAATGAAGACAGAAACTCGTTATCACTTGTGAGAAAAGAGCAGACCTGCCTGAATGAGCATTATAGTGTGTGCCTGCCGAAACCAAAACAAAGCGTTCATTTCTCTGTTGTGTTTCAACCGCATTGTTGGCTGTTGCATCATCCTTCAGCATTCACAATAATTCTGTCAAAGAAGAATGCTGTCTTGTTTTCCTGTTCTTTGCAGAACTAAACTGCAATTGCAAAAAAAAAAAAAAAGTAGCAAAAACTAAACAGTTTTTTTGGAGAGTCTGAACACAGTGGGAATTTGAAGTGACTTGTAAAAACATTTAAAACTTGTTTTACCTTCTACGCAATCTATTAAATTGCGAGAACCAGCCAAACTCAGACGCAGCTGAGCATTTTGATTTTGATTTGAAATCAAGGTTACTTTTCAAGACATGCAGCCCAGCTGAATATCATGAGTGTGCGTGGATGACATCAGATCACTATCTCAGGTTTAAGCACACAAAACAAAAACACATTGAAGTGAGGGGTTTAGGAAAGGAGAGAAAACTATTTAGGGAAACTCCTCCCTCTCCCCTGATATCACTCTAAATAATTCAAATATGCATAACAGCTGTGAAGCCTACCCACAACACAAAACATGTTGGCCATTTAACAAATATTTTAGTTTAAATAGATATTCTCATATTCTTCTAGTTCACGCTGATGGTAAAGGGCATACATTTTAATCAGTCATACAGATACCATTCACTGAATACTCCTTTTATTTTTACCAGAAAGGCAAAAATGCGGTAATTTAACAATATTAAGAATAACACACACTTGCACACGCACACGTGCACACACACACACACACACACACACACATACACAGACACACACACACACACACACACAGATGCATATATAGTCTTAGTATTTTAGACTGGTGCAACTAGCTAATAAATGCATTTTTATATTACTGTGGTACTTGCCTGCAATGGACAATTATTGGACAAGACCTGCCCCGGTAGCACTTGTTAACCTTTCTGCAATGACAGAAAAAAAGAGACCATTAATTTTTGAAGTGCAAATTAGTATATCAGGGACATATTCATTTGCCATTTTAGAAATTGTTAGAAATATGGAGACATAAACATATGACTTTGCTTAAAGAGTAAATTCACCCCAAAATGAAAATTCTGTCATCCATTATTCACCTTCAGGTTGTTCCAAACCTGTATGAGTTTCTTTCTTCTGTTGAACACAAAAGAAGGCATTTTGAAGAATGTGGGTAATCAGACAGTTGACGGCAGCCACTGACTTGTTTAGTAGAGAATATTATGGAATTCAATGGCTTCTATCAACTGTCTGGTTAGCCACATTCTTCAAAACATCTTCTTTTATGTTCAACAGAAGAAAGAAATTCATACAGGTTTGGAACAATTTGAGGATGAGTAAATGATGAAGGAATTTTAATTTTTTATCCCTTTAATATAAACTTGTTACTTTCAACCATAAAAAATTAGGACTTTCTTACACGTGTCTATCAAAATCATTTACAGACAACAAAGGTACATGCCAAACAATTAAAACAAATGGGCAGGTTTTTAAATCCTACACATTGTGACACGCCATTAAGAAAATAATGTGTGGTTATGTGTCCCGATCCAAAACACACTAACCTTGCACAATTATAATGCCTGAAAAACCATGAGGCCTTGCAGGATTTTAAGGCACACACAGGTGTTGTTGCCATGGAAACCTACTGTGTTAACTCATATTGTTTATCTCATCCAAAAAGAAAAATAAATCCCTGCTTTGTTCATACTTCAAGGTTGATTTCTCAAAAGACACTAAAAAGGTTTTTAGGCACAGATCTGAATACTCATGAGACAACTTTCAATTCTAAAGCCCAGACTGCACACATTTATATAGTTATTTAGAAAGCAGAGTCCAAAATTAACACTCGTCAAGAGCCAACTGCAAGAAAAATTGGCTTGGAGAGTTTATGCAACAGAATTTATTAACTTTTAACCAACTTCATAAGGAGCAACAACATTTTACATAGTTAAAGTCAAAAGAGTAGGCAATTTGACCCATGCTGATGTAAGTGACATGCTTGATTAAAATAGTGAAAAGGACATAAAAACTATTAAAGAAATAAATTCTCTTGACTCGTATATCTTCTAGAAACTTTATTTTTGTGGAAAAATTATCATCAGGTGGATTCCTTATTTTTTTCCCTTTCTTTTACCAATACAAATGTGAAATATTCATTGCATTAAGCCATAAAAATGAAAGTGTAAGTTGAATAATTTTTTTTTAATAAAAATAGTGCAAAACACATTTCTAAAAAAAAAAAAAACTGAATTCTAGACCCATATATTAATTAACTTTGGACCTTGAAAGAAATAAAATAGTGTGATGTTTCCTACACAAGAAATGTGTAATAAAAGTGAGTTTAGTCTTTTAGTAGTTTTGTTTGAGATGTGGTAGATCTGAAAGAGTGCAGAGGGGACCGTCATGCATAAGGGACATTAGGACTGCAACGTGTGTTTCTGGGTAAGACAGAGGGGCAGAGAAAAAGGGTGGGTGAGTGTGAGAAACAGGGAGATCTGGTGATTGAGAGATGCAGGAGGGGAGGCAAGGAAAAATCAAGGGCCTGGAAGAGGAGATACAGTTTCCAATGATCACTTTTGTGACTATGCAACTGGGCTCATATAACTAGCTGCAACATCACAAAAATGACACTGGCAACCGCTAATTAGCTGGCCAACGAAAAAACAAGAGGTGAGTGAGGAGCGTTTGACAGATTCAGTGTGAGTCATGGCAGTGTATGAGACAAGACTGTGTCACAGGCCTTTGGGGAGATATTCAGAATGGCATCAGAAACCAGAGCAAGTCAACCAGAAGCACGGGGTTAAAACCATCTCACGACTCAATGCTCAAGGTGTCATTGAAACTTTGGGAGAATTTTTTCTAAAGTGAAAAGAATATTCAGAACATTTTTCAATGTTCTGAAGGAGTGCTACTTCAGAACCAAGGGCAGTAAGACTGCTGATTGAGGATCAGACCCACCCTATTCATATAATATCTTACTTATCAGGGCACACGATCCAATATCAGCATTCCAGATCTAAACACTTTGTGCATATGATCCAACACACTTCCCATGATTCCAAACACAAAATCAGCACTCCAAATCTGATACTTTAGAAATGTCAGCACATAAATTTCAATCTCATATGATAGGTAATTCTTAATTCAGTTGCATATTTAAAAGAATAAGACATTTCCCCAAACTGTTTCCAACTGTTTGAAATTTAAAACACTGCTTTCCATATCTTTAAAAAGGGGAAAACATTCTACGGTGAAGTAGTGGAATTAATAAACTAAATGTAAGAGCACTGCAGCTAGAGTAAGAACAATGAAACTGGAAGACCAAAATGGATTGCAGGTATACATCCACCCATGCTAGGATTGTTAAATTTCTTTAAGGTTTTACCCCAGAGGCCTATTGCCTTTCTTCAGAAAGCTCACAGCAGGTGAAAAATGAGGGAGTCTTATTCTGCCATTGGCTTTCCTTTCACTACTGTTTTATTACTGAACATTTCACGTATAATTGGAGTGTACGATTTAAAAGAGATTGCTATGGAGGGATTAAAATGTGTTTGCTATTATAAACAGATACAGTCAGGGCCTACAATTAACACAAGCCAAGCGCCAAATACAAGTAAAAATCGGTGTTGGCGAGTTTATGAAACTGTGTCAATCGGCAGTTGCCGGTAACATTTTTATGAATACTAACAATGCAATGCTGTGAGAACATGAATGTGAAGAAATGTGAAAGATGCTCAGGACAGTTCTGCATCGTCACGAATTGAGCATTGCCAATTTAAATATTCCAGAGCAAGAAGATGTGTAAGAGAACGTCTCGGTTACATAGGTAAACCCTGTTCCTGAAGGGGGAACGACGAGACGTACGTCGGATGACCGACGAACGAATAGGAATCTCGCTAGAGAGGCCACAATCTTTCGAGTGTAACTAAAACAACGACATTTAATGCATATCATATAATGGCAGCTATGCAATGCTCACCTCGCTCAGTCATAATGAGCGCGAGTAGCAGCAGCAGTTGGGTTTTTCTTTTTCTTTAGTTTTTCCGAAGAGCCGAGGCAGGCAGCATGGAGCAGCATCAGCGGGCGTGGCGACGTGACGTACTCCCGTACGTCTCGTTCCCCCCTCCGGGTACCTACGAGGGTTACCTATGTACATTCAGTCGGTCATTCAGTCGGTCACTTTCGACGACGTACGATGACAGATCGGAACCGATTTCCCTACCAAAAGCGCACAAGGAGCTGCCAGCGCTCTGTTGTAAGCCACCTGAACACCCCATTGCCTGAGGACGCCTGGCCACGGGCCAAGTGTCAATCACTGCTGTTCAGTGCTGTTGCCAAACCCATTCCCAAACAGTGAGACTATTGGATAACGAAAGGGACGCGTGGAGTGTAAAAGGGACGCTGCCACATCCTTCCCCGAAGCCCCCTTAAGGAAGAACAAATAGAATGGATGACTAACCGTGGGGTTGTGGGTTTGGAAGAACTGGGGAACTCCCTCTCGGGAGAGGTGGGTTCTCTGAGAGGAGACACGACCAGAACAGGGGCTTCGATTAGGGAAAACCGTGGAACCAGACATAGGGGGGTGGAACCAGAGGGATCATACATAATAAAGAGCGGTCCGGCAACCGGGCCTCCAGGCAGTAAAGGCCTGGCCGCCCCGCGCGGCCTGGGCCAGCGCGGCTGCCGAGGGAGATCGAGGAAGCCACAGGACCTTGTAGGGAGCTCTTCTGAGAATAAGCAAGCCGCTGGCAGCGCAGCGAGAAGGGAGCCGGGGCCTCTTCATCCGGGCCCGGGGCGGGCCTCTGAGGAGAGAGAAGGCTATAAACTCAAAGGAGAAAGACATAAAGCTACTAGAAACCCTAGCTGTCGTGTTAGGTGTCGCGCCCAGCCCAGAGCTCTGACAAGGCTGTGCGCGCGAGGCGCCACGAGCCACGCCCAGGAGGATGCACACCTCGCAGTGAGAGCTCATGCCAAACACAGCAGGCTGGGGCACACCCCCGCTTGGTAAGCCCCAGGCAATGGGAATCCCCTGGCCCCAGTGTCTGCTCTGAGACAGCCTTTCAGCCTTCCCTGATGCCTCCATAACAGACTGAACAGAGCTGGTTCTGAGGTCCTACAGTCGCAAAGCCTGTCCACATACAGTCGCAAAGCGCAAAAACTGGACACAGAAGCCAGCAGGGGGTCTGGCTCCTCCCGAGGGCAGCGGCTTCCCTTGGACTACCTGGTCCCCGAAGGGAGGTGGTAGGAATAGCCAGCACAACAGCAGCCATACCACGTGCTTGTCACATTACCACGTCACCCCCACCCGACCCCGAAAGCAAAATCCAGTCGACCGAAAAAGACTGGCAAGGGCCTAAGGCACCTCCAAAGGCCATGCAGAAGCCCAGCAGCAGGCTGCAGACTGCAAAGGCTCAGTCTGGACAAAGGGAGTTTCAAGAACTCTCTGGGGCCTGGAGCAAGGCAGCACCAGGGTATGGAGGGGGTCCGAGGAGGGGGAGGGGGAAACGAGGAGCCCCCTAACCGTCTCGCCCCCACAAGGAACTGCACGACCAGATTTGTGCTTACAGTGGTATGCAGGTAATTATGTGGTCGTGGTATGCAACTTAGCAGCAGCCAGCAGCCAGGAGGAAAGCGGGGGACTGGAAGGAAAGCACTAGCTCCTCTCTAAAGCTCGCTTCGACTCTGGACTCACAGAAGAAGGGGGTCTTCTCGGAGAACAGAACAGGGAAAGACTACTGACGTCACCACGTCGTGCACCACAGCACGTACGGTGCAGGAGTAGAGCACGGTGTGAAGTTGTGAGCGATGGGCCAGTCTACCCGTGACCAGACATGGAGTTTCCACCCGCGGTCCAGAGAGGGACCAGCAGACCGGTGCAGGAGGTCTGTGAAAGAAGTAAAGGGGCAGAGAGGGTGTGATGGAGGAAAGAAGGGTAAGGGAGAGGAGTGGGCCAGGGAAGGGAGGGAGGGGACAATGGGGGGTGAGGGACGACCTGCTCCTCGTCCTCCCTGCCACTTCTGCTACCCTGTGCGGTAAGTGACCCTCGGCTTGCACACTCATATTTGCGGAGGCCCCGGGGCCTGCTGGGCCCACTCACGGAGGAGTGCGGGCGGGCTGGCGAATGGCACCATGAGCCTAGCTCATGCTTTCTGACTCCATGGCATGAAGCGGGGCGAGTGACTTTGAGGGACGGGAGTGCTTGACACCCTGACGGTTGAGAGATGCATTTGCGGCAGTGTTGTGACCGGGGGACCAGCCCGCATGCACCTGTTGAGCGGGCCCCTTGAGGCGACCAGCACATGCCTGAACGTTGAAGGGCCCAAGGAGGCGGCTCAGGGCGAGCCAAACTGGGGGGGACTCTGAGGCAATTGGACACTGCCAGCACCCCTCTTGTGGCCCCCCCCGTCGACTGGGCACCCCGTTGAACACACACCAGCATGCCCGTTGCGCGCACCGCGGTGGCGGCACGCAAGAGTCCGCGAGGGGGGCCCCCGGCCCACCTGCTCTGTGGGGTCACAGGAGTGGAAAGAGCACACCCCGGCCGACGTCGGGCCCACCCCCATCTGGATGAGCCGAAAGTGCGCGGCCGCCATAGCCGGGCTCGGGAGTGCCTCCGTGGCCCACGCCAATGCCGGCCCGATTATGCCAGGGCCCGCCATGAAAGAAGACCGAGCCGAACTGGGACCGCCGAGGCCGCCTGCCACTGCCCGACCGGCCACCCCCCCTCCGGCCCTCCCGGTGTGAATTTCCGTGGCGTGCCAACCGACGCCAAGCAGACTCCGAGCCCAACCGAGCGAAGACGGGAACTCGGTTCTGTGAGCCCCCAAGTGAAAAGACGGTCCCTGAGACGCAGCAGTCCTGTGAGTTTGAGCACCCAGGGGGCCGACTTGCAACGAGCCTGAAAGCCACGGAAACGACAGAGCACCGACCCCCTGTCGATAAAAAGACCTGAGGGACGCTGTGTTCAGAGGGATAATTGAAGGGCCGAAGCCAACCCGTTTCGTCATGGGAGGGCCCTGAGGATCTGTTTGCCCGCAGGGCCTCCGGGGGCGAGAGGCTCGCTCCTCGCAGGAAAAGGAATGAGCGGAATGGCTGTACGAGGGGTGAAGGAACGACTCTGTCAGCCCGATCGGGAAGATCATTATATATCCGGAAATGCAAGGGACGCAAATCGCAGGCGGGAGCCTTTCTGCGTGAGCATTTTGAAGATCCGCTGCAAACCGCCCTCTTCAACGCATCTTTCTGAAAACAAGCTCCTATTCAAAACTTCTTTCTCTTGGTATCTTGTGAAAGGGGCCTTGTTAAAGGCTCTTCTATATCGGGACGGAGGGAACCGCCACCCGCGTTCTTCATGAGGAAACCGGCGCTTTTGCTGTAAAGGAGACGAGTACGGACGCGCCTTCCCCGAAGTCGGGGGAGCGCCCCTCTCGCGTGAATCGCCGCGGCCGCCGGAATCACTGAAATGAACCCCGGAGCGGCGGAAGGGAGGGATGAAGTGAAGTGAATGCTGACCGAAGCAGACGAGGACCCCGGGGGGCGGACGCGAGCCGCCAGTCGGAGCGCCGAGTGAAGGGGCGGGAACAACGGACGGACGACTGAGGCGCTCTCTCGCTCCGATGCCGGCCCCTCATTTTTTCCAGAGCCCAGTATGCAACTGGGCGTGGCCGCCACAGTGGGGGGAGCGTACCCGGAAGGGGAGATTCTCTGTGGAACGCGGGCCTGCGGCGGGGGAGAGGGAAGAGTGTGAAGCTGGTGCTGTGAAGCCCCTTGCGGGTGGCTCCACGTCCGGGACACAAGTGGTGGGGAAGCACTCCACCGCTTGCTCTCTGATGCTGAACCGCTGGATGGAGGAGACCGCTCTTTTTTTTTTGGAGAAACTCTTGGGGAAACGCTGGCCCTTGGCGGGAGCAGGGAGAAAGGCCAGATCCCCCTCCCATCTCCTGAAATAAACTTTTTCCGGGGATAGCTCTCCTCCGTGCCTTGCTCCCTCTGAGCGGTCCTCTCCTCTCATTCAATCAACTGGCTTTGCAACCCCCTCCTTGGGCGCTGCCCTCTTGCTGCGTTTCCCTCATGAGAGGGGGCTGGGGGCGCCGCTGCCACGCACATGACCTAGGGCCCCTGGCTCTTGGCTTGCTGGGGCCTCGCTGGGGGCGAGGGAGGGCCTGGGGGGGGGGGCGAGTGGCGCCCCCTCAGGCGGCGGCCTTGATTGCGGCTGCTGTGGTGGAAAGACTCTCGCCTGCGTCGCCGGGGGGGGTTGGCCCTGCTTCTGGCAGGCCTGAGGCGGGCCGCGGGGGGAGGGGGGGGCGTCAAGAAGCCTCGAGGGAATGTCCAGCCTCCTGGACCACCAGCGTGGACATCGCCCCACCCTTTGTACCGCAGCCTGTTGCCCGTCGAGAGGTGACCCGGGCCGCGTAGCGGTACGAAGTTCTTGGAGAACGGTCGGATCATGACTACCCTCGTGCAGGCCCCCGTGATCATACTAAGGTGCGGACAGGCAACACTCATAGTGTCACACCCTGAGCACACCCTTCCTTCACGCCTGCGGGCGTGACCTTTGCAGCCGCTCACCGACCGGCAAGTAGCGGCCTGGTCTGACTGGCTGCCTCGCATTCAGGACTACGAGAACCGAACCCCCTCTGTTCCCTGATAAGCCTGAACCTGCAAGGACATAGGGAGGTGTGAAGGCCCGAGCGAGGGTCTGGCAGTATGCAGTAAGCCCTGCCGGTCCTCCACAGAGAGCGGCTAACCGGAAGTGAAGGGAGAATGGCTGGTTCCATCTGCCGTAAGGGGTGCACTCTCCATCCAACCATCGCAGAGCACTCACCGGGTGTGAGGGAGGAGGTGGTTTGGGGGGCACTTGAGCGAGCCCTCACTCATTGGAACCCCCCTGCCTCCTCCCCACCTGTGTTTGCACGGATCACCACTTTTGTTGGGAGGGGGGGTTGAGAACGACAGGCCCCAAGTTCTCGCCACAATCACTCATCCTCCGCATCGAAGACCCGGTGGGGAGGTGGACAGGCATCCCCCCATGCGGGAGGAGCCCTCCAAGCAGCGCGGCCATCCCCCTGGCCTCCACCCCCGACACGGTCGATCACTGGCAGAGCATCCCACTGCTCGCGCCACCTCTCTGGGGACCGAGGAAACATCCTTCAGGGGTCTGTAGGCTCTAAGCCCTCCTCCGGCACTACTCCCGTAGGGTGCAAAGGGGGGGTCATCCTTCCCCGAGGGTGCTGTCTCTCACGGGTGGGGATAAATCCCCATCAGCACCAGGACAGGCAGCAGATGCAGACACACCAGCACAGACACCTCTGCCCATCCGGGTTCCCGACTCCGCAACCACGAAGAGGGGGAGTCCCTCAGCAGTAGCGGGCGGAGTCGGGCAAGCGCGACGGATGCGCGCACCCCGCCCAAGGTCGGGACCATCAAAGCACAAACCATCCAGAGTCGCCCCCCGCAAGCGCGCCTCCATCAACAACGCGCAGGGGTGGAATCCGGATCAGAACCACGCTACTCAGTAAGGAGACCAGTTACGCAGGGACAACGTAGCGATACAGCGCAGCTAAGGGAACCGACGCGCCAGTGAACGACAAAGAGGGCCCAAAACACGCAACAGCACGAACACCAGCGCCAGTGACGCGAAAAAGAGCCAGGCACACACGCCACATCGAAACATACTCGCGGCAGAGTCTTTTTACAGGAAGCTGTTTACGAGTGCGAAAGACGCAGCCAATTTGCAGGCTGCAAAAGGCACAGAACGAGAACTCCCTGCTCGTGTCACACAGACGCTGCACTAAACGCTCTTCCTTACCCTGCAGACAAACAGCAAACACTCCAACCTCTGCGCTCTTTGTCTCCGGAGCCAACAAGCTCAGCATACAACTAGACAACTCGTCTAACACACACAATATACGCCCGGAGTGATAGCTGAAGACTAAACAAGCAAACGGCAAAAGATAGCATGACAATGCTCTCACTCGCTGTCGAGCACCCAGCATTGAGACACCAAGAGCAATTCTCAATATCCATTTGCTCTTTCGTTGGAACTCGTTAGGTGTCACTCATTAAAAGGTTCCTTCCCAGGAGGCATACCTAATGATTGCATATCCGCGCTGCTCATCACATTGGCAATGTGAACTCAATTAGTTGCTCACACGCTGCGTGGGAAGTTTAATTTGTGCACGCATCCAAAGCACGCGCCCAGAAATCTGCATCTCAGACAGCGCGAGAGTACTGAATTGAGCCTTCCTTCACGTCTTGCGCTTGAAGAGACATATTTAAACAAAATAATAAGTGAAGTGAAGGTCAAGTATGGCAATCCATACTCGGAATTTGTCCTCTCCATTCAACCCATCCAAGTTAGTTCACACACATAAAGAGTAGTGAGCAGTGAACACACACACTGCAAACCGTGGACACACACCCGGAGCTGTGGGCAGCCTGGGAGTGTTTGGGAGTTAGGTGCCTTGCTCAATGGCACCTCAGTCATTTCCTTCCAATATTGAGCATTGAGCCTGCAACCTTCTGATTACCAGTCTAACTCTCTAACCATTAGGCCATGCCTGTGCCTATGTCATAATGTCTCCTATTGGTGAACTGTATACATTAAGTGAATGTATACAGTTGAGAAAGAAAAAGCATGTGTTTACTGGATCCATGGATAAGCTCTTAAATTGATAGTAGCCTAATATTCCTGCTGCTGTCTGTTTTTAATGTTAATCAAACCACAAAAGACAAAGAAAAATCACTTTGCTGCTCTTGACTGAATATCTTTTGTAACTTTAATGAGGATTAATCGATGTTTCATGTCTGGTAAAAAATATATAGGGCTGGTAAATTTTCTTAAGCCAGAGGGGCCATTGGAAAGTTTTAGGCCCTGCATATAGAGAGTTTTAAACTAAAGGGTTAAATTTTTTCTTCATCAGAAGCATACTCTCTATTCACTCTAAAATGTAGGCTGAAGGTCAACAGAAGGTCAATAAACAAAAAGTAATTGAGGAACATGAGTATATTAGTCAAAACCTTTAATGAAAACCAGTTGGTAGAAATTCTGGCATTAACATTCTAGTGAAATATAGAAGCTGGACACATACCTGCGGAAGTCCAGCAAGGTTCTAGCAGACTCTGGAACATTTTGGTCCATCCAGGACAAGAAGTGGAACTGAGTGACTGTGCGGCTCTCATTCGTCTGGACATTCTTCAAGTAGAAACTGCGCACCAGGAAATCATCACACCAGATATGCTCTGAGACCAGATTTACCTTCAAGAACATAAGGAGAGTGTGATTTTACACTAGGAGCAGCCTTAAGCATTTTTAAAAACTAAACATAAATTAGTCCAAATATAAGGACAACTGTAATGCAATATACATTTGAGGCTGTCAGGGTTCAAAATCTAAATCTAAATAATATATGATAGTAATAATAATAAAATAATACATTTCCACAGGAGCTTTACCTCATATATGTGATAGAGGTCCGACCCTTCATCAGGCCAATACTGATGACACTGTTTGATGCCATTCTCAGCAAGAGGTGTCAGCATGACTATCACCACACAGCCACTCTCCCAAACCATCTGCACAACAGAGAAGAAAATGCAAAAGCAATGTTACAATGTAGACAGGGAAAGACAGCCAAAAAAAAAAAAAATCTTTTCTCAACAGCATGGCCAGATTCAGAGAGTTTCAGCAGAGCTCACTTTAAACATAATTGGTCTTAATAACTCAACCCCACTCGTCACTGTAATTGAGGTTTAGTTTAGTCTTCCAGCCAACCTCTCTTGGCCTTTATCTCTCAATCTCTCCTTTACCTTGTATACTGAACCTCCACAGCCTTGCTCCATTTCCCCTAATCGCACTTTTACTGTGTCCTTCAATCACGGAAAGGCCCACTGCGGCCATTAGGAAAATGAGGGAAAACACTGACTTTTATGGGAGCAATAAAATACAATGATCCTGTTCATAAAATAATCAAACTCATGTGCCACACATCCCTACAGAGTCATTATCAGAGAAATGTAGAGACATTACACCATGGAAAAAGGGCTTCAAAAAGCAATATAAAGTTATCATTATGAATATGTTATCATTTTTAATCTCACAAAACACTGGAGATGGAATTGATGAAAAATAAAATGTCTTAAAGTCATGATTATATGATGAGAGAATGATGGCAATACAAAGCAGCTTTCGTTGAATGTAGAATTCAATGGAGTTTTAATTTTGTTTCACATGTTTCATTCTAAAAGCATTTATGGTACAACTACTAGCCTGCAGGAATAAAGATGCTTTTCAATGTGCACATTAATGGGCCAATGATGTTAAAAGATAAACGTTATTCAGGATTACAAAAACATACTGTGTAGTTTAAGTCATTCTGATGGATGAGTTCATACACAGAGATCTCAACGCTTGTTGCTTTAATACATGAGTCGAAGGTCATTGAAGGAGCTTGTTCTAATGTTCCAGACCAGATGATCAAATATTGTTGAGTTTAAGCTTTGCAGTGCACTATGCAGAAAAGGTCAAACAAAACCAACAAACATGCTTCTGAAACATCCTGCGCAGTGTACAGAACTGAGCGGTCTGTGCTTTGTCAGAGTTGAATAAAAATTGCACAAAGCGACCATTGAATACTGCATGAATCAAGCTTGAAAGATGTAGAAGTTCTTTTTAACAATATTATGCAAAGGTAAAACAACTTTCCTTTTTGACATTTGGGATACAAATTCTGACATTCATGTTAAAATATCAAGTTGTAACATGTGGAACTAAAGAGGTTCATTTACATTTACATTTAGTCATTTAGCAGACGCTTTTATCCAAAGCGACTTACAAGTGAGGAAAACAAACAAGCGATTCTTCATGAATTGGCAAATAGCACAGGAAGTGCTCACAATACAGTTTCATACATTGCTCAGTACCATAAGCTAGAGTAGGAAGGGAAAAGGGAAGGAAAGGTTTTTTTTTTTGTTTTGTTTTTTTTTATGAGGGGATCAAGTGTTCACGGAAGAGATGAAGAGGTTCACTATAATGGATCATCACTGCTTGTCTGTAAGAGTTCATTGAAAATGGCTACAGAGAAGTACTAAAATGACTTAAAACATCAATACGCAATGTACAGTTTTCTACAGTTTTCATTTTTATATTAATCTCTTTAATAATCAGTTATCGTTATACTCATACTCAGATTTTCAATGAATGACTTCAGAACTTTGAACAACATAGATGCTTTTCACTAATCAACACTGTTACTATTGTTCTTTGAATGACGAATTAGCGAAAGTCTTACAACCTCAAGCTATGCCTAATGTAAAACTGTGTACAGAGGATGTGAAGCTATGTCACGCTGCGCTGCAATGCCTCCATCTGAAGAGGATCGCCACTGCTACCTGCACCTTTTGTTTTGTTTTTGCCTTTAAATTAAATATTCACATTCTCCATGGCATTGTTTTCAGGGTAGAGAAGCTTTTATTGCACTGCATGATAATTTGATGTTTTCACTGTAGTTTTGCAAAATTATATTCACAATGTATCTGGTTCCCACGAAAACAATGGCGTGTGCTGGACAGTTGCTTCAGCTGTCACACAGCAGAAATGTCCAAATGAAAATGTGTTCAACAAGCTAAAAGAAGGCAATCCATTCCTTGGTTGGAAATGTTTAAACGTAACTGAAGTTTTATTGTTGTCATTGTAAACATTCACTTTCCCATGGCCACGAAGGGGAATCAGAGATAGTGGGTCGCATTCAGTCATTCCAACACATGACAACCAAACTCAAATTCTGAGGAAGCAGCTTGTGAACAGTTTTGTAGTGGCTGCTGTAGTTCTGCTAATTCACAAGCCGACGAACTGTGAGAGTCACACTAGGAAAGGTAATTTCAAACCAAACTAAATAAAAAAAATTCAAAAACACTCAGCAATGATTACTGATAATGTGATAACTGTAGCTTTAATCAGTGACATTATTAATAGATTTGCTATACGGCAGCTTCTTGTCACCCCCTCAACCTGCTTCCCTTAGTGTTTTTACGTGTTGAAAAAGCATAAAAGTATTACATTGTCCAGTTTTCTCCCAGAACGATGATTTTTTTTCACAATCACGACAGAAAACCAAAACTGTCTTAAACTCACTAGCAGTAAGGGAGTACAGTCCTCCTAATATGGAGTCTAAAGAAAGACCCAGATGTCAGCTTCACAT
The DNA here is from genome assembly GCA_037194245.1 of Opsariichthys bidens. Lineage (NCBI taxonomy): Eukaryota > Metazoa > Chordata > Actinopteri > Cypriniformes > Xenocyprididae > Opsariichthys > Opsariichthys bidens. Next base: position 13,404,818 of record CM074280.1, on the reverse strand, counting down.
TCTCTATAGGCTGTAATTTGATATTTTTATTAACTCGTGTCCTTTCTTAAGGAGAAAACTTCAAAATATGCAAAGTTTTAAAAGCTCTGTTTGGTATGAATCACCTTTTCATTAATGGGAAGGAACACTGAGACAATGACATCACTATGTTAATTGACAGGGATTAATGCACTCATTTTAATTTAAATGGAACTTCTAATGGGGTTTTCTGGATTCAGAACTGGCCTGACTGTCTATAATTCATCTGTATGAAATTAAATCAATTTAGATCATTAATTTTCTGCCAGTAATTGACAAAATGACAAATTCAAACAACCAATAACATCAATTAGTGCACACTCACATCTGTTGGTTTGTGATTATAGAGGGGCAAGTGACATCAACACATTACCACAGTCAATTTATTCAAATGTAGATTCAGGTTTGTATTTAACACAATCTACTTGTCTGCAATTTATTGGATCAGTTGGAAAATATTTAAATATAAGTTCTCATACATTTTCAGCACTTTGTGCAGTTCTACCAGCAAGTTCTACAAGCGGTCAACTACCTGACCATTTGACCGCATTAATTAAGCTAACACAGTGATGTTTTTAAAGTAGTCTTTTGTGGATGGCAGGAAAGTGTCCTTTCTAACCTTAACATTATAAAAAGGCCCAGTTTTGTTGAGAGTTCATACAGCACAATATGCTTTCATATTTTGAGTTCTTTGCTTTTACAGATGGATATTAATAACGATATAAAAGCAAAATTCTAATAAGTCCAATACAGAAAAAAAGAACTCTGAATAGTGATTTTAAATCATGAATCATTAACCCAATAAAGTAGGACAACATTTTCATTCTTGCACTTGTGTTTATCTACATGGAATAGACGTGGACCAGACTGAGTATCTTACCTGCCAGAAGTCTGCCACAGTGGAGGGAAGAGGACCTTGAGAGCTGATGTAGGCTGGATTTCGGGGGTCATGGTCCATCTTAAAGGTGAAAACACAGTAAATAATCCATGAATTTCCATGAAATGGTCATTTTCAAATAACATTGAAAATGATACACCTAGCAGCTTGTTGGCAGACATTTAAAGGTATCTATTCTTCATAAAGAGTGATATGTGATAGGATGGAAGTTTCTATGGTGCTCTCCTCTGACATGAATCCTCTATGTAAACTGCATTGTTTCATTTCTTATTTATTTGCTTTCTGAACATTTCTTCGGTCCCCTCCGATCTTTTGGGAAGGGGTAAACAAACTTCCTGCCAAGTCAAGCAGAACGTCCACACAATTTCTGTTTAGAGTTAAAAAGCTTTAGAGAGAAAAAAAGGAAAAGCAAATCAAATAAAGAGAAGGCACAAAGGCCTGTCACTAATGAGAGCACAGTTGTCTCTCTCACGACCACCTCCCCTCTCCCGACCCCTCTCTCCCTGTGTTTCTCGTTCTCATTTTTATCTACTCCACATCCACTCTCTCTTCCATTTCTATAACGTTCCATCATCTCCAGTCACCTCTTCTTCCTCTCTCTCCTCTGTCTGTCCTCTCCGAGCATGTGCATTCTTTAATACCTCTGATTAAAGCCGGCTCTGGGAGTAAAGCAAGGCATCTCTCTAATCAAACGCATTTATTGATGAGAAGCTCAGTGGCTGGAGGAGGGTGTCTGTGTATAATTGTGTGTCTGTCTGAGTGAAAGCTGTCCCGATGGAAAAAAGGCTAATGATGGAGAAAAAAAAAAACTTGATAGGGATATGGACTATGACATTCATAATGCACTAGTCACAATTAAATAATGACAGGCAAGGTCTTCTCCAGCACTTCAGCTAATCAGCAGCAAAACTATAACAATCAAAAGTAGATTTCAAACTGCAGCAAAGGGACAACCCACCTCTTTTAACTTATTTAATCTAATAGGTTTGCAAACTATCAAACAATGCCAGCATTTCTCAACCTTTTACACATCAGTAAAACCCGGGTAACTCTTCACTGACACAAGCCAGGATGTGATCACGGTTAAAAGTTGTAACCGTAAGGTAACCGTAAGCTATTTCTTTCTATCTATCCCTTGAATTTAGTTGATGGTAAAACCTCATGTATTGAGATTCAGTGAAGTAAAAACAACATATTTGACGTGCATAAAACCAATTCATTTAGAGGTTACAACATGACGCATATTAACATTTAACATTAACATTTAATTCCATTCACATGATTTTAAAAATTATATTTTTAATATTATCATATTATACTGGATTTCATTTAGCACAATCATTAATATTATTAAAGTAGAGAACAAAACAAAGAATGTTCAATACTGATCAATACAAACTCACAAAGTAGCACAAATATTCTGGGGTACATGCAAACCTAATTGGCAATTACTGATTTATGTAGTGCAGGAGAATGTTGGCATGCAATTTAACAATCCTTATTTAATAATCGATGTCTACAAGCTGTGATGACCACAATTCACAATTTGTCTGAAGAATAGCATCCGGTATTCCAACGTGACCATTAGTGCACACATCCCACTTATCTGTCCATCAAAGAACATTAACGGAAACCACCATTCATCAATTCATCAGGTCTAAAAGAAAATGTGAAGCAAAAAAAAAAAAAGATATATATATATAAGATATAAGATATATAAAGATGTATATATATATATATATATATATATATATATATATATATATACATATTCACTGACCGTAACACATTCTTCTTAGAGAAAGATATTATTGTTTGGATGCATTACAGGAGAACATCCTCCTGATCCGAAATGTCTCTTTACAAAAAAAAAGAGCTGTCATCAGATTGGAATGTGCCCATTTTGAGCTGTAACAAAAGCATGTTTGCTGTAGGAGGTAAGGTATGCGGTCTTGTTAGGGGTGTCAGACCTGAGCTTATTAAATGAAGGAATTGTTAGAAAGTGGACAAGACTCTAACAAAAGCTCCAAACATTTCCAGAGTTGCAGCTGCTCTTACATGTGTATGTGTGTGACCTTGAAGCTTCAAGTTTAGGTCATTTAAAAAAGTATAGTACTGCTGGTAAATGTGGCCATTTTCATGTCCAAAATACAGGTGAAATGACTTGATGAAAATTTCTCTACCCTGATCAAATGCTAGAGTCATCTTTGTGAGTGTGTGCTTGATAGCATGTATGTCTGTCTTTGTGAGTGCGTTCGGGAGTATGTATGTCTTTATAGCACAAAAGCCGATCACAAAGCCTTTCAAAACTTTTGCTAAAGTAATTGCATGGTTCAGTACTTCAGCACTAATTTCTCTATAGCTTCACAAAAAGATCAAACACCACTGCATGAGAGAGACAGATTCAAACCCCATGGTTACAGTGAATGACACGCACACCCATTAGCATGGCAGAAAATGGATATAATTGCATTGCACAACCTTAATTGTTGGCAAGAGCAATTTAAGGGTAGAACAATTATATATACACAAGCTGGCTAATGCCGGCGGTCTATATGAAACTGTTTTTTGACTACCCGCTCTCTATAAAGGGTGTTATTATAGTCGGTTTGTCATTTCATACTCAGAGAGATGATCATGCTCTTAAAGTCTAATTACTTTAAAAGACCTGAGATTTTTTTTTTTTACCAGTTTATCAGTAAATTTAGCATCCTGCGATGTTCTATACGGGGAAAATATCAGATAAAGTAGAAGATTTGAGCATAAGATGATATTAAAGAAAAGTGTTATATTGATATTTTATATAGCAAATCAAAACAAAGAAAGTAATATTTTACTCCTGCTTTAATATACTCAATATTACTGTAAAGGACTGATGTTTGCCCATTTATGTGAAAGATGCCATAGTATCATCTGAAAAGCAATACCTTTTTTGGGTGTATATTTAAAAGAGAGAGAAATGGAGAGCCACAGCGTATCTCAACACCGAAGTCACCAAAACTAGAGAAGAGGGTGTTGGTGCGAGGAGGTTGTGAAAAAATATCACAAATGATTTACTTTGAGGCCTTTTTCTTTCTTGCAGCTAATGAGAAAGAAGCTACAAACATTGACAGACATAATTATCACAGTTTTTGAAACGCACATTGCCAAATCCCTGCTGCGCTTTAATTACCGCGCCTCCATGCATTTGTCTCCGCACCAGCGGATCAGTGCACCCAACCCCGACTGCAGTGCGAAACCCTCGGGGAGGGAGGGCTGACTCGCTTGTGCCTTTTGTTTCTTCTTTTGACGAGTTCGAGTCCAAAAATAACAGCATGTAAAAATGACTCAGTTTGACTTTCTCAGTGTGATGTTGCTGCACACGTATTACACTGATTAACATTATGTGTATGTACTGATTAAAGGGCCAAAATAAAAATCATTGTGTCGTTGCGTTTTCTCAGTCTGTGTCTGTGCTTCTACATTTACATAAAAGAACATATTTAACAGTCTGAGAATGGTCACTGTTGATTGACAGAGGAAAGATGAGGAGGAGAAACTATAAACAGCAACCCTTAAAGAAAAGTTGAAATTGACCTGGCATAGTCCAAGCACCTGACACAAATGGACATAAATACTGAGCTTCAGTCACATAAACTACCTGTACAGCGGTTTTTACCTCCATTAATGGACAAGATGTGTAAAATATGAAAAAAATGAGTTAAAAATGAAATGGCTACTTACAATGGGACTCGCGTTGATGTAATCAGATCTGGATTGGTTATTCTCTGGCTTCAGGATGACTCTGGAGTGATCATCTACAGTATTCAGGGAGATAGACAGGCAGGTGGTGATGTAACTACAAGAGCATCAGCATCTTTATAACACACTTGTCTTAATCAGGTGCTTAATCCTTTAGTATAGTATGCACTTGCTTTCATAAGCAAAACAAAGTATTCACAGTTCTGATCAGTTTATGATTAGAAGAGGCCACTGACTAGCTGAATTGATCAAAACAGAATGCAATAGCCAGTGACAGGCTGTGCTGCTGTCCTACGGCATAGTGCACAAGTAAACAAATATAAACTCATTCGGAGCTGATACAATTTGCGAAGCACTCACACACAAGGACGCCGTGTGGGCGGTTGCGCTGGACATTCTGTTCCTCCTGACCCACTGCACATGCTGCTGGCTCAGCCTGGTAACTACAGAGAGCCTCCCACTCCTTATCCAAACGATCCTTATTCTGTAGGTGATCCTCCATATACGACTGCACAAGACACACGGGAGAAAGACACAGACACACAAGTTGCTCACAAGGTCCTAATGATTATATGGTGAACATTTCCTGCAACATGCATAACTCAATGAAAAATAATAAGCATTCCAGCCCAGACAATATATGAAAGCATGATGCACGTATAAATCTGAGGATTTCAGTTCAATTCAGGGTTAACATTTGTTGTTTATACAACGTAAACAAGAGCATGAAACCATATTTCTTGTGCTTATGCGTTTCATGTCCCATTGGCCTTCCTGTGTAAACGTTTTTGAATTAAGTCTCCTTCCCTCCCTTAATTCCGGCGAGTAAAAAAGCTCCATAGCAAGTTTCCATTCGTCTGCTATAATCCAGCTTTACCTCCAAGGCCAACCTATCGCTTTCTGTGCTTTCTTTCTTCCCAACAATACAATCACTCACCTATCCACCTTTAGACAGACAAGAGCTCAAACCCGCTCAGCACGGGAATCGTAGACAGTAATCCTAAACATGCACCACAAAGGAGAAGAGAGAGAGAGAGAGAAAGAGAGAGAGAGAGAGGTAGAGAGAGAAAAGGGGGGTTGCAGGGAGGGGGCTTGTCCTGACAATCACACATGCAATTAAGACTCCTGAAAGGCCTGGGCACGCCAGTGCCTCTTCAGCCTGCTTCAATCACTCCTTTTCACTGCTTGCACAAATGCTGATAAGATTGTCTGCGCTTAAGCCGCCTTCCCAAGAAGCCCAAATTGAATTCAACTGAGACAAAGGGGAGAGCAGAAAGAGAGAGAGAAAGAGAGAGAGAGAGAGAGAGAGAGAGAGAGAGAGAGAGAGAGAGAGCTCAGAGGACTGTGTAGCTGGCCAGAGAGTAAGAGCGTAAGTGTTGTTTGGCGGTTGGTGTCTTGTTTTTTGGAAGCTTATTTCTGGCCTCCCATTGTTAACCAACAAGAAGGGGGTTACCTTGTGCTTGTGTGCATGTGAATGTGTGTTTATGAGTCTATTGTGTGAAAACAAATTACACACTCATAACCTAATGTCAAGAATCCTCTTGGCCCTGTACACTGACAGCAATCCGTAATTTCACAGGGCTGACACACATTGAAATGTTCCTGCATGCCAAAAGTACTATTTCAAATATACTTTTAAATGCACAATTCATAGAACTTCAATGTCGTCTTGTATACCAAACATTCTCATAGATATATTTTATTTCTTGTTTGAATAGCATATTGTACTCCTCTGAACATTAGGCTTGTGAGTGTGAGTGTGTGTGTGTGTGTGTGTGTGTGTGTGTGAGAGAGAGACCTTGTTTTAAGAGATGATGAACCGTATGACAAGTCGCTTAATAGAAGACATTATGGTTCATATGGAATTCATGATTTAGTGAAGGAGAAATGACTTTGATTAAATGCCACTGGAATAAGATTAACTCAAAGAGGAGAAAAATGTGGCCAGTGGCCAAGAAAGTCTAGGTGTCAGAGGGCTTTCCTTTTAGTCTAAGGACATAAATACCATTGCTATCCAATAACAGTATATATTCATTAAATAACAGTATATTATTACAATTTAAAATAACTGTTTTCTATTTTCATATATTTTTAAGTCTAATTTATTCCTCTGATGGCAAAGCTGAAATCTTTTTCTATTGCTGTAGTCACATGATCTTTCAGAAATCAATCTAATATGCTTTTGAGCTCAAGAAACATTTCTTCATTTTCATTATTAATGTTAAAACAGTTGTGCCACTTATTATGTGTGTGATATGATTCTTTGATTAAAAGGAAGATCAAAAGCAAACATTTACTTCACAGATTATAATAAAAATTCTTTTGTTACATTATATAACTCTTTACAGTCATTTTAAAGGGGTCATGAACTGGATTTTTTAACATTTTATCCCACTTGTAATGTTAACAAGATTTTTACATCAAAAAACATTTTTAATGTTCAATGTCTAATTAAGAAGTAATAAGATATTTTATATATTCCAAACACTTGGTTTTGATAGGCGCGTCACATTCAAGACTTGGAAGTAAATGCCTGCTATGATAGGGTAACAATTTTGCATATTAAAATAATTTTTAAAATAATTTTCAGTTAATTTTGTTTTGAAAACTTGTGATGTTGAAAAATATCTTGTTACATAGTTGAAACCTTTGCCAACAATGTCAAACATTTATGTGTTTTAAGTCTTGGTTGTAGCAAATAAAGTTCAAGTATTTGGAGTTGTTTTAATTGATGAAGGGTGACTTACAGTTTGTGTAAACAGAATTATGAATGAATGTACCATTGTTTGTCATACTGTCATTCTTATATTCGTAGTTCATCATTTACGATAAAGTGAAAAACATAGATATTGTCATTTGCAGGGTCCCGTTTTAAATAAAATGAAATGTGATGTGATGTCTTACTGATGAAAAAACAGATGTCGCTCAATGAAGCTTTTATTTGGGATTACAATGGATTTTGTAGATCACAATAACAAAAGCAGTGTTCTCTACGTGCTTCATCTTCTTCTGTATCCGATAATCCAACGCATTAACCCCATAAATGCCGAAGCAAAGGAAAGCACAGCAAATCACAGGAAATCACTTCAAACCACAACTATCACAAATATTAACAGTTTGACTGTGGCACTGCAGTATAAATACTCAGTACATTTCAAATGACCTGTATCAGACAAAGCAATTGTGACAGATGGCAAAAACATGTGTGTGTTGCAACATTACTGTCGGATCCAATATAGTCGTTGCTGCATCTTTTATTTTCAGTCTGAGAATCTGAAAAAATCTGAACTTGTTTAAAAACCTATCTGCAGTAAATTGAAGCACCCAAACAAACAGTGTCTTACTGACACGATCTGGAACTCCATTAAAATAATGTTCATCCATGCTTTCTTAATGTTAGGATCACAAGGAAGGCAATGCAAAGTCTGTGTTTTTTCATAACTTGGCACTTCAAAACGTCCAGAGGCGTCTCTATGATTTTGTTGCTGGAGTAATCCTGTGTTTTGCGTCCCTCATATTTACTACTACATGACATGCATGCATCTGTGGGCGGAGCTGATGTAGAAACAGAGGTTTATTTTCTTTAGCAGAGGCGGTCTTTCATCGCACTATTACATCATAATACACTCGTGTGCTAAACGAGTGGTTTGGGTAGTATTCAATAAAAGCTGTTTTTGGACTAATGAGGAAGTTTTGAGTTCTTTTTTTTTTTTGCTTTTAAAGTAAAATGATCTTTAACTTGTTCAAAGAGCAAGGAAAATGATCAAACAAACTTTTGAACAGTAGTGTAAAGACATGGAAATAATAAAATAAATAATTAAAAATATCACACACAATAAACATAAAGTCATGATTTCTATTGGCATCTTGCAATTTAATACTAAAGCACATTTCCACAAAACCACTGCCATTACCAGAATAAACCATGACAGGCAGCTGCACTCAAAACGTTCTCATCCTTCAAGCAACATATCACAAGAGAAACAAATTACCCAGCAATCAGTTTACTTCTGCCTGAGTGCCGAGAGCAGACAAACGCCAACTGTTAGTGGTCACATATGGCTGTTATGAGGACAATTTGCTCTTCTCAAACATATAACTGACCTTCTAGACAAAAGTTTTTCATTTTTTTCCTCCTTACTTTTTTTTTTTGTTACAGATGGTTGATGGAGCATCTGCTCTATGTGTGTGTGTTCCTGTGACAATATGTAACAGTAACTCTCTCTATTTGCCTTCTCTAATACTACCTCTATTAGCAAGATGATGCGTGATTTAATCAGAGACAGAGGGATTTGGCAAGTAGCCAACCATTTAATCACTGAGGTATTTCTCCCTGACAGACAGCAGACCATTTTCTCTCCTTTCACTCTGAAAAAGTCCCCCTCTCCATTTCTTCTTTAAGCAATGTTAAATAAGCACTGAATAATTGCAGTTTATTACTATCTTTCAAATTCACACACACACACATGTTCGTTTTGCTATCAAAGTGAGGACATTCCATGGGCGTAATGGTTTTTATACTGTACATTCTGCCCCCCCCCCACGCCTAAACTTAACCCTCACAGAAAACATTTACCATTTTTACATTTTTAATAAGACCTTGTTTAGTATGTTTTTAAAGCTGTTTGAAAAGTGGGGACATATGAAATGTCCTCATATTTCACGTTGAAGTTGTAATACCAGTGTCACACCCATGTCATTATACACATTTGTGTCCTGATATGTCACAAAAACGCGCACGCGCATGCGCATGCACACACACGCGCACGCACACGCACACACACACACACACACACAGGTTTTCGTGTTTTATGGCATAGACGTAATGATTTTTATACTGTACAAACTGTATATTCTATCCCTCTACACCAGGGATGTCTAAGCTTTTTTTTTTAAAGGGGGCCATATTCGATGTTAGTATCCGGGGCAGGATACTTCTTCATGTTTTATACTATATATATATTACATGTTTTGTCTCTTGGAAATGCATATTTAACAGCAACTTCTGTTTACAGTAAAAATTTTAACAACCTAATTTTTATAGGGTAAAACTGAAATATTCTCACTGAGTTAGAACTCTAGTCTTATTAAAATGAACTGTTGTTCATCCAGAGTATCATACATTTAGATCATGATAAACATAGGAAAAAGCACACAAGGCACCCTGCCCTACACCAACCCTACCCCTAAACCTATCCATCACAGAAAAGTTTATGCATTTTTAGCTTCAAAACAAATCAATGAGTATGATTTATAAGCAGCTTTCCTCATGGGCACCAAAAATAATTTTTACATTTGGTCCCCATAACGGAGGAAAAGCCAGGTACACACACACGTCTGGTTCACTATCCTTGTAGGGACTCTCCATAAGATGCAATGGTTTTTATACTGTACAAACGGTATATTCTATCCCCTAACGCTAACCCTACCCTTTAAAAACTTTAAAACAAAAACATCATTTAGTATGTTTATTAAAGTATTAATTCACTTTCAAATGAAAATTACCCCCATATTTACTCACCCTAAAGCCATTCTAGGAGTATATGACTTTCTTCTTACTGATGAACACAATTCTAGAAATTTTAATAAATATCCGGACACATTCGAGCTTTATAATGGCAGTAAGCGTTACCAAACAAGTATGAGCTGAAGAAAGTGTCTCAATCCACATCCATTCAACATAAATATATCCCACATGGCTTCAGGGGGTTAATAAAGGCCTTCTGACGCGAAGCGATGCTTTTAAAAAAAAAGAAAAAATCCATATTTAACAAGTTATGAAGCAAAATATCTAGCTTCCGCCAGACTGCCTTCCATATTCTATTTACGAAGAATGTGTAAAACTCTAGCAGTTCAAAAAGATTATGCTACGTACTATGCCTTCCCTATTCAACTTCCTCATAAATCAAGAAAGTAAGCACACACATACACAAACACACCTCTCATCCTCAGCATATCAATTATTTGTTGCTCTACCTCCCCAAAACAGAAAAAGCTGTGTTCCTCTCCCTCATTATCTTTCACTATGTCCATGTTCCACGAATGAATAATAAACACAGAGCAGTGGAGCAACAGCAGTGAACTGTGGCGCTGTCCAAGGTTCTGAATTAGTTCTTTATGATCCTGCAGCAGCTATATATATATATAAATATATATACATATATATATATATATATATATATATATATATATATAGAAAAGTCTGGGCTAAATCTCAGACTCTTAAATCAATGATGTATCATAATATATGATTTGAGCCTCACATTGTATACATACAAAACATGTATATCATTCTGTCCCATTTAATGTAAAGAAACAATATATGCATTTAAATAATTAGCTGTATTTTCATTTGATGAAAACTATGTAAAGACTGTGAAAGACAAAAAGCAGTTTTATAGATCGAATAGACCTTATCATACAGCATGCTAGTAGATAGAAATCAAATACACACCATATAATAAACCAAAGGGGAAAAAAACAAAGCATGGGATTGTCAATCAAAGTATGAGCCATATACTGTAAATGAGGTGCCATATGAGGCTGGGCTATAGAGAATGCATTCTCTAGCTTTGCTCTTACCTGAGGAGGGATGAAAAAAATGCTTTCTAGAAACCTGACACACTGAGAGATTACGCTATCAGAACAGTTATTATTTCATAACCCATCTTTGATTGCATCCATTGAGAGATGGATAGTGTACAAGCAGTAACCTCTGATACATTGCACTATGGTATTGCAGTCACAAGTCTTAGTGACAGAGTGTGATTTTGAGATTTTCTGTAGCATAGCATGATTTTGTGACCATGGTCGATATAAAGCCGAAATATAGTCATACTATTTAATTACATAAAGAGAGAAAATAACTTAAATTTTTATTTATTTTACATAGTATTTACTACAATTAAAAATAAAATTGAAATGGCATAAGCAAGACTTTGCTGAATGCCAATGATATATGGTCAATTATTATAATGTTTACCTTTCTATTACAATTAACAGTAGTTTTTTACATACCATTTAGTTTGATTTACAATACTGTCTGATAATTTATTACCAACAAAATTAAAGAAAATTGGGAATGGGACTTCCTGCACATCTGCACTCAGGTGCAGGTGTTTTCTGCGCTGTAAAATAAAAGTCCCTGTGCTGTTAAAATAAAAACACTTCTGACCCATAAATGCCAAACTGAAAAACGTATTGGCTGATGGTGATAATTAAAAAACGTCAAATATCTGTGTTCTATCAATCGACCACTGCATATAAGCATTATTGTAGTGTTCAGAGTGCAATGTGCATTTATACGTCAAAATATGGGCAGTGTGCATAAACAGTTTCTAAGGTTGTACTAAATAAAAAGCTAAAAGTCAAATTGTCTCAAACATCTATAATTATCTCAAAGCCTATGAACGTATACTGCCATGCATTTTACTATCCTTGCTGAGTGTCTATGAGAACGACATGGTCCAAGCAAAAGCAGAAGAAATTAATTAAATAATTACCACAGCACTTTGCAAATGTTTGAATGTTTCAACAATAGCTTTGTGAATGTACATTTTAGCAGATCTGCCTAACAACAAACATGGTTTTATTAGCTGTTGAAAAAAAAAAAACCCCATCTCAATAAGGGCCATCCATTACAGCAAAACACAATACGCTAAATCAATCAACTCAGTGGCTGTCTTTTGCTCCACTGTTGGATGTATGATAGATTCTCTGCTCGGTAATGAACACAACGCTACCAGGCACCTATCAGTCTTTCCTGTCGAAGCTGTGCTGAAATGAATAAAACAAAAGTTGGGACGAAATTAAAACAATCCATTGTGTCAGAAAAGCCAGAGACCATGGGGCCTTGCAGTTGCTTTCAGAGCATTCAAAGCTAAAACAAACCCAAAAGTCTAAAATATGTGACTAATGTGAGACAAAGGTGAAGGAAAAACAAGAAAAGAGCGACGGAAGGAGAGGCACATGTTTCATATATATAGTATAATAGTGTGTGGAGAGTGTAGAGTATAAGGTATTGTGTTTAATAGTCTCTTGGACTATGTCCTGTTTTCACATGCATATATTAAACTGTTTACCAGTATCATGTGACCAGTTGAGATGTCCATGTTAGTTTGGGTAGGCTCCTCACTCCAGGAAGATGTGCTGCTGCGGGCAGAGGGACTCTGCATTGGTCCGTCACTGAACTGCGAGGACACGCTGTTAATGCGTGACGTGTGCGATGGGTGGAACACCTCTGATCGCTCTCCACGCTCTGATGTCTGCACCGCCATGCGCTGGCGACAGAGATCCTATCAAGAAATTGGACAAACATTAGTCTTATCTGTGAACACATTATCAGAGGCAACTCATAAAGTTTTTCTAAAAAGTAAAATGATCAATCACACAAACTATAGCATCAAAGCACTAGTTATTATGCATAGAATATTATAACGGTTATTTATAGAGGGAAATCGTACAAAACACAATGATACTGCATCAGGATTCTGGATCAAATAAACTCTAATTTCATTTATCTCCACTTTGCATCTCAGTGTGGGTTGAAGATACAGCCAACAACATATTACGTCACTGTCTGCTCTACAAGATGAAATCTATCAGCTGCATAAACTCACCAACTCACCAATGGAGCAAATAATTACTATATGCTAGCAGCCATGTTTGAACACAAGGTTCAACGATAAGGTTTAATTTTCTAAAAGAATACATTTACATATATAATAAAACATAATCATGCATAATATTTGCTTACAATATGACAGTTCATGACAAGTCATCTACCTACAGTTGGAAAGTTAGTTAATTGTTCATAAAATTACAAAACCAGTAAAATTTAAGTGAAAATCCAGCTTGCTCTTTCTGTCTCAGGATGTAGCCACTGCATTTGTCAACCAACCAGCAAACACTGTATTTACAACTATCTTCGCAGGTCTCTCTCAATTCAGTCACTCACGTCACTCTGAAATTATAACGCCATGGTATTATCTACCAGTCGTCCCTTCATTGAAATCAAACAAAGAAGCAAATTATTCAAACCACCTTGCAAGGAACACTGACTCTATGAGGATATCAGATGAATGTTTCAATGTAAAAGCTGAATTCTCTCAAGATCTGTCATTATATCCGTTCTAACCAGGTTCAATATATAATTGTTGCAAGCAATTATTAATGGAACAGCATACAGAACATTTCTGTACTACCTGACAGACATCACTGAAGTAGAAGAGATATAATGCCTGTTAATGGAAAAAAATGAATTTGGTTTTGGAATGCTATTGTTTAGTCAATCAGAAAACATAGAGCTGCTCTCTACCTGTCAGTCATTTTATGAATTCGGCTAGGTGAATTCAGGATTTGATCTTCGGGGGGAGGGACTTTAAAAAGGGAAGGGGGTAGTCTAAGTCAGTGACGGAAGTTGGCAAAATTACTATTATTGCTTTCAACACAGGCTAAAAAAATAACAAAATAAAAAATCACCTTATAATGTTTAAAACACTTTACAAAAAAATCTGCCATTTTCATGCTGTTACTATGTAGGTTTTTGTTATAAAGCAACAGCATTTAGTAACATTTTAAAGCCATTTTAAAAGCATTAAAAAGCTCCAATTTTATGGAGTGAAAAACCTTCTGCGCATTGTGCCTGGTAGTTCTTCTTCTTTCCCCCTTTTGCTTTACTTCCATTTTATTTACTCAAAGGTTAAACAGGCACAGACAATTCCATTCTGAAGCAGTTGCTAGTCACACCATACGACCCCATCAAATGTCCAACGGTTTAAAAAGTGCCCAGAAAAGACAGCAGAGAGAGGCTGACAGGAGGGTCAGTGAGAGAGTGTGGGGGCTGGAGGTGGGAGTTTAGAGCGTCTCACTAATGGAGCTCCCCAGTGAGAGAAACCAGGAGGGCTAAACAGAGGCCACAGAGCTCTAAAACGAGCTACAGAACAGAGGATGGAGTTCACCTGTAACATTCATATCTGATCTGATGTCTACCATGAGTCAATCTGACTTAAAATTAGTAAAACATGTGCCAACTGTTAAAACAGTGCCCACCTCCTGATAAATCCTGTTCATTTCAGATAGCACAAAATTAATGCATACATTTGCTTCTCTTAATCAGTGAACCACTAAGTAGCAAAATTAATTACATTTGCATTTAATAATTTAGCAAACATATTTATCTAAAGTGATTTATAAAGAGCAAAGGAAAAGAATATAACTACAAAAACCATTAGCAAAAGAAATCCTGAGTCGAGTGCCCATTGAGGAGATGTGGTTTTAGATGTTTCTTGATGGTAGCAATATATATATATATATATATATATATATATATATATATATATATATATATATATATATATATACACACACACACACAAACACACATATATATATGCACTAAAAGTAAATGAATGAACAAATGAATGCATGTTCTTAGGTCTTTAATTTATGTATTTGGCTTTTTGACATCCTCAGTTTGTCCGTTTCACTGGTGTTGAACCCATGGCTTTGATGTTGCTCTAGTCTACCAGTCAGCACCTAGTCTTATAACTCCTTCACAAAATTATTTGATCCTTTAATGAATAATTCTTTAAAAAAAATGATTTAATAGCATGTTTTTTTCTTTAAGTAAATGTAAGTAATAACAATATTTTAATGTCCACAAAACAAAATGAACAAAATTTAAATTCTTTATAAGGAATGTGTGGAAAAAAAAAAACTGCTTCCCTTAATGAAAAATTCCTGGTGGATAATGTGATTTATAAGTATGATTAGAATGTAAGGGATATAAACAGAATATTTAAAGAACACTGAGAGCGCTGAAAAATACTGTAGATTTGACTTTTGCCACATTTTGGCTTTAATGGTTGGCAAGATACAGATTAATGATTTAAATTGCTTCGAAATGAAACTGTTTGTGCCTGTTCCACATTTGAGTAAAATAAATAAATAAATAAATAGCTAAGCGAGTGAAATAGAACAAAACCAAAAAGTATCTTTGCAACACTTTATCAAAACAAACAAACACAAAATCTTAGAACGAGAAACTTGTGGAATAATAAGGTATTAACGGGGATATTAGCAACAAACAAGTGAATATCCATGAGTGTTTGATGAAGGAATAAGAATAAAACTGTAAGAGTGTGCGAGAGGGTAGGTGTGTGTGTGAGTAGGTGGGTGGTAGTGTGTGTGCTTTGATCTGCTACAGAATCATTGCGGCAGAACTGATTCTAATTGCATGTTTCACTGTAAGAGTCCCAGTGCACAAGACTGCATTCATTCCAGATACAGCAGTTGGGAAATCCCTTACAACTACACAGTACGAGCCGTGTCTGCGCCTTTAATCTTATTCGCTTTAAAACAACGACAAAAAAAATATGGCAGATCTAAAGGGCCGAAAGCACTCGCAATGTACTACGATACAACATTACACACAAATTAAAATCAATACAAAGTAATTAAAAGCTGAAATGAAAACACAGCAACGGTGTCAGGATATAATGTGTGACTGCATCATAATAATATTGAGAAACGCAGACTATTTTGCCACACTAATAGGGCCGACGTTTATGGAAGGGACTTCTCGACAAAGTGTGAGAGGTTTATTAAATATTGAAGGCGGGGGAGGAAGCCAAGCGCTTGCACCCTGCGATCCAGTCTCATTGAATACAGCTGAGCCCAACACAAAATCAATAAGCCTTCACCGCAAGCCCTCCCTCCAGGAGCCGTGAAAGAAAGGTCAGACAACAAACTCATTTCCCTGCTAAAAAGGGCTCTGCCTCAATTAGGATTCATATTAAACACCACTGTCGTGCAAGGACATCTGCGTCTGCTCCAATGGGTCATAATTAAAGAAAAGAAGCTTTAAATGAATTCTACTGCCTTTTTGTTAATGAGCAACAATAATTTCGGAACAATTAAGAACAATCATTACACCTGGTGAAGATGGCAAATATGGGCAGTGTTACTCTGAAAGGGTTTGTTTGCTTGATTGGAGGTGAAAATAACCTTGGTCGGGTACAGCTTGTTCAGTACATCCTAAAAACAGGAAAGCTTATTCATGTTAACATGTACCGATTGTTGTCAGAGAAAACAAGATTGGCTGAAATAATTGGCCTGCTCCTACCTGATAGGCTGCCGTGGCATCGTGGCCCGTGTCATTTCCCAAACCAACGAGCTTCTCCTTCAGCTTATGGTGGGAGCGGTGGCGCAAGCAGTACAGCGTCCCCGACATCCCCAACACCATGACAATAAAAACCATGGAGACCACCACCAGAATCAAAAAGTTGCCTGGCTCCACTTGGCTGTTTTTGACCAGGGGGATGTGGTTCAATTTGCCCCTCTGAAATTAGAACAGACAAGAGAGAGAAACCCTGATAAACATTGTGGATTAAAAACAAAATATGTATACAAAAATATGAACATTGCAACTGCTTTCAACAATTAAATTAAGAAATTTTTCTGGGGCAAACAATTACATATGAAATGTATTTAAAAAAAACCTTGTAAGTGTAACAATATTTCAAAATATTACTGTTTACTGCATAGTGTACGAGTCTTCTCACTCAACTGATCACAGGATAACAATGTCCAATTGGTGTTTTCATGTGGTATTTTAAATTAGGCGCCAAGGTGCTTTTATATACTGGCCTTAACTATTAATTGTTATAAACACTGATGTATAAAACACCTCAAGCCGACACTTGGGAAGTGACGGCCCGCTCCACTCTTGCCTTGGCAGGTTGAAGCATGCCACCACAGAGCAATTAGGGTCGGTCCTCACTGTACCAGCTTGTTGCTAATTAGCCTCCAAGTCTTGGGTTTGGTTGGGATGGGGGAATTGGCTCAGACCTCCAAGTTAATAAAATGGGAGAGGGGCTAAGCCGAGGGGGAGTAGCTAAAAGGTCCGAGCCCCGCTAACGTTCCACTGTAGAGGGGGTTGTCAGGCTTGTTAGCCCCTCGGGGGGAGGGCTGACAGCCGGGGATAAGCTGCTGGGGGATTGGCGGCGTATTGTTTCCAAATGCCTTGTGAGGCTGAATAGACTGAGGCCTTTAGAATGGGGTTCAGAGTTTTTTTTTAATCTGCCTCTATTCGGATTCAGTGCTATCATACCAACCGACTGATCACAGAACTATGAACCATGCGAGCTGCCATCCCATGATTGATTTTTCTGATCAGTATTTTAGAAACAACATGTAACTGTCCTGTATGCTGATGATCTACTTCACATTTGGTATTGCGGTATTGTTTCTCTTAAAGAACTACACAACATCTAGGACTACTACACCTTGTATAATAGAATGCAAATTCACGAAGCACAAAATATTTAAATGTGGCTCTAATTACATATGCCACTCCATTTAATCAAATTCTGAAATCCCTCATACACTGGCTACACGTTGCTGAAAATATCAGCACCTAAATGTGAGGTTTAGTAGTTTCCAAGGATTAGTTTCTACTTTTTGTGATTGTGAGCTTTTGTTGGTACAGAAATGGTTTGCTTTCCACCCATCAAACATTGCATGGAGAGTGTGTGGAGAGGAGGGCGCATTCAGCTGGAATAGAATGCCCCCTCTCTCCTTCCCTCCATCCCTCTATAGGCTTAGCGCTCTCAATCGAATTACATGAATAGATCTCTAACATGAAAAGCTGGCTCTGAAAAGAAAATTGTGCTGGCTAAATAATGTCCACAATTAATTATAACTAAACAGAATACATGCATTAGGCAGTTGAGCAAGAGACTGGAAAATGGATCAAAAAAGGAGAGAAGATATACAAAGAAAAACCAAAAATGTTGTCCCGAGGTAGTCTACAATGTATATGTAATTAACGATGACTTCCAAAATGGATCCTAAAGCATATATGCAGTTCATCAAATAAATATAAATCCCCTATGCCAAAGCGAGGTCGATCTTTTATCGCATATTCAAAGTAGTTGCTTAACAAAAATTTTCATCACGGTCTAAATATATTATGTTGGTACATATACATTTAATCAATAAAACTGAAAACAAAAAATAACATGCCAAAAAAATTGAATGTCATTGAGGAATTATAATAATAACCAGTCTACGACATAATTTCTCTTATGATGAGGAGGACAGCAAAAATGAAAAATGCAATCCAGACTCAACATGGTATGTTGTAATGTGTTAAATCTCTTTTGAAGAAAAATCTGCTGATTATTTCAACTGAAATAATGTCAAATACTCTCTCTTCCTGCAACAGATCTGGTAACCCGCAAAGATACACTTTACGTGAAAGCAGAGAAGAAAAATAAAATGGGAAAAAAAGAGACGGGTTAAAAAGAAAGAAAGGGAGGGAGAGACTGAATCCTTTATGCTTTTATGGTTTTGTTCTTCTGTGGGGAATAAAATTGGACTTGCAAATTTCTGATTCACAGGAGACTACTGAAAAAAAAGAACGACAGGTTCAAATCAATCTTCTCTCAAAAAAAGTACTAAGGCCTTCAAATCCTCATCTGAACTAAAAATACAAGGATTTCTGAGCATACAAATCTATAAAGTCTGTGAAATTATAAAAAATTTGTTTCAGTGAAAAAAAATTCATTTATATATATATATATATATGTATATAAAACGAAAGTATGAATAAAAAGAATTCACTTTTTTTATTTTTTTAATCTATATGAGAGATGATGATTTGAGGAAAAAACCATTGAGTTAATATATAATATAGTACATAATATATATATTTAGATAGAGATAGATAGAAAAAAGGAAATGCAAGACATAAACAAACAGAGGAAAAATGTTACTGGGTCAGATGTGTTCCTGAATTAATGGGTGTGTTTCCAGGGTCATCAGATATTGCTTATCCACAGATTCAGCTAATCAATGTCTTGACTGAAAATTTATCAAAATGACAAAATTGAAATTCTCTTTATATTGAGCGATACAATTAAAAAAAAAAATTGTAAAGAAGTGAGTCAGTGTCAACTCAAAATAAGACTTCATTTGATTCTTAAAGAACTTCAGGAATCCAGGACTGCTTTTCTCAAAAAGTAAATAAAATCAAATGAACACCCAACACAAAGATAACTGCCAAATGGCCTGACAAGTTTCACCTACAGCAATTAACTTTTTTAAGCAATCTATACAAATGGAAAAAAAAAATATCCCCTCTCCTTTTTTGCTCTCAAAAAGGACAGAAAATAAAACGGAAGGATTTGTATATTTGATGATGGATAAAAGGGAGATGGATTTGGGATGCTCTGGCTGATTTAACTCATTGAGGGTTGGGGTTGGGTGGAGGAGACTGTGACGGGTGAAAGGTTGAGACAAGGGCCGCCCAGATTTTCTTTCACTTTCACACACAATAATCACTCAACCTTAAAATCATTCATCCGCTCCAATCCCAGCTCTACATCTTTAAAATATGATGCAAATAAATAAACAAATAAATAAATACACTAAACTAAAAAAAAACTACCAATTTTAAAAAAGAACATAAACATCATGCACACCATATTGGAAAACTGAAAAGCAGTTTTACAGTCACTGTGTATTCAAAATATAATTGTGAAACACAAATATCATTTCTGTACTGACCTTTTTTTTTTGTTCCAAAACTAGACTAAAATTTATATTAAGAGAGAAAAATATTTCTGTTTCACTATTATAAGATTGTCTAAATTGTATTATCGTGAATGTACGTGGAATCCTATCAAAAAAATCCTAAATTAATTGATAGATCAAGGACTATATGTAATGCATTATGACTTTAATATGTAACTTTCCATGTAAATTAGAGATTAGACATAGCCAGTGATTACAAACATTTGCATTAAACATGTCAAACATTAAAGCTGAATATATGGAATAAGCATTGAACAAATCTGCGATCTGTTCACAATTTGTCTTTAAAGTATATAAAACATTATTGCCCCACAGGACTTATTTCGTTCTTTATCCCGTTTATGGAACATCTATTAAAACACAATGATTAGAGATAGGCTCAATAAAATAGCTATTATTAGCCCTTACAAATAATCCCAAATTCTAACAGAAGTTTTGTTTTTCTTTTTCTATTTATCAGCTGCTCTCCCTGCCTCATCTTCTCATTATTTATTTTCGGCCGCGAGTAACACGCAACTCGCGAAAACACATGGAAACTAAACACACACCGCTTTCCGCGCCATCGATTTCGCACAAACAGTTAAACACCGATTCTGCTTCTGTTTGTATTCTTACCACCACTCTATATTGGCTCAAGACGCATATGAATTATATAACGATCTGCAAACCATCTCGGCCATTAAATCGCACCCTATACACGCGTTTCTATCAGCAGAAGCGTTTAAAATGAAATGTGTAACGCTGCGCCGCCATACAGCAAGTCTTGCAGGACAGTATCGCTCTCATTATCAGTCCAGATGCATCCGGATGCGCAATAAGTTTTAGGCGACGGCTAATGGCGCGTTCAGAGCCTTGTTACATTCATTTACCCGACCATTACACACGCGCATCAGACATACAGACAAGTGCTGGTCCAGACAGATAGTTACCTAGTGTCATTTTCGGACAGCGCGGGACGGATGCTTTTCAAGGTCCTATTCCGCCTTTCAGCATCAGATGTCCGACTTGGCGACTGCAGCTTCCTTTTGCAATCCCGCTCACTAAGAAAAGTTTTCACCTTTCCGTTCGCGTCCAACTCAACGTCGTTTTTAAAACAGAAGCGGAGAAAAAAATAAAAATAAAAGAGTTATACTCTCCTAAGCGGGAGAAAAGGCGAGCCAAATCGCCCGCCACATTTCCTAAAGACTTATAAGAAGCTGCAGTGGGTTGTCTTGTCCTTTGAATGATCATGTGCGACTGAAAAGCCAGGGTTTTTTCACGGAGCCCCTCCTTATATTCAGCGAGCCTCGAGTCGCTGTCTGTAGCACATGTCACATCCACTGGTTGCTATAGCGATGCCTCCACATGTTGCCCACGGCTCGCGGGGCGCTAATCAGTGCGCGCGGGGTAGAGGGACAGCTTGAATGGACGGCGAGCTTGTCACTCATTTGTTCAACTATTCGGGTTTGCTGTGCCTGCTGAATCGCTCGCTCTTGGATCTTCTCTACGCTCTCTCCCACGTTTTTAACCCGTTATATCGCAATCAAAACTAACTAATGTTGCAACGCCTGACGCCAATTACAGTCTGTACGAGCCAGACAGCGGAGGACGCGTCACTGGCCGCTGCGTGCATCGACCCGTCGTTTTAGGACTGACTTCAATCAATTACAGTTCAAACATCGTCTTGCATATTAAATAATTAATTTTTAACACACACACATGGTATTACACGATAATAAGACACCAGATAATATTTGGCCTGCACACATTTACCCTATTATACTTTGTCTTTCCAGAGGAGGAGTTTGGTTTCTCTCAAGGTTTTTTTTTCTCTCTCTCTTCAACTAAACATCGAACAGAGATTTATTTCCTTGCTCGAGTCGAAATTAATTTGTTGAATTGGGTATTATAAAAACA
Organism: Opsariichthys bidens; assembly: GCA_037194245.1. Classification (NCBI taxonomy): domain Eukaryota; kingdom Metazoa; phylum Chordata; class Actinopteri; order Cypriniformes; family Xenocyprididae; genus Opsariichthys; species Opsariichthys bidens. The sequence goes on along the minus strand of CM074280.1, from coordinate 13,382,668 downwards.
TTAAAAAAAAAAGAATAATTTTAACACCTTATCAAAAAATATGCTTAAAATACAAGCAAATACTTATGAATAAATAAAGAATATAATTCTAGTTTTGATGACAGACAAAACATGGCAACAAAAACAAAAACAAAAAAACATTGTGAACAGTGAGATGGAGTCCATGAAATAGTGGCTAAAGCTGCAAAAATAGGAAGTTATTTTGTTCTTTATAAAAATCACTATTTTCAGGGGACTATTGTGAGGCTTGAGGAGGGCAACAGCTGCAGCGAGCAGAGAGGGATTACCAAGTCTAACGAATAGAATGGGGGAGAGGTGGGGGGGGGGGGGGGGGGGGGGGGGTGAGAGAGAAAGAAAGAAAGAGAAAGCAATGCAAGCACTCAGAGAGGGAGAGTGTGTAAGAGCCATACAACATGTGCCCGTGAGGTGTAAGTGGCCGTATTTGTGTGTGTGTGTGTGTGTGTGTGTGTCTCTGTGGGCAGGAGGAACTGGGGTGGGGTCCCGTCAAATGCAGATGACGAGTCTGCGGAGGGTTCTTCGGTTTATCTTAGGTTTCAGCTGTACTCCTCCCTCCGTTGTCCCTTGCTAACCCCTCTTTGTCCCATAGCCTGACAGCTGGAGTTGGCAGAAATGAGAGAGGAACAAATAAAGTGGTTCACCCGTTGCAGAATCTCAAGATCAGATAAACACACCTCAGTGTTAACACCGGCCAGACATACTTCCACCTTTAACCGCACCTCTCTTTATTTTCCTTTCTTTTTTCTTTTTCTTTCTTGCTGAAAGAATCTCAGCAAATATTATGTATACACACAATATTATCTTTGACATGGACAAACAAGCCCCAAAACGCAGAATGGCTAGATAACCACACTGACATTTATTCCATCATATTTTTTTTGGTGTATCTGCTTAATGACTATGTGCGTATTTTGTGTTTCTATGATAAATTCCTGCAAGGATGGTTCATCTGTGTCCTAATATGCATTGAATCATTATTTCACAGCTACAACCATTAATGAATCAACCATTTGTGCAATTTTTTAGAGAAAATCTGGATGACTAAAAACTTACTGCCATTTCTGACAACACACACACACACACACACAAAACCTTAATGATATATGAAATTACGTCACAAAACACTGCAAGATCATTTTTCAACAAGGACATTAACATTAACTTGAAACTAAGTCAAGAGCAGCAGTGCCACTCAGCTCTATATAGAGACAGCACCACACGTCTCTCGGCTGTAAAGAGTCCTGTGGTGACTGACAAACAATATTGTTATGATCAATCTAAACCACAGACTGCAAAAGGAGAGGGTGATGTTAAACAAGCATCTGGATAGAGGGTGAAGTCAAGCTGCCTAAACCGTGCCTCCAACCATACTCACAGACTGAGCCATCTGTCTGTATCTTTCCATGAGTATTACCCTCAGTCTCAAATGTAGATGCTTGAATAGTGCATAGTGAATGCAGGCTTTACACAAGTGGTCAATTCAGAGTTGTCTGCTTATTTCCATACTTTTCTTGAACTTTTTAAAATGCATCTAACAATCAAAGCCATTAACTTGTCAAACCTGTCTAACACTACACAGATAAAATGTGACATAACTAAATATTTCCCAACAGGGTAATTGATTTTTGATGTTTCTTGAAAAGATGTTACAGCTTCATTTAGTGTTAGGTGCCAAAAATTACAGTACATACAGTATTGTACACTCCTGATATTTCATTACTATCCTTACCAAGGTTTGTGCACTTCATTTGTACACAAAAGATAACATGCTGTTGTTTAATGGTTGGCTAGTCCAACCTTGTCTCATGAGGAGTCATAATTTGCTCAAGATGGCGAAATCATATTAAAAGCATACAACCCATACCTAATCTTAACCATCTTTTTAATAGGAAACAGCTATGAAAGTTATATATTTTCATAAAATCCAAGTTGTATGCCATGTTGCATTAAGTGAGTGTTGGAGGTTCAACCTGAGGAACCTCCTTGTACCTCCTTTGCTACCCCATCGTCGAGGGTTGAGAGGATGGAAGAGTCTACAAATTGGGACTAGGCAGTAAAAGATGCTGCCCTCAAATTTGCCAGCTCTTCATGCACTTCCGGGAAGAAGGGGACTTGGGCCAGTTGCACCTGGGAGTCGCAGCGTGGCTGTCTGAGGACAAGAGATATCGACTGCACCCAGAAACACACAGGCATCTCTGTCTGTGTTTACTCTTTTAGACGAAGCTTACTCTTTCAGATAGCTGAAATGCACAAGGGCAGCTCCCTCTACACTTATCCATGTGAGGTGTGGAGAGAGACTGCTGTACTGTGTCGTAACACCAGCAATCCTTCTCAAACGTGGCTAAAGAAAAGAGTGTAGATGACACTTTACTCAGCTCCGAAAGCAAATCTGAATGAGTGGATGCACGTCTGCTCCTTTTATACCCATATGTCCGGGGGAGTGGCACATGCAAATTACACTTGCCAATTTTCATTGGACTTTTCTCAAAGTATCAGCGGTTAGGGCTCCCAGTATGACCCCTAGTTTCAGTCATCAACACCATGTCAAAGTGACTGACAGATTCCTATTCGAATGACTCGACTTTGATGCAAAAAATCTGTGCAAAGAACATAATTGTGACCACACCTTAAGAAAAAGTGGCCCAATCAATCAACCAATCAATCAACCAATCAACCATCCAACCAACCAATCAATCAATCAATCAATCAATCAATCAATCAATCAATCAATCAATCAATCAATCAATCAATCAATCAACCAATCAATCAATCAATCAATCAATCAATCAACCAACCAATCAATCAATCAATCAATCAATCAACCAACCAATCGATCGTTCAATCAATCAATCAACCAATCAACCAATCAACCGATCAATCAATCAGTCAATCAGTCATTTGACTCAGCATTCCCACATCAAAGACTATGAAAACTGAGATTTGCTTAATAAATACACTGTCTGTTAGAGCATTTTAACATTTCATTTTTGGCAAGTTTAGAACATGAATTCCCTTCACCACTGATGAGCCAGCATCAGGATGTTGTGTGACATTTTCAGGGCATTTTGGAGTGAATTAACTTTACATTTCCTTCATGGATGAAAGAGATTTGGTGGAGGGGAGAAGATGGAGAAGAAAAAAAAACAACCCGCCCCTAATCCACACTGAACACTGCCGCACTAATTGGCGAGCGCTAACATTTGGCTATGTCTCATACATATATAAGGCTTAAAGGACTAATTTAGGGAGAGATATGTGTCGGCCATGTCGCTGCAGTCTTTGCTGTAGATTAGCTTGTTAAAATAAGCTCCCTCATTGTCTGAATCTAGGCTAGAGCTAGACCCATGCCAAGCGGTTCAAAGCTATGAACAAGCTAGCGATCAAGGTAAATGCTACGCTTGTCATCTTGTGTATACGGACTCAGCATGATCAAAACCCAACAACACACAACATACACAGCTGACTTAGCTTCAAAATAAAACTGAAATGCAAACCAATAAAGAAAATCAAACCATGAGGCGACAGTTACTAAGAATAAAACTTCATGGAATATGGAGAGTAGGGCGCCAAAGAAATATTGACACTGCTTGTGCTGTTTAACATAACATGCACATTAGTCTTGATACATTTGGACACATGATTTAAGTGAAGAAACAACAATTTTTTTTAATAAATTTTGGTATTGACTGTTACCACTGTGAAAACATCTATCTCAACAAATTTTACTACTTTATTCAAAGTAATAAAAAACCCTCTAAGCTGCACAATTAGTGTTCCATGCTGCTGCTGATCTGGTGGAAAATGCTGACTCAAATTTCAGTCCACCTTACTTGGAGCTGCTCGGGCCAGGGCCAACAATTAAAGTATTCCCTTAATGCCCATATCAATACTTCTGATAGGCTCCCTTTAAAATCTAAGAGTTATGGATTTCATTATGAACATTGTACTCTCAGGGACTTCAGCCATAGTTGTTATGTCGGAGTCTATTAGCAGTTCTTGTGTTTTAAAGGACATGCTTGGAAGCCACTTTAAAATAAGCTATGACGACATCTAATGATGGAATTGCAGCACATTTTGGCATTTGAGACATTTTATACATCAGATGGAAGGTTGCTGTTCAAAAACAACATGCTCCTCAAACACAAAACATGTTTAATTTTATTTATTATTGCTTAATTTGTATAAATGACTGAGATAAAAATACACAGAGAAAAAAAGGAGTAGTAACCTAATCATATGGTTACTATAAATAATGTATCAGTGAGGCTAAAAGGTTTAATTTCTTCATTATAGTACAAAAAAAGAAAGCAACAAAACAATTATAATCTGTCCCCTAAGAAGAATCTTACAGATTATGTATTTGGAGCATGGAAATCCTTTCAGTTTAAAACACCCCCGCTCTGAGTATAAGGTGCCACACTCTCTGATTTGTGCCCTACTTTTAACTTTGTGTTTAAAACACAATCTGTAATTGATAAACACAGCTTTAAACCTAAGCATTACTTTTTGAGGTCACAGAAAAAGCCTTGAGCAGAATTAGGAGAGAAGCTTATGCCACCACTAACAGTCTGTCCGATGCAGTAATTACAGACTGCTGCTCCACCACTGCCTATCAATCTTCAAAAGACCGGTGACCCAAGTACTGCAATCTACCTGCTGAAGAATTTGGAGTGTTTTGGTATGTCCTTTTCACAGAACTTATTTCATACTGCCATTATGTTGCCGCAGATGAAATGTCTTCACTGTATGGGTCAAGTCCTGCAGTTATGTTAAAAGCTATCGCTGAAGTCTAAAAGTGTAGAAAGAACGATTACCATGATGTCATTGTTGATAAGTTAAAAGATGTGAGTGGTTAGCGGCTATGACCCACAATTCATCAACCTGTATGCCAACAAGAAAAACATAGATTGAAAAAAATGTATTGCCCTGAAAAGCTATAATAAGATGATGGTTAGAATACAGTTGTGTTCAAAATTATTCAACCCCCCCAATGCTGTAAATGGTTTTAGAATTTAGAGTACATTTGTAATGAAATCAGAATCAATGAAATCCTAGGAGGACTTTCTTAAGAACATAGCAAAAACTAAAAAAACATCAATTGGTTTTTTGTACAAATAGTAATTTTGTTTTTTTTTCTTTCTCTTCTGACACAACAATTAAACAAGACTCCTTAAACTGTACAGAACAAGAACAGAGGTTTTGAAGTGTTTTCAATCAGGTATATTGAGCACACCTGGATGGTCAGGGGCAGCAGCAATAAAGCCTAATAATACAATTATTAGGCAGCTTAAAAACTGTGATATACCACTCCTTACTCATGTTTACTGTGTTGGTTTGCTTAGGTTGATGTCAAAGAGAATGGAAAGGAAGACAAGAGACAAGGAAGAGGTGATATTACTTTCACAGGAAGGGCAAGAATGGCTATAAAGAGAGCAAAGATGTTAAACACATACCAAGAGAGCAGAATTCGCAAATTCAATTCAAAGGGCACAGGGCACTTGCACTGTTCAAAGGGTGTCAAGCAGATGGAAAGAAAACTTTCTGTGCACTGCTGTGCTGTGCAGAAGAGAGCGAGTGGTGGTGACTTGCTCCCCGTGTGACTGCTGAGAAAAGATGAAAGATTTTGTGAATACTGTGTCGGTGACTGCGCACCCTCGAGCTGAATACAAGGCCTCTCTGCGTTGAACTCCCTCCCATGCCAGAACTCCACACAAAAAGCACTGCCCCTGAAAGAATAAGAAGAGAGTAGAGTCGAAACTCAGTAAAAGTAAAAGCATGTGGACAAACAAGAAAGTTTTGGATAGTGTTCTGTGTGGATGCCAAAAACAAAATTGAAACTTTTTGGGCCCAGGGATCAAGGGAATGTTTTGAGAGGAAGAGAACAACAATAATGAAGAAAAGAGCACGAAACCTACTGTTGTGGCATGGGGGGGGTTTTGCTTATTCTGCAGGTACTGGGGCTTTGTGGTGTGCAGCAAGGCATGAAAATTCTCTTAGAGTACCAGGAGATATTGGAGGGCAATGTGATGCAGTCCGTCACAAACCTGAGGTGCAGTCCGACACAAACCTGAGGCTTGGGGATGATTTCCCAAGCATACTCAAAGTCAATTGAGCCCAAGCCAATTCTCCAAGTCCTATAGCATCTTTGAAATGGCCACACCAGACTAACAAATTTTAAATGCAATGATCGCAGTCACCAAACTTAAAAAAACGTGGACGTGCAAGGTGGGACAATGAAGAAAAGCAAACAGGCAAGATGACTAAAATTTTGGAGATTAAAATGGGCGGCTTAGATACGTGTAAATCGCCTCCAAGACAGTGATGTCAGTAAAACCTTCACGTTTAATAAAAGTGTCAAGCTGTAAAAAGGATGTTGTACTAAGTATTAAGATGGAATGTGATTGGGGGGGAATAGAAAAAGATATGAATGTGAGCAGAGAAAAATAACTGCTAATATTTATTTTTATTATTTATGTATTATGTTGTTGTTTTAATTGTTGTACTATCTTGATTTACATGTGTGATCACTAATGAATGAATGAATCAAGATCAAAGAAAATGAAAAAAAAATGTCCAAACCGGGAAAAGTTATACTGGTCACGACGACGAACTCCGTGATTCCCTCCTCTGGCCAGCAGAGGGCACCATCACCCGAATTCTAGCCCTTTCTCTCATTCCTTGGACTCCACTACATTTCCCATAAGCCCCGTACCTTGATACTGATTACTATCCAGCTGTAGTTAATTTACAGCCCTATTTAAGAGACTTCCTTTCATCTGTTCATTGCATAGTCTTGTTTCCTGTTCCGGTGCATCACTAAGCTTAACGCTCTGCTTCTACCACTCTGTTACTGACCTGCCTGTTTGCCTAGTTTACGATTCTTGCTGCCTGCCTTTTTGTGACTGTTTGCCTGGATTATTCGTTTTCGAACCTGTACTGCCTATCTCGACCCATGCCTGTCTCATCACTACGAGCTTGTCAACCCTCTGCCATTGTTGTTCGCTGCTGTTTGACCTCTGCCTGTTTGATCACTCTATTTTGTATTAAAACCCTGCGAATGGATCCCAATTCGTGTGACGACTCGTTACAGAAGACTATGCCAACTTCAGATCCAGCGGCTTTTGCACACCTATGCGCAACAATGTCCGCACAAGCCAGCCAGCTCGCGGCTCACCAACACCAATTAAACAGACTCACCTCTCTCACCGAGGAATTGGTAAAAGCTCTTCAAAATTTATCCCACGGAGGCAAGCAAGATTGCCTTTGTTTGTTCGCTGTTGACGGGGAAAGCCTTGGAGTGGATAACGGCTGTATGGCGCGAGGATGAGACCGCTTTCCCCGCATATGACACGTTCATCCAAAGCTTTCGCGAGGTGTTTGACCACCCTCACGAGGGAAAAGGAGCAGGTGAGCGCTTGTTTGAACTAACACAGGGGAGTAAGACGGCAGCTGAATATGCCCTTGCTTTCCGCACACTCGCAGCTCAAACTACATGGGTTGATGATACTCTTAAGACTGTGTTTCGTAAAGGATTATCTTATGAACTTCAAGCTGGCCTGTCGGGATGACGGTAAAGATTTTTCTCAATTCATTGATCTTGCCATTCACATTGATAATCTCTTACGTGCTCGAAGACCCATTCATCGTAATTAAACTCCTTCACCTATAGTCAATAATGAACCTGTGCAAATTAACCAGTATCATTTATCCCCTGATGAAAGAAATCGTCACATTACTCTTCGTCTGTGTCTCTATTGTGGACAGCCGGGCCATATGCGTAACTCTTGCCCATCTCGACCGAACTCAGAGAGCCAACGGCCGGTGAGTTTCCATATTAATGCATTCAATCCCAAGATGTGTTTCACAGTACCTGTAACTTTAAATATCAATGGTAAGAACATTTCAACCACTGCATTGCTAGACTCAGGGGCAGCTGGAAATTTTATGTTCCATGGTTTTATTCATCAACATGGCATAACTCTCATTGAATGTGTCGCTCCTTTAACAGTCGAAACGATAGATGGGAAACCGTTGGGCTCAGGACGAGTATCTGCTATCACCCAAGAGCTCGTTATGAATACCGGCCTCCTTCACACTGAGACTATCCAGTTCTACGTTTTACCCATCTCTAACACTTCTATCATTCTCGGTTTACCCTGGCTTCGCAGGCATGACCCCTACATATCCTGGAGCGAAGGACAGATTGTACGCTGGAGTAAAAATTGTTATGATGAGTGTATTTCCACTGTTCCGGTACCATTAAGAAACATAGCTGTCTCCGATCCAGGTTCCATGACATCCCTACCCGAGGAATACAAGGATTTAGTGGAAGCATTCAGTAAGTCCCGGGCATCGACACTGCCACCACACCGGTCATATGACTGTGCTATTGATCTTATTCCAGGTTCTACACCCCCCAGAGGCCGTATATTTCCACTTTCTCAACCAGAATCCGAAGCAATGAGGACCTACATTGAAGAGGAGTTGGCAAAGGGGTTCTTACGACCATCAAAATCTTCCGCCTCGGCTGGGTTTTTCTTCGTGCGCAAGAAGGATGGGGGCCTTCGTCCTTGCATCGACTACCGAGGGCTCAACGAGATCACCATAAAATACAGATATCCACTTCCCTTGGTTCCCGCTGCTCTAGAACAATTACGTACTGCCCGATATTACACCAAACTTGACCTCCGTTGTGCATACAACCTTGTCCGTATTCGTGAGGGAGATGAGTGGAAGACGGCCTTCTCCACAACCAATGGGCACTATGAATATCTCGTAATGCCGTTCGGTCTGGTCAATAGTCCCTCAGTCTTCCAGGCATTTGTAAATGATATATTTAGAGATATGCTTAACCACTCTGTCATCGTTTATATTGACGACATCCTAATTTACTATAACACGCTCGAGGAACATGTCAGTCAAGTTCGAACTGTTCTGAAAAGATTAATCGATCATCAACTGTACGCCAAATTAGAGAAATGCGAGTTCCACCTAACATCCACCACCTTCCTGGGGTATGTCATCAGCCCTGAGGGGGTAGCCATGGACGAGAGGAAGGCTACTGCGGTTCTCAACTGGCCTCAACCGTCTACCCTAAAAGAATTACAACGATTCTTGGGGTTTGCCAATTTCTATAGGCGTTTCATTAGAGATTTCAGTACCATAGCCTGCCCGCTTACCACCATGATAAAGAAGGGAAGTCACAGATTAACCTGGTCCAACGCCGCACTTCAGTCATTTCAACATCTTAAGGAACGCTTTACTTCCGCACCCATTCTCCACCACCCTGATCCCAACAAGTCGTTTGTTGTCGAAGTAGATGCTTCTAATACAGGGCTTGGGGCCATCCTCTCCCAGAGACACGGGGACACTCCCAAACTTTATCCCTGTGCGTATTATTCCAGGAAATTGACCTCCGCCGAGAGAAACTACGACGTAGGAGATCGGGAACTCTTGGCCATGAAGTCGGCCTTTGAGGAATGGCGTCATTGGCTGGAGGGCTCTTTACACCCCTTCGTGGTATTAACTGATCATGGAAACCTTGAATATTTAAAGACAGCCAAACGACTCAACCCCAGGCAAGCACGATGGTCCCTCTTCTTTTCTCGATTTGATTTCACCGTCACTTTTCGCCCTGGGTCAAAGAACACTAAGGCAGACGCACTTTCGCGACAACAAGAAAATCAAATTCAAAGTAATCCCCTGCTCGACACCCTGAAACCATTATTCCTTCTAAGCTGATTGTAGCTCCCATTCAATGGGATATTATGACTGAGCTAGAACAGGCCAACGCCCAGATCGAGAAACCTCAAGAGTGCCCTCAAGATAAAGTCTTCGTGCCCGCACCATTTCGTAACCGCCTCATTGACCAGATTCACAGCTCTCCATCATCCGGTCATCCAGGTATCACGGCGACCATCCACCTAGTGCAAAATCGTTTCTGGTGGCAGACTCTATGCTCGGACATTAGCAACTTTGTTAAACACTGTCAGGTCTGCAATATTAATAAGGCCTCTCATCAATTGTCCTCGGGACTCCTTCAACCTCTGCCCATACCTCAACGACCTTGGTCACATATAGCAATTGATTTCATTACAGATCTACCCTCCTCTAACGGCTGTACCACCATACTCACCATAATATACCGTTTCTCTAAAGCTTGTCGTTTTCTGCCCTTGCCCAAATTACCCACTGTCTTACAGACTGCCGAACACCTTTGCAACTGGGTATTTCGCCTGTACGGGATACCGGACGACATCGTCTCCGACCGAGGACCCCAGTTTACCTCCAGCATTCTTTCAAGCCTTAAACGTCAACGTAAGTTTAACCTCTGGTTATCACCCACAATCTAACGGCCAAGTAGAGAGGCTCAATCAAGAGCTAACTCGCTTTTTAAGGTCCTATTGCAGTCAGCATCAAAATGATTGGTCCCGTTACCTGATGTGGGCAGAATATGCCCAAAACTCCCTCCGTAAACCAGCCACAGGCCTTACCCCTTCCAATGCGTTTTGGGATATCAACCTCCATTATTCCCCTGGTCCGGTGAACCCACCAATGTGCCTGCCGTCAACGAGTGGCTTAACAAAAGCGAAGAGACATGGAACCAAGCTCATACTCACCTTCAACATGCCATTCGTCGTCAGAAGGAACAAGCCGATCGTCACCGTCGCCCCAATCCTGAATACCAGCCCGGTCAGTGGGTCTGGCTTTCGACGCGTGATCTTCGTCTGAAACTTCCATCTAAGAAACTCAGTCCAAGGTACGTTGGCCCATTTCAGATCACACACCAAGTAACACCACAGCCCCATCACCACAGACATCATTACTCACCATCCATACATCAGTGTCAGATCTGCCACCTTGTTCCTGTATGCAGTCTCATTACTGCTGATTAGGTCTCTCATTCACACATGACACCTTGCTTTTCCCCTGATCTGGAAAACTGACATTTTTAAAAGCAGCCTGTAACTATAAAGAAAGACAATGTGAGGCTGAAAACAGCTCTAACAAGAACTACATAATTATCACGCCATCCTTTACACCAGTGTTTCTCAACTGGTGGATCACGACCCAAAAGTGAGACCGTTATGAGTGGTTAGTCAAAGAAACAACATCAACAACAAAACATGTTTCTCTGATGCAATATTTTCATTTTAAAAAACGTGCATGAAAGCTGTTGACTCTTCTGTCAGACACAGTTTAAGGGTGCCTCAAAAAAAAAAAAAAACACGTGCTGATTCAGTATCTGTGGTCAGATGAGAATCTTCAGATGAGATGTTCAGGCTGTATGTCAGTGTCACTATTCTAATGTTATTTCCGTAACTTGGTATGAAAGTCTCTCACCTCAGAAAAGCGTACTTTTCTGTGCTATCAGATGTTATTCTGCGCTCATAGCGCGCACTGTTCAATTGCACACGCAAATGCTGAGGCGCGTGGGGTCACTTCACCATATATAAAGAGCAAAATAAACTACAAACATGCAACATCGTAGTTATGTTGTCAATTAGTGCCAATAAATCACATAACTGGTACTTTGTGTGTTAGCTGGGAACGGTTTGCATGCAGGTATGGCGTTCATTATTCATCAGAATAAGCGTCCATGTTTCCAAATTCAGAGACAAGAAAACAGTCAGAAAAAAAAAAACTTCTTATCCAGAGTGACTTACAAAAGAGCTTTAGCATCACATGAGACTATTGTGATCAACAGATGGGATGCATGTAATTTGGATAGCTATCTGCTAGGATGGATCTGCTTTTGTACAAAACAAAGAAGTCCAATTGTTCTAGTACAATAAACCTAATCCATACAAATTAATTTTTGTGTGATGGTCCACAGGCCTATATTGTGGCTTTAATTTGTTACCATTCAAAAATGTTTGATAGCATTTGCTCAGTTACATGTGGCTTTTTGTAGTCATCCATCTAGGAATTGAAAGTTTTGGTGAGGTCCTTTAATCTTTTATGCATGTCTCTGTTAAATTATGGCTTTTGATTATGGCTATGACCTGATTTTCATTAGGATACAGCTAGGATACACTATTTTATAGATTATATTATCCACATACTCTTTCATGAATCCTTAATGAATCCTTAAACACACTTTAATCAGAAGCTGTGGATCACTACCCCACATCTCCTAACCAGTTTCATACAATATTATGTGCGAATGCCTCTTTAATGCTGCAATGTTTTAAGTTCACCATCATGCTCAAAACAACCCCAATATGCATTTTTTTTTATGTTTTCTGATAATGCTGGTAAAACTGTCTAACAGTAGCTTTAATTATAGCAATAAACTTTCTTCACACAAAAACGACTTTATAGAACAGAAGCATGCACACTACTTTATAATGAGAGAACTGAAAGGAAATGACCGCTTTGTCTGTCATATTTTATGTCACCCTAAAATATCGATGGCATTGTCAGATGGTTGCTTGAAGCCACTGAAAATGTGCATCCCTTGCAATGTATTATGAAACACATGAAAAATAATTTTATATATGACCATTTCTAACCATACTATCTATCTAATTGTATTGAAAAAGTTAATAAATGTAAATGTCCATTAGCACAGATATACATATCTAATTTCTAACTTAACCATAGTGAGCATTACTGGTAATACATTAGTTTTGCATAGAACATGCAATTTTTATGATCCCACATAATTTTGCAGATTCTGCATGTACATTTATGACCGGAACTATCTCCAATTTGTAAACTGCAACATTTTATAATAGGTCATATTTAATTATTAAATGTGCTATCCCTGAAGTATATATTAAGAAAATTTATTTTGACAAAATATGTTTTAAAATAGCAAACTGTGCTGCATATACTGAGCAATGTGTGCATTTTCAGACAGTCTGTGTATTTGAGGAGTTTTGACGCTGGTTTAGAACAATAAACCTTCCACAGCCTCCATTACAACCTAAACTACATTTTTAGACCGCGAACACTCATTATACGCTTTTCGAGTTGAGAGATACATGCCACCACAAAAACAATGCAGCAAAGAGGAGCTGGAGAAACACCAATCCCATTAATGGCTGCTGATGTCACACAGTTGATGTCGACAACTGCCGGTGCCACACGCTCTGAATTCTCCCAAAATGTTTACTTCATTTGTCATTTCATTTGTCTCCACCACCCACTGCCTCCCTCAACCACAGACTTACAAAGTACACTTTACTGACTACATGAGTGGTCAGTCATTAAGGAAAGAGCCATTAAGAAAGACAAAAAAAGAGAAGAAAAAAGACAACATAATGGTCACATAAATTCTCATTAGCGTCTTCATTACCAGTGGGGAAAAACGTTTTCCCTCGGCCTAGTCATTGCTATGACAACATGACTGAAACACAGCTTGACGACTATCCTCAACACGTGTTGGCTGACTATCAATCAACAAATTTCAAACAACAAACCAGAGTTTCTTGGGAAATTAGATGGACACATGCATAACCTTCTCCCCTTGAGTCTGAAGAGTAAGAGATGGTCATGAGCATGGGACAAATTCATCTCCTCACAATGCTGAGACCTGACTCAGTGTCAATCACTCTGATTTCAACGTTTAATTACTGCTGATCTAACACAGTGTACCAACTGCAAATGATACTATGGAGCCTGGGTTTCTCCTTCAGTTCACTCCAGCAGAACTCAACCAGAGCTAACAGTGTCTTAAGTTCACATGAAAGCTGTTCTCTTTTTGCCTCAAGGCAAAAGACAGAGCACAACTCAAGCTCTGGTGAATGTGTAATGAAGCCCATGCCTGTATGTTGGCATGAATTGCTATGAGGAACCGTCTGGTTTTATTTTTCCTCTGCTTAGTTCTACCACCAGACACAACATTAGAGGAGTCAGATAGTCAGCAGGTGTTGGTTATGGAGGTTTACAGCACATTAACCATAACTGAACTATATTAAAACAGAATCCTTGACAGTTACTAAAGTCTGCAGACAGATTCACAGGACATCAATTAAAATATATGTATATCAGAGCACGCGCTGAGCTGACACCACAGACAATCAGCGACATATTCGATTAGTGCACATTATCACTTCATTACTTTTAATGATCAGCTCATGTTGAGGGGGTTTAAAAGCCTTGATTATTTTGCTGTGTTTCCACAATCTGCATTTGTATTAGCACCTCATTTAAGCTGAATAACCTTGCTGAAAGACATACCGTGGAGGAAAACATACCGTAGCGTCAATCATTTGCAAAAGCATGAATGGGACAGACATGCAATAAAAAGGAAAGGTTAGGATGACTATTTCCACATGTCGCCAGAAAAACCAGACATATGCCAAAAATAAATGTGATATTGGCACACACTATATTTAAACATGTCAGGGTTGAAAAGGAAAAGAACATGTATAATAAAGCGCTAATCATGAAAATAAATGCACTGATTTGGTTTATGAAATAACTCTAATGAACGTAATAATGTAATATGTAATAAACCAAATTGATGTAATCTTTTTTTCATTGAAAGTATCTATTCGGGGCACTATTCTTTGCATATATTTTTCTTACCATTCTTCAAGGTGACTCTTTTAAGACTCTTTTATTTACATACTATATAAGAGCGCATCTTAATTCAACACAAGCTGAGAATGACAGACAACATCTGAGAGAGAATAAAGACCTTATGTAACCCCGGCCCTTTTCAGCGCCGCGCTCTTTGTGTTTGTATCTGCACAGCATGAAGGTAATGAAGGTAAAATCTCATGGATTTATGAACGAACTGCTCATTTAAAAATCTTCCTGGTCTACTGACACTTGTTGTGACATCCACTTCAGACATTACAATACTCGTGATAACTTTCATTAACTCCACAAAAAATAAATCAACCAGCTAATTACTCTTCAACAGTGATGACATAGAATGTACAGAGATACCGCAAAAAACAGAAGTTCAAAGAGAAAATTCTAAAGATGGCTGTGCTTTTTTCTCTGGCGCTCAAGGTTTATATGAGAGGCAGACTTGAGTAGACTTGTGTAAATATTAAAGGCGCAATACGTACAATTTTTGCATTAAATTATGCAACTTATTATGCAACCTGTTAAAACTTAACGCTGTCCAAATAATTCTGTGCAATGAAAAATGAATAAATCAATAGTAACAACATACACAGGATTTGGGGTCAGTACATCTTTGGAAAGATAATAATACCTCTCTATTCATCAAAGACACATTAAATTGATCAAAATGTGGCAGTAAAGACTTCCACATTGTTACAAAAAAATTTCAAAGAAATGCTGTTCTTTTGAACTTTCTATCCATCAAAGAATCCTGAACTAAATCAGCAAATTATAATGATTTTTGAAGGATCATTTGACTGGAATATTGGAAATTCAGCTTTGCTATTACAGGAATAGTGTACATTTTAAAATAGAAACAGTTGTTTTAAATTGTAATAATACACAATATAGCCATTTGTAATTTTAATACACATCAAATAGGTTCAGCCATGAGACTTATTTCAAAAACATCTTACCGACCCCAAACTTTTGAATTGTTGAGTACTAAAAGCTCTAGTGTTATTAATAAGCAGGTCCACATGGAATTTATGCCGGTAGAACTCTACAGATATCCACAGAATTTCAATGCCCCTCATTTACAAAGTTACATACATTGTAAATGAACATTGTAAATACATTATACATTTACCTATGGGGGGCACAACAAAGATTTTTGATGCTACTGGCCTATTAAAACAAATACAGCACTCACAGAAATGAACTAAATTTTCTAATACCACTGAACTGTCTAAACTTTCATTTTAATGTAGTATAGTCCTAATATGCTTAATATTCCCATATGTTAAGTTTTAATGAATGATTTCTGTGTGTTGGATAACACAAATCAAAGCACCTGTCTTTTGCTGTAGTATGGACAGCAATCTGCGGAAATCACCAGCTGCTAACATATACACAACGCTATGATGTAGTTACACCGTCTCAACTGAAGTCAGTGTATTTTTAATGTCAGTCGTATTAAAAAGTGTCACAAAAAGTGTTCTGCTGACAGACTCACAAAGTGACACCTGCCGTGAGAAACAGCAGTCGCCCATTCACTGGGCTTCAGACTTGCTCTATATCTGACCCCACCAGAGCTTTACCATGTGACATGTCACACAAAATGGCACTGAGAGGGAGACCCTGCCAGGCTGACATTTAAACCCCAGTATTGTACCCAGCTGTGACCCCACACCACCATCCCTCACTGCCTGAGGGCGCTTACTCTGTCTCTGTTTCTCTCTCTTGCAACACACACACACTCACACACACAAAAATGAGACGACATGCTGGGAGGAAAGCAAGACTAGACTAACATATGGCAATAGTGGATCATTCAAATAACAGTTGACTTTTATAAACCCATTATATCACTGGATGGGACTGGTTACAAAATAGTTCACAGACTGTTAAGGAATAAGTAACTAAACTAAAAGAAGTGACTACTAACGTAACAAAAAATTTTTTTCAGTAGCATGTCAATAGTTTTTTTTTTTTTTAGGAATGATTGACTTTATCCAGGAAGCTGCACATTTTGCATGTCTCCTTTATCTGACACACCCATTTCAGGTCTTGGAGTCTCGACTATGAGCTGATGATCTGAATCAGGTGTGTTTGATTAAGCAGACATGGAAAACATGCAGTGTCGGGGAGGCTGCCCTAAACGTTAATGTAAATGACAGACTCTCAGACTGCTCATTTATGTAAGATGTTAGGTGGTTCTGATATATTTAGTTTGATAAAAATACCATTATTCTGTTGGATACTTGAGGTTAGAATCAATAGACAGACAATCTGTTATTGATATAACATGAGGTAATGGTCTTTGTGTTTCAAGGAATAAAACGGTGCCGTGAGACCAGTTTGTGGGAGTGATGTTTAATTTAAAGGATTTGTTGTCAGAGCAGCACTAATGGCATGCTAGCAGCAGCATTTACAGTACATTCAATGTAACTTTAAAATAACAAAGTAAAAGCTGCAATTGTCATAAAACCATAAGCCTTTCATGCATGTGTCACTGTCAGATGATGTATAAAGAGTGCAGGGTGGAAGGTTGAAATAGCTAGTTTGAATCCCATCAGCTGAAGGCTGACCTATACATTACATTTTAAAATGGAGAAGGAAAGGGAGGTGTAATGAGGGATAGATACAGGTGCCCACACGTTACTCATTATTCCCTTTCAACACTCATAAATAAAATAAAAAAAGCCTCTCACAAGGCTTTGGAGAGCTGCTTCAGTGGTTGATTGGTGGGGGGGAATGCCAGCACAGACCGCCATCAAACGCTCTTTCCCAGACCAAAAGGTCAGAGCTTGGTAAAAGGTTGCCAGAGTCGTGAGTCCACCTCTTTTTCCTTGCTTTCAACCATCCTCTGGAGCCCTTGCTCCCATGAAAGAAGCAGAGAGGGAGAATGAGGGAGAGGGAAGAGAGGGAGTCACTCTGCAGCGGCTGCTCCAATATGACATTTCACACAGGGATCCACCACAGCAACCGCTGGCATTTAAGTTACTTTTAAAGCAGGCAGACTGGATTTCTAACAGCATGGCCGTTGTTAGTGGTGGCTGATGTGCCCACTGAAATCTGTATCACAGGCAGTTCAGATGTCGGCACATTAGGCATTGACTCTAAAAATACAGCATAAACAAAGTTATAACATCCAGCCTCAGAGACACACACACACACACACACACACACACATTATTTGACCGGTTCACACAATCTGAACATTACACACCACATTAGCACTCCGGCACCTCGTTAACACAAAGGCTCTTTGCAGAGGAAGTTAGGATGCCCTCCATCTGTTGCGAGTGTAGGTGTTTATGATGTCAGTTAGTGTTGCGAATAATAGAGCAGCTAAGCTTTGAAGAAACAAGCGACAGGATCTTTGACCTTACATTTACAACATTGAAAAAAGATAAAACAGCTTTAGAAAATCATTTCACCATGTTTTTCTTTTGATACAACTATAACCTCATTTTATTAAAAGCTGGAAAGGTAAGACGACAGATGATCAATGTGGTTAAGAAATAATAAAAAGACATTGACTTTTTTTCAATATGAAAAATGCCAGATTACAGCAAAGGGTTCTTCGACATGCCACGGCCTCTTTACATTCGAATGTTTAAAACATGTGCAACAGGATGCACACATCCAATATAGGATATGCACTAAAAAGAGAGGACTTTCATCTCCAGACCATTGAAAGACCCTCAGAAAAAAGAAAAGAGAGCGGGAAAGAGAAGAAACCGGGTTAAGCTTTGAAGTTGTGTGCAGCACTCTTGGTATTTCAGTATCAATTTATTATCTGTGATTTCATTTCATTTGTGTTACTCCCTCTTTCCCCTGCATTAGGAGAACAACATCATTTGCTTTGATGTCCGAGGCAGAAATATCATGGCTCTGCAGTGGAGATTTAAAGAATCTCTGGACTGACTCACAAATCCAAATTATGATCAGCCTGGCTCAATGTGGACAGTGGGACATGTTAAAGTTCACTCTGTAAGTGCTTACAAAAACATGTTATGAATTATGATCTATTTGATAGCTCCAAACATCAACAAAGCAGACACAATCACAACCTTAAAAGGGATAGTTCATACAAAAATGAAGATTCGGTCATCATTTACTCACCCTCATGTTGTTGTCTCACCCTGTATGACTTGCTTTCTACTGCAAATGTTTTTGTTCATTTAATAAACCTCAATACAATACTGGACCTCATTTACTTTAATTACACAGACAAATATACTGATTTTTAAAATAATATTTTTCAAAAACTCCTGTAAACAAGTATGGAACAACATGAGGATGAGTAAATTATACAATTTTTGTGGTTTAATGAAACGTACAATTTCCAGCAACTGGACTTTTATTCATAAACATGCCTATTATATTCAGTGAAATTAGGATGTTACTCCCTATTCTCCTTTTGAAATGTTTTAAAATCACACAGACTAAAGAATAATGGCATCTGTGTTTGTTAGGAATCTTTAAATTTGCACTGCGTCTTTTTAGAAAACATCTTTGAGAATGATAGTTCCTTGCAAATCCCCCAGTGATCACGAAAAAGGCGACAATAACAGGGAAAAAGATTTTCCTTGCACAATGGAAGCTCACACACCTCTTTAAGAATGATGGCTTGCAAATCCCCCAATGATCAAGACAAAGTTGACAGTAACAGAGGAAAAGATATTTAGGTAGATGAGGAAGAATCCTTCACCTGGATAAGCCCTCCTCCTCCTCAACCTGGCACTTGTTTAAATAAGTAACAAGAAAGCCAATAGTGCCAACAACGACAACTGTTGACAGTTTTAACAATTATTCCTAATCGTGAATTTCGAACTGAGTAAAGCATCTGCCATGAATTCACATGCAAGCCAGGAAATAACCAGGTAAATATTGGCACATTTTCCTTGCACAAAGGAAGCTCACACAGGCCTGTTGTGCTGCTGTTTCTAACCTTCTGTTACTGAATCAATAATAATCTGATCATTCACCTGATTAGATTGAGGTGATCTTCACGGCAGGCTTTAATTTGTGCAGTTGTGATCTCCCTCACGTAAAATGTACACAAAAAACTGATGTTTGATCTAACCACCACATTATAGTGTGGTATTGGCTGTGCAAAAGCTGAAAGCCACCATTAGCGGTAAAGTGGATATTCATTTGTGCCACCGTGCAGTGGACACGAAGGCCATTTTTGTTGGCCTTCTAGGTAACAAATATTTGTGTTGCCATGGTGATCCCTACTTTGTCTCTTCCTTTCTATCCGTCTGATTAACACCTTCAAGGTCATTTCTAATCAACACGGTGGAATGTTTCAAATATTCTATTCATACAAATTTATGTACATTTCAGTACCTTCCACAGTTTCCAAACACCTTTTATACAAATACAATGCCGAGTTTCAAATTCCAAGCACTAAAGTGCTTTAGCATATTAATAACTTCTTATTATAATTTATACTGAAATCATCACCAGGCCCAACTGCTTTGGGGACAAATAAGTGAAAAGACAAACCAAGTGTGAATGCCTTTGTCTAGCTTGGTATTCATTCCTTTTTTTCGTCTTCTTTTTATTCCAGAGTCTCCTGACTGTCTAATATCTGACACACGTGCGACTCTGAGAAGCTTCTTAATGAGTTGTTAGTGCGAACAGGGATTTTTACAGAAACCCCATTTACATATAACAACAGAAACACCAATATGTCCCCCAAAGACTTCTCAAGTGCTGCAGTAAAACATCAGTTTACACACCAACTGAAGAGCTGTTATATTAACTGCTTCATAGAAGTGAGGCATTTTTAGGTTTCAATTTAAACCTGAATTACAGTATTAGAAAACAACCGTGACATTGCTCAAGACCAGAACGGACTACGTTTGCACAACATTAAAACATTTTCAAAAGACTAAGCCGAATTACAACTTAAATGTGTTTTTAGTTGAATTTTTGTAGTTCACAATAGTTCATACTTCATTTTAACGGCCAGACTGAAATGTGGGTGGACGTTGTACTCAAAGATCTGAAAGAAGGGTCTGGTGAAAGGCTTGCATTTGTGAACTCATTGGAGAAAGCCTCTTCCTGTTTCCACACCTGCAAGATGTGATTCGACAGCAGACCCCTTCCTTGACATGTCACAGTACTATATGCTAATGTTTATTTCCACTGCATCAAATTCTACTTGGGTTGGGGGAGGGAGAAATGGGGCGAAAGAGAGAGTCAATGCAGAGATGGAGAGAGAGAGTCTGGGAGCCTGAGGTTTTGCTCACATACATAGGAAAATACACTCTAACATTCTCTTTTTGTCAGAGGTGATGTTTTGATGAAAAACTCGCATGCAGTTGTACTCTAAAAACTCATTTAATACATGTGTTGTCTTTTTTATGCATTCACATATTTAAATGTTCTTTACAACAGCTGTTATTAATGACAGATTTTTAATGTTTCGGTTCATTTGGCACTCTGTCTCTTTTTCCTCCATTTATTTATTTTTTTGCTATTTAATTTAGGGTTGAACTATCCCTTGTTACCTGCCAAGCTCCCATTCTACAATGAGTATTTACATTTAAATGGCCCACCTGGTTAAATTAAGGTGAAATAACTGAAAGTAAATTAGCAGAGACGATTTACAAGCCTTTCACTAAGACTTTTCAATGAAGTGTGTAGACATGCTTAATAGTTTTTAATAAAAACACATGCAAAAAGATGACACACACACACACACACACACACACACAGGTTTGTTTTGCTATCAAAGTGAGGACATTCCATAGGTGTTTTTATTCTGTACAAACTGTACATTCTGTCCCCTACACTACCCCTACCCCTAAACCTATCCATCACAGAAAACATTCTGCATTTTTACATTTTTAATAAAACATTGTTTAGTATGTTTTTAAAGCTATTTGAAATATGAGGACGCATGAAATGTCCTCATAACTCATGTTTATGTCGTAATACCAGTGTAATACCGATGTCATTATACAAATTTGTGTCCTCATAAATCACAAAAATGTGCACGCGCACACACACACACACACACACACACACACACACATGCACACGCGCACACACACACTCACACACACACACACACACACACACACACACACACCTACACATACACATACACACACGCACACACACACACACACACACACGAGGAAATTCGGAGTTCAGATTCCTGCCTGTCATAGATGATTTTCTGATCTTTCTTGCATTATCTGTTGAAGTGGATGCTTGGAGAATTCGACTGCTAATGGGCTGCATCCATGCATAAACACCCTGAAATAATTCCTGCACCAATTTATTCACCAACTCAGTCAGATGTACCGTTTGACAGGATCTGCCTCCTGCTAATTTGAGAATAAAGTAGCCAACAGCGGCTCGTTCATACAGAACCTTCCCACTACCTGCTCCTGATGCCATTTTAATACTCCATCTAGAAAAGCTTCCAAACCTTTCTTCCAGCACTTTAGAGTTAATCATTCTACCACTTTTTCCTTCAAACCCATCTCATCTCTTTTACTTCAATTCACTTCAGCTGACCTTCCCCAATCATCAACAATTTCTTGACAAGATCGACTAATGACTGATGGCAAAGATGCCAGGAGAATCTCCACTGCACAGAAAAGTCCAGCTCGGACCCATCCGATAGCAATAACTACAGGCCAGTCTCTCAGTCTCTTTTCATGTCTTGGGCTGTGAAACACATTAATTCTACAGCTTAAGCTTAAGGATTTGAGTGAGCTTGGCAAGGGCCAAATTGTGATGGCAAGACTATTGTGTCAGAGCATAGCCAGAGACCAGTCAGGGTGCCCATGCTGACCCCTGTCCACCGCCGAAAGTGCCAACAGGGGCACGTGAGCATCAGCATATGTATATATACTGAAGGGGTGGATTGTGGAATCCACTGCTGCTTCAATATATATTGAGTGATTTATCATGAATCAACATTTATCTTTCTAAATATTAATTATTTGAATAACTTATTAAAACATTTATTTTCCTTTTCATTTTCAAACACTTGAAAATAATGATGAATATTGTCTGTACCTCTCACGGAGAGAAAAGTAGAGCAGTGCTCAGATCAACTTCAGCCTTGAAGAAGCTGTGAATCGTGTATCTTTGTATGTGTGCTAAGTGTTCTGTACAGGTCTGTTATGGGTACTGGTGGACAACTGGCACTCTGCTTTAGACCTGTCGACGCCTTGTCCTGACTTAACAGGACATCTTGTCCCGAAGTTCAGTGTCTGATCCATCAGCATCATGATGGAAGGAGATATGCTTCTGACAATCTGTCCATGTGTGGAAAATTACGAATTTTGTCTAATTTTCTTATCCAATCAGAATCTTAGTAATGATGTAGTTAGTGGACTCTGTTAGAGTGTGATTGTTGTGGAAATGTAAATGTACGAAAAGAGAGAGCCTACGAACTCCAATATTGAAGACACCTGGTGCCACACTCTAATCAGCTAATTAGCTCAAATCACCTGCAAATGCATTTAAATGATCTCTCAGTCTAGTTCTGTAGGCTACACAATCATGGGGAAGACTGCTGACTAGACAGTTGTCCAAAAGACAACCATTGACACCTTGCACAAGGAGGGAAAGACCACCCTGGAGAGGATTGTGAAACAAAACCATTCAAAATGTGGGGGAGATTCACAAAGAATCCACTACGCACAGACGAATGCAAGACATGGGTTTCAGCTGACACATTCCTTGTCAAGGAATTCCTTGTGACGTGTTTTCAAGTATGGTGACCCATACTCGAAATTGGTGCTCTGGATTTAACCCATCCCAAGTGCACACACACAGCGGTGAGTAGTGAACACACACACACACAGTGAACACACACCCGGAGCAGTGGGCAGATACAGCACCCAGGGAGAAATTAGGGGTTAGGTGACTTGCTCAAGGGCACCTTAGTCGTGGTATCGAAGGTGGAGAGAGTGTTGTTTATTCACAATGCCCACCTTCAATTCCTGCCGGCGTGGGAATCGAACCAGCAACCTTCACGTTACAAGCCCAACTCCCTCACCATTAGGCCACGACTACCTCTTGAACAACAGAAAGTGTCAGAAGTGTCTCGCCTGGGCTAAAGACAAAAAGGACTGGACTGAGTGGTCCACTGTATTTTCTGAGGTCCAAGGTCAACGCAGCCGTATACCAGGAAGTTTTAGAGCACTTCATGTTTCCTGCTGACCAACTTTATGGAGATGCAGATTTTATTTTCCAACAGGACATGGCACCTGCACACAGTGCCAAAGCTACCAGTACCTGGTTTAAGGACCATGGTGTCCCTGTTCTAAATTGGCCAGCAAACACGCCTTATCTTAACCCTATGGAAAATCTATGGGGTATTGTGAAGAGGAAGATGCAATATGCCAGACCCAACAATGCAGAAGAGCTGAAAGCCACTATCAGAGCAACCTGGGCTCTCATAACACCTGAGCAGTGCCACAGACTGATCGACTCCATGCCACGCCGCATTGCTGCAGTAATTCAGGCAAAAGGAGCCCCAACCAAGAACTGAGTGCTGTACATGCTCAAACTTTTCAGTTGGCCAAGATTTCTAAAAATCATTCCTTTGTATTGGTCTTAAGTAATATTATAATTTTCTGAGATACTGAATTTGGGATTTTTCTTAGATGTCAGCTATAATCATCAAAATAAAAATAAATAAACATTTGAAATATATCAGTTTGTGTGTAATGAATGAATATAATATACAAGTTTCAATTTTTTGAATTGAATTAGTCAAATAAATCAACTTTTTGATGATATTCTAATTATATGACCAGCACCTGGATGCCATTTTTAATTAATTAATTAAATTTTTTAACTAAAAAATGTAGTTCATGTTAGCTGGGTGAAGATAGACGGTTCTTTTTAAAGCTCTCCTTCCCTCACCTTTCTACACCTGGACTTCTCCCACACTTCCCACCAACTACTAGGCAGATACTGAGTTAAGGATAGGCCTGTGCAGCTGACAGAGTGTCGGGGATTTAGTCGCTATGGAAACCCCTATCATAGCTGACGTGGGGTGGCAGAGTCACTGTCGCTATGACAACTGGGCCAGCTGACATACAGGTGGTCAGGAGGCGGGTGATATCACCAGGTGTTGTGTGCTCCCCATGACCTCTGGCAGTGATAGGAGGAGGGAAAAAAGGTCAGGCTTTTCGTTTTGCCTTTTATGAGCTATGTATATCTCTTCAACGCATCGTGGTCCTCTTGCTCTCCCTATTTCCTGTTCCCTTTTATTTTTTATCCTTTGTGCATGGCCTTGCGTTTCTTCATTCCTTAAACACCCATCTCCTCTCTCTCTCTCTCTCTCTCTCTCTCTCTCTCTGTCTTTTAATCAAGGAAGGAGCTATAAAGAGGTTCATCTTTTAACAGGGAGAAAGATATGATATACTGGCCAGCAAATGAGTTCATTAAAACATTAATCAACACATTTATCAACTATCAACTTAAAAAAAGAAATCTTCCTCTTCCCTTCTTCCAGTTTGCACTTTTTTGTCTCTCTCACCCTGCTTTCTACCAGATTTCACAAACATCTGATATATATTTCTCTGAAATAACACTCTAATGCAGTACTTCTCAAAAAGGTGTCAGCGCCCCCTTATCTAGGTCCCTATCAAATAAAACTGTTTAATTATCTTTCCTGAATATTAATGTTGATTATTATTCTGTGTTTATTAGGCCTATTATTATATAAACCACCATTCAAATGTTTGGGGTCAGTATAGCTCTTTAACTATAATTAACACTTTCATTCAGCAAAAGGAATCATTAAATTGATTCAACAATAAGTGTAATCATTTGGTTTACAAAGTTTAAGCATAGTATGATTTTCAGTGCCTTTAGCGATGTTGAGGTGTCGTTAAATTTCTTTTAGGTGGGGGGGGGGTGATATCAGCCCCTTAAGTAACATTAAATGTCCCCTTGTCTCCTTTGTATTGGTTTAGTGCGATCATGTACAAAAAAAAAGTGCAAATATCAAAACAACAGATCTCTACATGCAGGAGCTAAATATGACATTCAGAAATCACATCAAATAATCATGTCTTCATTTTAAATGTTGTATGTGCCCACATGGAGGTGTGACCTGTGGAAGGCCTATTGATCCTCCTTTCTTATCTCTCTGACATTTACTTACCTCATACATCTACCACAGTCACATCAACCAGTGGCATATCAGACCTCTAGCTAAGCATTTCTGTCATTACTTTAGCAGATGGATACAGAGAGAGATTTCAGTCATGCGTGAGGTAAGAGGAATCCTACGACTTGATTGGCTCCCATGAGAAGGCTTTTCTTTTTTCTTTTCTTTTCTTTTCTCCAGATCTGTCACACAACTTTATGATTTGCTCTATCCTTTTTTTCTCTCCTACATGTACGTCCATCTTTTTCTCCTTACGTCTTTCACAACCTATGTCAATCCATCTATACTCACACACACTTCTGCCTGGTGAAACACACACAGACATAGGCATTGCTCTGCATGGCTTATATATATATATATATATATATATATATATATATATATATATATATATATATATATATGATTATGATATACATTTGTTTTATTCAGCTCTATCTGATCATATTCATTCAGCTGAGATAATTCTTCTTTCCCTTTCAGCTGAGAGTCTTACGCCCTCGCCGACCCCTGCAGAGAAGTCGTGATTAAGGCTAATTACCAACCAAAAATGGGCCAACATGACAAACTTTAGATGTACCCATACAGCATGGTAAAAATGACTGTGAGCAGAGAGAATGAAACTTCTCAGTATTACCTTCAGTGTGCTGTAATGAGAGCTCTGGGTTCAAATAGATACTAATTCACTACAAAAATCCTTGCTGGTAAAATTTGATTTAAAAAGGGTGAATTTGTATGTTAATTACTCTTCATTTCTAAAAACAACATGATATGTTTTCAGTCTAGGCTGCAAAATTCTGCACTCACGAACATTTTGCAAACGAGTTCTCAAATAAGCTCACACCAGTGAAACATAAAAGCCATTTCATGACCCTGTCAATTTCAAATAATAATGTCGATGACAGTTTTTCTCTTTTTTACTATCAACCCAGCAGTTACAGGGGATGAAAAGATAATAGATGAGTTGGAAGAAGCGCAGCTTGTTTTGCAATGTATGCTCCTCTTTGCTTGTTTGTGGCACACATACTGAGGTCTTATGGTCACATTTTCTATTGGAAAGCTCATTTAGACCAGGTTCATAAAGGCTGCCGGCACATCAATACCCTACTTGATTACATTCTCACCTCCGCTGAGAGGCCTCGATGAATATTTATCAATGCGGATGCACGCACACCCTCCCCTTTCATCACATCCGTCCACCTCCCCTCAAAACCTTCTTCACTTAATTTCTTTATGAATATTAAAGGCTGCATTATGTCAGCTCACAGACTGACAGCACTTGAGCTAATCCTGTTATTGTCTTAGCGAGATGGCTGCATCTCTTGCTTAATGTGTCAAAAAACATGCATCCTTTTATTTATTTATTTTTTTTCCCCCTCTTTCTATTGTTGTGTTTGTCTTATGTTGGCATGGAGACAACCCTAAGTGGATCGGAAAACAATTTGTGGAGGTGGGAGGATGGGTTATCAAAGTGCTGCTTTCAATAGGAATATGCTTGATGTTAATTCTTGGCAAACAATCAATGTCTGGGTTTTCATGTAATGGGAGAGTCGAAAAACAGCACAAGGAAGAAGACTTGAAAATTAAAAACATCCATCTCAGTGATTGTCCAAAGTCACCAAAAAAAAAAAAAAATCAAGAAAATGCTTACATCTGATGCCACACACATGCACGCAACTCATGAGAAATATAACAACAGTTTTTAAAACGTATTCCAAGAAAGTATGTTTAAATTGCTTTGTGCAAATTATTGTCATGTGCTGTTGATGCAACATTCTACAGTTTTAACTTCCAAACTTTAACTTCCAGCATGTCTACTATGCTGCTTAATGATGCAAAATGGTATTTGTTATATTTTTTAATTTATTATCATAAACCCACTAGTTTGTTGCAGAAATAGTTTTATCATTTACTGCACTTTTCCTAGCTTTTTTCGTACCCTAATGAAAAAACCTATTGCATTTATTTCATACTTATTTTATTTCAAACTATTAGCATATCACTTAAGACTTAAACTTTATTGTAGTATTTCTTTATTGCACACTGCAAATTTCTTAATATTATGCAAAAACGTGGATAGTATGATCTCAGTATAATATCAGTCTTGCAAGATATTTAAAAGTGTACCTAAAGTATACTTGCAACAGTTTCAGTTTAGCACAATCAAAAATATTTAAGAATATCTTTAGGTTGACATCAGCATTACTACTCTGCACGGTTAAAGGGCATTAAATACAAAATTTCAATTTAACAGATTTTAAGTATACTAATTTAGTACAATTGCAGGGCATTTTTATTAAGCATATAAATATGTAAATATATTTGTAGTATACTTAGCACAAAATAACTGTATTTCAAATACATTTTAGTATTTTTTTCCCACTAGGCTTTAATAAAATTTTAAAGTGGATACCTAACAATAATTTCATGTCTCTTACACTACATTGAAATATGAGCCTGTACAGACCAGTGTTGTAATTTTATGAAAATAAAACAACAGCAATCCCACAGTATATGGTTGATCATTTTTGCATCAATGCAGCTGTTAAGCAGTGCTCAATGGGCCGCTATAGATCTACCACCAAAACAGGTGGGCAGGTGGCCAGTGGGTATGAGATCAAATGTCCCAGCATAAGAACAGTCTCATTTGTTTATTGTGCCCTTCGATTTTGAGAAAAATGGGGAAATAAGGATATCCTCTCCGATTATTATCCCAAATGAAAGCAAAACAAATTTGACCATTTTCAATCTAAGATACTAAACTACCCCTTTGGTGTATCTTGGTTCAGTATCATTTATGTTATAACAGGTGTTATGTTTCATGCAGAACAGCACTTTTAATCATTTCAGGTTAAAGTATCCAGTGAAATTGCCAGTGAATGTCTGTGTGTTAGGCAATAGTCTCTAAACATCTCTGTCCATGTATTTGATTGAGATAACTAATAACCATCTGTCCCTCCACTCTTTCTCGCTCTCCGTAGTGTGGCCGTTTTGATTGACAGAGTATATTTGGCATGATGCCTCTGCAACAGACAGCGAATTGAAAAAGTGAGCCGCTTAGTTCTATTTAATAGCAATCACAGACATATACATAGAGGCTCACATACACACACACACACACAGATTTGTTTTGCTATCAAAGTGACGATATTCCATAGACATGATGGTTTTTGTGATGTACAAACTGTACATTCTGTCCCCCTACACTACCACTGCCCCTAAACCCATGACAGAAAACATTCTGCTTTTGTACAGTTTTATTACAACGTTGTTTAGTATGTTTTTAAAGCTGTTTGAAATATGAGGATGCATGAAATGTCCTCATACTTCAGGTTTAAGTTGTAATTCCAGTGTCATACCCATGTCATTATACAAATTTGTGTCCTCATAAATCACAAAAACGCGGACACACACACACACACACACACACATAAATATACAGCACTCAATCAAAGTTTTTATAATTTGACCCCACTCCTTTGGATGTAAGACGTTTAAGTTCTTTACAATATTAGGAAAATTAAGCATGCACTATTAATATTAGGTTGGAAAATTAATGCCTGATTCGGCTTTTGGAGTTTTATCTGATCTAATAATTCGCAGGAATTCAGAAAGCTAAAAAAAAAAAAAAAAAGACTCCCAAATAAAATATGCTACAGTAAAACTATGCGCCATGCACCATGAAAATAGAGTATTCTCTGAAGTACTTTGGGAATAACACATACATGCCATGATATATGAATATGGTAACCATGTAGTAACACAAGAGATTTCGCATCAGACGTTGTTTGCAAAAGTCTTACAGTGAACCAACTGCAATGATTACAGGACTTCAATCCTGATATTAACCATTCATGTGGGAGGTAAGATTTTTTCCAATTAGTTGACTGCAAGTCAAAGTGCTATGAGTTTTGTTGTATTTAGCCTTTAAAGGGCTTTTCAAACTTGAAAATTGACTCATTCCACATCCAGGTAAACATATTTTGTTTCACTCATACTTTACCTGGTGTCAAGTAAAAATGACACTGTCATCATTTGACATTTTCCCCCTCAAACTCTGAAACTTCAGTTTATATTCAACATACGGTGTATCTGTCATGACAACTGTGTTTATGGGTAATGGATATGACAATGTTGAAATGTTTGATGCTGGCAGAATAGATCTGCTAAGCTGCTGCTGTTACTGCTGCTACTGCAGAGCAAGTATGGGACTTGCTACTGCCAATACATACACAACACGCTGCTGTGAGCAAGTAACACATGCTGCTGCTGTAAAAATATAGCACATGTGAATTACCTGTAGCAGATCTATATACAGGTGGAGCTGGTTAAGATGGAGGGTTTCTGAAAGCTCACTGCAACGGCTACAGCAAATGCTGACCAATATGATTGCTACTGATACAGCAAGTACCAATCGGCAGTACCCTATAGAGAATGATGTGATTGCTCTTAGATTAAGTTGAGCACCTATCAGCCAGTGCCATCTAAAGTTTCATGAAATACATTTTTATTTCTGTAACTGCCCAAAACATGTAAATATGAACCATGTGATTGGCTGTCTGTTGCTAAGTATGTAGCTGTAATATTCCAAGGGCTTGTTCACACAGAATGCATTTTACTTTGAAAAATGCAAGACGCGGGCAGCGAAATGGGCAAAAAAACGCAAGGTCCCAAGATGCATTGAACCAACATTAACTTGACCATCACATTTTTAGAATGCCGTGTCATGCGCAAAACACTGAAAAAGATGCAAGACATGAGCGCAATGGTCATACACATCCGTCTGGTGCATGTTTACATAGAAAAACAATGGAAAAGTAGAGCATTGGAATGGAAAAACGCATTCTGTGTGAATGGCCCATAACTCTGCATTGTTTAAAGGGATAGTTCACATTAAAATGAAAATTCTGTCATCATTTTACTCACCCTCAAGTTTTTCCAAACCTGTATGAATTTCTTTCTTCGGCTAAATGGAAATGTAAGGGAAAAAAATACTGTGGAAGTCAATGGCTACTGTAGACTATTTGGTTACCTACATTTGTAAAAATATCTTCTTTTCTGTGTTCAGCAGAAGAAAGAAATTGGTGAGTAAATGATGACAATTTTCATCTTTGAACTGTCCCTTTAATACTGCGCATGTTTGGCACTGCATTGAGAGGTTGCAGTGCTAACCCTGCTCCAGGATTTCTAAACCACAGATTTAAAAAACCCAGCTCATACATCACTAGTGTGAAATTTTCCTACCGGGATTAAAAACTGGGTTTAGAACAGTGATCTTAAGCGGAATGTGAAAAGCCCCTGACTACTTGCCCAACACAATTGTACAATTGTGACACTCCAAAAGACATTTAGATAAACGGCATAAGGTCTCAGAGCCATGATTTGAACTTTCCTCACAATTCAGTGCTGGTGGTGCTGGTGCTAATCCATGATATTTCATTCTAGAGTTCAATATAAACACCATCTATAAAAGAATGCCAAGTTAAGGGACAGAATTAGAGTAAAATACATTCAATAAAGGGTTGCACTCTGGGAAAGGAGAATGTCATCATTGGTGAGGGAGGAAGAGGGGAGAGAAAGAAGACTCCTTTCCTCGGACTTACATCACTCAGTCCAGCCTCAAGAATCTGCAGACCACTCTCCTTCTCCAGCTGTCCTTTCTGCTCAGCTGTTAAAGAGAAAAAAGGGGGACTGAGTGAGAGCACATCAGAGAGTATAACATGTCATCAGTGCTGAGATGGAGATGTGTGTGACAGGAGTGTTTGGGCTCATCTCATTGAGTATTGGGGTGCCTTATATATTTTAAATGTGTATGTGAGAAATGTGCCTTTTCTTTTTTGAATAAACCTCAATACTAAAATATATATGAATCAATATAAAGCCATTTGATCCAGGACATTAGACACAAACATCTGCAAGCAACAATCAATGGGGCCAGAGGACGAGGGAAATTAGCGAGATGGTGTGTACAATGTTTCTCAGGATTATTCGGACTGAGGAAAGATTTTAGTATGTTTGGGGACATATAGTATATTGCTTCATTGAAACCAACACAGTAAAAAAAATAACACCAAGAAAAAACAACAGGTGTCAACCTGAAATCTGCAAATGTATTCATTGGAGGGAGTGGGGGGTTTGTCATCCATGCTATGGATGTTGTCATATTGTCAGCTAATGGATCAAAATTCTGGAGACTTTTTAGAAGTTTTAGTATTGATTAAAATGTCCAAAAATATGTCATCCTTTGTGTGGAGTTTCTGTGTTAAAAAAGAATTGATTTACTGGCAACAATTTGTTCGCTACGATGCAGTCATGTCAGAGGATCATAGATGCTTCTCTTTGTTTTCTTCTCAGAGCACTGAATTCAGCTCATTTCAATTTCAATAATGTTGAGATCTCTCAACACATATATGAGGTTAGTTATTGTTTTTGGCATTTGTCATCTGCAACTGTAAAGTTGTGAACCTCAGACGTAAAGCAATGTGATCTCTCCATTGTTTCAACTGGATGGACAGAGTGTTTACACAATTAACTGTTGTAAATATTCTTCTATTCTTCATTTATAATAAATATTTAAACCATT
The DNA here is from genome assembly GCA_037194245.1 of Opsariichthys bidens. Lineage (NCBI taxonomy): Eukaryota > Metazoa > Chordata > Actinopteri > Cypriniformes > Xenocyprididae > Opsariichthys > Opsariichthys bidens. Next base: position 13,350,371 of record CM074280.1, on the reverse strand, counting down.
ACTCTGGAACATTAAGATTACTCTTTTCAGTGCTCCTAATGGTTGTCAACAAAACAAAACAAAACAAAAAAACGCCTAACAACTAGCAGTTTTAGCAACAAATAGTCCATCAGATAAGTTCATTACAAGAGGTGGGAATGAGCTCAGCCAGGTAATATAGATGTATGACACAATAAAGAAACATTGCAAAACGCGAGCATGAGAGCGAGTGCACTAAGTATGTGGACATAACATAGAATCAAACAAAATGAATTACTTAAAAAAAAGCTCAACATATAAGATGAAACACTTTCTTCTTGCCTTGATTCTCAGGCAAGTTGCTCTTTTCAAGCACAGCTTTGATAGCGCATTTAGAGAGAGAGAGTGAATTAAAAGGCTTTTTACAGATTACACAGAAGGGAAAATAATTATACAGTGTGAAATTATAATTGACTTTGTTTACTTTGCCGGAGCAGGAACGGCAGAGGGAGGGAGTGGGGTTAAGAGGAAGCTCTGAGATAGTGAAGAGAGAGAGTCAGATATATAAGAAAAACAGACCGTCAAACACGCTGGAAGATAAGGCAAGAAAACTGTGAAAACAAATGGCAAGGCAAGGAAGCCAAGGCGAAGAGGGTGGACTGAAAAGAGAAATGGAAGAAAAAAAAACATTCAGTTGAGTTCTGAAGAATTACAGAACAAAATGAGTTGCGTGGGGAAAAAAGAGAGAGAAGGAGTTCTTTAAGTGCCCCCAGATGACGGCTATGCTAATGACATCAGAGTTGGTCTCCAGTGCTAGTTTTGTCTGCTGGAGACTCTTTAATTAGACTTTTAATTTATCAAAGCCTGCTCCTCTCGCCATACACTCTTAATGCTACATTCCGTATGATTAAGCACGATGCCTCATCGAGCGGCTCATCTCTCCTTATATCACTGTCTGTCTGTGACAGCGGTAAAGCCTGGTCTCAACAAACAGGTGTATGTGTGTGTGACAGAACGAAAATGAGGGAGTGTGTGAACTAAAGTGTCTATCAGCTGCTGTGGTTGAGAGAAAATGAAAGAGATTTTTTTTAGCGTCTGGGTCTCAAATACAGCTGAGCTATTCTGCACCACATCATCACTTCTCGAGAGAGAGAGATCATCCAAGCTCAGTAAACATCTATTACTGCCATATATATACTGTTTTTCCGTACAGGCACGTTAATAGAGGTGGCAAATACTCATCGCTGTTTGTACATGGTCATTTTTGTCAGCTGAACATCTGTTTGTTTGTTTTTTCTGTTGTTGTTGCTTGATTCTTGGTATAATGTTTTATGTTATGTAAAAATAATAATAACTTCACCGCTAAACTATTTGTTATGTCCAAACCAGAGTGACAAAAATCATTTTCTTTATCGTGGCAAATCAATGTTTTTGACGCATCCGGATAATGTTAAATAACTGAATGTGATCAAACTAAATAACCCATATTTCAGTGTGACACCCAGGACAAGCACAGATACCATGCCACTAATATTCATCCATTTGTTGATGTGTTTTTCTCTGTAGAGCACCCACTAAATGCTAAATGAGAGAAAATGCAACCACGTTATCAAACATGCCTTCTCACATCACATATTCGCACACGAGGGACTGAATCTCACTCTCCTCTGCGCTGCGCTTTGACCCACTCTTGCGAATGAAACTGCACCCAGGTTAACCTTGTGTCACAGCCAATCCCCAGAACCCCTCAGAGTCTCCATTTATTAGAGCTCAGAGACTGTGGAGGCCTCCTCCATCCAGTTTGCACTCAGGCCTGTCTGCAGCCACTTTAAATGTAAATGAAAGGCTGGGGACAAAATCAGGGAGCCTGAGCATTTCTCAGGGGAAAGGGACTGCGTGAGGGTAAGATGCCCTGCTTTTGAAAAAAAAAAAAAACAGCATCATGTAGGTTTGTGTTTTGTTGCATTTAGGACTGTATGCTGGATTTGGCTGTGGTTCAAAGGTAATGAAAGATAAACAGAGAAAAGATCTGTCCTCAGATGATGAAAGAAGATAGCAGCCTCCAAAAAAAAAAGAAAAAAAAAAAGATGTGAGTGGTGGTGCTCTCGCAAAGCTACCATGGAGTGCAAATAACAAGGCCTTTAAAAATTAAATATATTTACTTCAGATTTCATATTTGACATTTATCATATAACAAATACAATATATATTTCAGAGAACTATGTGAATTACAATCTGTTTTACCAATGTGATCTCATGAGAAGAAAAGTGTGTATTTTTCATTAAGTGTGGTTCTAACACACGTCCATTTACTTACGTTTTCATACACAAAAACAAACAATATTGGCATATTAATAGCTCTAAAATGTAAAATACGTCCGTATTGACAGAAATAAAACATAAATTATTTATCCGTCCAAGTGTGAATGTGTACGAATTCCCATGTGTGCATATTAAAATTGTAGCATTAATGTTTCGATTCTGTTGTATTCAATTGCCATATCAATACATGTTTTTAGTACCATTTATTAAATGCAGTTTAGTCATCTACTTAATATGAAATAGCATTTCTGTTCCTGACTTGTGCTGTAAACTCATTTCGGAGGATTACATGATGTTAAACAAGACTACACTTTAAAACCTTAAAATGAACAACATTTCTTTAATTGTTTAACCATTTTGTAATATTTAGTTTGTTTGCTGTGAGACACAAAAGGCCTTTTCTCCTTTGCTGTGACTTACAACACAACCATAAGACACGCAAAACAAAACATAAATTCACAAATTGCATCAATTTTATTTGTTTGCTGTACTCCAAATCTTTAGAATCCGTATGTTTAAAAGGAACAGATCCAAATGCAGCACTTTATCCGGCAATCTTCATCTTCATTCTCAGCAGCGACCATCACAGTTAAAGCTCGCTATGATTCAAAATTGAAAGTTGCAAGAACCTCTATGACAATATATCTGTATATAAATTTTATCTGTATATACACTGCTCAAAAACACTTAAACAACACAATGTAACTCCAAATCAATCACACTTCTGTGAAATCAAACTGTCCACTTAGGAAGCAACACTGATTGACAATCAATTTCACATGCAGTTGTGCAAATAGAATGGACAACAGGTGGAAATTACAGGCAATTAGCAAGACACCCCCAATAAAGGAGTGGTTCTGCAGGTGGTGACTGCATATTTTGGTCACAATGTTACATTTTCACTCTAGTGGTAGCATGAGATGGAGTCTACAACCCAGACAGGTGGCTCAGGTAGTGCAGCTCCTCCAGGATGCCACATCAATGCAAGCTGTGGCAAGAAGGTTTGTTGTGTCTGTCAATGTGGAGTCCAGAGCATGGAGGCGCTACCAGGAGACTGGCCAGTACATCAGGAGATGTGGAGGAGGCCGCAGGAGGGCAACAACCCAGCAGCAGGACCGCTATCTCCGCCTTTGTGCAAGGAGGAGCAAGAGGAGCACTGTCAGAGCCCTGCAAAATGACCTCTAGCAGGTCATAAATGTGCGTGTGTCTGCTCAAACGGTCAGAAACAGACTCCATGAGGATGGTATGAGGGCCCGACGTCCACAGGTGGGGGTTGTGCTTACAGCCCAACACCGTGCAGAATGTTAGGCATTTGCCAGAGAACACCAAGATTGGTAAATTCGCCACTGGCGCCCTGTGCTCTTCACAGATGAAAGCAGGTTCACACTGAGCAGATGTGACAGACGTGACAGACGTGAGTCTGGAGACGCCGTGGAGAACGTTCTGCTGCCTGCAACATCCTCCAACATGTTTTGCGGTGGGTCAGTAATGGTGTGGGGTAACGAGTTGAGATCCTCAGACCCCTTGTGAGACCATATGGTGCAGTTGGCCCTGGGTTCCTCCTAATAAAAGACAATGCTAGACCTCATGTGGCTGGAGTGTGTCAGCAGTTCCTGCAAGAGGAAGGCATTGATGCTATGGACTGGCCCGCCCGTTCCCCAGACCTCAATCCAGTTGAGCACATCTGGGACATCATGTCTCGCTCCATTGCACCACAGACTGTCCAGGAGTTGGCGGATGCTTTAGTCCAGATCTGGGAGGAGATCCCTCAGGAGACCATCCATCACCTCATCAGGAGCAAGCCCAGGCGTTGTAGGGAGGTCATACGGGCACATGGAGGCTACACACACTACTGAGCCTCATTCTGACTTGTTTTAAGGACATTACATCAAAGTTGGCTCAGCCTGTAGTGTGGTTTTCCACTTTTTGAGTGTGACTCCAAATCTAGACCTCCATGGATTGATAAATTTGTTTTCCATTGATAATTTGTGTAATTTTGTTGTCAGCACTTTCAACTATGTAAAGAAAAAAGTATTTAATAAGATTATTTAATTCATTCATTCAGATTTAGGATGTGTTATTTTAGTGTTCCCTTTATTTTTTGAGCAGTGTTTATATCTGTATATCTGTGTATATATATATATATATATATATATATATATATATATATATATATATATATATATATATTATATATATATATATATATATATATATATTATATCTGCACTGATATCGAATGTCATTGGTTCTCACCTGCCTCGTCACAGGATTGCGACATTTGAAATGAGTGCGTGCCTTCACAGAGAGAAGCCAGATCCATATTTCCATGAATTTATAACTTAAAACACCACAAAACTATTACCACCAGAGAGCACTGCAACTGCAACTCATCATCATTTGACCTACTTTTGGTATGACTTTTGACATTTTCGCAATAAATAAATTATTGTGATTATGCTTGTTTGTCTGTTTTTCTTTTACCTATATCAGTACTTAGTTTTAAGAAATGGTTATGAGTTCAGGAGTAGGTGTAGGATTAGCAGCTCAAAATTTAATTTGAATTCTATAATGTTACTAAAACTGTCATTTTCCTGCACATTTCTATCCATCAATTTTTATTCTTTTAATATTTTGTATAAAATGTGTAAGTTTAGGCTCGGGGTGGGGTTTAGGGATTTACATTTATCTATAAAATGTTAAAAGGGAAATTATACATATGTCTTTATGCCATGAAAGATTTGTAAATATTAGTTATTATTATTATACGTTTTTTTGCTGTAAAAATGTAATAAAGCTATGTTTAAATGCTACCAATATGTCCATATTGTACGTTTCAGCACCTATCCAAATGTACAAACATTTACTTTTTGTGTCTTTGAAAGTTACGTATTAATACCTACATATTACACACACACACACAAATTTTGGAAGCTGTATATTTCTGATTTTATTCAGTAAAAAATTGTCTTGACTTTCCAAATTATTCAAGACAGCCCATGAAAACATGTGTCAGGCTTGATTTTCAAGTTGTTTTTCAACTGGATTTAATTGGCTATTGTATCAGTCACTTCGGTTTTATTCCAGATATGCATTTCTTAATGTTCCAGCTGTTCCAACATCACGTACTAATGGACTGCATTTTTGAAAGTCCTCTTAAGAATTAAATATCCCATTTTTAAATGCATTTAAAATTCATCCGAAATCTTTAGTTGGAAGTAAAAAATTCTTGTCAAAGACAAAAAAAATTGCCATAATCTATGGTGAAAGGTTTGGCTTTCTCAACCTCTCTAGCATATTAAACCAAGCCCAGTGTGAATGTTTAAATCTCTATAAATTTAAACTGTTAAGCTGAAAAAAGTCTTAGACTGATACCATTTGTGTGAAGGCAAGTGGATTCCAAAACTTGGTTGTAAATGTACCTGCAATTTATATCCAAAGATTGATTGGACAGGGAACAAGGGCAACTTGTTCGGCTGGCTCTGAATCAAGCTTGATTTGCCTGGGGGCTGTGAACCAGAGGATTTTATTTAAACCACACTACTCATCAGAAATAAGTGCTACTTCTCACTCTTAAGCTCACTATGCTTGTCCTGCAAAAGTCAAGATGTCTGAAGGACTTTAGGAAATTGAGGCCCATTTTAAACAAAGTCGAGCATGATAGTAAAATGTAAACAAGTCAACAGAACCATTTGACCTGTACTGGAACAAAAAAATAAATCGTGATTTTCTTTTCTTTTCTTTTCTTTTTTTTTTACAGTGTCATAAAGACAGTGAAAATACACTGTGGCTTTGTTGATAAATTTACAATTTAATTGAACAAACTGCATAACAAATATGAACGTATTTGTTGTTTCACGTTTTGGTTTTCGCAAATTTACACGCCACGGTGATACTATAATCTCATACTTCAATCATGCAATCATATTTTTTAACAATACATTTTGCAACATGGATTTTGTTAATTTATCATCATCCTATATATTTACCTGAGGCATGTGTGCATCTATTTCATTTTATTGAAGAGAGAAAGAGTGATTGAGAGATTGCGCATGAAATAAGGGCCATCCCATCATGCCTTCCCCCGATCTGTTTGCAAAAACATAATGCCATTTCAGGATGACAGAAAAAAGTATTTTGCAGAAAGCGCTCATGGATCTTTTAATATCACATCTTCATCTCAACACCCACGTTCCTCTGCTCACCTATTCACCCAATCAATCCATTCCTCTCCATGGCTGCCAATGAAAACGGCTGCAAGCAAAGAGATGATGACAAGAGCCTGCCTCAACGTGGCTATAACCGTTATCGAGCAATCACTCCAGAATTAGAGCAGACATCATGACAGATGCCAAACCCACCACATATGAAGCCTGTCTATACGTATCTATCACAGAGAACGAGAGAAAAACAAAAAGAGAGTGACAGAGAGTGAATAAGATAGAGAGAGAGAGTGGAGGGATATATGAGATATAGCTTGTTTTCAGTCAGGCAGGCAGAAAATGTTTAGCAAATGCCATTCAATTAGTAGGATGCAGGATGGAGTAGACCACAATCCTTGTACTATATGTACTAAAAAAAAGACTTCTTATGAAGACAGATCATGTTAAATAAAATTATGCAACAATACCTTTTTCATTACAATGATTTATCCCTTTTGCTTTCTTAATCATAATAAAACTCACATGGTCTTGAGTGCTTACCAGCAATATGCAGCCTGAATCATTGGCGTTCATAGGTATTCATACGTAGTATTTACTCACATTTTTGTATGCTGAGATGCATAAAATAATACAATGCGGACTAATCGACAACATCTAAAATGCTACAGTATTTAGCACAGCTTTTAAGAAGTGTTGGAGTGTTGACACTCCAACAAAGTAGGTGGCGGTATTGCACCTTAACACTGGTTGCCACTTGTCATGAAATGAAAAAAGAAGATCCAGCGCTGATGCACCACTGCAGCACGAAACCATGTTAGAGGAGATGACAGACAAAAGCGAGACACTCTACCTGCACCCGGAAAAAAGTTGAAGGTTTTTTGTTTTCTGTAAAAACGACGGGGGTGCTAGGCTCCCCCAGTCTACAGGAAGTGCCAGTCAACAGTACAGTTGTTTTGTACATTTTTGTACAGTTATGGTTACAAACACACACACTCTCTCTGCCTCCCTATACTCATATTTTGAGTTTAAATAATTAGTCAAAAAAGAGAAAACACAAAATAAATAATGTTAAAGATTTATTTGACTGAGAGCAAAAAAGTTTCTATTGTGATAGCTTTGTTATTGTCAGTTCTTTTGGTCACAATAATAGTTTAGTGAAACTCTGATTACATTCCAGACTGCTGATCAGGATATAAATCCCCACCCTTTAAGCCCAAATCTGTGTGTTTACAGGCACATCTTCTTGATTCAACCCTTTAGTTCAACATGAAATGACGGACTTGCTTCATTTGTATCACGGTCACAGAGCTTGTTGTTGTCTCAGGAGGAAAAACAAGCAGAAATTCAAACCGCTTTCTCTCTCTGCCCATTTTATAAAGCAAGCAATCATCTCTCCTCCTGCAGTAATGCGTCCATCCTTGTACATTTCAGTGGTGATGTGACATTGTGCTGGGCTGGCCTGCCTTTGATAAGCCTATAATCAAAGCAAGAAACCTTCTACTCTGAGTCCACCAATGAATATTAGAGAGAAAATGAGATGTGATAGAGAAAGTAAGCAAAAGAGTGAAACCTTGAAAGAGAAATGGAGAGGGGGAGAGACAAAAAGACAAAGAGAGAGAAGGAAAGACGGAGGAGATAGGTGCTGAATGAAGATGGAAGGGTAGAACAAGGGATGAAGAGACTGAGATTAAAAGGGGAGAGAGACAATAAGATGAAGCGACTGTGACAGATGAGAGGTGCGGCAACAAAGAGCTGGTGTTTGAGCAAGCAGCTGAACAGTTAGCAACAAGCCACGCAGACTGCGTCTTACATCTCACTGCCACGTCTCAGCCTGCGGATCTGAGCAGTGTGGTCTGGAGAAAAAAATAAAATACAGCCTCACCCGGAGAAATGGGAGAAAAATAAGAGTCAATAGTTTGCTATGGGTAATGCAGCCGTGATCACATATGTTATGGCTGGAACTGCAGGAACCACCATACTTTAGAATCAAAGTTGTTCAAATGTTAAAGGCCACACCAATGGCAAAACAAGAAAATTGCCATGACAAGGTTTTTTTTTTTTTATTATTAGTTGACATGAAGGGTGGCGTAATTATCAATAAACATTTTTGTTTTAATAGGCGGGGTTTAACAGACAACATTTTGATAAACAAATCGAAAATATTGCAAATAAACACAAAGTGCTTTTTCAGTCCACAGATGCTGTTCAAGATGTGGCACGGGAAACTCAGAGGATCATAATCTGACCAATAAAAAACAATGTTTTTCTGAGGCAAAGATTTTTAAAAGACTAAACAGAAAAAAATGCACTCTTAGTACTGATGATTGGTTAGCATGTTGTTAGCTCCAATTTTAAACAGTCGTGTTTTTATGGGTAAACTAGTAGTACTAATATTATTTACATTATAATGGGCTCTACATTACGGATGAGATTCATCAAGGCAGGGTTTGTGCCTAGATGCAAACGAAGTAGAGTTCTTGATAGACAGACAGAAAGAAAAATAAAGAAAGAAAATAAAAAGACAAAGTAAGCAAGCAAGAAGAAAGACTCTGAAATATTAGGCTGTTTACAGCTGAATCAGTGCAGCATGAGAGTGTTGTACATATGAACTGTCGACTCTTATTTCCAGAGTACACTAATGGTTGTCAGGATCTGTTTATTAACAACCAAATGCCCGTGTAGAAAATCTTTGAAATCTATTTCACGCATCGTCCAACCAGATTATTTATTAGCTTTTCCTCTTTCTTATCATCAGTCGTGATCAATACCTGATTGGTCTAGCAGAGAGGGGAGGTAAGGATGCATTTCCTGATTGGCCTAAAAATTGCCTAGCAACCTCTGAAATAGAATGAAATAATTCTCGCTCACTCTTAATGACTCTAGAGCCGACGGCTGTATTCAGATTTGTGTGCTCATTGTCATCTGATTTTGTCTCAGATAAAGGCTGTTGTTGGATATGGTGCATTTCACACACCTCCAGTTGTTACCAACCAAATTCAGCCGTCTATCATGCAAATACACACAAATACGTCCATGCACCCACCCACCAACCAGCAGACACACTGATACGCACAACGATCCCACTTGACTTCACATCAGACTTATGTTCAAACTCTAGATGACATTTAAACAGAGAAACTGTAAAAACAGAGATAAGACTGACACATTGGAAAGAGTTTGAACTCTCTCTCTCTCTCTGTTACACACACACTGATTAATAGGTTGTGACTTCTGTAATACTGTGTATATAGGCATGTCAAATGAGAGGAGATGGTGATGCTAATCTTTCACACTGATTTAAGCAGCTGGTACCCCGGAGAGTTTTTTTTCCCTTTTTAACTGAATGAAATACTACTCCAGCTAGATTCAAACAATGCACAAACTTTCCATTTATAGTTCATCACCACAAGCATCTATTTTGACACTGAGGTATTTTGATAGAATCTCTGAAAGCATCCAAACATGAAACAGTTATTTTTTATAAAATGATTTCTCTTTCAAGTTCTCTTTACACTTTACTTTTTTTTTTTTCAAGAAATAATAAAATGAGCGGTAAAACCTGTATATAATTTGCATAATATTCTAATCCACTAGTACCTTTTAGTCACCCTGCAGCGCTAATGCTACTACAATTACCAATCTGTAGATGATTAGGAACATTTAATCAGTTATCTGTACACAGTGGGATTCAAAATTTAGTTTGTCTTGAGGAGCACAAGGAGATGAAACCTTCCGAAAATGTGGCGAAATGAAAGCATGTTTATTTCGATAAAGCTGTTTTCCAAAATTACATCACTTTATATGCCTTGTCTATACCGAACCTATAGCACTGACTGAAGTTCCACCAAAAATGCATAGAAAATCTGGAATTTGAAAAACTTCAAACAACAAAATTCTACTACATGAAACAAATGAGAAATGAAATAAGATTTTTGTTCTATAAAGAATATGATGTTCTCCAGCATGATTCAAGATCCAAAGTTTTTGTACATGCTTGTGGAATTCATGTCCGCTCAAGTGCTGCTGTCATTAAAGTAAATTCAAAGTAATGAATTCATATCACCATCATTTTCAACAACTGCACTCGATGCAACCATATTCACAATCCCAAAAACAACATTTTGTAAATAATATCAATCATGATATTAAATCAAAATCAACTCTTTTGTGAAATATAATTGCCTTCATCAGAGTAAATATCATTTGAGAAACAATCAAAGAAGATTCATTTATTTCGATGGCTTCTCTGTCCCAAAGCCAAGTGCACTCACATCCAGGAAGTGAGATCTGGCAAGCTGGTCGCCAGCTGCAGCTTTTTTCTTCCAGGAGCCCTGAGACACAGCGGGAGGATGTCCATTTTGGCTAAAAGTAAGACAGTAGGAAGTATGGGGTGTGAATATGCTTTCACATGCTCAGATCCTGAGTTCTGTCCGGAGAGATAAGCAGCTTTACTGGCACTGAATCTCAGTAAATCTCAATAATAAACAGTGTATGGAACTTTTTTATTCAATAAATATTGATGCTACAAACATGTTATTAAAAGAAATGATTCATATGATTTAACTGATGCCAGCTGGGAATTGATAATGGCAATGCAATGACACAACTTTCTACCATATGGTCTTGACCACTGCCTTAAAGGGTAGTTGATCATGCCGTCATCCTCATATAGTTCCAAACATATATGGAACAAAAGAAAATATTTTAAAAACAAGCCTCAAGTGTTTTTTTTTGAATGTTTTCTGTGCATGTGTTCTGCAGTCAGGTTAGGAACGATGGAACATATGTGGCTGAGTAAATGAGGACATAAGATAAAATTTTCTGTGAACTATGCCTTTAACTAGCCTTTGACCACCTATTAGTCATTATTGTTTGTCTGGTGTCTACAAACAAATAAACTGTGCATCCATATGTACCAAAGGGTTCAGAATAATGTCTTACATAAACTGAGAAAAATGTAGAAGAAAGACTAACATGTTGTAACTTTATGGCCGTGTACAAAGTACATGATGACAGAGATTATCAGTGCAAACAGTCCTTTACTATATCATGTATGTATCACTACCACGTAAAGAGATCGGACAAAGAACTGAAAGAACACAGGGCACAAGAGGTAATCAAAGGAGAAACAGTTTAGGTGTTAACTAATTTGGAACCATAGAAACTAACTACCAAATAAGGAGATTAACTAGAAAACAGGCAAACAGGAATTGAGAACAAAGAAAGAAAACTAAATCATAACAGAATACTCAGAATATCCTCATCACACATGTACAACACAAACTATTTAAAAGCCACCAAAGAATACCCGCCATAGGTATCACCGACTTGGCGCCAGCTCGCCACGCTACCAAAAGCTTCATTACCTTCCCCTGCAGCTGGTTCATCCTCACACTACTTCAAACGCACAATCCATGGCCCTCTGGCCAGAGAGACAGAATGAGAGAGTAACTGGTGAGGCAAACAGACTACACGGCAAGGTCACCTCATTACAACCCATTTGTTCCAGCTGTCATTAAAAATCACACACAGCGTCACTCAAAGCAGCAACGAGAGAGGAGGGGAAAAAAGAGAGTGGTGTAGTTGAAAATGACACCTATCAGATATACTACATAACACCCACCCACCCACACCCACGTCTACACACAGACACACACACACACACACACATACAATGCATTAATCACTGAATCCCTTCATGACCTTGTGGTTCACAAACACATCCCACCTCAGCCTCCATAACACACGCCTCCCTCCAATTTGGCTTTCTCCTCTCTTCTCCTCTCAGCTGCTACTCCTTAATAATGAGCAACTGTAATATTGGGAGAAGAAATTTTAATAATATGTTATCATATACTGCACAGTGATAAGTCTACCTAGAGGGAGGGAGGGAGAGACAGCTTTGGAGAGCTCTGCATGGTTAGTCATTAGTTGGACTGAAGTTTGAAAATGGCCGCCCCAAAGCTTAATTTCCCCTTTTGTTTCTCAGGAGAGATAAAAGCTCAGTGGCAACCCACAGCATTGCAGAGCAGATGTGATAGTTTTATTAATAAAGAAAGTCCTATTTAAAACAAAGAACTTCTAAGGCTGAGCCCTCTCTGCTTTTTAATATGCCAAGAAAGGAAGACAATTGAGTTTGTAAACCCTGGCTGTGCTTGGGAAGTACTGTTGAAACAGCACTCACTCTACTTTACAAAAATTCAACTGACATCACTAAAAATGGGTCTATGAAACAGGGTTAAGTATAAAAGGAAAATGTAATGGTTTGATATTGATCATTTAATTAGTAATAGGGTTCATTTAAATGTTCATTTCATTTAAATAAATAAGCTAAATTTAAAAAAAGTACATTAATTAGCAGAAAGTAGGAGAAGATAGTTACATTAGATTTTTTTTTAAGAATTAATACTTTTATTCAGCATGGATGCATTCAATGGATCAAAAGTGACAGTAAAACATTTGTAATGTTGCAAAAGACTTATATTTCAAATAAATGCTGTTCTTTTGAAGATACTATTCATCAAAGAATCCTGAAAAAAGTATCACATATTCCACAAAAAATATTAAGCAGCAAAAACTTCCTAGACACCCATTCAGCATATTAGAATTATTTCTGAAATATCATGAGACATTGAAGACTGAAGTAATTCATTCTGCACAACCGTCAGAGTGCATTATGGGCATTCTCAAACCGTTGAATGTACATCAGTTGTGCACTCATTATTGCAGTGCATTATGGGATTGAAGGAGTGCACTCAATATAGTTTTGGACACCACCCTCAAATATTGCCCTATTTAAGGGTATAGGTGGCAATTTTGGTCACAGCCTTTGTCTGGTCTCAACTACAAACAACAGACTACTTACCCTATCTACTTACCTCCTGGATCAACCCGTGATATTCCAGCAATCTCCTGTAAGCTTCTCTTTAGAAAATTTTACATACATGTCTACTCTCCAAAAGAGGTGTGTGCTCTCTTTACACTCCCACTCCAGCCATCATTGCTCAGCTATCACCCTGGTAAAGGAAAATAGACTCAGTTCATATTCATCTGCTCATCATTACTCTGACTGTTCCATTACTCACGTACTTGCTGTTAAATTCATCACTGTCAATAAATACCATGTTTGGGTTTAACCTTATCTCTGTTTCTGAGTTTGGTGTTACCTGACAGAAGACCAGACCACAACAATATGAACCTGGAAACGTATTCACCCATTCACCCCGCTGACTTGCTCCTGTGCCTCTCACAAAATAGCTGCCCTCTAATTTCCTGGAGCAACTACACTGTGAAGACTGTCTTCTGGAGTGGGTTGGATGTTTATCTCTTTAAACAGCTACCAGCAGGAACTATTTGGAACGATTTGTAGAATATGCACTATAGCTGAGTGGTTCCTCCCTTACAGTAGGCGACATGGATGAAGACATGTGACCTCTCAGCCTCTCAGCATACCTAGCACACTCCAGCCCCTCCTAGTGTTGTCAACCTTTGAGACACCACCTGCCTCAGAATTTCTCCCTTGTCCCTCTCCACCCCTCCTCACACCCACCACCAAGCCAGAGCCAGGGACAGGGGCAGGGCCAAACATTTCCACAGACAGCCCCTTACCCCTTACTACCATGGTCACAGAGCCAAAGCCCATCACAGACTCAGAACCTGAGCCAGAACCTACCATGAGTCAACAGCCAGAGCTACTGCCCAACAAGGACCTGCCATGGATGGAGAAGGTCACCCTGGAGCCAGAGCCTGCAGCCCTACTCGTCTCGGAGCCCGAGCCAGTCGTCATGTCTGACCAGGTGAGAGAGTCAGCACCCATGGACACTCCAGTGGGGATTTTAGTGGAATTTGATGGTGAGGAGAAAGATTGCATCCATGCCCCCTTCACTGGTGTACAGTTGCTGCCTATGAGCATAGTCAATATAATAATAATACCAAGCCAAGTGCTCATCACTGCTTTCTCTTGACCACTTTGGCCCTCTGACCCATCACCTCCACCATGGCTCCACACTCCTTTGTCTCCACTGTGGAACTTCATGGCTCTCCCGAGCTCCCTTGTCATCCTGGTTTTGCCATGCAATTCCAGGCCTCCAGCTATGCCTCAACCCCTCCATCCCTTCAGCTTAACTAGGCACTGCCTTCCCTCTGGCTCCAATGTTGTTCTTGGTTGCTCTGGCTCCACAGCGGTTTTCCAGGTCCCCGCCTCCGCCTCCACCTCTGTCCCACAAGCCATCAAATCCGCCGTGCGGTGTCACCCTGGCTCTTCATCTTCTCTGCTTTGCCTTGGTCTCCACCTCCCACGGCTCCACCTCTGTCGGTCAGAGCTCTGACTGCATCCTGGTGCTGCCCTTCATTGGTGTTTGGGGGGGGGGGGGGGGTGACATATGCTCTCCATCTGCCCAGTCATATAATCAGAAATTACATTTCCCAGCATTCCTCATGTCCTTTACCTGCACTCACTCAGCCATCACCCACATATGTTTCCCATCAGCACTCCAATCTGCACCAGAATAAAGGCACACACATCATAGTCACTGTTTGACTGTTCTCAACTACAGACAACAGACTACTTACCTGCTCTACTTAGCTTTTGGAATTCCTGTGATACTCCAGCAATCTCCTGCAAGCTACTCTTTGGAATATTACACGTACATGTCTATTCACCACACTCCTGTGAAGAGGTGTGTGCTCTCTTTACACTCTCACTCCAGTCACGCTGCTATCACCCTGGTAAAGGAAGAGATTCTCAGTTAGTTCATAATCATCTGTTCATTATTCTGACTGTTCCTTCACTTACCTGCTTGCTGTTCATTTCATCACTGTCAATAAATACCCTATTTGGACTGAATCTTAACACTGTCTCCAAGTCTGGTGTTTGCTGACAATAATAGTGTTTTTACTGTATTTTCGATCAAATAAACACAGCCTTATTGAGAAAGACACTTTTTTTCAATAACATAAAAAAAAAAATCTTACCACACAATTCACTCTTCCTCCAATTGAGACCTCACTACATTCAGACCTTTTCATACTGGTAAGTAGCACACAGTAGGGGAAAAATTCATTCACTCATTTATCACGATTCTATCCTCTACCGATTCGCATTGATTCAAACTTTCAAAAATCTTTTTTTTTTTTACACTTTCTTAACTTCGCAGTACTACTTAAAGTTATTGACATGTTAGAGTGTTATTAAAGACAACAAGTGAAAAAGCAGAAAAGGACTTAATGCGGATATCGCCTCTCAGATCCTGATCCTTTCCCTTCTCTTTCACAGCTTATTGCGCTTATGTCAAAAATGCACAATGTGTGGAGTATTCACATAAACACAGTCTGTTATGGCCTATGTGAACGTAAACAATTAGGAGAAAATCAAATGTGTCACAGTATATTAGATCTGTGCATTAAGTCTTAAAGGGACAGCAGCCTCATAAACTGTTGCCATCTTTTTCATTAATGTTAATTAAAAAATATCCCTCACTGCTTTTGACTGAATTGACTGAATCACTTTTGTATCTAATTACAATTCATTATTCATTATAATATGAATCAATTTATATTTAATTAATACAGTGAAGACTACACAGAGTTTTATTTTTACATTTTATTATTCAGTTTCTGTGGTATTTCTTGCTATATGTTAAATAAACCTAAGCCACTGTACCTGAAAAAACTTAATGTTTATTTAATCTCTATATTTTTTCTATTTAATTTGTTCTATTGCTTGTAATTTGCTTTTTTGTTCCCATTTTTAATATCAAAATAAATTGCAGAAATTACAGAAGACTGCTTGTCATATGTGAAATGATTGCAGTCAGCTAAAATGGCATTTGTTTAATATTATTTCAAGGTTCACATTTAACTCTGTGGGATTTTTTTTCTTCAACACCTATTAAACTGTCTACCTATTAAACTAGTCAAATAGGAAAAGTAATCAAAACATTAAAGTAGAATCAAATCAATGCTTATATTGAATCGAATTTTGATTCAAAATCGAGAATCAATTTTTAATCGAATTGTGATCTTAAGAATCTACCTGAATAAAATTGTGAGGTACCAAAAGATTCCTACCCTTAGTACACAGTACTAAAACTCAGGTCAAATATCTATTCATCTTTTACTTTTCATCACAAGTTTCAAACACTCCCCTGTCCACCAGAATTCAAAAAAAGTAGTTTCAATATTGGGAAACGGGTTTAAAATCCAATCGGGCTGTATAAAAAAACAAATGGAATTTAGTTCAGTTCTAGTGGCACAGAAGTGAATGCATTTGTATAGTGACATTAACACCAGTCGCAACAACTAAACAACCATCCTCTGAGACTCATTTTATTTATAGATAAGGGACAGTTGTGGCCTAGCGGTTTGAGAGTTGGACTTGTAACCGGAGAGGTCGTGGGTTCGAGTCTTAGAACCAATAGGAAATGTGGGTGGGGGAGTGAATAAACAGCACTCTCGTCCACTCTCATAACCCACAACTGAGGTGCCCGTTTGTTCGTTGTGTGTGTGTTCAATACTCACATCACATTCACTGAGCTCTTAGGTACGTCTGACAGCACAGCTAGTTAAAACTCCATATATAAAAGTTGTACATATACATTTAACACCTTTCACTGTCTGTGCATCAAGTGCTCAAATTTGTTTAAAGGTTCAAAGAGTAAAGATCAAGTCAGGTTCAAAACATTTTTATGTCTAATGAAGCGAGGATGACTCACGTCATCAAGATGCAAAGACTGAGGTTAAAAACACCTCTTTTACAGGATGTGGGTGGCTAAGAGTTTATTCAGGGTTTACAATAAGCGTATGCACTTAAAGCTTAAGTACAGAATAAGCACATGCTCAAAACAGATGTAAAAGACAGTGAGAATGGATGCTTTAAAGGGAATGATAAATGTTAGTCTCGGGAACAGTTGAAACATTGAAGCAAAGCATGTATTACACATATCTACTAAGGGATTGAAATGGTCAGTGGGTTTGATCATTGCTGATCAATAGGAATAGGATTGGTCATAGTAGAACTTCTGTGTTGTGTCAGATAAGTTTCACTTCATGCAACATCTAATGTGATCCTTCACTGCAAAAAGAAAAAGAAAATATTAATTAACTTCATTTTTTCTTACCCACATGGGCAGATATGTTTTCTTGTTTTAGGTGTAGAAAATTCTTTCAGAAAACAGGACATAAAATCTTAATAATGTTAGGTACTATTTGTACTATGTACATATGTAATGTACTATTTTTTCTACTGCTAATATCAATAAAGCTTTCTTTCAGTGCATGTAGCGGTGGTGACATTGGCAAGTGTCTCATGGAATGTGTAATGAATGTGGCTAGTGTTCTGTCTGGCTGAGGGCTACTGGGGCTGGCAGGGCAGAACTGCCAACAGCAGGCCTTGCAATACTGCCAGAGAGTAGAGAGACCAGATGAAGCAACTGCAGGAGCTTACACAGTCTGGCAAAGTCAAAATACACCCAGGCTAAATACAAGCATGCACACAATGGGAAACAACAGTAAATACACAAACAGCCAGCTGCAAACAGCGCCCTCAACTATAAATCCATGTACCGCACAACTTTCCTACACACACCTACTTTGTGAAAAACTGGTTATAGCTACCCTCAGAGCCCATTAACTTCCATTAAATAGAAGATGGTCAGGATATATACTTCAAAAATTCAACGTCATACTGTTTGGAACAACTTAAGCGTGAATAAATGATAACAGAATCTTTTTTTGGATGAACTATACCTATGAAAGACTATTCTACTGTTATTGAGAGCACTAAATCATAACGAAAACTTGTTCTTTAAATGTGAGGCAAAAAAGGAACATTTAGGCATTGAAAACTTAATTTTATGTAAATTATTTTTAATTGTTGGAGCTTTTTTGTCAAATACAAGACAATTCAAGGCAAATGGATGCTCACTTTTTTCAAATGACTTTTTTGAAATCAGTGACATTGTCTTTCACAATGAATTTTAAAACTCATATCTGTATTACTACAAGAGAACAACGTTTATATACTTTTATGTAAGGATATACAGAATGAGATAAATGTATAGTGAGCTCTTTATCCAACACTCAGAGAACACATTTACACTTGAATAACAAAAAAAAAAAAAAAAAAAAAAGGAAAAGGAAAGTGCATGTGGTATCAGAAAACATGCAAGATTTGCATTATGCAAGGGTGATATTTAAGAGCTTTTTTGACAGCGGAGGATAGAGACTGACAACATCAGAAGCGTTCTCACCTCTGCGAGTTCTGTGAGCCATGCATCAGATCAAGAAAGAGAAACAGAAAGAGATGGACAGAGAGAAATAGAGACTAAAAGATACTGAGACAGCCAGAAGAAAGAAAGGATAGGGAGGTGCACATGTGTAGAGAAAGACAGCAAAGGGTTTGTAAGCATAAAAAAAAAGCATATGAAAAAAGTGAAAGTTGAAGGATCATTTTAGGGCAAAAATATATATGTGGTAAAGCTCATTGAGAGAGAAAAAGACTCATCTCTGGATAAGAGAAAGTGTCTAAATGTACCTGAATGTATTTGAGTGTGTGTCTGTGCTGAAAGTGTGTGTGTGTGTGTGTGTGTGTGTAGATGAGAAATCGGTGTGGAAAAGGTAATTCTACGGCTGTTTACACCTCCAGGTGATAATGTGACACCTCCTCGGCCGAAGCAATGGATGGAAAGAGCGTCAGAGAGTGAGAGAGAGAGGGATGTGTCCCTGGTGTGTTGACAGAAAAAGAGAGGTGTTGTGTGAAGTAGAAAAAAATCCAGATATCCAGAGGGCCACTCTCTCCACAGCACCCTTCAGGCAGGTAATTAGTGCGGCGCTAGTGTAAGGCTACAAATACGAATGTCGCCATCACAGTGTTGTGACAGAATTTACACCTTTTCATTAACTGTTGTCTGACTTTATAGCAAGTAGCACTTTTCCTTTAAACAGGCTGGATAATTGAGGTTTAACTGCTTTATTATCATCTGTTTTTGAGCTTTTATGTACAATCTTCCTGGAGTGTTTAAGCACATCATATATAATAATTATAAACATGGTCATGATCTTAGAAAAAGCTCATTTTAATATGTAGGGCCTAAAAGAATACTCTGGGTTCAATACAATGCAAGTAAAGAGGATAGTTCACCCAAAAATGAATTATGTCACCAGTTACTCACCCTCACATCATAAAACAAATGAAACGAGAGTTTCCTGTTACCCCATTGAAAGTCCATTCCACAAAAAAAATTTAAACTTCAACAAGTTTATAAAGACTTCATCTTAAGTCATCAAAATAAATAACATTAATATTAATATTAATAACATAATATAATTTGTTCATCATTGTCATTATGATATGTCTTCAAAAATCAAGGTGTTATTGAAACCTCAGTTATTGAAACTCTCATTTGAAAAAAAACAACAACAACTAGGTCCTAGAGAATTAGTACATTACAGACTGGTCTCCCTTTTCTATCAAATTAGAAAAAGCAGTATCTTCACAATGGTCTGTCTCAGAAAGAAATGGTATCTGCGAGAATTTCCAGTTAGAATTTAGACTGTATCATAATACCGAGACTGCTTTCATTAGAGTTACAAATCATTTGCTCTTATCATCCGATCGTGGATGTATCTTTCTCTTAGTGTTACTGGACCTTAGTGCTGCATTTGATACTATCGACCACAACATTCTTTTAAATAGACTCGGAAATTATGTTGGCATTAGTGGAATTGCATTGGCATGGTTAAAATCATACTTATCTGACCATTATCAATTTGTGGCAGTAAATGCAAAAGTATCATATTGATCACAGGTTCAGTACTCAAACAAAAATTGGGTGACTAATAATTTTCTACACTCTGAAAAGTGCTGGGTTCCCTCAACCGCAGTTTGGGCCAAATATGGAAAAACCCAACCGTTGTGTTTAGAAATTTAATTAAAAAATTTCAGCCAATGGTTTGGTTTGTCCATGTTTGAACTAAACATGAGTTGAAACAACCCAGCATTTTTTAGAGTGTACTACCATTAATTTCTGAAAAAAAAAAAAAAAAAAAACCCAGTGGTTTTAGTCACTGGACCAAAAACCTCTGCACCAAATAACCTATAACCTAAAACTCCGAAGCCCTAACACTTAAGGGCTTCTCTGTAAAGTATTCGTCATCAGTTAGGAACCTGGATGTATTATTTGATAGCAACCTTTCATTTAAGTTCTTTGAAACAATCTGTATTATATAAACAGCTATAAAAATAAAGGTGACATTGTAAACATGATCCATATAAATTGTGCTGTTTAATCCAAGTTTTCTGAAGAAACACGATTGATTTATATGATGAGCAGATATAATTCAGATTTTTATTCATATATAAGCATTGATCAAAGCACATACACAGAGCACATCAAATATGATCAACTGTACTTGATGCATGAGAATGCGAGGTTTGTTCTCACGTGTCATCTAAGCACATCTGCACTGTTAACAATTTTCCTGTATTTTTACAGTACAGTACTGGCAGCACGGTTGGCAGCAAGTTACTGTATTTTCATATACAGTAAACGTACTGTAATTTAATTTACAGTACACGGGAAGAGTGCTGTAATTCTATGAAACAGTATTTTACTGTATTTTTACATCATTGTATAATTTTAGTCTGCTTCTGCTGTAATTAATAATACAGTATTATACTGTAATATCTATATTGATCCATTACTGCAAAATATTACTATAATATTCAAAATAATTACTAATAATGTTAATATTATAATTATTTATGTAGTTATTACAATATATACATTTATAGGACATAATATTATATTGTTATGTCAGAATAACTGCAAATCAAAAGACAATCCAATCAATGTTCTTGTCAAAAATATGTTTTATTCAATCAATTAAACTATTAAAACCATTTTATTTACATGTTCAGTGAATCAGCAATTTACAGGTATTAAGGACTGCTAAAGGGATGGTTGACCCAAAAATTAAAATTCTGTCATCATTTACTCCTCGTCAAACAGTTCCAAACCTGTATGAATTTCTTCCTTCTGCTGAACACAAGATATTTTGAAGAATGCTGGTAACCAGACGACAGTTGACTGTAGCCATTGACTTACATAGTAGGGAAAAAATATCAACTGTCTGGTTACGCACATTCTTTAAAATATCTTATTTTGTGTTCAGCAGAAGAAAGAAACTTGTACAGGTTTGGAATAACTTGAAGGTGATTGGGTTGGGTAAAAGAATGACAAGTGAGCAACAACAACTAAAAAAACAACAAGTGTCCCACTAACAGTGGGTGCAGACTTCAGTTTGAAGTTTTCCATTCAAACTCCATCAAGGACTGAATAAAACTATTGGCATGTGGTTTGATGGCCGTCACCTTCCTCTGCACCACCCTCTTGGTCCTCTTTCTCTCTTGGACTCCCTGTCTGGCAGTACACTTCTTCTGTCTGGCATTTCCATCGTCAGGTTGACCAGGAACCTGTTAGAAATATCATACCAGTTAATTAATATACTTTTCATTTTTGGGTGAACTACCCTTTTAAAACATTGTATTAAAATGGCTAATACTTACAGAAAACTCATTCCCAGGCTGCAAAGATAACCGTCTCACACTGTAGAGCTGTAAGAAATCAAAATACATTTTATTCAGTTATGTGTTGCTTGTTGAGGTCGTATAAGCTACACATCACTGTATTTCATACACTCCAACAACACATCTATAGTAAAAAAATGATAAGCTTCTGCTTCTAAAAATTCGAACTTACTTTTTTTGGCATGCATCGGTCTTTGTTAAGTAATAGATAATTATTAACTATGATAACAGTAATTTCTACCTTTATTCATATTTTTAATTAATTAATACTTGTCATTACAATCACACTGGTTATTCAGTCTAAGTTAAATCAAATGAAGTAAAATGCGAAACTGGTACCAATAGCCAATCTCTCTGAGCCCAAATCACCCGTTTACGTTGCAAAGGAAAGTATATTAGCCTTGTTTCACGTATTTTTGTGTCTAAATGACTTGTTCAAACAGGTCCAGTTTTGAACGCGACCACAGCAGCCGTCATCCGGGAAATTGACTGCAAATGTTTTTAGGTGTTTGACAACAGTCAATGTTCGTCTATTATAATACAGTTTATATCAGTTTTTGCTGACAGGCTCGGATCGAACATTATGGAAAGGATCCCCAGAGAGATAGACATTTTTGTTATCATATGATCCTTCAAACCTAACGTTACCAGACTCCATTAGCAAACACAGTAAATTTACTTCGCAGACCATCGTAAAAAAATATATTCAAACTTGACAGAAACAAAATAAAACTCACACAAACCATTTTGAATGAATATTTTCACCGTTTTAACAATCACCAGGTCTGGTTTGGTCGAAATAAACAAGTAATTCACCAAGTTTTGATTGAAATTGAAAATGTCGGAACAAGCAGGAAACTTCCACTGTCATTTCAAACTAAAAGCTACGTACACTATAGTGTAAAATACCAAAACTTAATTATAAAATTTAAAATTAACTTACCAAACTTCCAGATATCCAACGAGTGAAACGTCCAGCTATCCGTGAGTGAGCTGCTGCAGTTGTGCTCTGACGTCAGTAAGGGGCGCTGTTTACAGCAATGCTGTATTATTACATGGCATATCACAGCGAAGTTACAGCTAGGTTACAGCAACACTAAAATGCACTGTAAAATGTTCCCACTCAAACAAAATTACAGTATTGTACTGTATTATAAAATAAAGTATTGTACTGTTGGTTTTCACAGTAATGTGCTGCATAGGTTCGTACCAAGCTCTGCTATCATCTTTTTCTGGTAGTTCATGCAGCTAAGTCCTCATACTTCCACGACAAGATCAACGGCGCTACAAACACACGCTCACTCTTCAAGACATTCAACGCACTCCTCTGTCCCCCTCCACCACCACCCACCACATCTTTAACTGCTGATCAATTTGCCAATTTCTTCACTGACAAGACATCTTCCATCAGTAGCCAATTCCCTGCACCACTCACACAGAAACTCAGCCCCTCCTCATCCACTAATCTTCTCTCTTCCTTCTCTCTTCTCACGGAGGCGGAAGTATCAAAACTTCTCCTGTCCACTCATCCCACCACCTGCCGTCTAGACCCCATCCCCTCACACCTTCTACAAGCCATCTCTCCCACTCTTTTACCAGCACTTACACACATTATTAACTCGTCTCTCCACACAGGCACTTTCCCTACCACATTCAAGCAGGCTCGAGTTACCCCACTGCTTAAAAAACCCCACGTTAAACACATCACTCATAGAAAACTACAGACCTGTCTCTCTCCTACCATTCATATCGAAAACACTTGAACGAGTTGTGTTCAACCAGGTGTCATCCTTCCTCACACAGAACAACCATCTGGACATCAACCAATCTGGTTTCAAGAGCGGCCATTCCACCGAGACTGCCCTACTGTCTG
The DNA here is from genome assembly GCA_037194245.1 of Opsariichthys bidens. Lineage (NCBI taxonomy): Eukaryota > Metazoa > Chordata > Actinopteri > Cypriniformes > Xenocyprididae > Opsariichthys > Opsariichthys bidens. The sequence continues at coordinate 13,326,469 of CM074280.1, read as the reverse complement.
TCACGGAATCCCTGCGAATTGCAAAGGCTGGTTCCAAATCATCTGTTCTCATTCTACTGGATCTATCTGCTGCGTTTGACACCGTAAACCATTCTTCTGTCCACCCTCTCGTCACTCACTGTCAAGTACTGCGCTTCAGTGGTTTGACTCCTATCTCACAGCTAGGTCTTTCAGAGTTGCCTGGGGAGGGGAGGTATCCAAACCTCATGAACTGATCACTGGGGTTCCTCAGGGTTCAGTTCTTGGTCCCCTCCTATTCTCAATTTATACTACATCACTGGGTCCCATCATACAGGCACATGGTTTCTCCTACCACTGCTATGCTGATGACACACAACTCTACCTGTCCTTCCAACCAGATGATTCCACAGTAGCTGCACGGATCTCAAGCTGTCTGGCGGACATCTCGACGTGGATGGAAGAACACCGCCTGCAGCTCAACCTGGCAAAGACTGAGCTTTTAGTCTTCCCTGCCACTCCTACTCTACAACACGACATCAACATACAGCTTGGTACAACCACCATTACCCCATCAAAGTCGGCCAGAAATCTTGGAGTTATCTTTGATGACCAACTGACCTTCAGAGACCACATCTCAAAGACGGCGCGGTCATGCAGATTTGCACTTTGCAACATCAGGAAAATCCGTCCCTTTCTGACTGAGCACGCAAGACAACTGCTTGTCCAGGCCCTGGTCATTTCAAGGCTTGATTACTGCAATGCTCTTCTGGCTGGTCTGCCGTCAAGTGCAATCAAACCTCTTCAAATGATCCAGAACGCTGCTGCACGTCTTGTCTTCAACGAGCCTAAGAGAGCCCACGTCACGCCCCTCTTCATCTGGCTACCCCTTGCTGCTCGCATCAAGTTCAAGGCACTGATGCTTGCTTACAGATCCACCACAGGCTCTGCACCTTCCTACCTCCACACACTGCTACAACGCTATGTCCCCACCCGAAGCCTGCGATCACTAAAGGAACGAAGGCTTGTGGTACAGAGAGGCACAAAATCACTCTCCAGAACATTCTCCTTCACTGCTCCCTGCCGGTGGAATGATCTCCCTACTTTCATCAGGACTGCAGAATCCCTGGCAATATTCAAGAGACAGCTGAAAACTCATCTCTTCCGTAAACACTTAATCCACTCATAAAAAAAAAAAAAAATCCTATCCTTCCCTTTTCCCTTCCTACTCTTGCTTATGGTACTGAGCAATGTATGAAACTTGTATTATGAGCACTTCCTGTGTTATTTGCCAATTCATGAAGAATCGCTTGTTTGTTTTCCTCACTTGTAAGTCGCTTTGGATAACAGCGTCTGCTAAATGACTAAATGCTAAATCTACAGCGACATTTAACAGTGTGAGCTTTCACAACATCCAGGTTCTCATCCATTTGTTCTCACACATCAAGCAAGCGTGGTTGAGCTTATAACAGAAGTAAATGGGGCCATATTCAGGTAAGTATATATAGTACATAATACTACTCAAGTATATAATTTAATAAAATAAAAAACAATTCTTTGTTACAACTAGTGTGTTAGAGTTAAAATTGTTAATAAATAAAATTGTTCTTGACATTTTTATAGTAATTTAGGCTTAATGTTGTTATGGATACTTGTATATAACTTTGCACAGAAAAGGTTAGAAAGCATTATTTTCACAATAAAATCATGTTAACACTTGTTGTTTGTCTTGTGGTTATACTTTTAAAATCAGTGAGTATTTTAACATTCATGATTTCTATTGTTAGTGCCCCACTAGTAACCCTGCAATCATTTTTGTTTTTTTAAAGAAAAAGAGGTAAGCAACAGTAAGCAACATTATGCCACAAACTGTGTTGATTGAATTGATACTGAACTTTGAATATTCCTCAACATTCATCTTCGAGAGTAACTACAAACATTGTTGTGATCATTAGAAAAAGCTCATTTAGATGTCTGAGGGAAATCTTTGCTACTTTTCACAATATGGAGGTGACAGATGCTGCACCACATGACACGTCTCACTCAGAGCAGGTTTATAATAACATGCTCTCGATGCATTCCCCATGGCCCCCACGCAAACCTTGAAGAGCGGTGAATATATGAATTCTGCACCGCTCGGCCGACACTACTCAATCAGAAGCGGATATTGGAGTTAAATTGAAAGAGTCTGTCCTCTTGGAGCTAAGACTCAGATATGGCAGACTTATCACCATGAGAGTGGCTGGATGGGGGAGCAGGGGATAGCTTACTTTGGAATCACAGTGGTACCCTGGTGCACGCTGGGTAGTGACCCATGACAGTGAGCCTGTATCGATTTAAAGAGCGAGATAGAGAGGAGCGATATTCCTCTTAGGAGTTATACATAATTCATTCCAGGCATTATCTTCTTCCCTCACTTTTCTTTCTGTGTCTTCTTCTTCCTCAGTTTTTCTTTTATTGAAGGGTACACACCAGGGTACTTTCAATTTTAGTGAGGGATTAGGGGTTGGCATTTTAGGATGCATCCCAATAGGAACTTTGAACTTCATCAGGATAGAAATGATATATCGAATGTGAATTGTAGGGTTCAAGAATAACCTCTATATTACCCAAAGCTTTTAAACCAAGGAACCCTGTTACCTTAAAGGCAGAGACTGGACTGATGATGCTGAGGCGGGAAGCACATCTAAAACATTATGATCACCATTGTGGCTCCATAAGTGGAATATAAAATGGTATTTTTCTCTTTGGATATGATACAAATATTTTTGCAGTGACCTTCTTAAAAAATTGCATACAGCATGAAAAAATGGGAAAGGGCTGCAGAGGTAAAGGGTAAGGATAAGCAAGAGAATGATAATGCTTAAAGAACGGGACAGAGCAACAGTCCACCACTACACCTCCATGACTGGCACACAAGACCTTCATCTGTCAGTTAAAGAGCAGATGTGAGTTTTGAGATGAGCATCATTTGGCTGAACACAAAGTCTCAGAAAATTAATTTCAGGTCAACATTTTTAAAGCAAGTTCAATGAAATATCAATGCCTTCATGTCAAAGTTTACTAGGACTGACTAAATGCTGATAGGGAGTTTTTTAAAATTTATTGTAGACAATTTTAAGCAAGACCCTTAATCAGATATGAACAACAACAACAACAACAAAAACACTACTTAAACTAACAGTGAAATAAACCAGTTTCTTTGAAAATGTCATTTAAGAAGTCATGTTTTTTAGTACTGCAATTGAGATTACATATCAGTTGAGAAAATAAAATGCAAAGTAGCTAAGCAGAGCAGAAATGCTGATCACAATTTAAACCATTTTTTAAAAGAAATACACAAGCCTTAAAACGCTGTCATCCTTTCCATTTTCCTTATTTGAGGTCAAATAAGTGAACAAGAAGTCAAACTTTCAGATGCAATGCCACTACCCACAAGACAAGCTCAAGAGGCCTTGTGACAATAAGCCAGATGAGTTGAGTTGCAGACAAAAAAGGTATATTGGGAAATACAGGCTTAAAAAGCAGATAGAAGACACTATGACAGCTGAGTTAATGAGAAACCAAAGGATAAACTGAGAATCTGATCAAATAGCTTTTCACAGCAACACAATGGATGTGAAATCTGTATGAAAACAGACAATGTCATTGAAATAAAGGCATTTTTCTCAGTCGAAAATCATTTCAGTTGTCATTCTGTCAGCTGCCTTGAAAATTAAACTAGAAAGTTTTTCTTCACAGTTTGTTTTTTCTGCGGTAGCAGATATGGTCCTAAGCTAACTTGTTTCTAATAAAAATACTGGGGGGGGGGGGGGAATCAAACAAAGAGAACATATTCATGAATTTCTCTTTTAGTGCAGCTGCATAATGAAATAAGTAAAGACTGGTTGAAGCGGTGTGCTAATCCAACTCCCAACAAGTCCTTTAGAAGAGGAAATATATTAATTATACTCAAAGAGGAACTACAAAAGCAAAATGGGGGCTTTGAACACAGAGGGGCCTAAATGTCACTCGCTTGCTTTGAAGTGAAGGGTGCCTGTCTTTGTTTTTCCTCCCTCCCTCTCTCTCTCTCTCTCTCTCTCTCTCTCTCTCTATCTGTGCATGTGTTCACAAAACACAAGTGAGCGAGACAGAACACTACTGCTTTCAAGAGGGCATCTTGGACACACACTTTTCTATTATAAAGACAGAAAATACATACACATGTACAAACAAACAAACAAACACTCTTGAACAGATAGGAGGAGCTGGACCATGAATACAATGCAATATTATTTTTATGTATGTAGCTGTATAAACCTCTCAATAAAGAAAATATAGCTCTGGCTACCTAAAATGGCTGCCTTTTTTTTTTTTATTTAAACATTTAAAAGAATACTACTAGATATACTATGTGTATATATACTACTGATATACTACTGTGTATGGTACTTCATTTGAATCATGCTTATTGTGCTTGTGTATATGTATGCATGTACAGATGTTTATCTGTTAGTTGTTAAACCTCACATGAGCTTTGTTGCTGTCAATCTTTGCCAGGACGCTCTTGTAAAAGAGATTTTCAATCTCAATGTGCTTTTCCTGGTAAAATAAACGGTATAATAATAAAAATAATAATAAAAATAATACTAAATCACAAAGACTGTTTTCAAATTTAATTCAATTTAATTTGTGTAAACAGGTCATAAAACTGTTTCCTGAGCATTAGAATTGTCCTATTTATCCCCCCCCCAAGTGTCTAATAATATCCAGCGTGACAACGTAATGTTAAATCTGAGGTATACAACTGATAAAAATAAATCAGCTAAGCCAAACCACCTTGAAATCACAGAAACCCTGAAACAGCAAAGCCTATGACTTCCTGAGTTTGTCCAGCAGGAGAGCCAAATAAGGCTCTGTGCAATTACAATCAGCATTCACCTTGACCCATCAATTCTTTCCACTACTTGTTCCCATCAAGAGCCTGCCATCTGAGGACATCCAGGAGACGCAAAGAAGGGGAGAAAGAAGTACACAAAGTGGCAAGAGCCAGTGATAGATGAGAAGAGAAGAGAACGGTGGAGGAAAGAAGAGTAGTGTAGGTGTGTTGTTTAGTGTAGAGAGCGGCAGCGTGAGGAAGACTAGAACATTCTGCCAGCATGTAGAATACCCCCTGTGGCTGTAATCGATCAGATCGCCCTCCTTCTGAGAGACTACCTGAAAGAAACCAGCTGACTATGTTGTTTGGAGTGAAGAGTGGAATTTAGTCATTTTAATGGGCAAAGCTTTACAGGCAAAACAACTTTCAGGCAAAGATTTAGACTATTTATAAAATAAATTTAAATTATAAATAAATAATATTTGGCATGGATTTGAGAATTAACTCAGTTAACTATTAACTAATAGTAATCTATTACTTTAGATTATTAACTAGACAAAACTACTACATAAGGATCTTGAAGTTTACAAATCAATAAACTAATTATTCTAATAATCTAACAATCTAGCAATACTATTTTGTGCAAGCAGAGATACAGGAAAGGATCAATAACAAAGACAAAGGCTATTCGCAAAATCCTTTGCAAAGACCCGCCCCCTTTAGTTTCTGTTGCTACGTTTGACAAGCCATGCACTCTCACGCCACACATCATGTTCTCACGGGGTGAAAAATACATTGCGGAGCAAAGAGGACATTGACAAAGCGTCGACAGACAAGACAGAGCAGGCTATTTGCAAATGTTTCATGATATATTCCACATTTGTGCAAAAGTTAAATATGCAAATTTGGATGGAAACAGCTACTGTCACATATAACTTCCATCACTCTTATCAAACACCTTTATTTCACATACTACATGGAAAAAAAAAAATTCAATTGGTATGGATTGGGGAATCATGGGTAAAATCCCCCCCAAAATGTTTGTTTACCTTTTCTCAGTCTCTGCAGAGCTTTCTCTTTCTATTTCTCTCTCTCTCTCTCTCTCTCTCTCTCTCTCTCTCTCTCTCTCTCTCCCTGACAGCCTGTCTCATTTGTCACTTTCCTTAATCTCTCACACTTGCCAACACTTTCGTCTTCATCAAGCCCAAATCACTTGATATTATTCATGCTTGTTTTCCACAAATACCTCGCTGAGGGAATTAGCAAACAAAAACAGTGCCCACATTCTCCTAATCCCTGTCTATGGGCAGAGCCTCCACCAATACTCTAGAGCTCTGGCCGGCTGTCGAACTGGCTGCCACTGTTTTGAAGTTCCTCTCCACAAATCTGTGTTGACACAGCGCGTGCTTACTGCCTTGTCACCTTGCCACAGATTGGGAACTGCCTCGTCTGGACTACAACTGTCTGAGAGATATCAATGAGCTTGCATAAAACACATGATCCAAGAAGGTGGGACGTTTTGAATCATCTGTGCAGGACTGATATATATGTTTGAGCATGCCAATGAGATTTTGAATAGAAACTATGGATTCCTATGGACCTATTCAAACCATGCATGAACATTTGTCAAACAGCCAATGAGATACAAGCTTTTGGTCTACACAGTCTTTTGCGATTTTGCCACAGAGGATGGCCCTGGACATCAACACGAAGCCTGAGCAACGCGTGCCTGACCAGGTGTGTGAGTCAACTGCTTCCATCACTGAGGGAGTACTTGTGGAGTATGATGGGATGGAAACGAGCCCCGCCATACTTTCTCAGTACGTCGGCTTCACCTGGGTCAGGCATCGCTACACTTATGCTGCAGCAGGCCGGTTGTTGCTCTCTGGCCCTCCGCCCCTTTAGCTTCGGCCAGCTCCTCCCTCACTCAGGCTCCAACTGCACCCTCGGTCTCTCCAGCTTGACTTCAGCCCTCCAGATCCCTACCACAATCTCGGGGGGTCATCACTGCAGCTACGTCTTTGCATCCTAGATCTTCAGAGTCCCTTCGCTACATCAGCTCTCCGACTGCACAGTGGGCTCCTTCCTCCTCCTCACCATCGCCTCTGGTTGTCCCCATGGTGGCGCTAGTGACAAAATTTCCATGGCCCCTCCCTCCTGCGACACCACCAGGGGGCGTAATCTCAGCTGTGGCCTGGGTCAACAAACATCCCCCTCTGCTCGAGGTTCCACCATGGCTTTCACCACCATCTGCTCCACGCTGGACTCTTGTGTTCTGCCTCCTCCCTGTTGGCTGTCCACATCCAGAACCACCTTCAACATCTTCACCATCTCTTCGTCCTCCTAGAGGAGGGGGTGTTCTGTCACATACTCACACCACATGGACTTTCAGTTTGTTTGTTGTGATTAGTCATGTTTCCTTTGTTCTATTTTCCCACCACAAAATTCAATGATGTCAAGGCTGTAATGTGATTGATGTTCAAGGCACATGTGATCCAGGTTGGCTGTTACGCTTTCTCCAATGGTAGAGCCACTAACCCTATATACTCGAATAATAAGACCATCTCTGATGACAGGCCTATTAGAGTATGGCTAGTTTTCAACTTTCTTGCATTTCTCTATGGTCAGAGAGCGCCACCTATTGTACAGGAGTGAATTTTGTAGGCTAGATACTATAGATTTCAACCTTTGTCTGAACAGACATTTGGACAACAATTTACTCTCCTTTTGGTGTGAATTGGCCTTGACACAGAAAAGATCACATATAATCTTTCTCTCCTTCTCTTCACTTCTCAGTTTCAAATCCAGATAAAGCTCCATGCACAAACCCCCCCCGAGCCCTAATCGAGATGCCATACAGTATGCCCAGAGCACAGCGCGTCCTGACATTGCTGTAATCACGGCCCAAATTTCACACTCTTTCAAACTCTGTGTTTTTACGGTGAGAAAAGCCTAGACACATATTCAAGCGCACAGATGACAGCATGCTACCTAATCAAAGGCTTGCATAATGTCTCAAAATCACTGCGAGTGTGATTGCATGATAGCACAAAGCCATAGTCTAGAACTGGCAACTCAGCCAGATGAACAAGCCAGAGCTGATGGTGAAAAAAAAACATTTTAGAATAATAAACTGGCTCATATTTTCATCTGTCACAGGTTAACAAACTTGATAGAAAGTTTCCTTTATCCTCTAGAATGCTAGAATTCAGTCCAACTGAACCCAAACCAATACATTAGTCACCTCTCAAGTTTGGGTTCAGTAAGATTTTTATAATACTCATATAAAGGGTGTATTAAATTGATCAAAAGTGATAGTAAAGACTTTTCCATTGTTACAAACGCTGTTCTTTTGAACTTCCTATACATCAAAGGATCCTGAAAAAAACATATCACAAAATATTAAGCAGCAGTTTTCTTACCGACCCCAAAATTTTGAATAGTAGTGTACATTTATAATATTAGAACAGTAGCATACAGCTTATCAGCACCAAAAATACCATTTTCGCCAATCAAAATCAAGAGCGAAAGAAGGAGTAGGAGCCAAAAGTGCCATTTGATTGACAGGTGACATCCAGGCAGAAGCTGAGAATATAGCTTGCCCATTAATGCCGGGTACACATGACTAGATCACTGGGCTGATTTTGGGCCGATTTCTCCCCTTTCAACAATCCTAGGTAATGTCCTGATTAGGGTTAGGGTTAACTTGATGGTTCTACAGATTATCTTATCAGTTTTTCCTGTGGTGTGAGGTGTGTTAAGAGTGATTGAATCTGCTCGGAAAAACATTGGAGCCGCCCCAATCAAAATGTTGAATATTTACGATGAGAAATCCTGATCCGATGAGAAATCCCTTTTTTTGGGGGGGGGGTATGCTCTGGAGATTGTCAATTGAAACAAAAAAAATATCCAATCAGAAAGCGAGCTGTCAGTAGACGGAAGCATAACAAACGCAGTCATGGCGCACCACAAGTTAAATGGATTTGGACAGCAGAGATGGAGAGTTAGCTTGTCGATTTGTGGCATTAAGTATTAATAAAACGTGTCCCGTAAAACATAACAAAATCATTCCAAACATTTAAATCACGAATTCTTCCTGTCTATCGTCCGCTTGGTGTCTCGAGAGATTTCGTGAGATTTCCTATGTTCACAGTCAGGACACTGGTTGAAAATCTGTATGTGTGTGGTGTGCTGTCCTTGGAGCAAAACGGTTAAATCTAGGGTTTTTTGTCCTCATGTTTGTGGTCCCTCACATCCTTTTAGTGTGTACCCAGCATTAGGAAGAAAACAACCCCTATTTCACTAACAGAGACACATTCATATAAAAATGTACAAACACAGATCCATAATTTTCAACAGGATCAATTTATTTTCAAGTATGCATTTTTTTATATTTCTGGCATATTTTGAAAACCTATTCGCTCTTTGTTCCTCTCTGCCTTACTCTCATTCACAGCCTGTTAAAGAAGAGGAAATTTTTGATCACAGAAGTGCGGTCAACCAAGGAGGGCAGTCAAGGATGAGAAGGAGAAAGAGGTGGGAGACGAATGAGAGGAACAGAGACAGACAGAGTGTGAGAAAGTAGGGGAGGAGGGAATTAGAGAAAGGGAAGATGAGAGAGAGGGAAAATTAAGAAGGGCAGGAATTAACTAAACTCAGAGACAGGCAACCGTGGGCCAAAATGAGGGTGTCAATCTACATCTGAGGTTTTGTTTTGAAGACAAATGTGTAATGTGCTTTCAAATGTGCTACAAAAATATGAATGTAAGCCAGTCAATGCTAAACAACACTTTTGTCATTCAGTTCCTATTTAATGAGGACGTGAAGAGACATTAAATGACTGTATCTCACCAAGTGTACATGCTCAAAGACAGCCAGTGTAACAATGACAAAAACTGTTAATTTATTGAAAGTCATTCATTGTGCATGATCATCCATTATGATGACTTATTAGTTGGCATGCGTTCTAGGTTTTTAAACACCAGAAGTGTGTGTTTACCTCATGAACAGAGTAATGGCAATGTATATCAAAGAGGTCTATTAACAGTCAGTTAACAAATGAAAAGAAAAAAGAAAATCCTGGTGTCATTTACTCAACCTCATTTGATTTTCTTTTGCATAACACAAAATACATAAGCATTTACTCCTCCTCCCCCCCACCCCAAATAAGAGCTTTTTTTTTTTTTTTTTTTTTTTTTTTTTTTTGGTCAATACAATGAAAAATTGGTTGTTTTGGACACCAATGTTCTTTTTAAAAAAAGAAAAAGAAAAAAAACATAGCTGGAAAGCATTGCCCAGCTAAACGCTGTTAAAACATCACCACTTTCTCCACTAATGTCCGCTCAACCATGTTTTTTGAAGCAACATATAAATCTGAAATATTTCATTACATCATAATAGATCTTTTAGGCTTGAATTCACTACCAATAGAACATGCTTCCACTTCTGCTGCAATTCACATCACAACCCAAACCTTGAACTCTTTATATCATTGATCTGCACTAATTGGTCTGTGACATTGAAAATGACATAAATAGCTTAGTCAACCAAAATCCTTAAGAAAAATGCTATTGGAATGTCTGTCAAATGCTGATGAGATATGAATTATTATACACTTGTGCTGAAAACTCATGATAACCCTCATAAAAAGATCAGTGAGAAGATACAGTCCAAAATACACACAATAATCTCATTGCACACACACACACACACTAACATATATTTCACATCCAATTGGTGGCAAAGAGTGAGTCAGGTATATGTAAGCCATTACTTTAGCTGGAGAGGCCAGGGTAATTATGGCTGGCATTTTGACAAGTGTTTGGTGGAGTGAAGGTCAACTGTGTCTGCGTGGGAGATCTATGCTAATCTGCCCAGCTGGAGCGCAGACGAGCAGCCCCTGCACCGTACCACTGCAATTACAGAGAGAAAAAGAGAGATAGATAGAGCAAGAGAAAAAGGGATGAGTGGGTGAGGAAGTAAACACGGCAGAGGTGTCAGAGATGTGGACGGATGTAAAGAAATGTCAGCAGGAAAATAAAGACAACATGAGATTGAGGGAGTACAAATCAGATGAAGTAACCAGACTCTTAAACAGACGGCGGCTCAGTTTAACTTCCTCAAAGCGAACCGAGGGGCAAAGGAGAGGAAGATAAAGAGAGGAATAAATGAGGCTGTAGAAAACAGTGACGCTGACCTATGCTAAAGTGAGAGCACGGCCATTATTGTTCTAGAAGGTCATGACCTATGACACAAACAATAGCAATTCAGGTCACGACTCCTCTTACTCCTTTCTAACCTTTAGTATATTTTTCCTTTTGACACACTGGTCACTTTTTTTTCTGTTTTCTCTTTTATCTGTTTACATGACCAGGAATCCCTGTCTCTTTCTTCAATTCTGCTGTGATAGCAGGTGTAGATGGCCTTGACAGTGGCTCTGATTGTTTTCCTGGCGGGACGTGACCATCAGGGTTCCATGTTCCATTTGCCCTAACCTGTCCAGACTCTGACCCATCCAGGGTTCTCACGGCCTGGGCACACCACTGGGGTCAACCCCTTAGAGACCCCCAAGATCTCCCCCAAAGATGTGAAAGGCCAGACAAAGACTGGTCATCTTTCCACCCACTAGCCTGACACAGCCTGATACCTCTCTCACTCACATACAAATATGCATACAAGCATGTAAGCAATGGCTGACATGGTTCTTGGTGTGTTTAAATGTGGATGTGTGTGTTTGTAATAAGTCTATCTGAAGATACAAAAGTAATGCATTCACCCAATATTTCATTCTGTAATAATCATTCAGATGGGCATATATATTTTTTAAACATACTTGTTTTAAAAGACAATAAATGGTCTAAGTAAGGAATAATTGATGACGGGCCATTGAATTATTAGAAAATAATGCATACCTGAAGTGTTGATGTGGCCACGACGATACCACACCAGATGTTGTATTTCAAGACATTTGTCAGTTTTTTTTTTTTTTTTCCATAAAACGCTCTTGTGTGTAGGACTAATTTCTGACACATCTCATCCCACTGCTAATTCCAAAGCATTATTTTAGAGCTTGTAACAGAGGCTTGAGCCATTGATAGCAGGCTAATGCAGTTATTAGAGAGAGAGAGAGAGAGAGAGAGAGAGGAAGGAAGAGAGAGAGAGAGAGAGAAAGAGAGAGAGAGAGAGAGAGAGAGATTAAGTGTGTGTGAATTCATTTGTGCGTCTCTCAACAGTGTTCGGCATCAGCATCTCTACCGCTTGCAAAACTGTAAGTTTATCTGCTTCAAGAACAGCACCGTTGTTACTTCGCTCCTGATCAATCATTTGGGGAAGCGATATGAACACATAATGCATTCAAGACCTGCCTGGAACTATTTTAGTTGTGCATTTCCCTGAAAATAATTGCACACCTTAGAACGCCCGTCAACCAATTAGGTTCAAGAAATGAACAGCACCGAAAGCAAATGTTAATCCAATTTGTGAGACAAATCCAAAAAATTGTTCACCTAAATGGCCCAAAATGCGTCAAACGCCAACAAGCATCAGGTACAGTGAACAACTACTTGATTTTATAATATACAACTTTAGCACATCATTTTATTTGTCTCAAAATCATTTAAAAAATAATAATTAAACATGTTTATGATCAAAATTTTCTCAAAAATAAATAAGAATAAAGAAACAAACTGCCTTTCTGCCAATGATTAAATAAATGGTCCATTTGATCATTTGGCTATAATTTATCATCTTAAATATACTGGCATATTTTATTGAATTGATAAGATAATGTTAAAACATCACATTTATCGGCACATCCCTAATTTACACTAACAGAATATGCCTCACATTAGTAGGCCTGTGCTTTTTGTCATATATATAGCAACTACACTGAGACTGAAGCAGAGTATCTCCAGAAGAGCACATCCACTCTGCAGAAACAGTGCCTCACTCACGCACACTAACACACCTCCCACACAAACATTTCTTTTAAAGTGGATTAAGCACAATGCATTCTGTTTTATCAAAAAAGCCTTTGCTTCTCTATCACAGGAAAATCTACACTGCCGCACATTCCCTTTCAGCATATGAATTTAGATGAGACCATTTTCTCTTTTGATTGATATGCAGCATTATGAGTTTAATATCGTCTGATCAGGGCATCATAAAAAATGCACCAGTGTACAACAGACTTTAATGAAATCTCAACCAAAAGACAAATGATGATGCAGAATGTCCCTTCTTGAAAATGTAACTTGCTATTGTCTTGAGAGCATTTTTCAGAATGTCATAACAAATGAACAGAATATAAGTGTGTGTATATATGATATATATAATATGCAAGGTTGCAGTCATCCTGCTGGAACATTTGTGCTTGTGTGCCACAATAAAGCGGCAAACAAACAAAAGTCAAATTTCAACTAAACAGAGCAACAAATGTGAGGCAATCTTTCATCAAATATTATACATAAATTGAAACATTTTAACAATTTAATGTTATTAATTAGTATTTACAGAATAGTTCAATAAACAGTCAAAGAGACACATCTGAAGAATGTATATCATGTATATTTTTTTCTATATTTTTATTTAGCAGGACTATAATAATAACTAATAAACTTCAGATTGTTCAGATTGAATGATTTCAGTTAATAAGTCTATGGGTTATGATGAATGAAGATTTTTGAAGTGAACATAATAAATGGAATTATTAAATAACTCCATGATTTATACGTTTTACATTAAATAATAATAATAATAAACACTAGCAACCTTCTGGTTTCATTAGCAACATGATATACATTCATTGATCACTATATTGGCTCATTTAACCTGTGACCGAAATCTCGTAAAAGAACAAAATCGTCGTCTGTCACCGAAATTTCATAACAGAACAAAACCGACTGTCATTGAGATCTCGTAAAGGATCAAATAAATAAGAAGCTGAAATAAAATCTATCATGTTGATGTTCAGACAAGATTTAGTGACATCTATGGTCAAGAGGAAAGATGAAGTGCTTTCTGACACTACAGAGTAAAGAGGACAGAGCCCACACTTGAAAAAGTATAAAGACAAAATAAGCTACATGAATTAACTTGAGGACTGCAAAAGGTGAGGAGGAGCAGAAGTGGGAGACAAGCAGAAATGAAATGTGACAGACAGATAGGACGAAGAAAGCATGTTAGAAAGAGAGAAAAGCGAGAGCGACGAGAGATGAAGAGAGAGATGACACATTGTAAGATTACACTGTGCAGTTTAGGGTGCCATTTCATCAACACTATGGATGAATCAATGGCCCGATAAATGATTGTGAAGGACACACACACACACACACACACACACACACACACACACAAATAAAGCAGGGGTTCATCTTTTGTTTTGAGACCAGGCAAGGATTACCGTATCCAGTCTTTTATCCAAAGCTTTCTTTCCAGATGAATAGAGTACAACAGCAAATTCCTCAACCTTAATGAATGCACCCCAGACCCCCCATAAAGTCCTTCAGTTAGTTGCTGTGTTGCTAGCAGCTTGAAAGCCTTCAGCACAGCTTTGCATCAGAATATCAAATCCCTGCCCATATACATAGACCCTACAGGATACAAGCCAAACCATCTATGCTGTTCCTTCATTGGAAATAGCTTGGCAGGAAGTGGTTATTTTTTGTCAAAGAAAATTAATAGTTACATGTTTGTGAAGCCATGGTTGCATAAATGAGGTGACGTGAACTGCTTTGAAATACAGAGCATTTCAAAACAATTTTTGAGACAGTGCACTGCATCAAACAAATGAGGACAACACTTTATAATAACGACATTCTCTAAAGCATTTGCAAAATATTCATTCATCAATATTGTGCATTTTCATATTAATATTTTCATATTCCATATCTATATTCGTCATATATTTATATACCTGACTCAGAGCGGAATTGACCCTTCGCTGGCAGTTTGACTGACAAGTGATCTAACCAATCATAACCCCGAATCCTCCATTTTGTCCGACAAAGCAGTCGGGGGAGTTCGTAGCTTAACCTTGGTGGTCTTGAACTTGAAAAATTATGTGTATTCATGTCTTTCCGTGGTTCAAACAACATTCCTTCTGATGTCCATTCATGTTTATTTGATACTATATATGAACTAGTATGAAGAGATGATCGGTTGACAAGCCGCTTGAAGGACCTACAGCGATCTGTCACGACACATTAAAGAGCCACTATACGGTATTTATTGTTTAAACTTCTATAAAAAATTACAATATTTGAAATTTGAAACTTTGTTTCATATCAAAAGTAAACTGCTCTGTCTTTGCTCCTGTATGTATTTTTCGGTCCGTGAGAACATGATTTGTGGCGTGAGAGCGCATGGCTTGTCGGACATAGCAACAGTAACTAAAGGAGGTGGGTCTTTGCGAACGGTCAATTATCCTTTACATTTCAGGTCTCTGGTGTTTCTAGTCAATTGGCGGATATTCTAAGCTAGTAAAGTAACATTAAACCTATGAAAATGGTTTTTAAAAAGTGCATGGCTCCATAGTGCCATCACTTTACAGTGTCGCAATGACCACCTTTTGTCAGTGCCTCACCTATCAAAGTTTAATGAGTGCCTAGATGACATGAAGCTGCCCGAAGTTAGCTACGTAGAAAACAGATGGGTGCTCACATCCTATGTCACGCTTGGAAGGCAGGAGACGGAGGTAAATAATAAACAGAATGGTTTATTATGTGGATCAACGAAGAACTTAAAGTGCAGCGTGCTATAAGTACAAACAATTACAGACAATGAATGATACACGGGGAGGAACTTAAATACACACACAGATGACGAGGGGTAAACAGAAACAGGTGATGACATTTAAACTAATTAGACATGGTGAAGACTAGAAATAAACATGACAAGACAGGACTAGATGACATATATGTGACATAACGCCCCCCTCGGAAAGGCGCGTCCTCATGCTGTAAGAGGAAGAAGGCGGAGGATTCGGAGGAGGGCGTGGAGCTGGAGACAGGCAATGTACTGGTGAAGATGGCCGCCGCCGCCATGGTGAAGCAGACAGTGGGAGGGGCCAGGGAGGAGTCCAGACTGCGGGGTGGTATGACGCGCTGGGGCCGATTGATGACCCGGAAGTTTGGCGCCATTGACACGCGGGACCGAGGAGCCGACGCTGGTTTGGCAGACCGGGGTGAAGCTGAGGTGATCGAGGACGACAGGGAGGTTGACGGGAGGGAGGAGCTTGCTGACGGCGTAGGGGTGACGGGTGGAGGTGTAGCCGCCAACCCAGAAGTCCGTGGTGGAAGCTGTGCGTCGACCCCCGGAGGCCGAACTGGAGGACCGAGGGAGCCCAGCGGAACTTCCGGGCTGACGGGCCGACGGGCCGAGGAGGTGATGAGGGAGCTGTGGGTCGAGGTACAGGTGATGGGCTGAAGGGTCTAGGTGGTGATGTGGGCCTGGAGGCCAGAAGGGAAGTGGGGGACGCCGCCTCGAGCCTTGTTGGTGGAAGGACAGCCCGAGGTGCTGGTGAGGAGCCGCACAGGGCGAGCGGCGGGGGCAGAGCCGAGGAGCTGGTCGTCACCAACGGTGACCACGGATCCAGGGGGCTGACTGGGATCAGCGGAGGAAATGGAAGGAGATCTCCGGACGGGACTGGGAATGAAGACACAAGGGCGGGTATTTGGGTGGGGAAAGGATCCGCAGCCCATTGCTTGACGATGTTGTGGACCGCTCCTGGCTCTGAGATGGACAGTTCTGCTCGCTTCGCCACCGGGGCCCCGAAGTCGTCAATGTCCACTCTGGCCTCGGAGCGCACCCTGGGCTGCCAAGCGGAGGTGGAGCGTTCGGCGTTCTTGCACCTCCAGACCCAATAGTCCAGGTGAGGTCGAGCCTCCGGGCTTAGCAGATACTGCAGCAAGGGTGAGTCCATCAAATCCATTTTTTTTCTCGCATTGAGAGGTCTGTAATTCTGTAACCATTAGGGAAGGCAGGAGATGTAGGTAGACCATAAACAGATGGATTTATTCCAACGGAGAACATACGGCACAGTGTGCATAGCACAAACAATTACAGACAATGAATGATACATGGGGAGGAACTTAAATACACACATAGATGATGAGGGCTAAACGGAAACAGGTGATGATATTTAAACTAATTAGACACGGTGAAGACTAGAAATAAACATGACAAGACAGGACTAGATGACATATATGTGACATCCTACATACTGTGTGTGTGTGTGTGGGTTGTCCTCAAAATGAGAAGATCACACATTTACCTTTAATGGGTAGTATTTAAGTTAAGTGCTGCAAGGCATGCTCGTTTTCCCTTGTCCGTCTTTGGCATAAAATGTAAGGTATATGGTGCCGTATACAGACATTTTTTTCTTTTTTTTTTTTCAGATTTGCTGGTGCTAAAATACATACTCTTCAGGAATTTCTTCAGTTTACTGCTGCTGTTGTGGCAGATAACAATTTTCATATATTAATAATGTATGAACAAATGCTTGATGATTAAGTTACTAACTCAAAATTACAAATCATTTATAAACAGGTGTAATAGTGTTACTGAATAACAGTGTAATGCTGTATATGACTAGCTAGAAAAATTAATTATAAACCAATTGAGAATAAATAAACATTTATTGAAAACAATCAATCTTGTGGAAAAAGTGACAAGAACTGCTGTTGTGAAGTCTGTTCCTCTCATAAGTCAGTTTTATATCTTATATATCTTATCTATAACTTTTTGATAAGTACTGTGGTATTGTAGTTGTATATATTTTTATTCTTACACCAAAAAACCCCCCAAAAAACAGACAGACTTTATTGATCCCGAAAGGGAAATACAGGAAGTTAAATATAAATTTACACATTTGTATGACATGCAACAACAACAAAGACAAAACACAAGGGAGCTGCTGTCATAGACAGATGCTTGTGGCAGAACCAGAGGAATACAACTAGATAAGTGGAACACGTTCATTTCAGACACCCATGAAAATCTTCTCCATTCTGTGTGTCTGAATGGAGTAGTAGGGTTATATTTCCAAAGGAACACTCCTGCCTAACATGCTGATCTAATGTTCTCTAATGTGCTCAGGTCAACAGTATATGTGGTTTTCAGTGTCATTTAGAGCTGTGCTACAAAAGAGCTCCATCCATCCATGCACAAAAGACTGATGCCTATCAGAGCTTCTAAAAATCAGACTGCAGAGCTAGTGGCCAATTATTCCACATAAGGTTTTTGCACAATATTTAGCAAATATTTTTTAAATTGCAGTAAGTATTTGAGAAGTTAAATAAGATAGTTTTCATTCACTGCTTCTGATGAAATTTTGCCGCTGAAATGGCAAAGCAGAGATATAGATCATGGACATGGACAATAAACACATATCAGAAGTTGCAACTCAAACATAATCCTCAACACTCAACTATATTTTCCACTGATCACAAATACTGTGAAGTGGCTTAAATACCTAAGGGCTGTATGTGTTATCAAAGGCACAAAAACTGGAATAAACGATAAGGTGCAATCAGCATTATGTATACAGGAGTAATAAAGTGTGAGGAGAGATTCTCTCTGTTTAAATAAAGTAATAAATTGGTATTCAGGCACCAGGGTTTTCATAATTTATCTGCCGTCTGAGAGCGGCTGATCATGTTGACTTAACATTTTGTCTGACATTTGGGTCTGACGAGCCCAGCCATTAACTCTCTCAACATGCTACAAGAGACTCTCAAAGGGAGGAGAGACTGGAGATATACACACTCACGCAGATGCACGTGCACAAATAAAAGTCGAAATTCACACCACAGCAGTTGGACAAAATTGGAGTGCATGTCCACTGATGCTAAAACATGCAGGGACACATTTGCACACACACTAAGTCAGTCAGAACTGGGTCGAGAAGGAGAAGATGTCCAAAGACCCATGCATTATCTGTAGAACTGAAATGAGCGCATTCACTCCCGAGGTCAAAACACTGACAGTCAAATAAATTAAAATAAACATTTTAATTGAGGATACTTCAAGTACAGGCTTGTTGGCTGCATATGGCATTATTTCAATGGGCGATAGTGAAAATTATTGGTAGCTGCAGCCATAAACAAAGAATACTAAACAAAAAAGCTCATAATGACTGTCAAACTGTAATTGACTTTCACACAGAGTTCTTATTCTTAAAACAACTGGGTATTTCAGGTCCAGTTTGCAAAGGTTCCTGTGAAATCTTTCCCTTGTGTATGTCTTGTCTTATCTGTCAGGAAGCACAGACAGACATGGGACAAATTCACATGAATCTGTTTTCCTATAAGTAATTATGATGGATCAAGGGAATACAAACCTATGATGTCAGATTCCTTTTGTTTTCCCTTTCATTCTTTGCCCTTTCTTTTGTGCATTAAAGATCAAATATGAAATCCTGAGTGTTAAATGTTAAAACAGTGACTGAAAAGGGAAAGCAGTACTGCAGTCTATTCTGTTCTAGTTTATAAATTAAATTTGCCGAATTCCTGAAACCAATGATGAATAATCAAACGGTACTGCAAAACAACTGTTCCCTTTCAGTCGGTCACGTGTGACGTATGTCAGAACTGAACCGACGAATTGGGATATCAACCCGTGGTGCTGCCAGAAGAGCGTGCTGGTCCCTCTCATGAGCGACCAGCCGTCTCTTTCGAATATGTGCCCAAGGTTCCTACCACTCCCTTCAGAGATCAGGTAGTGAACCTGCAAGCTCTGCCCTCGGAGGAGGCAGACCCAGCCCTGGCTTTGCTCTGTCCCGTCCGTGCTCTTCGCCTGTACGGGGACAGAACGTGAAACTTCAGGACCTCAGACCAGCTCTTCATCTGTTACGGAGGCCAGCAGAAGGGAAAGGCTGTCTCCAAGCAAATGATGGCCCACTGCGTAGTGGACGCCATCGCTTATAAGTCCCAAGGCGTTCCTTGCCCACTCTGGTTGAGAGCTCATTCCACTAGAGGAGTAGCTTCTTCCTGGGCACTGGCACACGGCACCTCGCTGACAGATATATGTAGAGCTGCAGGCTGGGTGACACCCAATACGTTCGCTAGATTCTATCGCCTTTGTGTAGAATCGGTATCTTCCCATGTACTCACCCCTACTGGCCAGTAGCGCGAAAAACCCATTCTAGTGTCCGCTTGCATACGCCACTCCCGCCCACTGGGCTGGAAACGTGCGTCTATTGCTCCAGTAGAGTTCCCCTGTTGGTGAATTCTGTTGAGTCCTCTGCCACCCCTTGCAGCTTCGCACATTGCGGAGTGTCTGTTGCTAGGCTTAGCACTCGTTAACTTGCCTGTGCTTGGCTGGGTACCATATGTTATGACCCCAACGGCGGTGCCATATGTGTAATGTCCACGGTAGCCTTCCTACAGTAAGCCCATGTCTTTCCCTCAGCAGTGTCTCCCCCTAACTTAGGCTGGAGCCATCCTAGGGACTTCATATGTACACTGCCCACGGTCCGTTCATATGTGCATTCCCACGTAATTCCTCCCTACGGGTATGTTGTGGTCTCCGCAGCGTCCCCAGGGGCACGCTTTGCCAGTGTTATCCAAGTCTTAATGAACGGGTCATGCGGAACAGCAGTAGACTTCCCTTGTGTAAGTCCGGTCCCTTCTCTTTCCCAAGTGAGCGCCGGGATGCTGTGGCTTACGATGGGCGCTGGAGGGGGTCAGTAACTGTGGCGTTTTATTAGGGATCACAATTCGTCGGTTCAGTTCTGATGTACGTCAAACATGACCGACTGAAAGGGAACATCTCTGTTACGTATGTAACCCTCGTTCCCTGAAGAAGGGAACAGAGACGTACATTCCATCGCCACAGTTCCTGTACCCGCTGAGCATGGACCACTGCTCTTCTCCTCAGCAGAAAACAAAGTGCGAGCACTCCCCGCTTCCATATTTATACCTGCTCGCGGGGGCGGGGCGGGGCGCGTCACGCAAAGCTCGCACGCCAATATGCATTGGCTCGTTTAGTTTACACTCGAAGGTGATAGGGCTCTCGTGCGATATCCCAATTTGTCGGTTCAGTTCTGACATATATCTCAATTCCCTCCTTCAGGGAACAAGGGTTACATACGTAACCGAAATGTTTCAGAAGGTAGCAAAGTAATAATTAAAAGGCACAGTCAGTACAGTTACTTTTTAAATTTCCATTCTGAAATTCAGAGTATTACTGTAATAAGTGTACACTGACTTTAAATAGATTTGTTAAAATAAAATTTTGCCATGTTCACTGGAAGAATCCTTGTCTTAAAGTTTAAGTTTTTAAGTTTGAAAGATTTATAAGCCTTAGACACAATCTGACAAACAGATCAATCTGCTTTAAATGTCAGCTATATTGTTTTTAAATAACCCACACTTCAATTCAAAACTTAGGATTGTAAGATTTTTTCTTTTATGCTTTTAAAAGATGTCCAAGGCTGCCTTTATTTGATAAAAAAAATACAGTAACAACAGTAATATTGTGAAATGTTATAACATTTAAAAAGTTTAAAACTTATTTATTTTCTGTGATTAATAAAAGGTACATTTTCAGCAGCCATTATTTCAGTCATTGCAACATGTTGATAAATGCCTTATTACTTGAAACAGTTAAGCTGCTTGGTGTTTTTGTGGAAACTGAATCTTTTTTTTTCAGGATTCCATGATGAACTGAAAGTTCAATTAAATATACATTTTTGCAACAAAGTCTTTACTTTCCCTTAGAATCAATTTCATGCATTCCTTCTGGGAAAAACATTGTCATTGGCCCACAAAATTTTAACAGTCCTGTATACATTCCTTTATATTTAAAGTTCCTGTAATTCCAATTCAAAATCTACTTCAAGTGGGTGGGACTAATACAATTAAAATTTTCACTCATGAATTGAAAGGGAGTCAATTCATCAATTCTACATTATGTCCAATCACGGTATTGGTTAAATACCATGATCCACAAAGGAAGATTCATCCCCTTATATTTCACTCATCCAAACAAACAAACGGAAAAATCTAAAAAGTTCAATTAAAAACAGGAACAATTTGCAACGTCCATCCTAAAAACAAACTTTAGCAAAACACCAGCAGACAAAAAGACAAATATGATGGTGCGCCCATTTAAACTAAAACAACACAGTATGTTTATCAAATAACAGTGAGTATATATTCAGTGAAAGTTAGAAATGTTAGGAATTCTTGCTTTTTCATGTGCAAGTGTATGTGTGTGTGTGTGTGTGTGTGTGTGTGCACATTTCTTATGTGAACTCTGTGTAAAATGAGGGTTTAAACCTTGAAAACAACTAATGCTGCAATCAAGGTCGTGGCACTATGAGAGGATTCTTCCCCAATGTGTCAGGAGATGATCGGAATAGCAACTAGAATGCAGTAATGGAACGAGTGGTGTGTGCGTGGACGTGTGTGTTTGTGTGTACCTGCCACTCTGGCTAGCTGGGCTGTGCTGATGTTTCGAGCATTGGGGCGCACTCGAAAGGTTACTGCTGGACCCAAAACCCTGCCAGACAGAGAAGAGAGAGAGACAGGAGACAGAGCGAGAATAAGACAATAAGGAGAAAACAAGAGAGAAGAGAGATTAACAGAATGTCAGTACGCAGTGAGTGTGAGGAACAAAACTGTTGCAGCTGTGAGTCATCCACATAATATTTTATAATTTAAAAAATACATTTTTGTAGATGCAACTCCAGTACCGCAACTCCACAGTTAAAACATCAGATCACCAGGGAATATTGCGTTTTGGTTCATTTTCTTATGACAGATCTGTGCGGTTAGATTCCCTTTCTGCTTTTGACATAAATTGACAAGTTTTTCCTCCATGAAATAAATCCTCACGGGAACCCTGATGTTCTTAGAGTTGTCTAAAATGTTTAGTAGATCAACTCAATTCAGCAAACAGGTCCAAATGGAAAAAGTAAAAGATGTCATTCTTTAAAAAATGCTCACATTGTATATGAATCTCTTTGCATTTGAATTGGTGATTCAAAAATGCTGTGCAAATGTATTTCATACAAATAGCATTTATGATTGAGCCAAACAGCTGTCTGGGTCCAATCCCAGCAGAACTCCTCATTCATTCATCTATTTTAACACAGAATCCTGCGAAGCATTATATTTTGCGGTGAATTGTTCTTATAAAAAATAAATGAATAAATAAATTTTTTAAAATATATTCAAAACTGACACAGTCAAAATAAACCGTTACACATCTCGACAAGATTAAAAAACACAGACTCGGGAAAAGGAAGAGAAGTTCTGCAAGCTTGCACGCCACCATGACATCAACACAGACCTGTAGATGAGCTATTGTACATCTCAACATATCTGTTCATCTGTTTAAGATGAATAAAGCAGTGAATAGGATGCTTAGTTCATGAACATGCATTTGTTCAACAAGGAATCTTCCCGGTTAATGATACTGGGGCAGATGCATTTATCTGGGATGCAGCTCTGAAGCTGCTCCCACTGCAGATCAGGGTGAGGAGAGGGTCACAAATAGAGACAGAAAAAAATGGGATGTAAAAAGAGAAGAGGGGAGAAAAAGAAAAGAGAGGTGGAAGACTGGAGGAATGGATCTGTCACAAGAACAAAATCCCATTCACACGTCAGCAGGTGGCCAAAGGCAGCCTCTCATCCTCAGCAGAATTAACACACACAGACACTCAGATATCTGCAGGAAAATAATAGTACTTCTGGTTTCTTGTGTCTTCTTTTATTCTCGTTATCTTTTCAATGATTGTAAAGCACGGCTCAATGATATTAAACCATAAATACATTTTCATTTTTAAAAATTACTGTATACATACTCCTTGTACATAAAAACTGATATGGCAAACACCATAGCAATAATCTAATAATAAAAAAATAAGGAAATGTGGGGTAAAACATTAAAGAAAAAAACTTAGCAAGATGTTTTTTCATAGTTTTTAAAAGGAAAGCTGTATGTATGTTATTACAATGTGGTTATTATTTGCAGTTAGGCCTTTTTTATTCATTGATTTATTTTTTGACTACCAGTGTCCTCATACAGGCACTTTATACAAAAACATAATTTCGCCCCACAAATATACACATGCACCCAAGGAACATTATCACTCCGCTTGTATTTACTTTCCTTAAACCAGTTTTCCCCCATATTTTGCATTCTTCTGTATACCTGAGCACACACCACTGTTTGGGTTCTTTTCCCAGAGAATCTGGAAATTTCTGGATGAAAACACTGGCTGTTAGAGCTAAATAAACACAATTGCACAGTTATAACATGGTGCTGATCGGTGCTGATAAGCTATCAGTAAAATGCCACCAATGTCCAGTACACAGAGGGAGGGAAGCCATAACATAACGATACTGCTTCTATTCGTTTCCTTTTGCACTGTAGGGGAGAGTGTAGGATGGAGATGATAGGTAGACTGTGTGTGTGTCTGCGTGTGTGTGTATGGTATGTGGGTGCGGGGGTGGGGTGGGTGGGGTTGGGGGGTATATAAGAATACATAAACGAGTGAGAGAAAAGAAGAGAGGTGGAATTAGTGTAAATTAATGTGTATTTGTTAGTGTTTCAATGTGTATATGAGAAGAAGAACGTCTGATTGCAGATCCACAGCTGTGTATATGTGTTTTTCTGTGCCCCCTACTGTCTGAACACAGTACAGCCCTTACGTCATGTCTGGAGTTCAGAGAGGTGCTACACTGACTCTTTATGTAACTGCAACACAGCGCAAAGCCCAAATGCAGCACTGTGTTTGGGTAAACTAACATTCGGTGAATGTGTACTGAACTGTACTGATTTTCATTATCTTTAACATCTTGCTTCTCCACAGTGTAGTCTGCTTGTGCACTGCAGATTTCTGCTCGTCTTATCTTTAGTCCAAAATAATACAGATATTATGACATAATATTTTATATAAAAGTGCGCATCATCCAGTACACCTTTCAATAATTTCTGAGAAAAGATGAAAAGCATGAGCTGACAAAAGATACATTAGCAGGTACCTGTATAAAAAGATATAAGCCACTATTCAAGAGAGGAAATTAATCAAACACAAAAACACAGCTTACTTGGACAGTACCCAACTACATAATAACATTTCACAATTTTCCCTCCTTTTAGCAAAGTCTTTAGCAAAAATCTTTATGTATGTATTTATTCTCACAGTTACTAATAGACAAAGGAAATCAACAAGTCCCTTGACTAACATGTATAATACTATACTACTGTACTTATATATATATATATATACTATATATATATAATAACTCTTTTGTAAATAAATTGATATACACTACCATTGAAAAGTTTGGGGTTGGTAAGATTTTTTTATATTTATAATATTTTTTAAAGATATCATTACTTTAATAATCTTTTGTAACATTATTACATGTCTTTACTGTCACTTTTGATCAATTTAATGAATCCTTGCTGAATAAAAGTATTCATTTCTTTCAACCGTAGGGCAATTATAATCCACAAAACACTTTGTGGACAACTTCATTTCAAGAAGTAAGCAAACCTAAAAATATTCCATTTGAGGACATCTGAGACATCCTCATTTCTAAATAAAAAAACAATATAGAATAAGGTGAATTGTTTTCATTTCGGGCTGGAATGTTGGTTATAATATTTCAATTAACTGTACATAAAACAATTGAAGCCAAGTAAGTATGTGCATGTGTGTGTGTGTGTGTGTGTGTGTGAGAGAGAGAGACAGCAAGAAATTAGTAACTGTATTAAATTTGTATTTCCTTTATCCTCATATATAAAGCTTTACTTATTAAGTGTGTCAGTGAAATGTAAACAAGTTCCTCAATAAAATACAAAAGCGGAGAGAAAGCATGTGTTACTTTCTAAACAATTATGCAGAAAGCTACCTTTAATCTGTGCACTCTGAAAACATTGGTTATCATCAAAAATGTGTTGTAATTGAACTGAAGTTTACCACTGCAGGCAGGTCAGAATAACACACACCTACATATAGAGATGCAGTCTCTCTCTCTCTCTCTTTCTCTCTCTGAAACATTTATATAAAGCTTGAACTTATATGCACAGAATTCAGAACACACTCATAATCACTAAGCTGTCACTTGAAAATAAGTACTTAGCCCAAACTATACCGCGAAATGGAAAAACAAAACAAAACCACAGGTTGAGTGTTCCATTAGTGCTATTAGTGTGTCGACCAGCATGAGACTGTCTTCAACAAGTACGTTTTTGTGAGTGTGTGTCTGTGTTTATACTTACGAGAGTTGTAGAAAATCTGTTACATGAAGGCTAACTCTCTCAGCTAAGTGCTCCATGAGTTTCAGCCCCTGATCAGTGGACAGGGAACTAGGACAGAAAAGACAAACAGAGAAGAAGAAATTAAGAAAGAATATTAGATAGATTTGTACATTCTCACAAGAAAAAGTGGTGCAACAAAGCTATGGACTTGTGGGTGGTTGTCAGGGCATTTACAAAAATGTTCTGAGTAGTCGCCATGCAGTAGCTACTGTAGGTGGTTGTTTACTGGCAGAAACTCAAATAAGCCCTTTCATAAGTCTCTGATATTCAGGACAAACTTGTGTCTCTCCTTTACTGTAAGTCTATAAGATGTTATTCTCCCGTTTTATTATCTGAAATCAAAAGTCCAATCTTTTAAAACAGTAATAGAACAGTGATATTGGCTCGATTTGAGGTATTCATGTCCATAGCATAGTTACACTAATCCAACAGAGGCTACAACAGAGGTTCTCAAACCTTGAGATTTTAAATTAATACTAGGAACAACATAAAAAAATCTGCAAAATTTAACCATTTACATTTAAAAGCAAAGCACTAAATATAAATCTAAATATAAACTTTTAACTACACAGATCTGGGAACTGCTGGATGAATACCATATACGACAAAATATTGAAAAAGTGAACACAGCACATATGAAGAAAACAGAGACCAGAGAGTGCATAAAAACACATAGGGAATAGGACACAGGTGGCTTGCATGCTTTGATAAATCACCTGTATTTTCCAGCAATGAGGCAAACAATAAGGTGTAAATGGAATCTCTGTGAAGTGTGATGTCTTTATGATATGGCCATTCCAGCCTGAGTTAAAAACACACACACTCACTCACACATTGGAACACGTGCAAACACACACCAAGCGACTTGCACACAAGCCTAAAGAATGATAAGCATCTAAATGAAAGCGTATTCACACGCAGGAAAAAGAAAGTGCTAGATTAGTATTAGAACATGCTAAAGTACAACTGAATTCCTGATGCCTTTTCATGCCTACAACTCCCTTCCAATATACACTTTTGAATCTCTTTTTTGAGAATATGCATTTCATGTACTCCAAGTTAAATGGAACTGCAATAAGTAAACCAAAAACCTGGAGTGTCTGTGAGATAAATCAAGTTATTGGAGATGCAGAAGCTGTGAATACCAACATCTTTCGATATGAGAGATGTACTGTGCACAACACACACACACACACAGAACAACAACAACAATTTACACACTGAGACCAATATACATGAAGAGGTCAGCTGAGGAAAGCCAAATAAATTGCAGTAAGGAATGCAGTAACATAAACTGAGCAGCAACACTGAATCATAAGAGAAAATGGTTCTATGAGAGTGAAAGGTCCCATTCTGCATAGAAATTACAGTTTAACAGATTTTAAGCAATTACATGTAGCCTAAATACATGTAGAAACTGTAGTTACAACCGCCATTGATCATGCTTCAAATTACTTTATCTAAAAATCAGTATTTTATGCAATTTAGGCAATGTAACAAATGTAAAATATTTTAAGTATACAGACGGAATAAATGTGTGATAAAGAAGTTGTTTCAGGGCGTTTCAGAGTGCCAGAATGATCCTAGGAGCTATGTTGTTGTGGGCTATATGCTCCTGGTAGGGTCTCCCAAGGCAAACTGGTCCTAGGTGATGGGCCAGACAAAGATCAGGTCAAAACCCCTTAAGGACTGTTACGTCGCCCACTGTTACTGTTATGGCTCACCCATCACCCAAGCTGAGGTCACTGAGGTAGTTGGAAAGCTCCTCGGTGGCAAGGCAGAAGGAGTGGATGAGATACGCCCTGAGTACCTCAAGTCTCTGGATATTGTGGGGGTGTCTTGGCTGACACGGGTGGGGACAGTGCCTCTAAGACTGGCAGACCGGTTTGGTGGTCCCTCTTTTTAAGAAGGGGGACCGGAGGGTGTGTTCCAACTACAGAGGGATCACACTCCTCAGCTTCCCCGGGAAAGTCTATGCCATGGTACTAGAGAGGAGAATAAGGCCGATAGTTGAACCTCAGATTCAGGAGGAACAATGCGGTTTTCGTTCCGGTTGTTGAACACTGGACCAGCTCTACACCCTCTCCAGGGTGCTGGAGGGTTTATGGGAGTTTTCCCAATCAGTCCACATGCGCTTTGTGGATCTGGAGAAGGCATTCGACCGTGTCCCTCGTGGCGCCCTGTGGGGGGTGCTCTGGGAGTATGAAGCCTGGGGCCCTTTGCTACTCCTTTGTACAACCGGAGTAAGAGCTTGGTACGCATTGCCGGCAGTAAGTCAGACCTGTTCTCGGTGCATGTTGGACTCCGGCAGGGCTACCCTTTATCACCGGTCCTGTTCATAATCTTTATGGACAGGATTTCTAGGCGCAGTCAGGGGCTGGAGGGAGTCTGTTTTGGGGAGTGTTTTTCACAGGATCTCGTCTCTGCTTTTTGCGGATGATATTGTCCTGTTGGCTCCATCGGGCCAGGACCTCCAGTGTGCATTAGGATGGTTTGCAGCCGAGTGTGAAGCGGCTGGGATGAGGATCAGCACCTCCAAGTCTGAGACCATGGTTCTCAGTAGAAAAAGTGTGGCTTGTCCTCTTCAGGTTGGTGGGGAGCTCCTGCCTCAAGTGGAGGAGTTCAAGTACCTTGGGGTCTTGTTCACGAGTGAGGGAAGGAAGGAGCGTGAGGTTGACAGACGGATCGGTGCAGCTTCTGCAGTGATGCGGTCGATGTACCGGTCTGTCGTGGTGAAGAAGGAGCTTAGCTCCAAGGTGAAGCCCACAATTTACCAGTCAATCTATGTTCCTACTCTCACCTATGGTAATGAGTTTTGGGTCATGACCGAAAGAATGAGATCCCGGATACAGGCGGCCAAAATTAGCTTTCTCCACAGGGTGGCAGGGTGCTCCCTTCGAGAAAGGGTGAGGAGCTCAGTCACTCAAAGTAGAGCAGTTGCTCCTTCACATCGAGATGAGTCAGTTGAGGTGGCTCGGGCATCTGTTTCAGATGCCTCCTGGGCGCCTCCCTAGGGAGAGATTATGTCTCTTGGCTGCCCTGGGAACGCCTCGGTGTCCCCCCAGAAGAGCTAGAGGAAGTGTCTTGGGAGAGGGAAGTCTGGGCATCTCTGCTTAGACTGCTGCCCCCGCGACCCGGCCCTGGATAAGCGCTACAAGATGGATGGATGGATGGATGGCACAGACATTGGTGAATGCGTAAGCTCTGACAACATACTGGAATATGATACACTGCAAAATCATTTGAAAAAAAAAAGCTAAATCAATGATGAGGGATTCTGTAAAACTTTAAAAATGGCTGAAGCAAAAAAATACAGCTATGTATGGTACATTTTTATGTATATGTTTGAATGTTCATATAAAAATATTCCGTACATATACACTACCATTCAGAAGTTTTTGGTCACTAAGATTTTTCAAGTTTTTTACTTTAATTCCAGAATACTGCATTAAATTGATAAAAATTTACAGTAAATGACATTTACAATGTTAGAACAAGATTTCTATTAGGGCTAGGTATTGAAAAATTTCACGATTCAATTCGCTTTCGATTCACAAGCTAGTGATTCAATTCTATTCTATTCTGGTACATGGCAAATTTTCTCAAGAAAAAAACACTCATCTAATACTGTAAACTATACAGGGAGTCAGTTGGTATGACATTACTATCATTTTAAAGCTCAAAATTAACTGGTTTGTATAGGGATATTTAGGGCCCATTCACAAGACTGAGCTCCTCTCTAGAGTTCATTTTTTCAGCTGACTTATGAGTTTATGAGTTTATGGTCACTGAATGGCTTTTCTAGGGTTAATGTAACATTACAAGACATTGTTCACAAGCCCATGTTTGAAACACTGAATGATTAGGTATTTATTGAATTTCATAATAAAATGGACAGAATTTGAAATCTTCAGAAGTAACAAAGCTTATTGCGATTTATTGTAGGCCTATGGGAGGCGCAATTCAAAAGTTCTGTTCATTCATCAACTGAAAACAGCATTGACTAAAAGATTCTTGGGGTTTAAGACTCGATATCACTTCAAAAATTAAGAACCAATTAAAATTGAGAAATCAGTATTTTTACCCAGCCTTAGTTTCAAATAAATGCTTTATATTCATCGAAAAATCATGAAAAAAACATTTATCTTGGTTTCCACAAACCAATCAAGCAGCGATTTTCAACATTGATAATAATTAGTAATGTTTTCTGAGCACCAAATCATGTGCCAGTGAAGACTGAAGTAATGGCTGCTGAAAAGTCCTATCAAAGGAATAAATTATATTTTAAAATATATTAAAACGACACTTATATTAAACAGTGATAATATCTCACAATATTACTATAATTACTGTATTTTTGATCATATAAATTCAGTGTCTTGGTGAGGAGAAGAGACTTCTTTCAAAAGCACACTAGATCCATGTGTCCTACATAAGTGCAAACATCTTGTTACTCAAGATAGTTATGAAAATGTTTCTATTCTCACTTACTCTTCAGTAATAATGTAGCCAAAGTCACCGTCATGTGGACTTGAATATGCTGAAATATCCACCTTTACTCTCACACCCTTCTTTTCCACCACCTCTTTCTCCATGGAATTGTTTTTTTGTGACACTTTTCCTGGTTGAAGCTCTGGTTTTACTTCCAGAGAGCCTTTTGTACCATGCATCCACTGCTCTACTTCAGCGTCCACCATTGGCTCTATATAAGTGTCAGGTTCCATTTTCTTCCTCATCAGGTCCAGGTCTGTTTGCGTAGTCCGGCTCTGGACATTCTCCAAACTAGCTCTCAATGGGCTTCCAGCATTTGGCTGGTTGATGTACCCCAGAAAAGGCTCTTCTGCTTGGGGAGGACGAGCAGATCCATGGCCAGAGTTATGATCCAGGAACTCAAGCAGCTGGCTGATAAAACCTTTGTTCTGGAAACAGAAAAGTGCTCAGGGAATTCTACTGACTTCATCTCTGAGATATATCATAGTCAAATAGACCTACCTGTATTCATAACAACACATTACCTTGTCATCAGATTTAAGGCCAGTTTTTTCCGTTTGAGTTTCTGTGAACAGAATTTAAAATTATGGTAAAGATGCCTCTCTCTTATGGCTCTTTCAAGAATCAAATGTTTTCAAATCAATCAAAATGTTCAAAATTTAAGGGCTGTAACCGGGGTTTTAAAGCATGTGTAATAAGGACCTATAATCAAATATTTGTTTTTGTCAAGGGGTTACTACCTTTAGGTGTGGTGCCGTCTTTTAGTTTCTCCATCTGATGTAACTCTTGACTAGGTTCCCTCTTCACCTCCACTTCATCCTGTGTGGCTTCTCTACCTTTGACCCCTTCCACACCATCCACCACCTGCAGGGCCTGGGTAATGACCTTGGAGAGCTGCTCCAGGTCCATTGGGGTTAAAGTATCCACATTGACGCTCTGATGGCCAAGCTGGTTAACCACTCCATCAATGAACTTTTCTGACAGAACACAAAGGCAAAGATAGAAATGGTCTGATAAGTTTTTGGGTTTTTTTTCTTTTCAAGTGCACAAGAACCACCCCGCACTAATTTGTATAACTGCCTATTCAGTTATAAAATTTTAAAAGCAAGCCCATCACGGACCTGTCAGTTTTTGCATGCAATCCAATAAACGCCCATAATAGGGTAATTGCACACCACATTTTGCCTATGCTAAATTCCTATGACATGCAACATAATTGGAGCCAGACTGTGTTTCCCATCTCTATCTCATTCTCTTTCTGATTAAGGTAAATGTATAATTTAATAATTGTGATTTTTTAAGTTTTTGGAAAGAAATTATAATGATATCACTGTTACTTCAGTCACTTCAAGAGTATATTCAGATCCTGAATATGGATAATTATAATGCGTAAAACACATCCCAGACAGCATACTGTAATATGACCCTGTTTCTCCTTATAACAGAAAATGAGTTCGACTGAACATAATTTGAGAATTAAATTTCCTTGCTCATTTTTCCTGGCTTCTTTTTAAAATATAAATGTAAATATACACATTTATTTAAAATACATATATACACATAGAGGTACATATATGTATATAGAAGAAGCTCACCATCTACTGAACTAAGGGCCTCCTTGTGAGCAGGGCTACTTGCTGGAGATTTGAAAAACAATTTTTCGATTTGGGGCTTTGGAAGTTGCTTGGAAGCTCCAGGCAGTTTTTCTATTTTGGTAGCAGGAGTGCGCTGAAGGCTGAAGTAACGCAGTTTTCCCTGTGTTTGACCTTTACCGGGATCTTGTGCTCTCATGGGCCCAGCTTGATACCGCTGATGCTCTGCAAGCGGGACTCCAGTACGATCCTGTTCAAAACCAGTGAAGAATGATTGACCTGGGGGAGGCTGTTCCACAATGGCCTGGAGATCAGGTCGGCCTTGTAGAAAGGAGATGTGGGGTGAAGGAGGCTTCTCTTTGAGCTGCATAAAATTCTTATGATTATGGGGTCCATCTCCCTTATACTGAGGTGGAAGAATTATAAAAAAAAAAGAATATATATATATATACAAAAATAAATAAACAAACATCATATTTTGAATTTGGCATTCAAAACAGAAACATTCCTCTGACCAAAATGATATTATGCATACGGTACCAGTTTTTTAAGGAAATTTTGTAAAAAAACAATCATTATCAAAGACGGATCAAAGATAATGGTTTAAAGTGCATGGAAATACAATGCATGAGTATTAGCCTCCCTCTATTTTCTCTGCATATTGTTCTGCTCTATTTGAGAGATTAGAATAGAAGGCCAAACTGACTTTAGAACAGCAGGGTGGGCTTCAATGAACAAACCACCACATAAACACGCCGGCTCCAAAAGCACTGCAGGGTACTAATGTTCAATAGTGCAGTGAACTTTTCAACTCGCACAACTGCTAACTTCAAGAACAACTGTTTGGTGATGCGAGTACCAAGCAGGTTCTACCTCACATTATATATCCCCAGTAGCTATGTACTTGTCTGACAGTTGTCTAATGAAGTGCAGAGCACTTTGTCATATAAAAGTGCATTACAATAATGTTATGCATTAATAAACTGCTATATTTTGGACAAAACAACATCTTATCCAGTTATGCATGGTAGTTTATGTCCAATTGTGTACAGTGCCAAGCTGAAGTTAAGCCCTTTCAGAAATCAGTTCAGTTTTATAGAAAAAAGCCATATAGTCAATTTGCATCCATATACTTAAAGTGATATGTGAGTATACAGCACTATTCTTATACATTGCTGTCAGAGATTTACCTTCCAAAGCACTTGCTGCCCTTGAGGACTCTGTTTGAAGGAGGCAACATCAGAAGGCAGGAAACCTTGAAGGTAACTTTGCAGTGTCCTGCTCACTTCTTCTTTCTGAGCCTTTAGCTTCCTATTTCCATTGGGAATGTTTAAATTCCATGTTTAAAAATAAACAGCTTTTAGTTCATAGAATTGGCTAGAATGCAAACATGTCTGTATCGGATTATCACTTCACTATAAAGTTCAATTTGTCAACATTTAAGCGCATTAGCTATAAATGAATAGTACTTTTACAGTTTTTATTAATCTTGATTCATGTTCATTTGTACACATACTACTACATTTTAACATTTAAAGTTGTGTAAATCAACATTAATTAATGAATTATGAACTAACATGAATTAATAAAAGAACACAACAACAACAACAACAAAAGTTTCCATAAGCACATTACTATCACAGACACGTTAACACAACAGAGGATTTAAGAGCTCACCTGGAATTGCCATTGAAATGAGAAAAGGTGTTTTTAAATCTTCCAAGAGGAACCTTGGGTAGTTGTGAGAGCTCTTTTGAGATTACCTCCTGTGTTGTGTCATCCTGCCAAGTATATCCTATAATAAAAGGATCAGATAGAACCATAAAGCAGCATATACATAAACTAACTGGATTTTTTACATTCATAAAAAAATTCAAGATCACAGATTCAAGGACTAAACAAGGTTTATATATTATACTGTCCATATATATACTGTATACTAGCAGATAATATTTAAAGCATTCAAATTAATTAGTCCATATCTTTTCTAACAGACTGAAGACAGTAATCTGAACAATTTATGAAGGTATACATGGTTGCAAGTCAGTGCACTTCATTCATTCACCTGAATTTACCATTTAAAAAAAAAAAAGTCACATTATGAGAAATGTTAAACTTCTGGTCAACATCAAATCTAATTCTGCATCTCGCTAAGAGCAAAGACAGTCAGGCCAGGATCCATATTCTACCATCCCACCCACTGTCTTCAACTCAATACAAATACTAACACCACTTTCTGAATTCCAGGGAGGAGAAAGATAAAAGAAAAACACCAAACTGACACATCAAATCCCATCTTGTACATTCTAAAAATGTGCTAATTCAGTTTTCATGCAAATGCCACCCAATCAGACATACTTGAGATTGTTCACCACACTAAGGGACACAGGTATGCTGTGATTCAATGGATGGATGGGAGGAATGTCATTAACCAGCCACAGATGTGGAGGAACGAATAAAGATCTGAAGACTATTTCCTTAAGCCCCTAGATGTGACCTCATTAGCCTTCTACCAGCCGCTAACACTCAGTCCTGTTAATCTGTTTTCCTGGGGTTGAGAGGGGGGCTGAACAATGTAGATCACTTGTTTATATATAACTCTGAAAAAGACAGAAGACAGATTGTGGGCTTACAGTGGGGGCTTGGCTCAGCTGGCTTACAGTTAAATATCATCTTCCACAATCTGTGGATTCTATACATCACAGCATAGCATGTTGGGTGAAGGAGAGAGAAATTAGAGTTGCTGAGCCTTTTTGAGGATTTGAGGACAAAAATGATTGCTAACTAAGGTTTTTATTTTATCAATAATAACATTAATGAAACGTTAAAAGTGTATAATGACAATGGTTAATTTTGATTAAAACATACAGTTGACGAAAATGAGAAAATATAACAAAAGTGTTACATGCCAACCGGAGTTGTAAATCACATTGTGAATCCACTCAATCCATAACACTAAATAACAAATGATGAGTGACTAAAGCATGAAGAGATTTTGCTTTCTATTAATTTAAACCTGCATCAACATTTAAAATGTATGAATATTTGGTTTAATAAGGTTTTAAAGTTGTCAAATAACATGTTATTTATTCTGACTAAAAACAGACATCACTTTAGTCAAAACTGACTAAAAATAATTAATGTAACAATGCTTGTTGATTAGGGAAATGAGGTGGCATGATCCAGCGAATGTTAAACATAAATTTAATAATAAAATAAACAAAGAACAAAAGTAAAGTAAAGTGGCAGCCCCTCACGGACAACTGCTACATAAATTAAAATAAAGCACAGACATAAAGTCTATTCCTGTTTCTCTCTCGTCCTTCACTATTGTCACTCCTCGTTTTATCTTCCAAGAGCTCCTTCGTGGAACTCGAGACCGGTGTGACATGCATATGATGCTCAGTACCTCACTCCATTCCCCCGGCTCTTGGACCTGCCCTGCTTGCCACAATCCCATTCTATCATTAAAGGATATTTTCATAAAAAACAAAACTCAGAGGCCAGGTTCACATATACTCCGTTTGCAATGCATATATGGGGTGGAGAAGCAGCACAAGCTCATTGTGCTTTCACATATTTCACATATTGCAGTGGGCAACTGATCTGCACCTGTACACCACAAACACAACATTTATTCGTTACTTTTATTTCAAATCCAAAAGTTGTTACTGAAAATGGTTTTTCGGCATTGTGATTCTCTTTGTGCGCAGTATAGTTATACAATCGTATTCACATTTAAACGCACTATTTGAAGTGCCCCTATTATAGTATTTTTACGGTTCTAATATTGTTTTGGGAGTCTCCTACAACAGGTTTACAGCACAGAATACATTTAATATCACCTCATTTCTCAAAGATTCTTAAACAATTAGGTTGAAGCAGTTTGGAGATTTAGTCTCTCTAATTCCCTCCTTTCCGTGAGCCTACACTACTCTGACTGGTCAGATGGCCCAGTCTGTTGTGATTGGTCTACCATGTAAAGCATATGTTGAAAACAAAATGCCCATTGTCATTACTGAATTACAGCTACGGTGGCATTGTATACAGTGTATGGACAGAAAAGATTCGAGCCAGAGTCCGATGATGAAACGTCTGAAGAAGTTGATCAACAAGAAACTCAATCTGGAACAGGGCATTTTTCAGTGGTAAGTGTCAGCTCAGTTTGTGGTATGTTACAAGACATTAATTGACATATTTTTAGACGATGGCATGCAAGGCGTAGTTTTCCTTGCTTTACACTGGCCAAAAAGCCATGTGTTGAAAGTGAAACACAATAGAGTTTAATTGTATTAGTTTATGGTGAAATTACTCCATTTTCATGTCAATCTATGTTCATTTTTATGTGATCAATGCACTGTCACTTTAATTCAGCACATGCAGCACAGCAAAAGCAGACTGTGCATAAACGATCGCTGCACTGCTGCAGAAGCACCACTCCTGGAACACATTGCTGGACTGCATCCATGTGCAGTTTGAACACACATGGGCACGTAAAAAAATATGCATCGCATACATAAGCTACTGCAAACAGAGTATGTGTGAACCTGGCATGACTTTAAAAAAACTGCATAAAATATAAGTGAACAGTGTTAAAGAAATAGCAAGCACAAGCATTTAGACAGCTGAGCATTTAGGTGTTACAACAGCATTTACACAGCAAACACACTTACAAAGTCGTTACCTTCCTGTCACCCACAAGCACTGCACCCTTTTTGCCTCAGCAAAGGTCCACCTCATTAGGTCTTGGACAGAGCCTGACATAATGTGCTATTACTAATTACCAGCCCGGCCATTGATGTTGCTCCTTTTAAAAAAAAAATGTCCAGGGGGTGATAGTGATGGGGGGCTGTTGTAGACATCTATTGCTTTTACTCTTCTTTCTTTCTTTTTTTTAAAGGGAACACCATGATCTTCAAATATTCAGCAACAGACATGCCTTCCATTCTTTGTTTTGACTGGCTTTGGTTGTGTGGGTCAATATGCAAATAGGTTCACAAGTTAATGTGGAACCATCTTCCAATTAGTGAAGCTGACAAACATTGATTTAATTCTGTTCATCATGAATTGCCTAATTTATTGTGATAGTATAATAGCATAAATTAGACAAGGGGGCAGGTGGGCTTTTCCTGGATTATAAGGGATTTCCACAGTATCTTCATGATCTAATTAGTTTTACTATAACTTTAACATTATAGACACAAATCTAATGTTTTTTTGTTGTGAGACCAAGGACATATGTTTGATAAACATGAAATCTATGTCTAACATAAAATGAATTTAGCATGAAAAGTATCTTAGATTAAACAGATTGAATGTTGTTAGCCACCGATCTCCAAATTGCGATTTCGACAATCTATTGAATTGATTTTCAATTCATTGTAGCAAAAAAAAAGTGATTTTAATTATCAAATATATTTTGAGTAAAACCCTGTTCCCATTCAGTCTGTCACGTTCGACGTAAGTCAGACAGACCGACGAATACGAATCTCACTAGAGAGGGCAATCTACTTCGAGTGTAACTAAAAGGAGCCAATGCACATTGGCATGCAATCATATGCAGCAGCTGCTCTACCTCGCTGCGCGGGTATTTAATGAGCAGCAGGTGCATTGCATCTTCAGCTTTTCGCTTCGGATCCGAACGGTGTTTGCCTGTTCTCTACAAGCAGCGCAAAGAAAGAAGTCAAATGGGATTTCTCTGGTGAGTGCGGGCGTACCGCTCAGCAGTGGGGTCGAGCTTCTCTCTTTATATGTGTGTGTGTCGTTATTGTTGTCTATTGAGCAACAGCTGTTTAACAGCGTGAGTAGGCTGTTCTCACGGCTGGTACGGTGTGCTTTTGAGCGCTAAAAAGACATTTTTACGGCTGGTAAGATTGAGGGCGCCTTCAAAGAGAGGTAGAGCAGCACATATCCTTGTCTGAGTCATGGCGGCCATTCCCCTGTGTGCTTCGGCATTTTCAGAGAGTAAAAGAGTCCCTAAAAGAGCTTACTCAAGTAGAACTTGCGTCCTTTTAAAGATGACATTCTACTTATGTGTTTCTGGATGCGGTAGTTACCTGGGACAGAGGGATCGCTGTATCACACGCCTGAGCTTACAGCACACTGAGGCAGCGCTCGTGAATGAGTCATCTACGCATTGTGTTCCAGTTCCTGCAAAAGGGGCAGAGTAACGGTGCCGCTGCCTCGTTCCAATCCTCCTCAGAGGGTTACTTCGGGCAGCGGTGCTGGTGATCTGAGGATCACGGTGAGTGCGCTTCATTCAGGGAACCAACCCCCTAGGAACCCTCACTCCTCCTGCACTCCGCAGCCAGTAGAGCTGCCATTGGAGCGTGTTGGGCCATTTCAAAGATGTGCACCAGCCGTATCCTTTGGCGCTCCCTCTGATGACCAGATGTCGATAGCTGCATGGGAAGGTGAGCTACTAGCAAAGGATGCGATAGAGCCGCTCCGGCCAATATGAGGTCAGAGTTCTACAGCCCCTACATCATTGTACCCAAGAAAAGCGGTGGGTTACCGATCTTGGATCCCCGAGTTTTGAATCAGAGCCTCCACAGGTTCAAGATGCTTATGCAGAGATGCATTTTCGAGTGCATCCGTCCCCAAGATTGGTTTGCAGCAATCGACCTGAAGGATGCGTACTTTCATGTGTCAATTCTTCCTTGACACAGACCGTTCCTGTGCTATGTGTTTGAGGGGCGAGTATATCAGTACAAGGTCCTGCCCTTCAGGCTGTCCATGTCTCTCCGCATCTTGTGGAGGGAGCCCCTGTTCCCATGAATGAACAGGGTGTTCATATCCTCAACTATCTCGATGACTGGCTCATTCTAGCACATTCTCGGGATCAGTTATGTGAACAGAGGGACCTGGTGCTCAGTCACCTCAGCCGGTTGGGCCTTCAGGTCAACTGGGAAAAGAGAAAACTCGCCCCCATGCCGAAGTTCTCTTTTCTCGGTATGGAGGGCAGGATGGCGGTCCCACTAAAATTCTTTCAGAGGCTCCTGGGCATATGGTAGCCACAGCAGCAGTAATCCCACTCGGTTTGCTTCATATGAGTCCCAAGATGGGTGGGGCAACGCGGCACGTTCCGAGTGGCAATCACTCCGGAATGCCATCAAGCCTTCAGTCTGTGGGCAGACCCCTTGTTTCTTCAGGCAGGAGTGCCCCTAGAGCAGGTGTCCCGGCATGCTGTGGTGTTCACAGATGTCTCTGCCATTGGCTGGGGTGCCACATACAACAGGCATGCAGTGTCAGGGGTTTGGACGGACCCCCAACTGCATTGGCACATCAACTGCCTCGAGTTGCTAGCAGTACGTCTTGCTCTGAGCTGTCTGGGAGGGCCGTTACGGGGCAAGCACGTACTGGTCCATACAGACAATACTGCGACCGTTGCGTACATCAACCACCACGGTGGTCTACGCTCCCGTTGCATGTCGCATGTCCCAGAGGAAGCAAACCCAGCCCTGGCTTTGCTCTGTCCGGTTTGTGCTTTGCGACACTGGACAGAACTCAAAGCTTCAGGACCTCAGACCAGCTCTTTGTATGTTGCGGAGGCCAGCAGAAGGGAAAGGCTGTCTCCAAGCAGAGGATGGCCCACTGGATATTGGACGCCATCGCCTTGGCTTACCAAGCACAAGGCGTGCCCTGCCCACATGCTTACTCTATGAGAGGGGTTGTATCCTCCTGGGTGCTGGCTTGTGGAGCCTTGCTGACAGATATTTTTAGAGTTGTGGGCTGGGCGACACCTAACATGTTCGCTAGATTCTATAGCCTTCGTGTAGAACCGGTCTCCTCCCATGTTCTCACCTCATCTGGTCAGAGACATGGAGAGGCCCCAGCTTAGTGTTGGCTTGCTGCGTTATACACTTATTGCTCCAGTGAGTCCCTACAAGGCAGACCCTGTTGAGTCCTCGATCACCCTTGATGTAGCAGAGCCTCTGGTGCCAGGCCAATACTTCGTTGCATCCTTGAGAACCGGACTAGGCTGGGTGTTATGTGTGACCCTTCGGGGATCCCATGTGTATGATTCCAAGACTACTAAACAAAGCTGTGTCTTTCCCTCTTGGGGAACCCATCTCTTACCAGGTTGGAGTCACACCAGTACTTCCATATGTCTACAGCTCTATGGGGTTAGTCCATATGGACTTTTCCACATAACTCCTTCGGGGAAGGATGTAGCTTCCACAGTGTTCCCTCCTGTACGCTTTCCAAATGTTATCCAATAGTCTCACCGAAGGGGTTTTGGAGAATGGCAGTGATCGACATCCTCTGTGTTAGCCCTACCCCACCGTCAGGGAGCTTGCCCAGAACACTGGAAGGGGGCAGCGCCTGTGGCGCTTCGGTAGGGATTCCTATTCGTCAGTCTGTCCGACGTAAATCTAACGTGACCGACTGAATGGGAACATCTCGGTTACATAGGCAACCCTCATTCCCTGAAAGTAAAATTGCAGCAGTTACTTACGGAGACTGCCGCCCACACAAACATAATAAAAACAGAACATAAAATCCAGGCCTGGTCCTCTCTCCTCCTTCACTGATGTCTGTCCTCTTTTATGCTTCTGGAGCTCCTCCGTGAGAGATTCGAGACCGGTGCACCGAGCAGTGGACGCTCATCATCAATCATGTCACCGGCCTTGCGCCATTCCCTCATGGCCCTCGCCCGCCCTGCTCTTCACAGAGGTTTACCTA
Organism: Opsariichthys bidens; assembly: GCA_037194245.1. Classification (NCBI taxonomy): domain Eukaryota; kingdom Metazoa; phylum Chordata; class Actinopteri; order Cypriniformes; family Xenocyprididae; genus Opsariichthys; species Opsariichthys bidens. Next base: position 13,285,609 of record CM074280.1, on the reverse strand, counting down.
TGTAACCGATATGTTACTGCATGCTATTGCCCCATTCTAAAAAAGTAACATTCCATTTAAAAACACTGCGGAATGTGTGCTAGTCAAACATCTGTTCACAACAGCATTTAGGAATTCCTCTAGAGAGGACTTCTGGGTAGATTTAGACTGCCTTTCTGTCTTAAGTGAAGCCCATGCAAAATGATGTGAACTTCACAACGTAACAACAGATGCAGAAAGCTATAGAAATAATTTGATATTCACAAGCCCTTTATGGAAAAGTGAACAACTGAGAGCTCTGTAGAAACTGTTGACATTTACGTTTTGAAAACCACTTTTGGAGAATTAAATGCAAATGAAACTAAATACAAGGAATTGCTACACAGTACAAACTGTGAATTGTATTGGCTGGTTTGTTTGATCAAATGTTTTGTTGACAGATAATCAAAAAATATGCACAAGGAAAAAAATATGCACTTCTGCTGTGATAAAACACAGATTCCACAGATTACCAACCTGATTTACAAAACTGGTTTTACCAGTCCTTCAGACAAATAACTTTGAGTGTGCAAGGAAGATATGTAAGCAAAATGTAAGACTCATTATTTAGTATTTTGGAGGGCTTATACTGGCCAACAGGTACCAATCAAATGTGTTTTTCACAGCCTGATCTGTCAGATATAGTGCTTCTCGCAAATAAACATCACATATAAATACATTTGTTGCACACCCAAAATTGTTTGGCAGAGTATAGCAATTTCCCAGCATGCTTTGTGGTGGCTGAAATCTAATTTGTTTCCTTATTATTGCTGTTGTATTGTACTGTATTGTTATTCATTTGTGTTCTGCTGTTTATTTGTGTTTTCATGTTTGTTGTTATGCCATTTACAAATTTTATACCAGTGTTTTCATTCTACTGCTAGTTACCATAGTTGCACAGAATGTGCCAGTTCATTATTCACCTTGTCACGTCTTTCATTTTCAGTTCAAGCTTTAAAGTTAAATATTCAGTTGACTATGAAATAATTGAAGTTAAAAAACCGGGCTCGACATGACAGTATTTGCTTTAGACCTACAGATCACATATCACAGTATCTAAAACAAACTGACCATCTCATAGTTACAATTGTACTATTATATTATTATTTCCATTTCTGTAGAAAGAAGTTTCAAGAATTTGTTGTAAAACAAAAAAATTCCCAAGGGCTGTTTGACCATCTCACTTCCACACAAACAACCACACAGGTGTCATGGATGGTTTTAGCAGAGGCAAAAATGTAGTACACCATTGTGACCAATGCACTTTTTTCTCTATGCCCTGCTCTCCTTCTCTCTGTCTTTCTCGGTCTTACTCCCCCATGTCTCATCTCTTGTTGGCCATGGGAGTAAGTAGCTCTAATGCACATGTCATGGTGAATCAGTTTGCTTCGTTGAGTTTCTATCTGAACATGGAGTTTCTTCCTGGATGATGGTAAGTCCAGAGGTCACTGGTAAGCCTGGAGGGCCATGTCACACACATGGCACCAGTGTCTGTTATGTGCTTTTTGTTGCGTTACCTGAACCCCCACTGTACTGAAAATAGTCATCAATTTAAGATTGTACTAGATGTCAGGTGATATCAAAATGTATGAAGAAAAAAATAGGGAAGAAGGAGTACCTGTAAGTAGTATATTGGCACTGTATATTATCTAGTGTGAAACAGAATAGAGGGATCTTGAGACGGGTTTCTCAAAGTTCAATTTTTTCAACACAGCATCTTAAAAATGTGGTGCTCATGGCTGCATCTTAATGATTTTTTTTTTTTTTTTAAAAATAGTACAGACCAAACTCAATAACTCAACCTAAGGTTACCTTAGACAGGTGGCAGAATGGATTGTTATGGATTTTAGTAAGGCTACCCCCAAGTAAACATTTTTCCAGTCGACTATTAGTCGTTGATGTGAGCCATTAGTCAACTAATCGCATGTTTATATTAATTTACTTAAATGTATACTGAGTGGTCCCCAAAGCACCGGTAAATGTAATGTTTATGAATGTCTTGGGAAAAAAAGAGCAAGGTGACATTTTAATTATTTATTAATAAACTAGTGTTTTCTAAGTCACTGTTGGCTGCAAAGATGAAGTTGTCGATGCTGCCTCACCATCTATAATGAACTTGCCTATATAAAGGCACCTTTCATATGGATTTCATAAGCTGAGAGAATTCCTTTTCGATTGGAATTGGTTAATTTAAAAACAGACATTTCAAGCTTTCTATGGATATATTTCTCTTGTCTTTGAGGCAAGTCATTTTTGTGACACGAGCAGTTCAGGGAGACTAAGAAGACAGAAAGTACTTCCTGTTTGTTTTCTTTATTTTACAAAGGCACAACATTATCTTGTTATTTTGATTTCACACAAATAAAAGAAGACCCCAGTTTAGAATTATGTATTACTCTTATCTGTATGATAAAAATTACAGATTATTTTAACTTGTTTCCGCTGCTTTCCACTTGTGCGCTATACTTCAGCTTCCACACTCCACACAAACACTTGGACATGCGCCAGATAATAGCACACATTAATCAATATTACTTACATGTTTCAAATAATAAGTCATATTTGAGGTAGATGGATGATACTTTAGGGTTAGTAGAGTAGGTTTAGAAAAGTAAAAATTTGGATTTCCTGCTTGACATGTTGTAATTACCACAAGGATCCGGCATTAACGATCTGTCCCTTACGGACTGTGTAACTTTGCCACTTCCTGTGGAGTTTTTTTTTTTTTTCTGCGAATAACTGACTAATACATTTTTTGATCGACTAAGTCTCTTCTAGTCACCTAACGATTAGTCAATTAGTAGGGGGCAGCTCTAGATTGTAGTTCCAGTGATATTCACAAAAAAAAAAAACAAGAAATATATTAACTCCAAAAGCATTGTCTGCCATTATAAAGTAATACTTTTGAATTACACTATCATTCAAAGTTTGGGATAAATACAATTTTTGCATTGTGTTCACCAAGACGGCATTTATTTGATCAAAAGTACAGTAAAAACAGTAATATTGTGAAATATTACAATTTAAAATAATAGTTCTTTATTTCAATACATTTTTAAATTCAAGTTATTCATGTGATGGCAAAGCTGAATTTTCAGCATCATTCCTCCAGTTTTCAGTGTCACATGATCCTTCAGAAATCATTTTCATATACTGATTTGCTGCTCAAGAAACTTTTTTTTATTATCATCAATGTTGAAAACAGTTGTGCTCCTACTTAATGTTTTGTGTGGACATTTTTTTCAGAATTCCTTTATGAATAGAAAGTTCAAAAGCGTAGCATTTATTTCAAACAGAAATCTTTTTAACATTATAAATGTCTTTCTGGTCACTTTTGATCAATTTAGTACATCCTTACTGAACAAAAGTTCTCTTTTTTTCTTGAGAAGAAAAAAAAAAAACACATCCAAACTTTTAAGTGGTAGTATACATTGATCTGGGGGCTTTTTTATCAAATAAGAAGAGAATTGTGATTCATAAATGAATTAAATCAAATTGTACTCTAAGTTGATTTTCAGACCTAGTATTATAAAGCATTGCTTGCTTTGAGCATCTAAACAGCATTATGCAGAAACATTATGCTCGATGTATCTCAGAGATCCAGCTGAGTATTGTTTTTTTAAAGAACAAATAACTTTAAATGATTTCAGAGAGGTATTTCAGCTGTCTATTATGTGTGACCTCACTTACGAGTCCAACCATTAAATCTGTCTTAAGTCCCTCCTTTTCTCACTCCCCCATCCAGCTGCTCCCTGCCAAACTGTCTGTCTATCACCTCCTATCTGTCCTTCTCTTTTCATTAATAGCCTTCTTCTCCAGAAGACATCTATGGACACTGACCACGGTTGAAGATCAAGGAGAAGGCACGATGCATTACGAGCAAGCTATAATGTTCTAATACAGGAGCCAGGAAAATGAAACCTCTAAGAAAATGGCATGAAATATAGGGCAGGTCACAGCAGGGAGGGCTTTCAGTTGCCGCGATGGACCCGTATGACAAAGAGAGAGCATTCTTGCCATCCGGTCAATGGCATCGATCTAATGACATTGTGCAGGGTCTATGGCGGCAGCTCCACACATCGCGCAATTTCTACCGCTACTCTAAACGTGTGATAAAGAGAATTGTGAGTCGATGGCATTGACGTTCTCTACACCTATCTGCCTATCTACATCTCTCCAGTGAGGAGGAACGTGGAAGGATGTTGGTCTCCTAAAGAGTTCTGTAAGGATGACAGAGCACAATGTGATGGTTGCAAGGCAAATGTGATCAGTTATCTCTAACACACGAAAAATGTGTATAAAATGATCTTATAAATACACACACAAATCCACATGGATCAGAGAACAAGACAACTGCAAACATTTAATGGTCCACACATTTGTCATCTGTCTGCTGAATTGGACCCAAATTCATGGACAGAAGCATAAAAACACAAAACATGCACACAACACACAGTCGTTCAATCACACACAAACGCACACAAGGGAACATCTAAAGACGTCTGAGATCTCCCTCGCAAGGCGCTCTGAAATTAAAATAAAAACACTGCAAAAGCACGTCAATCAAAAGCCAAGGTTTCAGACACCATCTGCATCCAAAAAGAAAAAAAAAGGAGAGAGAGGAAGCTGAACACAGCCTCTCATCCTCCTGATCCCTCTCTCTTTATTTGGCTTGGGTAATTGGAGTAAGTCGGCCATCTCTCTGGCTCTCTAATATTCATTACCATGTTGGTAATTTACCCAAAGACGGTTGCGTGCCTTCCACGCTTTTCAACTCTCATTTATGGCTGTTTGAAAAGATCAAGCTGGGAGCAAGCCTCTGCAGCCTATTAACGGCTCAGATCCTTCACAGAGACAGACAGGATGGAGCATGCTGCCCCCAAATGGCTATGCTGAAGACTGACAACAGACCACAGTTTTCTGATTAGTGTCACAAAAAACTGCTTTGAATATACACTGCACTAAAAAAGCAGAGCTAAAATGAGTAGTTGTTCTTATTTACATCCCACCAAATAACATTACGAAAAGCGAGGTAAAATAAGACCCCTAGAACTATATTATAACAACTATTGTGGGAAAAATCTAAAAGTGACAGTTCACCCAAGAATTAAATTCCTGTCATCGTTTACTCACCCTCGATGTATTTTGAAGTTTTTTTGTTTTGTACCCCAATGCTCTTCAAAATGTCTTCTTTTGTGGTTACAGGATTTTCATTTTTTCTATCCTTAAATAAGTCCTCTTAACTTGGAGAGAGATCTATTTCATCTCAAATGATTTGGGCATTGTATTAATACAGCTAAATGAATGTGAGGTGTAAAATTTGTTTGCATGTTACATATATAATGTATAATTTGGCTATGAACTGAATGAGCTTAAAAGGAAATATTTTATAAAAGGAAATAATGAACTGATTTAGATAAACAGTTGAACACACACACAGAACTCCCCACTGATCAGCCCGTTGAGAACCAAAATCAATTCAATGTTACTAGTAAGCTTTTCACCAACACACAACATATTTGTGATGAAACCACATTCTAGAGAATCTTCAATACATTCATCAGAGTCTAACACAGTGAGCACCCAGAGTTTGGTGTGTAAGCGCAAATGTCTACAGATCAGAGGTCTGTTCAAACAATATGTTCAGCTTGAACAGATTAAGACTCGCATCTCTGCAGAAGTTCCCCTCTATCAGTGATGGTACATTCAGTCCAGCCTTGCTAACACAGTGTATCATTGAGAAACCTTTCTGTCACGAAAGCCCTCAGATGTCCAATTCCAAGCCCCTGAGCAGTGGATGAGTGCTCAGTCTCATCCTTTCATCCCACTCTCTTTCATCTGTCCATGTGACAGACAGCAACATCGTGCCACAAAAGATGAGTGCACGTTTGGCTGTGAGTCAGCTTTGACTTGAGTTGACGAGCTCTGGAACTGATTGTGACAGGGTACTGCCAGGGATAAAACTTACTAGCTAAGTACAATGACGAAACCAGAAACTGCTCTCAGTGAAGTTTTAGAGATTTAGAGAAGGTGCATAGCAATCAAGGTCAATATAGCTAAAGAAGCCAGTGATTACTTTTACGTGAATTCAATTAGCTGACATTTGTATCCAACGCAACTTACAACTGAGTAATGCTACAACACAGCAAGATAGTATATGAAGAGAGTATCATAGATGTGCTGAAATACAAAACTTTAAAAACTGGCTAGAAAGATTATTATTTTATTATTAAGAATAATTGATTATTATTTGACTATTATTATTATTATTATTATTATTATTATTATTATTTTACTTCAAATTATACTACATTTCGAAAGTTATTAATTCAAGAGTTCAAGAGTTTAATTGATATATACAAACATATATATATATATATATATATATATATATAATATGCTCCTATGAATAAAAATTTTGGTCAGTAAAAAAATACTGTAAAACATTATTGCAATTTAAAATGACTATTTTCATTTTGAATATATTTTAAAATGTAATTTATTCCTCTGATGGCAAAGCTTAACTTTCAGCATCATTACTCCAGCCTTTAGTCTCACATGATCCTTCAGAAATCATTCTAATATGATGATTTGATCCTCAAGAAACATTTATTATTGTCAATGTTGTGCTGCTGTGATAAATTGTTTTCCAGAATTTTTGATGAACAGAAAGTTCAAAATTTATTTGAAATAGAAATCTTCTGTAACAATGTTGGTCACTTTTTATCGATTTTTTATTATTTTTATTTTTTATTTATTATTAGTTAAACATTTTCACAGCAGCCTAAGTATTTAGAAGAGATAAACATATGTTTCCATGTACTCAGTAGATAAAGGGGCAAAATAGTAACAGTAACAGTAACACCATCAGGTTAAAACAGTAAAACAGGTGAAGTGAGATGACAAGTCAACAGGCTACTGTCAGATCCAAAAAAAAAAAAAAAAAAAAAAAAAAATGCTTAACAGACTCAAAGCTAAAGTTACTGACAGCTGATAAGAACTGAATAATTAATAGTCAGGGAAGATGGTAAACAATGAGATGTGTAATTAGAAAACAGACAATGGACTTCTGAATACATAAACAATAATTTCCACAGTAAAAGGTATCTTACACTGTGGAAAAAAGAAAACAATTAAATGATACGTGAACGTGATAAACAAGCACACAAGACTGCAGGAAAACAAAGAGATGCGATACCTCTGTGAGCCAGCTTCTGAAGAATGCTCCTCAAATGCTGCACTGCTGCTGGAGACACGTCATAAACATAGGGAACTGACCATGAGTAACTCTGACATCGACCAAACACCCCATCTGCAAAAAAACACACAGACACCTTTTACAACCACATCGTATGCTAAAATGATATGAAAGCTTGTTTCCGCCGCTGAATAAAATAAGTAATTGAGACTTATCTCATGATTCTGACTTTTTTCTCAAAATTACGAGTTTACATCTCTAAGTTCTGACTTTTTAACACACAGTTGTGAGAAAAAAGTCAGAATTCTGAGATATAAACTCGCAATTACGAGAACAAAATTTTGGAATTGTGAGAAAACGGATTTATATTTACGGATAACTTTATTTATAACGGAATTTATAACTGAATTGTGAGATAAAAAGTCACAATTATCATTTAAACTGTTCTATTCCATGGCAGAAACAAGCTTCCATAAAAATTGAAATCTAATATAATAAAGAAAATATACTTATTACACTTTTTACTATTATACCTCAAGGTATGGACAGTACACAAACCACCCTAATAAAATACATCATGGGTGCTTCTCAATACTCAAATTGATGCTTTTCTCGTTTCCTCGCTCCTCCATCCTCCAGCTTTTGACCCAGAAACCGATCGAACTCATCCATGTTGAAGGACATCTCAATTCTCTAATTGCACCTTGAGGAGGTGAGGAATGAGGAGTGAGGAAGCTTCCTGAGGAGTCATGATAGAAAGATTCACAGGTGTGTCCGTCCCTCGCATCCTAATAGGGTGGAGCTACGACACGTTGCACGTTGTGCAAACATCAAATAATTAAATATGGGAATCATTCTATCAGAATAACAATATATGATTTCTTGAGTAAAATGATAGTTTTTTTTTATTATTAGGACCTGCACCACGTCCTCTTGTACCACTGTTCTGAAATTTACATTCCAGAATCTGGCAATTTTGGGAGTTCATTTTTAGGCCATCTCCTACCTTTCCATTTTGCAGAGATGGACTACAAATGATCTTCCAAAATTTACTGCTAGATTCTGGAAGATAAATTCTTCAAACAGTGGTACAAGAGGATGTGGTGCTGGTTCTTCAAGAATCACTCTCAATCGGTCTGTCTATAAAGCCTGTAAAAAAAACAGTCTACATGTATTTTACTACAAATCAGCTTGTGATTCTTATTAAGTGGGGGTCATTTTTTAGTTTTCTTAACCTAACCTAAGACTCTGAGATCCTGACACCTTCTACTTCTGGATACTCCAGGTAGGTAACTCTGGAAAATGGTGGCACTGGAGACTAAATGGTTCCTGATGGTTCACACTTAATTCTTCACCTTAATTTTTGGTTCTTTTGCAGTTACCATGTCTTTTTTATATTTTACCTGTTTTTGTCTGACTCTGCAATTTATGGCATTAGTATTGCATACTTCTCGTGAGCATTTAATAATTTTTGACTTAAATCTCTTTTTATGGCACATTTCATCTGTAAAAGAAAACATACCTAATAATTATGCACACCTGAATTGAAGGTTTTTTTCATTTCCAGCCTTCATACATCACTTATAAATGACTAGATACAAAATTAACAATACTTATTAAGATTAATGTGGTTTGGAATTGGTAAGATGGGCTTGCAAAAAAAATATGATCAGAAAATCAACGTGCCTAATAATTCTGCACGCACTGTAGATAGTGTATAAGTGTATAGTGCGTCATTTGGGACACAACTCAAACTATAAGAGAAAACCTGCCCATCCATGTTAAGTTTGAGAGAAAAGCAACTGTTTGTGTCTACTGGCTGTCAGTTTATTTTGTAAGACTGAAGTTTCTGCTTGGGGTCATAATAGCCACTGGGGTTCAGGGTATTTTCTTTCTTTCTTTTTTGACACTTTCAAGATAAGCACACAGGCCATCAGGAAGCACACCTATATAGAGAGACACACACATTATCTGGCCCCTTGTTTATCTCCTCATCACCAGGGACCCAGTGCCACTCAATAGTCTGTTGCTAGGCAACCCAAACCATGGCTCAGATTGGCTTCATAATTCAATGGCTATCTGGGCGAACAGGGGAGGATGCAGGGTATAGCAGTGGTCCTCACGAGGAATACTAATGACCACAAGTGTTTCTTCACCATGTAAGAGCATTTTTTAATATATTTTCTGTAAGAGCTGCTCATCTGCCCCATGACGTGATAAGTTTTGTCAGACTAACGTTGCACACACTCAATATCTGCATTATTGTTGTATTGTAAATAATTCTGCCATTGTAATTTCCAGACTGGCGTTCTTAGTATATTCTGGGAATCATGTAGGTCTGGGGCAGAATGAAACTCTAAAATGTGAACATGAGCATGTTAGAATGCAGAAGAGGGAAGAGTGAGCGACAATAACAGCAAAAATAATAAATAAATAAAAATTCAGTGCAATGAGTAGAACCAATTAAGAGAATCAGATTTTAAAATGAGACAACAAATAAAGCTTTAGTCTTCGAAAGTAGCTTCAGTATATGCAGACTAAACATCCTACTCTGTCTCCTTCTGACTTGAAACTTGCCATATCCAAACTTTTTACATACGCACCAGACACATGACATAACCACCAGCGAGCGGACCTTTTCACTGCCTCCGTGTCGGTTTCCATAGCAACCTCCCTCACTGTCGGCTGCCTTTTTTTTTCCAGCCGTCTCCGGGAATAATCACACTCTAATTACAGTCATTGCACTCAAATATAGACTCGGCTGCGCTTTCTTCTATCTCACGATTCCTCGAGCTCTACACTGTACAACCATAAAACAGCCTTAGGGAAATAGAGTGAGTAGTAATATAAAATCTATCAGGCAGTTTGAATTATAAAACATGATACATTTGCTTCCCACTTGGTGGTAAATGATATGCCTCTAGAACTGTGCACTTTGTCACTCATTTGCAAAATGCTCTTTATACTGGCTACGATAAGCTTAATAACAGCTCTGAGACCCCTGGCAGGTCCGTCGTCAAGAAAATCCTAGACTGCTCTATGATCAGAATTGTGGCCATTATGTCCTTTGAAAGATCAGAGCTGAAGTGAAAATTAAGCATATAGATTGACATTTCACAACATTTGACCTATTCAAAGAGGATTTGGATCACTCGATCTTCCTTTGTCATTTGATCAAATATCTGGCCACACAGAGACGAATTTCAATCATGTCAAATTCCGACCTTATACATACACATACCAATCATAGTCAAATCATCAGCATTTCTAAAACTGCTTAGTATGTTAGTGAAAATAACAAGCTATTTTGAATATTTCAAAGAAGCAAATGATAATGTCATAGAAATAAAAAACTAAAGCTTGAAATGGTAGTCAGATTGTGATAACTATGCCACAACTAACCAATAACGAACACTGTGTCACACTTATATAATATTATATTAATAAAAAATTCTATTTCTCTCTAGTGTTAAACATTATATAATTGTGAAAACACAATTCAATACAAATAGCTTGATGTGCTGTAATTCTTGTGATTTACCACATGGAGGAGCCTTAACAAGGAAAAAAAGGAGACTGTTACACTCCTGTTGCAAGATCACTGGCACCTTCTACTGGGAAATGAATGTGTTAAATATATTCTTGGTCTGTACAACCATTAGATGTTGTTTTAGCAAGGGTATAATGACCATATAATAATTTCTCAGTCTCTTTATTAGAATATAACCAGAAAATACAGGAAATTTCTATACAGTATTGAAAATTAGAGAAAAAAAAAAACAGAAAAAAATGCCTTCTGTAGGCTAAAGTGGCTAGTATTGACCTCCCCTTACACTTAAGCAATAGCAGGAACTGGCTCTCTTTAACCTAAATGGAATGGAAAAGGACTGGGAGGCCAAGAAAACTTTCAAAATCTGATGGGAAATCTACGGAGCCCCTAAAGGCAGGAACACACCAAGACGATGAGCGGCCGTTGGGCAGTTTCTGTTCGTCGGTCGACTAAGTTTTCTCAGTGTGTTCCGCATCGTCGGCTGAAGTTGGTCCTTGTAGGCTGTTTTTAGGATGTTGAATCAGGGGTGGGCCATCGGTGAGAGAGAGAACTCTGATTGGCTGTTCAGTGAAGCAAACAAGTCAGTTCACAAGAATATAAGCAAAAGTTATGAAAGTAAGCAAAGAAGTCATGACGGCACAGACAGAAGGTTGTTCTAATTTTACGTCATCTTACTTGAGCACTCGAATGCACGAATATTTTCATAATAACACAATAACCTTCTGGACTTCAACGGAGTCCCTAAAGGCACGTGGTGGTGGAAAAAAATTGTGATGGGAGGAATTTAAAAAAAAAACTAATATTTTGCCTTCCCAGGCAAAATTCGCAAAGACGTTTGCTTTCCCACGCAAAGATATTATCATTCCCTTGAAAAAACTTTTGTCAGCTCGGAAAAAACCTTCCTGTTTAATGTCCCTCTGGCTGGCAGTAGTGTTTCAGTCAACTCCGTAAATACGATCCATGGAATAGAATGTCCAAAGTACAAACAGGAAGAACAAACTTGCGTGAGAAGCAGATTACACCAGGAAACATTGGAACAGAAGACTTTAGCATAGAGCGTACATCCTCGTCATACGAACGAGACCTGACAATGAAGTGAGGTGAGGTGTGTGCTTATAAAGCTGGTGGATAATTGGTTGATGAGGTGCATGTGAAAGCTATCTGTACTCTGGTGTGTACTCTGATGGTGTGCGTTGTGATTGGTTGTTGTGTGAGCCTGGCAGATCTGTGACAATCAATGCAGGGAGCTGCCTTAATAATCACTACTGTCAGCCAGAGGAACATTAAACAGAAAGGTTTTGTCTGAGCTCACAACAGGGGAATGATAATATCTTTGCGTGGGAACGCAAACATCTTTGCGAGGAAACGCAAAGTTTTGCAAGGGAACACTAAAGATATTCATTCATTCATTCATTCATTCATTCACTCATTTTCCACCGCTTATCCGGGGCAAAGTCGCGGGGGCAGCAGTCTGAGCAGAGATTCCCAGACTTCCCTCTCCCCAACTATATGTGTGTCTCTCACACAAAAGATTTTTTTTTTTTAATTCCTCCCATCCCAATTTTTTTTCCACCACCACGTACCTTTAGGGACTCCATAGAACTCCAGGAGGTCACACTAAATACTGATTTTTGGTTAAAGAAACTTTCCTGTATATTATGTTTGTATCTTATCAAAGAGACAGAAAAATAAATATGGATGGTCAATATAAAACAATAAAGGTGGTGGTGGCATAAGACTTTTGCACAGTACTATTATTACAGGTGAGATGGACAGATGGCAGATGGACCTCTCACCAGAATATTGACTGTTTCGGACTCCATTTTTCTATAGGCCCTCATTCCTGGGACTAATTGCTCTCACACCTGCAGATCATTACACACACTATTTAAACACACACCACACACACACATCACCAGTGCGAAGTCTTGATATGCTGCAGTGGTCATTTCTGAGCATTTCTATTCTGGATTGGGATTCTGTGTCTGATCTTGGACTGTTCCCTGTTGTTTGATTCTTTTCTGCCTGCCCTGAACATTGCCTGTTTATTGGATTGTGATTATAAGCTGCTTGTCCCGACCTTCTGCCTGATTATCGGACTGTGTATGTTTGCCGCCTGCATCAAACCTAGCCTGTCCCTGTTTATGATTCTGTCTTTCCTTCTCCAATGCCACTGCTCTGTATTGACCCTGTACTGTTTGACTCTGAACAAGAATAAAGCTGCAGATGGATCCTCTCTCTGCTGACTCCTCGTTACAACTTTATATATAGGTGGCCTATTTTATTTAAATGGTAAAACTGTTTGCACTACCACAAACCAAAAGTGTTTATAATTATGACAATACATTAAAATAACATGGTATGAAATACCAGTTTGCAATATCAAGCGGCATCAAGCTGTTTTGCACAGCTAAAAACAAGATGGATACTGCTCCTACTTTAAAAATAAGGTGGATACAAACAGTAGGAAAAAATGCATAGTAACTAGAAAAATTCTACTCTACTATGTGACACTTCTGTGCACAAACATTAAATATATCCAGATATCTAGTCTGCCAGTGCATTTGCCAAAGGCAGAAGAGAGAAAATTGAGACATTAAACTTCTGTCTTATATCTAAGATTTTCTCTTTTTTCGAAGCACTGGCATTAAAAGTAAATTTTGGATTGCCAGACTTGCTATAAGGCTTTCTTTTCTCATATCTTCCATTTCCCCATGAGTATATAGATTATAAAGCACTTCTTCTGAGAAGAGACAGGACAATATTACAGCACAAAGTGTGCTTAACCCTGTCTTTGCCTGTCCAGTCAGTTGAGGTCACTGGATCTGCTTTAGGTAGAAATATTTAATGGAGTAAAATATTAAAAATTGAAATATCTCCTGTCCTCCTCTCAGGTTATGATTCTTAACCCATCACATTAAACCCATATTTAAGGGAGCTGGCATCGAAAGATGGCGAGGACTTGAAATGAATTTTCGTAATAGCCAAAGATTCACAAATAACAATAACTCATGGCTTCCTCCTCGATGGTTGCTTCAATAAGAGAGGAGATTGCGAGGATGCAAACAGAGCTCTTGGGAATGAGGCAGTGAAGCGCGTCTCCCATTGACAATGCTGAGGCAATTATGCTAATCAGAGAAACGAGTGAAACACTATGTTGCAACCAAATCGATAGTAATTCTGATTAGTAATATATTTTCCATGTCTGCCGGTCAATCAAGACCTTAGTGTACAAGTCATTAGATGGGCAGATAATGACAGAACAAGAGGCTACGGTTGTATGTGAGAGACAACAGCCACAATGAACAACAGAGAGCTTGAAAATTATTCAGATACCCAGTCAACTGTTCAAAGATGTTAAAACCATTACTATAATGAGTCTCAGACAAACCAACACAGATCGCCGCAGAAAATCAATTTCCCCATGTAGAGTGATACTAATGAAGATAAAGAACAGCCAGTGCCACAGAAGAGGAGTCCATTTTTGCAGCATTAAGAACCACAAATTCAGTAGATTATCTGGATATGTTGAGGCCTTTGTTCATTGAGGCAATTAGTTAATTTGCAGATCTCACTGAAAGTTAAGCCAATACAGCTGTGTCATGGTTACCAAGACATTATCGTACAATGCATGCTCGAATATTCCACGGAAACCTACCAGTACTGCCCTTATTATAAAACATTATTACAAGCTTAACGTTATGAGTCGACTTAAAGCAAGAAAATAGTTTTGAAAATTGGCTGGTTATGTACTTGCTCAAAAAATGATTTTGGATCATTTTTAACCAAGCTTTAAAGATAAATAACATTCTACATGAAATTTATATTTATTTTACTTAATATTATAAATAATTTAAATGACAACTACAATATTTGAATAACTGATATATTATGTTTTTTTTTAAGAAAGTGAGCAAGAGTCTCTCTATCCATATGCATATACAACCTACAGGAAAGCAAACTCCTATGAAGGAGCACTACAAACATTGGTGTCTGGAATAGTGCTGGTGTTATTTGTGTATGAAGTGGGTTTCTCAGTGTTATTCACAATGACAGGCAAAATCGGTGTTACTCAAGCTAAGACCGAAGGTACAAAATATAGCATATTAACTAACTACTGGTTACTTCTAATGATAAGACCCAAAGGTACTATGCCTTTTACTGATTGGAAATATATTTCTGTTCTTCAAACTGACTGTAAAATTACCATAATGATTCCCCTTACTAACATTTCATTTCACCAGCATCACAGCATGGAATACAATATGTGGGCTCATTTGTTTCAGCCAGTTTTTCCTTTTCTGTTTCTTCTGTTTTCCCATTTCTGCTTGCTTAACTGAACATGCTACAATTTTAAAATAGATATGGCACCTTATGAGGACTTTTGTTCACACATCAGAGTGAGAGCTTAGGTTACAAATCAGCTAGACAATTACACCAAAATTACTATTTCATAAAAACAACAAGTCTGGCTTCTTGTTTTGAATACAGCACAGTTCATATTTCAATTATTAAAATGTTAAACCATGCAATTTTGCATGTTTTACATCAAGAGACAAAAAACAAGAAAAATTGTGAAACTTGTTCACTGTTCACGCATCAACTCTAGTCAAACTAAAAGCTAATTTCACAAGAAATTTCAAATAATTTCTCATATTTTCAGACTTGTAGTTTTCATGCAACAGAGTTCTGGACACTAAGAACATTAGTTCAAATCAGTCAATTTTAAATGTGTAACTTTTATTTGATCATCATAAACATGTTAAAACAGCTACTAACTTTTTTTTTTTCAATTAATTTAAAAAGACTAGTATTGATTTTGAATGTTGAATGATCAAAGCTATAGTGAAAGAACTGTAAGCTTTTCAGGATCTTACAATATCTCGTCCTTCAGCAATTATGCTTCCAACACCACAGACGCTGGTCTAATGGCAGGAAGCGAGGTATGAAAGATAAAGTTGAGAGTACAGAGAATGTCAAGCAGTTTGACACTAGTCTATCAGTCTGTGAAAATACACATACATACAGCTTCTGTCCAAACAGAAAAGGTTACATTGTCCAAGCAGATAATGACTTGCATTCTAATCTTGAATATATAGCGCCCTGTGTAGACTAGTGGATACAGTTTGCAAGACATTTTCTTTGATCTTTTTTCGAATGATCAATCGTCTCTGGGAAGAGCTATATAATAGGGCAAGAGACTAATTGGCAGCTTTTCTCCAAGTTTATTTAGTTTCTGGAAACCCCGGGCAACCGAGGTCAAACCATCAGTCACTTATCCTTTATAGAGACAGGTTTACCTTGTTTAACTCTTATCTATTTAATTGCATATGTAAATAATGGCCTCAATAAATGTGATCACCTGTACCTTGAATTGTCCTGTTAGTTCATCCTGCTTTCTTTGAAGAATTTTACTTGTCAAACTTTTTCATACCATATAACAATTCAAGCCAGAAACAATGCAAGCCTGCAGTTGGCAGACTGTTTGTGGTGAAATAAGGGAAAGGAAAACTGTTGGCACATAGCATGGCCTCAAAAATACTGGAAATATGAATTGTGTTGTCCCACACTGTATGTGTCTAATGTTACTTGCTCCTTTTTCACATTACATCTTAATATGATACCCCTTGATACTGAAGCATTTTCAAATACTAAACTCTACTTTATGGATGATCTCAGTCTGTCATTTTCATTCAGAGTGGAAGAGAGATCACAGAGGATCAATAAGCTGGCAGCTAAACAAGAACAAATAAATCAAAACTGAAATGCTTTTAAAAGAATGTGTTGAGACTCATATTTCTGCCTCTTTTCCAGTATTACTGGGAATCTGAAACTTACATGCCCCATGTTATCTGGAAGCCAATTCAAGTGCATCACGGTATTTGTTTTTAGTGATTAAACCTCTAGGGTCGGCAAGGTTTGGTGGACTTTTTCCACATAGCAACAAAATCAACTTAAAATATTACATTTTTTGACATACAGTTAGACTATGTTACAGTTAATACATTAATGAGTAATACATCATTCGAAACCGTAAAGGGACTACTTTTATGTACACTCACAATAACAAGAAAACTTTGTTCTTTTGTAAAACAAAGAAAACACATCTCAGTCTCTATGAACTTCTTTCTGAAACAAGTCACAATGCACTGAAACTCAACGAATACTTGCCACACAGACATGAGAGATATGTATTTAGAAAGCTTGTTACCTTTCTGGACCTTGAAAGTGGTGATTATAGTGCTGTTTATGTACCAGTCATATACCTCTTGGATTTCATCAAAAATATCTTAATTTGTTGTGGTGTTTCGCAGATGAACAAGGTCTTATGTGGCTGGAACGACATGAGGGTAAGTAATTAATGACAGAATTTTCATTTTTGCGCAAACTAATCCTTCAAATATGGATATTTTTCTTATACAAATAGATATAAGAAAAATATGGATGGATGCACTTTTTTTTGTGATTCAAACAGGTGGTTTCCTGCACTGCCATTATAAAGTTTTGGCGGATCAGGGTGATAATTATTATAACTCTGATTGTATTTGTGTGAAAGATGAAAGTCAAAAACGCCTAGAATGGGTTGAGGGTGAGTAGATCATGGGGAATTTTCATTTTAAAAGTGAACTAATGCTTTAATGTGACCACACCCATACGCAGCGCATCCTATTCATTGGGTAATTGTCCATGTGAGGCATGAGTAAATGCCTTGATAAAGCATTTATCTACTTTTCATCGAGTTCGGAGGAATATGCACTGTGAGGAATAAGCCTTGAATTTATCTGCGATGAGTGCGATGCCCTGACTTGATCAAGTGGAGGATACCTATCATTTCTGAGTAAGTCGTTTACTCATACTTACATTACACCATACATTACATTACATTGCATTACATTATGTGCAGAATTATTAGGTAAGTTGTTTTTCTGATCATTTTTTTTTTCAGGCAAATTTGACCAATTCTAAACCACATCAATCTCAATAATTAAGTTGGAAAAAGCCAACTTACTGAAATGCTACTTAAAGTTATTCTTCTTCTTCTTCTTCTTCTTCTGACCCTAAACCAGTGACTGCTACTCCTCCTAGAGTCTATCTATCTATCTATCTATCTATCTATCTATCTATCTATCTATCTATCTATCTATCATCTGACTATATCAATCTATCTATCTATCTATGAAAACTTCTAAACTAAAACTTAAACTATTTCAAACTTCACGCTTTTCAAACTACTTCAAATTTTCTGGCTAGCCTTTTTCAAGCCAACTTGAAGTTTGTCTCAACGAACTTTTTTATCTAGTTACTATTAATTTTGCATTTAATTATTTATAAGTGATATATAATTGTTCATTAAGGTTGAAAATAGAAAGACACCTTATATTCAGGTGTGCATAACAATTAGGCAGGTTTTCTTTTACAGGCAAAATGAAACAAAAAAGAGATTTAACTCAAACTGAAAAGTCAAAGATTATTAACTGCTCATGAGAAGGATGCAATACTAAAGCCATACTAGAAATTGCCAAGTAAAGCATAACCAATGGAAATCAAAATGCTCATTAGGTCAGCCAAAAACAGGTGGAGAAGAAAAGACACATTAACTGCAAAAGAATTTATTTTGTGTGAACTACTGTATCCCTTTAAGTGTGAAACCCTCATGAACCTTTAGTCTCCAGCACCAACATTTTCCAGAACTACAACCTAACTAAGTTGCAAGGTGGGGCCTCCAAGGATCAGACTTGTTTCTAAAGAACATCCCACAGATGCTCGATTGGATTGAGATCTGGGGAATTTGGAGGCCAAGTCGTCACCTCAAACTCGGTGTTGTGCTCCTCAAACCATTCCTGAACCTCTTTAGCTTTGTTGCAGGGCGCATTATCCTGCTCAATGAGGCCACAGTCACCAATACCGTTTCCATGAAAGGGTGTACATGGTCTGTAACAATGCTTAGGTAGGTGGTACGTGTCAAAGTAACACCCAAATGGATGGCACGACCCACGATTTCCCAGCAGAACACTGCCTTCACCGACTTGCCTTCTTCCCATAGTGCATCCTGGTGCCATGTGTTCCCCATGTAAAAGAAAACATGATTCATCAGGCCACCTTCTTCCATTGCTCCGTGGTCCAGTTCTGATACTCACATGCCCACTGTTGGTGCTTTCAGCATGTGCGCCCTGACTGGTCTGAGGCTATGCAGCCCCATATGCAACAAACTGCGATGCACTGTGTATTCTGACACCTTTCTATCACAACCACACAGGCCAGCCTTCGCTCCCCATTTGCATCAATGAGCCTTGGTCGCCCATGACCTTGATGCCAGTTCACCACTGTTCTTTCCTTGATCCACTTTTGATTCTGACTGACCACTGCAGACCAGGAACATCCCACAAGTGCTGCAGTTTTGGAGATGCTCTGACCCAGCCATCTAGCCATCACAATTTGGCCCTTGTCAAACTCAAATCCTTAAGTTTGCCCATTTTTCCTACTTCTAACACTTCAACTTTGAGGAAAAAACATTCACTTTCTGTCTAATATATACCACCCACTAACAGGTGCCATGATGAAGAGATAATTAGCATGATTCACTTCACACTTCACCTTTCAGTGGTCATAATGTTATGCCTAATCGTGTTTGTGTGCATGTATGTACAGTGGTGTGAGCTATAATTGACAGCATATACAACTATACACACATATATACATACACATACTGTATGTGTATATAAATGTGTGTGTGTGTGTGTGTGTTTGTGTGTGTGCGTGCGTTTTTGTGACATATCAGGACACAAATGTGTATAATGACATGGGTATGACACTGGTATTACAAATTCAACGTGAAATATGAGGACTTTTCATATGTCCCCACTTTTAAAACAGCTTTAAAAACATACTAAACAAGGTTTTATTAAAAATGTAAAAATGCTAAATGTTTTCTGTGAGGGTTAAGTTTAGGGGGGGACAGAATGTATAGTTTGTACAGTATAAAAATCATTACGCCTATGGAATGTCCTCACTTTGATAGCAAAACGAACATGTGTGTGTGTGTGTGTGCGTGTCTGTGTGTGTGTGTGTGTGTGTGTGTGTGTGTGCGCGTGCACGTTTTTGTGACATATCAGGACACAAATGTGTATAATGACATGGGTATGACACTGGTATTACAACTTCAACGTGAAATATGAGGACATTTCATATGTCCCCACTTTTCAAACAGCTTTAAAAACATACTAAACAATGTTTAATTAAAAATGTAAAAATGTTAAATGTTTTCTGTGAGGGTTAAGTTTAGGGGTGGGGGGTGGGGGGGTGGGGGGACAGAATGTGCAGTTTGTACAGTATA
Organism: Opsariichthys bidens; assembly: GCA_037194245.1. NCBI lineage: Eukaryota > Metazoa > Chordata > Actinopteri > Cypriniformes > Xenocyprididae > Opsariichthys > Opsariichthys bidens. The sequence continues at coordinate 13,265,509 of CM074280.1, read as the reverse complement.
AAAACCATTACGCCTATGGAATGTCCTCACTTTGATAGCAAAACGAACATGTGTGTGTGTGTGTGTGTGTGTGTGTGTGTGTGTGTGTGTGTGTGTGTGCTGTCAATTAAAGCTCTTTGAAAGAAAATAGGAATCGGTACAAATCAGTATCAGCAGGTCACATTCACAAAAATTGCAGTCGTGTATCTCTAAAACATTAATTTAGAAAGAGTACAATATTTACATTTTCCCAATAAAAGTGCTCACAAATGTTAGTCTGGAGCCCTGATGAGTTTTAGGGCTTTTCATCGACGATGGCCAAGCTGTCAGCTGTCGCATACCTCCTTATAGATGTGACTATGGCTCAAAATTTATATATATATATATATATATATATTTTTATGTGGACAATGAATTTCACTTTGTAAACTACTGAAGGCATACATGCTATAGGCATTCATAAGTAAGCACTAAATGCTCCCACACAAACACATTGATGTCTGCACACTGCTTTCAGTGTGCAAGTCCAAATAAATCAAATAATGCTTTCACACAGGCACATCCTCAGAGTTAATGTAGAAACTACCATAAAGTGCATATCACATAGACAACACTGGTGTAATCTTCCATCTCAAATGTAATTCAAGCACACAGTATAAAGGAGTACGACAAAATAAAATATATTGGTAACACTTTATGATAAGGTTCATTAGTTAAACATAAGTTTATGTATTAACTAACATAACTTACCATGTTACTGTATTTACTAATCTTTGTTAATGTTAGTTACAGTCGTTCATTGTTTGTTCATGTAAGTTCACAGTGCATTAACTAATATTAACAATTTTTTAATAATGTATTTGTAAATGCTGAAATTAGCATTAACAAAGATTAATAAATGCTGGATAAGTGTTCTTTATTAGTTGTTAATGTTAACTAATGTATTTAATGTATATATAAGTGTTACCAATATATTCTGCATGGTCCTTTTAAACACTTCCTAGTCTCACAGAGCCAGACTTTCGACTTCCAATGTAAAGATTGGTCTGCTTCACAGCTTATTCTAGCCAAAAACCACCCACTAAAGATGTGAACAAACCATCTGACTATTATAAGAGGAGAATAATCAGAGCAAAACAACAAGACAGGAACAACATGAGCTTACCACTGTGGTTACAGGGATAAAATCCACAAACATCGACAAGGAACAAAGGAAACATGATGGTTTAAATACAGACTAAAGACAAACAATTAACACCTATGAAACAATGATTAACCCGTGAACCAATCAAAACACAACATGAAACAGGGGAATCACATGATAAGGAGCACATAGCAGGATCACATGACAAACAGGGGAATCACATGACAACTGGAGCACATGGATAAACAAACAAGACACATGACAATGAAACATGAACTGGACATGAAACAAGAAACATGAACAAAACCCAAAACATAACAGAACCCAAAACGAGACAAAAAAAAATATAACATAAGTCCAAGGAGGGTGGTGACGAGGAAGTGGTTATGTGGGATGGGATGGTGGGCCAGGCCTGTGCAGGGGAACAGGACACGGCGGTCCTTGGCCGTGGAGTGTGGGCGGACCTGGGCCGTGGAGCGTGGGTGGACCTGGCAAGCTAAGCCACCTCCAGGGTGGTGCTGGCAGTACAGGTAGCCATGGAGGTGCAGGCAGATCAAGGGACCATGGAGGTGCAGGCTGTTCAGGGGACCATAGAGGTGCAGACTGTTCAGGGGACCATGGAGGAGCAGACTGTTCAGGGGACCATGGAGGAGCAGACTGTTCAGGAGACCATGGAGGTGCAGGCGGTTCAAGGGACCATGGAGGTGCAGGCGGATCAAGGGACCACGGAGGTGCAGGCGGATCAAGGGACCACGGAGGTGCAGGCGGATCAAGGGACCATGGAGGTGCAGGCGGATCAAGCGACCATGGATGTGCAGGCGGATCAAGGGGCATAAGGGCATAGCTAACATGACCTTAGCTAGGTACCCACTGCCAGTAGCCATGATGGCCAGAGCTGCATCCTCTGACAGCTCAGGCCTAGCAGGCATGATGTGAGCCGTCTGAGGCTGAGCAGGTGTGACATGAATCGTCTGAGGCTGAGCAGGCGTGGCGGGAGCAGTTGCTGGCGGCTGGACAGGCGTGACATGAGCCGTCTGAGGCTGGGCAGGCGTGGCTTGAGCCGTCTGAGGCTGGGCAGGCGTGGCTTGAGCCGTCTGAGGCTGGGCAGGCGTGGCTTGAACCATTGGCTGCGGGGCAGGCGTGGCTTGAACCTTTGGCTGCGGTGCAGATATGGTGTGATGCATCCATGGCTGGGCAGGTGTGGTGCAAACAGTTGGTAGCTGGTGGGCAGGGATGGTGTGAACCATCTATGGCTGGGCAGGAGTGGTGTGAAGCATCCATGGCTGGGCAGGAGTGGTGTGAAGCATCCATGGCTGGGCAGGAGTGGTGTGAAGCATCCATGGCTGGGCAGGAGTGGTGGGAACAGTAGGTAGCTGGGCAGGCATGGCGTGAAACATCCATGGTTAGGCAGGTGTGTTGTAAACCGTTGCTGGCTGCATGGCAAGCATGGCGTGAATCATCAGTGGCTGGGCAGGCATGGCGTAATCCGGGTGTGGCTGGGCAGGCATGGGATGAACTGTCCGTGGTTGAGCAAGCATGGCGTGGTCAGGCATGGCATGGTCAGACATGATGTTAACTATTCCTGACATGGCAGTTGGGGTGTGGAGATTCTTTGGAGTGCTGGCGGTGGTGTGCACTGTGGGGTTGCAGGCTCCCTCATCCGCAATTCCCACAGTGAACTGTGAACCAGCCAGCAAAAGAGCATGGTCAATGTATTTTTCTAATGTCCAGTCAATTTTACCCCCAAGAAGCAGCGATGACACAGGTTCATTCAGGCCAAAATGGAAAATATTCTTCAGTGCTACGTCATTAAAATCAATCATATGACAGAGTTCACAAAAATCCTGAACGTAGTCCTCTATTGGCTGATTACCTTGACAAAGTTTCAGAAGGTGGAGTACTGCTGGGTTCATGGTTTTGGGTCAATGTTTCTATAATAAAATCCACTGGAGGCGAGTTTATAGTAAACCAAAGTGCAGTCTTCTATTTAACAAAGATAAAACAACAAACAGAGTCCATGTCATGGCTTGGCAAAACAACAAGACAGGAACAACATGAGCTTACCACCGTGGTTACAGAGATAAAATCCACAAACATCAACAAGAAACAAAGGAAACATGAGGGTTTAAATACACAGACTAAAGACAAACGATGAACATCTGTGAAACAATGATTAACCCGTGAACCAATCAAAACACAACATGAAACAGGGGAATCACATGACAAGGAGCACATGGCAGGATCACATGACAAACAGGGGAATCACATGACAACTGGAGCACATGGATAAACAAACAAGACACATGACAATGAAACATGAACTGGACATGAAACAAGAAACATGAACAAAACCCAAAACATAACATAACACAACTTCCTTTCTTTACATTAATGGTCACCGTTATCTCCAATGCATTGATTGACACTGTCTGATTACAGCTAATAGCTAATCATTGCAGTAATATAAATTCTGTAGCGTAATTCTTCAAAACATTCAGCCCCCTTCTACCCGTCTCTGAAGAAAAATTACATTCAATGTGCATGCGTGTGATGTTGTAATCCAAGCAATGATAACTATACAGATATAAATATACATGTAATTTTTCGCAAACAATGGCACCACCAAAGTGGTCCAAGTATGGAAAAAAAATACAACAAAAACTGGGAAAAGGATACACAACTTAAAGACTGAATATGTCAAGTGGTCGTGATCAAAGTAAAATGATGTGTGACTGTAAGGACAGTGCAGGGGAGGAGAGGGATGAAGGATGACCTGTTTTTATAACTTTTTTTTATAAATACCATTTGACATTTGTGCTGGCTACTGTATACAGGCCACCAGGGCACCATACAGACTTTATCAAAGAATTTGCTCATTTTCTATCGGAGTTAGTACTGGCTATGAATAAAGTCCTTATTGTTGGTGATTTCAACATCCATGTAGATAATGAAAAAGACACATTTGGGATTGGCATATACAGATATTTTAATTTAATTTTAATTTAATATTGTCCAATGGAATCAATATTGATGCCGTTGAAATTCTGCAGCAGAGCGATGACGTCCCAGATCATTATCTAGTCTCATGCATGCTACATTTAACCAAGGCTGCAAAACCGCCTCTCTGCCACAAATATGGTAGAACCATCACCTCTACCACTAAAGATTGCTTTATAAATAATCTTTCTGATCAGTTTCATCGTCTTAGCAAACCAGGCAGCTTAGAAGAACTCGATGTTGCAACAGAAACTATTGACATTCTCTTTTCCAGCACTCTAGACTCTGTTGCTCCTTTGCACTTAAAAAAAGATTAAGGATATTAGTCAAAAGGCATGGTATAACGAGCACACTCGGGCCCTTAAGAGAGCAGCCAGAAAAATGGAGCGCAGCTGGAAGAAATCAAAACTAGAAGTTTTTAGTATTTCATGGAGAGAGAGAATAATTGAGTACAGAAAGGCCTTAAAAACCACTAGATCTGCTTATTTTTCAAATCCTTTAGAAGAAAATAAACACAGCCTTAAGTATTTATTTGATACAGTGGCTAAATTAACAAGAAATACAGCTTCAACTTCTGATGTTTCCATCTGATGTTCTGATGTTTATGAACTTCTTTACTTGCAAGATTGACAATATTAGAGAGAAAATTATAGCCATGCTGTCTACTATAGTATCACAACAGACAGTATATTATAGTATCCCTGAGGGAATATTCCATTCATTCGCTTCTATAGGAGAGGAAGAACTGTCTAAACTTGTTAAATCAACGAAATCAACAACATGTATGTTAGACCCTATACCGACTAAGCTATTGAAAGAGATGCTTCCAGAGGTCATTGATCCTCTTCTTAAGATCATAAAAAACCTCTTATTAAAAAAAAACTTGAAAAAACAACTTGATCGTAGAGGATTAGTCAATTACAGGCTGATCTCCGATCTACCTTTTCTATCAAAAATACTAGAAAAGGCAGTATCATCACAACTGTGTTCCTACTTGAAAAGAAATGGTATCTGTGTGGATTTCCAGTCAGGATTTAGACCATACCATAGTACTGAGACTGCTCTCATTAGAGTTACAAATGATTTGCTCTTATCATCAGATCGTGGTTGTATCTCTCTATTAGTCTTACTAGACCTCAGTGCTGCTTTTGACACTATTAGTGACACAATTTTGACACAATAATCTTTTGAATAGACTCAAATTATTTTGGCATTAGTGGAATTGCATTGGCATGGTTCAAATCATACTTATCTGACCATTATCAGTTTGTAGTAGTAAACGAAGAGATGTCATTTCGATCACAAGTTCAATATGGAGTAACGCAAGGCTCAGTACTAGGACCATTGCTTTTCCAGGCATCCCAAGTCTCCCGGAAGTTCCGAGAGTCTCCCGCATATTGATAGCGGCTCCCTGATGCCCACAAATTAGTTAAAATCTCATGGAATCTAGAGCGAGCGAGCAAGAGCGCGCGTGCAAGACAGAGACTGTGTTTCAAACAGTCTAGCGCGTGCACTGCAGAGAGGGAGAGGGAGCGAGAGACCTTGTGTGTGTGTGCTAGTGTGCTTGTGTGCAAAGCGTAAAACAGAGAGCATCCTGATTGGCCTGTTTCAGCAAATCAACCAATCAATTGTCAGTGTGGGCGGCCTTTTATCTCTTCTCCTGAACCAAACTAATCAGTTATGTCTATCTAGAAAGAGGAGCACCATGGCAGAGAAAAAAAGTATAAGACAAGACACATTTTACGGCAGACTACAGGAAAGTGTACCCCTGTCTTATAAGTGTCAAACATAATGACAGTCTTGCTCGATGCATTTGTAACAGCGACTTCAGCATTGCCCATGGCGGGTTAAATGATTGCAAAAGGCATGTTGAGATGAGTTGACAAGTTTCATTTCATGTGCATATTATTCAGGCTAGTTGCCAAGGCTACATGAAAACAACAAACTCCTTAGACCTGTTTAAAGTTGCAATGGAAAAAAAAAATAAAAGCAGTTTACATAAATAGTATAAGCAGGTTATATAAATAGTAAAAGTAATCTACATATTTCAACATAAGCAACGAAGAATTGCATAGGCCTATTAGAGCTTATAGAAATATTTTTATTTTTTTTGGGGGGGGGTACCTCCCTGAAATGACTTTTTGCAGGTTGGGATGTCTGCTTTTCACTCTGTACATGCTACCCTTGGGAGATATCATTAGGAAGCATGGCATTAGTTTTCACTGTTGCGCTGATGATACTCAGCTCTATATTTCTTCGCGCCCTGATGAAACCTACCAATTCTCAAAATTAATGGAATGTGTAGCTGATATAAAAAATTGGATGACTAGTAATTTCCTACTCCTAAATTCAGAAAAAACAGAGATTCTAATTATTGGACCAAAAACTTCTGCACATAATAACCTAGAATGCTGTCTAACACTTGATGGCTGCTCTGTTAAGTCGTCCTCATCAGTTAAGAACCTGAGTGTGCTCTTTGAAAGCCACATTTCTAACATATGCAAAACCACATCCTACCATCTTAAACATATATCTCAACTACGACATATGCTCTAGATGACAAATATGGAACAGTTAGATCATACGTTCATGACCTCAAGGCTAGATTACTGTAACTCTCTACTGGGTGGTTGCTCTGCTCCCTTAATAAACAAACTACAGTTGGTCCAAAACACAGCTTTTGAGCCCTTACTAGAACCAGGAAGTATGACCATATTAGTCAACACATATTACATACCATACCATTACAACACATACCATATTAGTTCTGTCAACACTGCACTGGCTCCCTATTAAACATCGTTTAGATTTTAAAATTTTAAAATCTTGCTAATTACTTACAAAGCACTAAATGGCTTAGCTCCCCAGTACCTGAGTGAGCTCTTAATGCATTATAGTCCTTTGCGTCTGTTACGATCTCAGAATTCTGGCCAGTTGTTAATACCAATAATGTCTAGAACTACAATAACCATCATGTTGACAGTGCACACACATCTGCACTTTATGTCTCTCAACATGGGAATAGGAGAGCTGTCAGTCAATAAATGTGAAAAAGTAACTTATGCTACTCATTTGAAAAAGGAACTCAGACATTTTGTTGTAAATTGTATTATGTTGAGTTACTTTACTAGTTACTTGAGAAAGTAATCTAATTATGTAACACAAGTTACTTGTTTAATTTACCCCCAACAATGCTCAAGAGCGAAAACACCAAATGTCTTTTACCAATATGATTTTTTTTATGGGGAAACCTCATCCTAGACCAGCAGTTATGGGCAGCTTTTTCTTCTCAAAGCAATCACAAGCAGCAGCAGTCGGTGGTTTGAGACAGAAACATCCACACTAGTCTCAAGTCTTTGGCCAGGGGAAAACTAAGACTGTGTACTTGCTTGACACACTTGATTTGTATGTTTCAAAGGTGAAAGAAAGTTACATGTGTTTGGAGACTAAATGATGATGGAATGTTCATTTATGTTTGAACTAACCCTTTAAGGACTCACTGACAAACTACTGTGGAAAAAAAGCACTGAATCAGTCCACATTTCAAATCTCTGGCTGTTCATGCACTGTCTAGATTATTAATTGAACTGTCAGACTGTACCACCTCTTTCTGACTGATGACGGGACGTAACAGTCCCTGGAGCTCCACGTTTTCTCCACAACTCCTCTGCAGCTGCAGGCTGTTCTAACCCATGCCAGAATACTGGGTCCAGGACCAGCTTCCTGTCTCCAGACTGCTCTTCATTGTCAAAGGAGGAGTCATCTGTGAATGTCTGCAGGTGGCATGAGCAGGTGTTGTACTGGTACAGCTATTGTGTAGAGATTTAACAGGAATTGAGACAGGACAATTCCCTGCAGTGCCACAATATTATCTGACAGTAAGGTGATGCAGAATCGCCCACTGGGGGTGATTCCCACTCTACTCCAGCTTCTCAGGGTGTTGAAGAGGTAATGAAGGGCCTGAGGTGAAAAGACTTTTTGCTAGCCAACAGTGAAAAGATAAGATGTTTTTTGAGAATTCATCTCATTACCCTCTCCATGGTCCTTCACATTACCAGGTTATATATTCTAGGGATTAATGAAATTGAGAAAAAAAATCGTTGACAACGAATGTCATTATTGATTAGTAGTGTCTGCCCAACATGAGTGAAAAAATTCCACCAGGCGCATCAAATTACAGCACTGAATAATGCATTTCTATGGACAAAATACATCAAAAAATAGTGGAGGAAACAGAGTGAGCTGCTGTGGGAAAGGTACGAGATCAAAGATGCCCAAAACATGAGAATTCTTTATTTTAAACTTCATGCTAATACATTAGCATAATGTTTAACATGGCATGCCCTGTCAGGCGCTTTGACAGATGTGCATGCTGTTTAATGTGTGATATGTTTCCTCAGCACCAAACTTCCATTTCACGGTTATATCCTTAACTGTAAGTTAATTTTGCACAAAGGGTCGTCGTAACTGAATGAGCACCGGCACACGCATGTGCGTCAAACAGACAGGGAAAATTAAAATTCAGCTAATTTTACTGAAATATCTGTCTCTTTTTATCTGATTCATTGAAAAAATAATCAATCAACTAATCAATTATCAAAATAATCATTAGTTGCAGCCCTATTACGGTCCTGTTTGTAGCCACTTATTGTGTTCATTCTGCTCCAGGTGAGACCACATCAGAAGTATGAGGATAATGACTGCAGGATCAAGTGCATTCGATCTAAAGATCTATTTTCTGTCTCCGTTAAGAACAGTGGATAAGCAGCCCATCCATCAAAATTAAACAAAGCTTGTCACTCCAAATCATTCTCATGGGAACAGATTGTGCAACAATACACTCACACACAAAAAAAGTGATGGAGAAAGAAACCAAAGGGAGATAAAAGTCCCCTGACAGTCCATGGGATATTTCCTTCATATATCCTGAGGTTTGACAGCACTCCCAGAGTACTTGGGTTTTCACGCTTCATTGCATTTGTTTAATTGAAGTGAATGACTTGAAATGGTACTTATCTTGTTTTGAACTGATTTTGTCTTTTGAGCACGTTTGCAGGTATCAGACTATTTTGTTCAATGCACTGTGCATCTTTGGTAGAGTCAACATATCAATACATCAAACTGTCAAAATCAGAGCTTTCAGCATCTGCAAAGTCTGATAACAATTATAACACCTGAAATGAAAATATTTGATATTTACAGTTGATACAAATTTGTTTAAAGTTACCATGAAATCAAAATTGTCAATTCTTATTTTATATGGAATATATTTATTATAAATGTTTTATTAATGCACGTCATTATTTTAAAGTACATTAAAGTAACTTCCCCTCCCCCTTACAATGACATCTCTACTCTTCTCTGATGACGTTTTTACTGGCACAAATATATCTCACATATGAAATCACACCAATATCAAACCAAGTCACTATTAAACAAAATCAAGTCCTGCTCTAAATTTTTATTTTTTTCCTTGTTCGACAAGCTGCTGCTCTTGCACATAACTCACAGTATAGGTAAGAAAAGATTATAGCAACTTCCATTTCATGGCGACTTTAAGCACTAGATGTTGACAAGAAACCATTTACTTTTACTTTGTTCTTTCCACAAACTTGACCTTGAAAAGACTTGACTTGATATTGTAGGTATTCTTTGAAGCCAAGTCCACATTCCATCCCTCACTTTCTCTCCTGAGGCCATACAGACATTGTTTTGCAATATGAGAAATGTTGAAGGCAAGTCCTACTGCCTGGCCTTGTTTCATTATAATTACAATAAAGCTTTGTCATCACTTCAGTGTTATCGTAACCATTACTCATTCAAGCTTTCCATATTTGAGTATCTATGAGCAGCTCTGTCTTTCTTTCCAAAGATACAATTACATCACTATAGCACAGAAAGGCTGTTAACTTACTGGTTTAAGTTCACAATTTAATAATTAAAACATAATTTCAAAATAAACTTTTTTTAGATTGTTAAAAACAAATGAATAGGCTACGGTAATTAAATAAAAAAAAAAACATATTAACTTGACACTTCTCACTATTAACACACTGTACACACACAAACCTTTTACTTCCAACTCAACTTTATTTTTGCACCATTTACGTTTTGGAGTTTTTAAAGTTCAGTTTGATAAGAGCAAATACCCCAAAAAAAAAAATCTAAGGCAGATAAATGAGAGATATTTACACTCTCTAAAGCTCATAAGCTCATTGTAGGTAGTGACGGCTCGTATTGGAAGAGACTTTATCTGTGAGCTTTTTGAAGTTTTAATTAGAATTTTTAAATAATTTACTTTAAATGGTGCACAATGTATAATCTTTTAAAGACTCACCATTGATGCAGACTTCATACAACTCACATGCCACCTCTTCAAATAGACAACCTGTGGGGGAGAAAAAAAATCAGCATTGGAATGGAAAGCCGAGGGAATTCATAAAAACGGCTTGTACAGCTTATCAGTTTTCTGCTGATCAGTATTTGGAATACAATCTGCAAATAATCAGCAATGTACTAATTAATTAGTAGAACTTTTAATTTGTGTAGTAAACAATCTCTGAAAGAACCTTATGTTTATACACTTTGGTTTGACACTGGATGGCTGCCGCTTTATGCGCATGCAACAGCACCAGTGTAATATTGATTCTCCAGCACACAATAATCAATAAACAAGTTAGTATTGAATAACTTACATTTTAAAAGCAATATAACTCGTCTATTTTGCTTTACCAGCGCAAAATCCATCTTTTCGTGTTTCTTGACAACAAGCTGTTGAAGCGTTCCTAAATGAATCAGTATTGCTGAATGAATTGGTTGAGCAAATGACTCATTTCGTTCCAAAATGATTCAGCCGTGTCTTATTTCAAAATCTGCTCATTTGTCTGCCGCATAAGTCATCAAAATTGTTTTGTTCCTAAAAGAGTTAGTGTTTTAAAAGAATCGGATGAGTGAATGAATCATTGACTCACTTATAAAGAAAGTCTCTTGTCGGCACCTACTGGCATATAGATGTAACGTGAAAAATCCCTTTGCTGTTGAATTGTATTCCAGCACTTTGTACATTTATGCAGTTCAATTTGAAATTTTAAATGATCACTCTTGTGAATTATAATGTGTCATTTATTTGAAGCTTGCAAAGACGTTTTTAGAACGGATCAGTCTATAAACGTCTAGAAGACACAGAACATTTTTAAAAAGAGAGAAAAATATCAGAGAGATATATAAAATTATAACAGAAGATGTTACACATGACAAAAGAGGAAGAGAGGTGTGATGCTGCAGATTGTGATCCACTGAGTTCATGTCATTCACAGTCTTTGATGGTTCAGTCTATCCATTGACCTCAATATCATTCATAACATTCTTCACGGAGCACCACCTTCCACTGAATCATCTCTGGAGTGCATACAGTAAGAATAATTCAGAAATAATGAAAAAAGGAAAAAAGTTTTTGTAATTATTGTGGACATCATTTCTATAGAGATGAGGCAGGATTAGATCCAAACACTGCTGACTGCTGAGGCTGAACCGACCAGAACACGAACTGTGACAAAACAGTTTGCCGTCACCATGGAGACGGGACTGAAAGGGAGCTCTGACAAGAGGAAAGATTACAAAGCTTTGTACATGTGCCAATGTGTGTGTGTGTGTGTGTTGTGTGTGTGTGTGTGTGTGCGTGCATGGCCAAGGGACTCTTTAGCAGCTGTCCTTTGATAAAGCACAAGGGAAAGACAAATGTCCCTGGAAGGGGAAGAGAGAGAGAGAATCAGAGCTCTCATTTTGCCTTTCCCTTTTTCATTACCACATATATTTATTACATTGTACACAGTAGAAAAATACTTCATTTTTTTTCCTTCTTTCTCAAGCCTCTGAGATGACTTTATAACCTACACATTTGCTTTAGTATCTGTCTTTCTCTTTCTCTGTCTATATGCCCTCACAGCTGTCATTACTGTAAAAATCATAATTCATAAATAGCCAAGGTTCATGTCACTGTTGCCAACCCAAAAGTGCAGGGCAGCTATTGGCATGCTGAATCAGAAAGCCGGCTGTAATAAATGGCCTGTCAATGATGAAGGGAGGGTCAGGTGAAGATTCTATTAAACACGAAGACAGTCCCACACTAAAATCTGCTCTAAAGCGCGGTAATTACTTCTGGGCACTCAAGTCTTATCAAACCACTCAGCCACTTTTATTAGAACTTGTCAGGATTCTCATCAGCATTCTATATTAATTACCCCCGTTCCTCACACTGACGTCTGTCTGGATAAAACACGCTCTGTCTGCTACTAGCTCCTAAATCAGGTCGACAAAAACATTTGTTATCTCGGAAGAGTGTCCACGCACACAGGCCGGCCTGTGCTTGTTGGCGCCTGAGGTTGATTAAAAGGAAATATAATTAAACAGTAATAGCAGAAATCTCATTTTTTTTCATCATAGGGAAGATAAGGGTCTCCCGTGGCACAGCGTACTAAAGAGAAAACCTTCGGCAATAGATTACCATGTTCCAATCTAAATAAAACACTTGTTTTGTGCATGTTAGACATTGTCACTAACAATACTGTATAATGAGAAGAAAATCTGTAACTTTATGAAGGTATTATAATATAATTAAAGTTTCAACTAAGAAAAAAATAGTCCAGACTATGTTCAAATCAAGTTGTCTAGCAACAACAATTTTGTGATGTTAATATTGAAGCAAAATGAGCTCATTTTCATTACAATCGATAGATGAGGTGGTGGCAGTTGTGTTTGGGTGTAATGCGAGAGCTGGTCTGCAGTGTGCCATAAGGGATGTGAATTTTGAGAAATTGAGTCCTCCCTCGAAATTGGGTCTACCTGTACATCAAGTGCCAGTTATTTTATTAGTACAAGCAAATGACTAAATAATACATTACAACACACTGCACAATTCACTTAAAGAATTGTTTTGGTGCAGTTTGCTTGTTTAAATTCTCTGTATTTTTTACAGAATCATGGGTAATGCAGTTTTTCATCAGGAACTCTTGAAGTTGGCATGAAATTGCCATATTGCGATAGTCTTTTCTTCCCTATATATATCCGAGTAAAACGGCTTCCTGATTGAGAAAAATTGTAGAGCGGGAATTCGTCCATCAAGGATTGGTTTAATTGTTAGATCGTTGTGGTTTGCTATTGCTGTGATCTCATGTGAATGACAAGTTGTCACGTCCTCACACCAGTATGTCTTTACAAGAGGGAAGGGAAGTTATTTTGATTAAAGATGACTAGGGCACATGAATAAAAAATAACGCACAAAAAAATCATATATATTAAATACTTCAAAATTACATAAAAGAACAAGAATTCTCCTGACTTTAAACAAGTTTATACTGATGATTAACAACTTTGTTGCTCACAGTAGATCTTTCTTTAAACGTTTAAACTATTGTTAGAATAGCTATTGAGAAAATTTAAGTGATTTTTACTTCCAGAACTTGACTGCTGACATCATACTTTCAGACATGACTGTTGCGCTTTTTAATAATTTAGTAATTTAGAAGTTGATTCAAAACATTCATAAAACACGTTTCATTGGAGATGACAAACCCTGAGATTCCATTTGCATCAGCACAGTGTCACAGCAAAAGATAAAAATAGGATTTAAACAAACATTTAATTACTTCTACAGTTATCTTTGACTAGAGCAACAGTCTAGTACAAATAACATTTTGTGCTTGAGTCTGGTGAAAATTTCCTTCTTACTCTGAGCCACAGGAAGCACACCAGGTGCTGAGCACATCTGACTCTTCACCCCTCCCACAGAAAGACGCTTTGACTGAAGCCTACAGGCTGACATCTTTATGAAGAATCCATTTTAACGCACCCACCACTCACACAGCGCCTCATTTCCCCAGAGGTTCAGTCTGTGAGGATGAACAACAACAGCACTGTATGTGAAGTCTCATTCTATGATGATTAAAGCAAACCTACAGAACTGCATACTGAATGATGATGGCAAATCCAATAATGGGACATCCAATGCCTTTTGAGTAAATAATGGTTTATATGCCTAAATCTGGTGCAAAAAATGCTTGCCTTCCATACTAATTCTACTGTCTTAACTACATGTGGTATGGAAATGGATTTTGGTGAGGTTAAAAATAACCAGTGCCAAGTGGCTGAATTCTAAATTATTAATTCACATCATTATGATCCATGGAGGATAGGGCACTCTATTCACTTATGACTGCACTTGTTTAATCATTTTTGTCCTGGTATCATTGCAGACAATTTTAATATGGATGTAAATTGAACTAACTGCTATATAATTACACATTCTGTTATTCTCTGCATATTTACAGTGTGTGTTCAATGGTAGCAGTATAGGTATGAATATGACATTCAACAATCAATAGCTTGTTGCTTTCTAGAGATATTTCATTAATGTAACACTGTAAAGGCTCCTATATGTATTAAAGCGTTATGATAGTGTTCCTTATACCCTTTTACTGTAAATAAATAAATAAAAATTATTGTGTGACTTAGTGAAGGAAGTACCAAAAATGTTCCCATGGATTAATCTTAAATGGATTATAATTACACAGTCTAATATTTTTACACTCGTAAACACCTAAATTTGACTTGAATTTTAAGCATAAAATCATTTTAAACTTATGAGCTTCAGACAAGCAGAATGGCGGCTACAGGTAAAATGTTTATGGATTCTTTGGAAGTATTAGTTCTTCTTGAACCACACAAGCAATGAAAGCATGCTGTTTGTGTTTTAGTTTGTTATGAGACTTTCTTAATTCAATATATGTCACAGATTAGGATTAGGAGCTTCTGATGTTGATATCCAAAATGATTTCAGAAATGCTATATTGCTTTGTATAGGCTAAAAAATTCTTATGTATTTCAGTAATATGTCTAGATGTTTTATTCCATTAACAAGCACAGAAGCAGACCTATCATCTTTCAGACCTTTCATCTTACCTATATCAAATTCAGCCAATGAATATACCTGACCTCTAGCACCCCCATCTTCACTATTCCCCTGCGTGCCCATGCATCTGAACCTTATTTTCCCAATATTAGTAGAGAAAGAAATGAGAAAAACATTTTTTAAAAAGGGATTCTGAGATTAGTTTCTCTCAGAACAAAAGTGCAAAAAAGCATCTTCAGGTGTACAACAGTTTGTCACTAACATCAAAAGGACAACTTTGCTCCTTATTTATCACTAGTACCATGAGAGCGCATATTATTAATGTAAGGGTACATATTATTATTATTATATATATAATAGGGTAGATAGAGTACAAATATATCCCTTTTAGGGTACTACCCTAGTGACAAGCTGTTGAACCCTCAATTTTTGCATCCACCGAGTCTATGAGGATCTTCATCTCACTGGAGGAATGACATGTATCAGTTTAGGCGTGTACCAATCATACAAAACATTTAGTTAAGATACGCTATCCCTTCTCATCCAATATCCATCAATCGTGAAATATGCCAACGACGCGATTCTCACATTCTTCAACCTGCTGGCTTGTTTTCAGATTCACACCGTCCCTTGGTGTACCTTACTGAATGAGCTTTATGGCAGGTAAAGCAAAGAGGCATATAAAGAAAAAAAGATAAAAAAGAGAGAGGAAGGGGGAAATGAGAGTGGAATGGAAAAGAAGCAGTGTTGCATGCAGCTGTATACTCTGCCACACAGACAGGGTACATGACCTGGGTGTAAATTAATAGCGCATATTGAATAGGAGACTTTTGTGCTCACTGACGTCTCATTAAAAAGCCACCTCTGTCAAGGTAAAGGCAAAAAACTTTTAATAACACTTCTTATAATCCAACCATATTGGTTTTTTCGAAACAAATAGTCACAGATCAACTTTTTTTTTAAAAAACAACAACAAAAACTGAGCATGATGGTGTGTCTATGTTGAACATAACCTAACATTATATAAATATACTCTATGTAATTTTGTTCAAAATTAATACATTTTGGAAACACTTTACAATAAGGATTCATTTGTTAAATACATTAGTTAACATGACATGTAAGCTGCATCTGGATCAAATTTTGTGGCAATAAAGTAATCAAAAGTTACAGCATTTGGAAACAAGGCAGCCTTTTTGTTGAGCCCTTAACGCCGCATATGGGCATTTTAAAAATCACATCTGATTTTAGTTAGCGTCTGTGCACCTGTTGGGGTTTTATGCAATGTAATTCCGTGAGGAATATCTTGTGATCAACTTTATGATTTTGGATTCATTTTAACCATGAGAATTTCCTGTAAATACTGATTATAATAATGCAATTTTCCACAATCGGAGCACGTTTCATGAATTTACGAGCAAAAATGTGACATAAATGTTGCATCTGTATATTTATGGGTATTGGGGGACTTCATGTACAACAATTTGCTCAAGTTTAGTTCAAAGCCCAAAACAATTATGCTCGTTGTATTCCACTCCGTGAGACATTTCAAATGACATATGACACAATTATCTGAGCTATGTGAGTTTTTTGACACATTGCTGTACATAGTACAAACAAGTATTTTACAAATTATGAAAATGAGAGTGATTAGAACCTATTTTGTGTTGATCAAGGCAGTAGTCTTGAAAAATATGATTATTCTTTTTTTTTTTTTGTAGCTAGGTGTCGCCCATGGGCGGTACACTCCGGTTCGGCACTCATTAAGAGTTGAACAAAATGGTTGGATGCAAAAAGCTAAGTTTCTGAGCTTTAATATGATACTTATTTTGTGTTATTCCTGTCAGTGGTTGCTTAATAATTTGATTATGAATTTTTCTGCGGGGGGTGGTGTACTTTGGACTTTTAACGGATTGATGACTTACTAAAAGGTTTGCCATCATTCTGTTTAAGATGATACTGAATGCCTTGAACAGCTTCCAAATTATTCTTGAACAACTGAAAGAATATATTAATAATAGTTTAAACCATCTAAACTTAAAAGAGGGAGGAGGAGCTCTTAAAAGAGAATGTTAGTTTCGTGAAAACTGTTCACATATAGGAAATCTTCTCACTATGTTCAATTAGGCTTTCCTTGTCACTGTAAAGAGAGGACAGAATGTAATAAAGTTTATTAACACCATATGCTTTACAGACCAAAACTGCTCTTATGTCTACATGAACTAGCGGATGTAGTACGTAGTGGAAGTGTTTTGAACTAAGAGTTTTGCACTTTCTTAGTAGACTGAATACGGATGGTGGTCTGGTAGATGCTAGATATTTTACTTCATAACTTGTTAAATATGGATATATGTTTTACACAAAAGCATGGCTTCACTTCAGAAGGCCTTTTTTAACCCCCCAGAGCCGTGTGGAATATGTTTATGTTGGATGGAAGTGGATGGATATATATACTCGTTTGGTAACACTTACTGCTATAAAGTTTGGATGTGTCTGGATATTTACTAATATTTCTCCGATTGTGTTCATCTGTAAGAAGAAAGTTATGTACACCTAGGATGGCATGAGGGTGAGTAAATCTTGGGGTAATTTTCATTTGAAAGGGAACTAATCCTTTAAGAGAATTCATGGTAATGGTGGACAATAATAGAGTACTCACTCATCATAGTGGTTTCTCTTATACTGCCACACTGGTTCAGAACTCTGGAGAACATCTAGGCCTCTGATATGACAAATATCATATCCTCTATTCTTTACATGAATATTATGCCTCAAAGCCTTTCTATTATGGTTTACCAGTGGCAGGAGTTCTTGCAAAGACATATAGATCCTATTTTGTTCCTCAGAGTACTGCCCTGTTTGTGTAGAATGTGTACTAGAAGGAACATTACACCCTGAACCAGGATCCATCACTGATGCAGCAGAACATTAAAAACTTAAAAACTCTAGTGTGACAAATTATAACAGTTACAGTTAAATTATAACACTATACCTGAATGAAAAATCCAAATGGACAATGCTTATCTATTAAATACACATTTGCAAATCATGCATATATTTAATCCTCAAAATAAACAAACAAACAAAAAAACAGAAAATACTATAGAGTAAGCATTAATCAATAAGAATATAGAACAAGCCCTCTATCCTCAAAGAGAGAATTACTTAATTAAGAATGAATTACATCAATTTTCCCAATAAATCAGGTCCTTCTATTTTTTAATACTTTAGTACATAAAAAGTAAGCGGTTTTGTATTTGTACTTATACATTTAGTTACATTTAACCTGGAATAATAGTTAATCAGGGTTTCTTTAACTCTTTAATCCCCGTTTTCACAGACATGGCTTAAACCTAGTCTCGGACTAAAATACATGTTTGAGCTGCATTAACTGAAAGCAAATATCTTAAAATGTGTCAGTGTCATTGTTTGGTCTCAACCCATGTTTATAAAAGATACTTAAATGTCCTAATTAAACTAAGGCCTAATCCTGTCTTAATTTATCTAGGCCCTGTTTGTGAAGTCAGTGGCTACAAAAAAGGATATAAAGCAAACTTAAAAGAATAAAACAATTTAGAAACAACAGCACATGAAGATTTTCTTAGTAACAGAAGCAAATAAATACAATAAGCACAATTCTCTCTCTCTCTCTCTCTCTCTCTCTCTCTCTCTCTCTCTCCTCTATATATATATATAATATATATATATATATATATAATATATATATATATATATACATATACACACGTATGTCCTCTAACCCTGTCAGGTGGGTTCAGATAAAAGTGATTACCCACTAGGGGGCTCCAGGCATCTACCTATCAGTATGAATTAAAGATGTGAGAGACATGGTGGAACTATGGGAGTCAGGAATAGACAGTGTGACCTTTCCCTTTGTCCTGCTGAATGATTTAGATCTATAAAAAAAAGAGAGGGAAGAAAATGGTGGAAAGAAGACAGACAGGGAGAGATTTTCCTCTCATTTTGGAGTGACTGAGAGCTATTTCTCCAAGGGAAAAAATGCCAGTGGACACACACACACTCACATGACAAGCCATCAAAACCGGAGGGAGAGAAGAAACAGAGAGAAGTGACAATCAACGAGGTGAATGTGAGAGAGAGATCTACCATTTTAATTAGCCAAGTCAATTCACATGCTCAGACATGAGCGACTATCATTATGGACAACAGAGACCACTCATTTCACAACAATACCAAAACTAACTGTCAAATGAAAGGTGAGAGTGCATCAGGTCCGATTTTTGTTGTGTGCATGTATGCGAGAGAGATAGGAAGTGTTTTAATCAATTGCAATATCTTATCAGTTGGGATATGTAAAGGAATAATACAAGTTAAGTGTATGTTAAAGGGCTCAATAATAAACAGTGTTTATAGTAAAATTATGAAAAAATATTTAAGGGATTATTAAAAATATTTGAAGGATTTAAAACCAGAAATGTTTAAAATAATTTTATAAAATTACTAACATTAATTATTGTTAAAATGTGTGCATTATTTTGAGCTTTAAAGCTGTTTATGTAATTTTCTCAGTAGTTAAGAGAAGGATACTAAGTGATTTTGTCCACACTAAATTCATGTCAACATGCATTATGTCTATAGCTATTGAAACACTGAGTATTAAAGATTTAGTGTTTGTCCCAATTCATGTCTATTATAAGTGCCTCATTTGTAACTCAGAGGAGTTTTTTTTTTTTTTTTAAATAAAAGAAGGGATCACTGGAAATGAATTATTTTGGGGGTGATTAACATTTATGCCAAAAGGGCTGTTGATTTAGATTAACTGAGCTCAGAATATTCAGAATAATTTTCCAGAAGATTCTCCTGAGGTAAAAAAATGAATTTGCATCCAGTACATCAGTGGTCTGAATGTCCATTAGTACCAAAATGTCCTCATTAAGAACGCAAGGATTTTAGAACACTGGGCCATAATGCAAAATAATACCTATTAAAGTGACTCATTAAGAAGGGAAAATGTGCAAATGTACAGCTACTCAGCCAGCGTGTATAAAAGATCTCTCGGGCTATGAACAAAATATTGCTATTGTCAGTATGTACATGAAAATTACAAAAGTTGGACTCAGCCTGGATGAGAAGTTAAATAAAATGCACAGTTAGGCTTAAGTTTAAGACATTGATGTCTACCTGGGCATTGGGCTGTGATGCATGACACATCATTGGATTTTAGTTTGCAAGTGGTTTCCTTCACTTTCCTTCTACTATATGTATATATACAGTACTGTGCAAAAGTTTTAGGCAGGTGTGAAAAAATGCTGTAAGTAAGAATGCTTTCAAAAATAAAAATGTTATGTTTTATTTTATATTTATTTTATAACAAAAAAAAAGTGAGTGAGAAAAAAAAAAAAAAAATTACAATCAAATCAATATTTATTTGACCACCCTTTGCCTTCTAAAAAAAAGCAATCTTTCTTCTAGGTACAGCACACAGTTTTTTTTTTTGAAGGGAGGTCGGCAGGGCCCCAAAACCAAAAACAGACTAACCAACTAACCCTCTGTGTTAGGCAGCCTCAGCAGCTCTTGCTTCTTCTCTCTCTCATGTAAATGAGACTCAGAGACTCGATTTGAGGGGATCAGGGGGGGGGGCTCATCCATCACTTCCTCATTCCTTCCTTGTTCTTTTTTTTTGAAGATAGTCTTTAATCTTTTTCGCGTTATGTTCGTGGGTATTTTTCAAATTTGTCAATTAAATTTGGGCCCATGGGGGCCTCCCTGGTGTGCCTCCATGATGGTATAAGTCATGATGTACTTCATTGAGATTGACTCTTCATTTCTGATGAAATCCACCATTAATTCCCACAAAATCCCCCCCAGCCCCAAACATGCAAAGGCACCCAAACTCACTTTTGCCTGCATGCACACATCACTCACTCAGTCTCCGTCCTCCACTCAGCTTTCGGCGAACTCTCTGCCTTCCAAATATTTCAAATATTTTCAATCAATATTTATCATTTCCAGATTCAGCTGCTTTTTTTTTTTTTTTCACCCAGTTGTTTGTTTTTCCGTTTTTTTTGTTGTTGAGTTGAGTGGCCTTGTTTTGGCCGTATTTTTTTTGGCTTTTTTTTCCTTGAAGGCAACTTTCTTCTGAGACTTCTTCGACAAGTAGATGGGGTGGTTTAGGGGTCACAGTGTTTACAATGGGCCTGAGCTGTTGCCACTGGCACGTGAAAACAATTCGATCTCGAGGATGTGCAAAGCATGATGTTTCATCTGCTGTGTTGCTTTCACTTTCCTGCAGTAAGTTGCCTTCTTCGGTCCTGCGTCTCAAAACTGCTTGGTTTTCTTTTCTTCAAAGCTTTTCAGCTTGAGATCTGGAAAAACCTGTTGAGCCTTGAAATTTCTGCCTGGGAGAGACCTGGGAGAGATGCTGTATGCAGTATTGTTACTGTGTCTTGTTGCTGCTGTGCTCCATTAACTTTTGCTTGCCATTGTGTACTTGTTTTGAAAGTAAACTGTGTGTTTAGCTGAGTTTTTTGGTGTTGAGTTTTGTTTTTCACCCCTCCTACACTTCTTTTTTGTTTTTTGTTTCTGTTTCAATTAATGTTTGTGTTAATTGAGATGATTTATGTTGCACATTATATTGATTATGTTTTTATCATAATTGCTAACTATAAACCTAATAAATTGACTTTTGAAATCCTGTTTGTGCCTTGAAGAATTGATGCTGTGAAGAACTTGAAGGGGTGTCACCACCAAATGGAACATTGGATTTTTTTTTTTCTTCTTTTTCACTTCTTCATTCACTTTGATTTGATTTATTTTTAAAATTAATTTATTTATTTTTTTTTTTTTTTCTTACTTTTTTACTTTTTTTTCACACCTTTTTAAAACTTTGCACAAAACTTGTATATACAACACATATACATATATTATATATATATAGGGTTAGGGGTTAGGTGCCTTGCTCAAGGGCACTTTAGTCAGAGAGAGTGCTGTTTATTCACAATCCCCACTTTCAATTCCTGTCGGCATGGGAATCGAACCTGCAACCTTCAGATTACAAGCCCAACTCCCTCACCACTATATATATACACACACACACACACACACACACACACACACATACATACATACATACATACATACATAGACACACACAGTATATCACAGAAATGAGTACACCCCTCACATTTTTGTAAATATTTTATTATATATTTTCATGTAACAACACTGAAGAAATGACACTTTGCTAAAAATATAAAGTAGTGAGTGTACAGCTTGTATAACAGTTTAAATTTGCGGTCCCCTCAAAATAACTCAACACACAGACATTAATGTCTAAACCGCTGGCCACAAAAGCGAGTACACAAGTGAAAATGTCCAATTTTGGTTCAATTAGCCATTTTCTCTTCCCGGTGTCATGTGACTCTTTAGCGTTACAAGGTCTCAGGTGTGAATGGGGAGCAGGTGTTTCAAATTTTGTGTTATCGCTCTCACTCTCTCATACTGGTCACTGGAAGTTCAACATGGCACCTCATGGCAAAGATCTCTGAGGATCTGAAAAAAAGAATTGTTGCTCTTCATAAAGATGGTGTAGGCTATAAGTACATTGCCAAGACTTTGAAACTGAGCTTCAGCACAGTGGACAAGACCATACAGCGGTTTAACAGGGCAGGTTCCACGGAGAACAGGCCTCGCCATGGTCGACCAAAGAAGTTGAATGTACGTGCTCAGCATCATATTCAGAGGTTGTGTTTGAGAAATAGACATATGATTTCTGCCAGCATTGCTGCAGAGGTTGAAGGCGTGGGGGTGTCAGCCTGTCAGTGCTCAGACCATACGCCGCATACTGTATCATATTGGCCTGCAAAGCTGTCATCCCAGAAGGAAGCCTCTTCTGAAGATGATGCACAAGAAAGCCTGTAAACAGTTTGCTGAAGACAAGCAGACTGAGGACATGGATTTCTGGAACCATGTCCTGTGTTCTGTTGAGACCAAGATAAACTTATTTGGTTCAGATGGTGTCAAGCATGTGTGGCGGCAGGCAGGTGAGGAGCACAAAAACAAGTGTGCCAAGCATGGTGGTGGGAGTGTCATGGTCTGGGGCTGCATGAGTGCTGCCGGCACTGGAGAGCTACAGTTCATTGAAGGAACCATGAATGCCAACATGTACTGTGACATAATGAAGCAGAGCATGATCCCCTCCCTTCAGAGGCTGGGCCGCAGGGCAGTATCCAACATGGCAACAACCTCAAGCACACCTCCAAGACGACCACTGCCTTTTTAAAGAAGCTGAGGGTAAAGGTGATGGACTGGCCAAGCATGTTTCCCGACCTAAACCCTATTGAGCATCCTCAAAGGGAAGGTGGAGGAGAGCAAGGTCTCTAACATCCACTGGCTCTGTGACGTCATCATGAAGGAGTGGACAAGAACTCCAGTGACAACCTGTGAAGCTCTGGTGAACGCCTTGCTCAAGAGGGTTAAGGCAGTGCTGGAAAATAATGGTGGCCACTCAAAATATTGACACTTTGGGCCTAATTGGACAATTTATGTATGACATCAAAGTAGTAAAGTACTGCTTTTAAATCGCTCTCACTGTACTTTGATATCATACACTGATCAGTCTGTGTAGTGCCCTTTCAAGACCAACAAGTCTTTTTTGAATGGTCTGCTGAATAATTGATGTCACTTGGTTTGCTCAAAATGCAGTGTACTGACAGTCAAACAGATAAACAGTTCTGCTTTGCCTTTACATTTTCTTTGGCAAAACTGAACAAAATTGACAATATTTTGTCTAAAATAACAATATTAACTTATTTACTGAGCTGTTATATAAAATCAGTATTGCTGATAGTTGAGTTGTATATATATTCTATAACACTTTCTTAAAACTCCTGGACTGAAACGAGTGTGTGAAATTACTGCTACTGTACGTTGTACCTTGAATGCAGTTGTATGTAGGTCATTGGGGAATACAAGATATGCTCAGAAAAGATTGTAAAAAACACGTCCACATCTAGGTCATTAGGGAAATAATTCAAGAATTTACATAATAGTTATCCAGATGACTGCACAGTTTTGTTGAAGCAAGCATGGTGGAATTACAGTATTATATGAAGACTGAAAATACATTACAGTCTTCTCACATGCTGAGTTTCTTCAATAATATACTGAACATATGGATGTGTGTCTTGATTAGGAACACAGTTCCTTGACTAGCCATTGCTACTGATTATGATTTGGTCTTTTCTTAATGTCTTCTCAAATGTTAAAATCTGCTTTGGGCTACAAGTCTCGACAATAGGGGATCATAGACATTATTAACTATTGACCAATATTGATTGACTTTAATTATTATATTTGGTTCCCTCCGATAATGAATATGTGGTTAAAGTCTTTGTATGTTATTTTATGGTTTAGAAACAGATTAAAGTGACTATAACGGACCTTAGTCAGTATATGCCGAATATTTCGTTTTTTGCAAATGAAATTGAAGCTCTGAGGGGTACCGTACATTCAAGAGGTTGTAAAGTTTGTTTTTAATTTGATGCAACTGAAAGAGTTTAGTTGCAGAGAACACACATGAAATGCCAACAGGTGGGAAGTGAAATAGTGCAGCATTTGCCAAGATCTTATATATATATATATATATATATAAAAAAAAAAAAGAAAAAAAAAAGAACAGAATTCACTGTAAAATGGATTGTGCCACCGATGATATATATGCGCGCACACACACAGACATACACTACTTGGGCTAAGTGTGGGATAATGGCAGTCTGCGTTACCTGCATGTGCCAGAATGCCAGACACTGTGGGGTGCTAAAAAGATGCTGGGATACACTCACAGATAACAGCTTGTGTCTGCACACATAAGCAGAAAGGAGGACTTAATCTCCATCTCACACTCCAACAAAGACAGATGACAAGACCGCACACAGATACAAAAGCTCATCTAGCAAAAACAGGACAGAGATGACAGACACATTCAGCTCAAGCAGTGCTTCAAAAACAAATCAGATTTCATACTGAGACGATTAGCGATGACATTCAGAGCTTCATGAGGCTCGCATGACAGTTTCATTGAGAAACAGCCGACAATCATTGACATACCTAATAGGATAGCTCACTGAAAAGTCATTTACTCACCCTCATGCTGTTTCCAATTTGTATGATCTTTTTCTTTGAAACACTATTTTGAAGACCGTTTCAACTAGCAATATAATTTGACCAATATAATGAAAGTCAGTGCAGTCCAAAACAATACAGAACCTCATCGGCTTTCATTGTATGACAATAAAGCTTGCGGAACGGCAAAGCAGTTATATTTATTGTCAAATATAGCACTCAGCAGCAAACTAATATTCAGTGAGGACATATTACACCTGTGGTTCCATTCAGTCAAGTTGCATTTGTAATAATTCGAGTCAGAATATTATGAGAATCATGCAGTTAACTGGAAAATGTGCACCATGCTGGTAAGCTCATTACTCTGAATGAATGTTGAAAATTGTCTTTAGGCTACTACTCACCCCATTTTATTTATTGTTAGGGTAATCTCAAATGGAGATTTGATTGGTACCGTTTATTTGCTAATCTTGACTAATTTAAACATCAGTTAAATACATTTTAATGTTAAAGGCCATAGGCCCCACCATTAGATTAGCCTGATGAGACCCAGGCTGTGAATTCAGCCAGACTGTCCACACCTGAACATATTATCTCTTTTCTTCTAACCTTCCTGACAGCAACTTTATTAAAGGCACTGAAAAGCTGAACCTCACAGGGCTCAAAGAAATAATCTCTCTCTTAAACAGACCTCAGTGAATGGAGACAACGGTAGATAATGAATTATTCAATACAAAACTGCCTGAGATAAATGACTGGGTGTCATGTCTATCTCAAAATTTGTCAGTTTATCAATGTATGTTTAAATGGGGTTATTCTGACTTACAGTATCTTATATATAGCCTCAAGCCGACTTTGGTCAATAGCTGAAGCCAAAAGCTCTTAAATCAGGTTGTCATATATATATAAATCTTATACATGATTTCAGCTGTAAAGTTGTTCTCATTTTCTTTACAGTTGTTTCAAGATTTTAATTGTTAGAATGTCATTGCAATGAACCAGTAAAATTGGATATAACTTTACACAGAAAACATTAGCAAGTCAATTTTTTTTACACTGAAATCACGTTAACACGATTTGTACCTAAACTATTTAAATCTTCACAGATTTGCCCCATTCACTTCCATCGTCCTCACTATAACCCAAATTCGAAAATTGTTCTGAACTGGATTATTCCTTTAAGTGAGACTAGATGAGAATGCTGTCCGTTATGTGTATTTTAAAATGCCAGCTGTTGTGTGATCCTCTTCTGCTGCTCCTTGAGCTAGGTGTGTCAGGCTTGGAAGATATTGTTCACTTCAAATGTACAGGAAGCATCAGGGATTCTAATTGAGCCATATAATCTCTTCTGTCAAAATAGCTCAGTTTGTATCTCTGCTGTTTCCTGTATATTTGAGATGAGCAATATCTCCCACACTCCCCATCTCCTCACAGGAAGTTCATGGAGCTGCAGAAGAGGAAGCAGGGAAATTAGCATCTCCTATATCACGTTCATTAGGTGCCGTAAACATAATGCACAGTGGGACTGATTAAAAATAACAATGTGCTTCTGTGTGTGCACATTGACACAACCTGCTGAATTCAACCATCACCAACACTATAACAAAACCTAAAAAAAATGGAACGCTGAAACGCTGACCGTTTGCATCTCTCACAGGACTGGTCTGACTCACTCTGTTTCCTATCCAACAAATCCAGCATTACACATTCTGTGTCCATGCCATTGGACATGATTATAAGAGTATTTTATACCGTTTAAGAGTATACCATATATAATTTAAACAAACAACATACAGCATATTATATCAACTTAAATAATTATGTATAATAATTCTTACATCTTGATATTAAGATCTGAACGGTTTCTTACTAATATATATACATACATACATATATATACATACATATATACACATACATATATATATATATATATATATATATATATATATATATATATATATATATATACACATACATACTAATACGGTTTTGTTGCTATTACAATAAATATAGCAAATGTGTCATATAGTCCATTCATATCTTATGGCTGTTAAAAGTGTTAACATTTAACTTAAGTACTTTACTTAAAGCAAACAAAAAACGGTTCTTTACAAGACGACCTTGAATTTGTCACTTCACAATAAAAGACCACTAATATTGTTCTACTAAAGCCCCTTGTCACAGACAAGGCTTATACCTTATAGGCTCAGACTAAAATTTTTTACAAAAAGCAAATATCTTAAAATATGTCAATGCCATTGTTTTGTCTCAAGATGTACACCAGTAATGTTTTTTCTAAGGCACATTTTAAAAAGCTTACTTAAATGTCATAACTGAACTCGGGCCTACTCCTGGTTTAATCTGAACCCTGTCTGTGAAACCAGGCCAAAATGTGTTATAACTGTTGTAATGACTTTTATGAGATGACACAACACATTACAAGGTTTTGAGGAGGCATTATGCATGCATTATAATGAATTTAGCATACCTTTAATGCACACTAAATACAGGCTTCATAGAAAGTGTTACCAGATATTTTCATACAGAACAACCTAAAAAATGAGGAAAAGAAAGTTGGAGACCCAGAATCAGCCTGAATGTGCAGTGATATATAAGCCTCCAACAGACTCTTTGGAGATGCTTAACTGCTCTATTCATCAGGGCTTCACAGAATTCGCTCATCCTAGTCTCTGCCAACCTCACATGCCGGCCGCAGAGAGAGCCTGCCTCTAATGATGCATTACTTTCAAACCACAGCTTACTTAACAACGATCCTGAGCAAATCCAGCTATTTGCAAATCATTTAGTAACACGTTGTGAATTCTAGACAGCTTCAGAGCCAGCATCATCAAACCTAGTGAGATATGGCTTTTGGCTTGAAAACCATAAATTTAACCTTTAGGAAGGAAAATGTCATAGTAATCAGTCCTACACTCTTAAAAATAAAGGATCTTGTGCCATGAAGAAACTTTAACATCCATACAACCTTTCCATTGCACAATAGATTCTTTAGATTTTTAAAATGTTCTTCACATTAAGAAAAACTTGGTTCTTAACTGTTCGCTGAAAGGTTCTTAGGGGAATCCAAAATGGTTCTTCTATGACGTCCCTGTGAAAATCCTGTTTTGGGGACCTTTACTTTTAAGAGTATAATGGTACATTTTAAATTCTCTGAAATTACTGATATACAATCACACGATCAAATCTATAGCAAGATTTCTGCTTTAACTTGTATTTATTGCTATAGGACAGTAGAAAGCAGATACAGAGAGTGAGGGAGAGACTGAGAACTTGAACACTGGTCCACGGCTCTGACCTATAACAAGATTTTGATGAACATGGCGAATGTTGAAAATGTCACAGGCAAACCAGATCAAGTATTTTTACGGCTCTTGTCCTTCAGGTTTGCAGCCATTTGTGTCTTCAAAATTCAAAGCTCCCTCATTATCTATCAGTGAAATCACAGGTCCATGGAGCGTGTAGAGCAGCTCTGTTTACAGCTCGAGTCGGGTCCTTCCCATCGAAGGCTGGCTCTCGCTCTCGGCCTGTGCCTTTGAAAGATGAAGCCTGCCAAGATGCTTTAATGAACCGTAATGTGATTATGTAATCCACTGTCAGTGAGGACCACTAGAACTATCTTCCACTTGTTCTATGTGATCTTCTATGATAAAGGAAACAAGGCTCTGTCCTAAACATAAACATGTACAATTTTTGTAATAGAGGACCAGAACATTTTGCTAGATCAGCATCTTTTGATGGTCCTGCTACAACAATCCCATCAAAAATAAAGTGGCCAGCACTAATCCTGACCATCAACTACCATTAAAATACACTCTCAGAGCATGCAAACATTTTGCTTTTGGTACAACAGCTTGTCACTGGGACAGTACACTATAAGAAATAATACACACCCAGTAAAAGGAGCATACGAGTACTTTAGAAATATATACCCTTATGGTACTACTATAAACCTTTTATGGGGTAAATAAAGTTGTCCCTTCAAGCATACTGCCAGCGACAAGCAGCTTTAGCGCTAAAGATACATATTTTGGAAAAAAATGGTCTGAGAGTGTAAAAAATAAGTTGATGGTGTACAAGCCCTTAACCTCCACTATCTCTAAAATCTGATTTATGGTTTATGAGGAATGAGCCATAATATCAATTTAGGTACATGTGACCCAGAAGCACATCTCTAACGTTAAGTCAAAACCAGTAAACTTAAGAGTGAAGATGCTGTTAACCAACCAGCTGGATACATTTAGAAACAGACCGCTAATTTGCATAAAAAACAAACATCTCTCTGCAAATGGCCGTTTTGATTAACCTCATTAATTACGCTTAAGTAAACTAAGGAACACGTAATTTGGCTGTCTTTCTAAAGGGAAGAACGTCCAAAGACAAACAGCACTCACTTAGTGGGGCGTCAGGTTGAACTAACTTACCGAATTTCCTGTCCGCGATGGCAACGGTGAGCGCGTGGAAAGACAGCAAGGCGAGAAGCAGCGCGCGTACAGAAGCCATCCTGTCCATGGAGCGCAAACAGCTCCCGTTAATTCGGCATAGCGGCTCTCGCGTTTCAGGGGTGATGTGATTAGAGCGAAATTAGGTCAGAGGCAAATGTGATGGAGGATAGTGGGATGAGTGATGCTCTGGTACCCCGTGTCCTGTACTCAACTCTAAGACGCGCGAGGCGCATTCAGCACCACGGTCAGCGCCCCGCCTCAGCGACTGACGTCACCAGCCACATGAGACAGCTCGATGACTTCTGCACGGGCAGATAGTTTCCAGAGATGGACCTCGTTCTTCTCTGCTCTTATTTTATCACACAAGAGGGTTGAGAAAGGATCATCTACTTTCCTCACGAGCCCAGTAATTTCGCTCAAGGGTTGTGCCCCCTATATTGTACTTGACAAACAACGCACTACAGTAATAAATCACCTGCCACCTGTGCAATGCAAAAGCAAGTCCAAATTATGCTGTAATCGAGCATATGAAACGACTTCTATACATACCACTAAAAGCAGAGAAGGTTCAATTTAAACCGTGGACCTATAAGAAATAATGCCTGTAGACACACGAAAACTTCACTTTTTAAGATATGGCATGATTAATTAAGACAAGGTACAGAGATTTAGTAGGGCATTAATATTAATATATACCCATGGTTATGTGAAGAAACAAAATCCAAGCAGAAATCAAAACGGAGAAAGAGTATAATGTAAGAATTTTACCACTGTAAAATTGGTACATGACAATCCATCCAAACATTTAGATTGAACTTCAAACAGTCAACATGACTTTTTCACTAGTAATCTGAAGTTCATGTGCTTTTTCTTTATTTCACACCGTGATACTGTATAGACCTCAGATTAAAGAAATTTTTGATTCATAGCTCAGACACATTTAGTAATTGCTTGTCTGTACGTTTCTACAGTATGATAGGGAAAAAGTAGAAGTATAATCTTTGACAACACGTCACTCTAGTTGGATCTAATTATAGGAAAGCAGAACATGTAAATGAGAGTGGATATATTTCATCAAAGACCCCTTGATGAAATATAGAAGCTCATCTTAAGACGCCAGATTCACTGACACGTTCTAAAAATAAAAGACTTTGAGAAGATTGATAAGATTACAACCCATCTGCAATTCAAGAACACAACAGTTTGAAACTGTGCAAAACAAAATGAAATGACAAAGCATCAAGGGTGAAGAACGGTGAGCACTCTGCTTATACTGAACCAATATCAAGTTTTATGGAAGTATTGCTTATATAGTGCATGTCATTGTATATCAAATTAATCCATATGTAGAGAGTGAAAAACAAAAAGCAAAAAACATGCAACACAATATACAGATGAGAAAGCGAAAAAAAGGAATAATGGATTTTGTGGGAGTATGCAAAAGCTCTTAGCTAATAGCTTGGCCATTTAACTGTTTGGTTTTTGGCATGGATTTAGGATGTCATTCAGCATCATGATAGTCGATTCATAGACAATCCTAAAATAGAGAGAGAAATTGTGTTTATTGTATTATTGCGTATACGAAACAGACAGCATGCTTTCACAATATGACATACATTTATTTTTTATTTTTTTACCTCTGTATATTGTCAGAGTTTTCTGCAGAGATGTTGTAATGGTTCTGTATTTGTCTGCGTACAGACACGGCAATTTTCTTCAACTCCACAATAAATGCATCAGCTGTGATGAACAAGGCAGAAAGGTAAAAATAATAATGTATTCATAGGATCATATCTCAGATATAATCTCAAATATAAATCATCTCTCTCACATTATATCATTAATGTTTCTTCAAGTCCAACTCCACTAGACCTGTATGCTTTAGTACTGGACAGTGTGAAATGAATTGCGATTGCACATCTTTTAAAATGTGTTCAGAGGAATACTTTTCTATAAAATGCTCAAAATTTTACTAACGAGCCTTCAGGTGCCATCAAGGACCATAACTATAATGATAACTATATTAGCGTCCACACCAGCGGAAGATTTCATGTTTGTAATGCTGTTCTTGTCATCTTACACTTTAAAAGGGGTAGTGTGGCCCTAGTGGTGAGTGAGGTAGTGGCTTGGGCATGTATCAGGAAGGTTTCGTCGTTCATGCCCGGCAATTGATTGAGGTGGGGGTGGTGAATAAAAGCTCTTTTCTCCCTTCCCACCCATCCATAAAAATGACTAAAAGCAAGGCACCTAACCCCTAACCTAACCCCTTGCTCCTCCCCTTTAAAGTAAAAGCTAAAAGAAAATGAATTAAAAAAAAAAAATATGTAAAAGGTGCATCTCTTCAAGCAGGATGGATTCTGATTGGGTGTCAACATCTTTATCATTCATGAAAGTTATTCCAACAATATTGTTTCGCTGTGCTGTTGCAGTACCGTGTTGGTGTAGACTCTGCGGTAACACTTTAGTATGGGGAACACATATTCACTATCAACTATGACTTTTCCCTCAATAAACTCCTAATTTACTGTTTCTTAATAGATAGTAAGGTAGTTGTTGTAGTGTTTAATTTCAGGTATTGTGTAGGATTAAGAGATTTAGAATATGGTCATGCAGAATAAGGCATTAATATGTGTTTCATAACTACTAAACAGCCAACACTCAGTCTAATAAGCAACTAGTTAAAAGTGATAATCGTTCCCCATACTGTTACCGACTCTGCTTTTATTTTATATTTAGAATAATTTTTAGAGCTAATCTTTAGATCTTTTAAAAAAAATACCAGAGTAACAATAAAATAAAAAAAACTTACATTGTTTGATGATGGTCAGAATGTGTGTAACTGCAGCCCATTGTGAGATACTATCAATAGCCTCTGACTCTATAGAGGAGCTCATTTCATACAGAAAAAACCTGGAACATATCAGAATATTAATCAGAAGTGTTCAATTCAAGTAAAAATACAAGGCTTTTAGTTCTAGCTGGTATTTCATATTACCTGGTAACAGCAGGAGATCTGAGCGTCACTTTGAGTATGGTGCTCGAGAGAGGTGGAAGGTCATTAACTGTCTCTGGTGTCAACACCTCTTCCACATGAGAGATCTGCATGTAGAAACATCAAATTGCTGAGTCACAATTAGTTTATTTTATCCTTCAACTTATTTTTATACATGGCTTTGGACAGCTCTTCCACGCTGCTCAAAGTTTTATTTTGTCTCAAGAACAAAACATTTTTTTATCAGTCATTT
The DNA here is from genome assembly GCA_037194245.1 of Opsariichthys bidens. Taxonomy (NCBI): domain Eukaryota; kingdom Metazoa; phylum Chordata; class Actinopteri; order Cypriniformes; family Xenocyprididae; genus Opsariichthys; species Opsariichthys bidens. The sequence goes on along the minus strand of CM074280.1, from coordinate 13,232,668 downwards.
TGTCAAGCATTACTGCCGAGTTAAATGCTATAGCATTGAGCTCAAGAAATTTTTCAATTTAAAAAACAAGGAAATGCCACCCAAAAAAAAAAAAAAAAAAAAAAAAAAAAAAAAAAAAAAAAAAAAAAAAAAAAAATCACACTAACAGCATACAATATAAATTATTAGTGGATTTACCTTTTGCAGGGTGCGGCTGATATCAATAATAACTGCTGCACAGAGTGATGAAAAGACTCCTGTGATAAACTCTGACCTCTCAGTTGTAAAGTTAGTCACCAGCAGGAAGTCATGGAGAGCTTCTTCAGAAGAGCAACACAGCTAAACACATGCAGAAAGGCATTTTAAAATGAAGTTTTAGAAAGAAATGTTGTCTGGTAGAAATGTCAGCCATATTTAAATGATACTAAATTGAGTTTAAATAAGCACACGTACACACAGGTTTGTTAAACACATCCAGAAATTAAAGTGCTTATGGAAGACATTAACATCTGCTATCTCACCTCCTGACCCTCTTCCTTGTCTTTACGCAGTCGATGTGCTATGATCTCCACAACTTTCTGGAAGATGTTGGTCAAAATGCGAATAGTGAGTGACATTTGATCTTCCTGCCCCTCAGCATTATTGGAAAGGCAGCTCTGTGCCACCTCAGTAAGCACAGCGAGCACATGAGGAGTGCATATGTATCCTTTCTCTATATGAATACACACACACACACACACAAAATTGTGATATAAAACATTATGCTATTGGCAAACAATTTATTGCATCTTAATTAAATGCATAAATCTGTCATCTTTTTTTCAGTTTGATATATGTACAACAATCACCGGGCCCTGAATTAGCATGAATACTAAAGGACTCACCTGTCTGCAGTACAGAGGCAACGTGCTGCAGTAAGTGGTCTCTGAAATCACCATCTCCTACAGAAACCCGCAGCACATTCTTGCACACTGTTAAAGAACTCTGGCCATGATACAAGAGGGGAAATAAGTCACATGTCCTGTCCGCACAGTTTCTTGTAAAATTGTGAAACAATGGATTATTTTCAGGAATAGAACTTGTGTTATTTTTTCTACAATTAAAAATAATACTTCATATTTTAAAGCTGAATTTTAAGCAGCTATTAGTCCAGTCTTTAGTGTCACATGATTTTTCATAAACCATTTTAATATGCGGATTTGATGCTCAAGAAAAAGCATCCAGCATCTTATTATTAATGTTGAAAAGTTTTGCTGCCTAGTATTCAGCATGACACATTTTTTTCTATGATTCTTTGATGAATTGGAAAAAAATCTTAGAGATCATTTTACTATAAAATAAAATGAGATATCAGTGATATAAATTTGCCAAAAATATTACCAAAAGAAAAAACAAATAAAAAAACCCCACTCACTTCTACTGTCTTCCTGCTTAAAGACAGCTGTTGCTCACTGCTGGAGTTATCCAGGAAAGGAAGCACTTTCTTCTCTACCCAGGACACAGAATGCTCCAGGGATTTGAGGAACTCCCGCTCCTCTGGGTACTGTAGGATCAGAAACGGGTGCAGAAACCGTTTTGTGTGTTCATCGAAAAGTGAGCTTCCAGAGCATACAAGCAAACACTACTTGATCAGCAGTTCATGAAATCTCAGTTATGTCTAATGGAAACCATTTGCACAGTTCAGCAAAGAACATAAAAACAGCAGTATTGGCTTGAGATCCTGAGACCTCTTTAACTGCTGAAATGAATTGGTCACATGTCACCTTGAGAATTTATAGGTAATGTAATGAGAGACAACTTATTTTTCTTAAACCTCTCTTCACATCCTAATAACATTGTCTGTTTGAGTGTGTTCCATTTATGATTGCTTTGTTTGGAATGTGAAGGACTCAAAGAGCTCATGCAATGAGGTTACGGCGGTATACTCACTTTGTGTTGAAGGTGGATGCCAAGTCTGCCATGGACGATAAAAGCTCTCAGTGCTGTCTCAATGACTACCCCACTGACCTCTGATCCACTCAGAGAGGAGAATAGCGGCGACTGGACACACATATAAAAGAGCAATGACAATAGTTCCGAATTGATGGTACATTATGGATTCAGTTCAGAGATCCTTTTTAGGATCTCCAAGCATAAAAAAAACCCTAACAACTTTTCAAAAACAAAAAAACTCACTTCTCCTAATGTAAAGGTAGACAAAATGTAATGTAATATCAAGACCTCAGTGAACATAAATTCCCTTAAACAAAACAATTCTCTAAGCTCATCATAGTGTTTTGATAAGTACAATAGGGCAAAAACATCATGACATGCAGCCAAACAGATCTGTGCAGAATTATCTTCAATGAAAGAGTGCTAAAACCCAGCAATTACCTTGCAACTACAAACACAACAAACTTGAACCAATTCTCTGTAATGGTAATCATCAAACTTCATGTTTAGGCTACCTTCCATTTGTTGAGGGCTTTATGGAGCGTTCTGATCTGATCCAGCGGCAGTGTGAGAAGACAGTTTCGTGTTTTAGGGTGCAGGAGCAGATAATCCAGATAGTCCAGACCCAGATCTGGCTTTGACTCTTCTAGTCCATCAAAATGCACTTTGCCCATCGTATCTTCATCAGCCTGCTGATTAGAGAGAGATCATAGAAGATATAAAAACACCATGAACAGCTAATGAACCCCCACAACCGGGCTTCAATACTGCGACGAAATGGTTGCATTTTGCCTTTTTTCCTGCCAGAGTGACTAAATTGTTAGGAGGTTGCACTAGTGCCACTACCATTTTGATAAGCGCTGCCATTTCTGATGTGTATGAGAAACCTTAAACAGCAAACGCGTCAAAAGCAAAAGGAAACAGTAATGCTAATTTAAATGGCGGCACATGGACCATTTACCAGTGCTGTGCAAAAAAAGAAATGCGTTTACATGCTGACAGGTCTCTCAATCAAGTGACCACTAAAACAGCACTGTGAGATCCAGTGAGAAGCGTTTGAGTTTGGCGGCGAGTTCTCCAAAAAAAAAAAAAAAAACACAAATATCTCAGTGGCTAAAACTAGTTTATAGCAATATGAATTAGGGCTGACATTCTCAAAACACTGACACAGAAAACAAGATAACTGAGCTACAACGATTGACTTAGAAGGCTTTTCAATCCACAAATCACCAACATTTACCATGGATTTACTGTAAACAGTTTATTGTTGCAGAAATCTGGGATATTAATAGTGAACTGTATTTTACTATTAATGTCGACTTGTAGCTTATGTATTGAAGCAGTAATGGAATATGATTACAGTATTTTTTGTTATTAAGCTATAATAGTTTATAGTAGTATTTGTATTAATACTAAATGTGTTTAGGCAACTGTTTTACATAAATAAAATCCATATAGTGTTTATCATAATAATGAGGTGCCATGCATGGTTTTACCTGTGGTTATACTTATCTAGAAATTTTTGATACCATGGAAGAGCAAATTTAATAAGAGTAGAGTCCTAACTCAGTCTCTTATAGTCTTTAAAATTAGATGGTCATTTATTTATTGTATTTTTTTTAAACAGATGTTCCTGTTTTGTTAATGAAAATAAATTTACATCCACATCTAAGCTCAAGCTACAGCTACTGTTAAATCAAGATACTCAAATGTGCACTTCCAAGAGAAAAACATGTATTATTAATACCCCCAGCATATTACCGGTGCTGCCAAATCAGGTGCTGGAGCCACCATCCTTAGAACTTGGTTGCACTAGTGCCACTGCTCTCAAATGTTCGTCTAGAAGCCTGGACAAGGACAATTTACACAACATTTACCACTTTCATAGGTGCAGCTTCCGTGAGCCAGTTCTCTATCAGCTCCACAATATGGCTGATCTGCCCCCAGCAACAGAGACACTCCACCGACTGACTGTATGCCGCCACAGTGGTGCCCGCTGTCAAACTCCTCAAGTTAGACATCACTTTACTCCTGCAGAGAGGAACACACAGTCATGCAATACCCCCAGACTGTCCTACAGATCGCTCTAAATCCTTGAAAACACACTCAATCCCACCAGCATTGAAGGAAGCCTTTCGGATCAAATGAGAATCAAAACTGGCATTTCATTTCTGAGCCAACCCGCTGTTCTTGGGAAATGGCTTAGACACTCAGCAGGAAAGGAGGTTTTGAAAAGCTCTTTTCTTCATTGAACTGTTCTTGGCAGGAATAGCTCCCCCAAAAATGACAATTCAAAAAATTCATCTCTTAAAATACTGTTTTCATTTTTGGCCATTCCTCTAAAATGGGGCATTTAACAATGTAAGATGCATTTAGGGGTTGTTCAAAGAGAGAGTCCTACTAACCTAAGAGCTGGAACAGCAGTGGCAGGAAGTAGAGAGGCTAGAAGAATGAGAGGGGCTTTACAGCGCTCCTCCTGCACACACACATACACATACACAACTGTGTCATGTTGCAACCATATTGCATCAGCTCTAAAGATGCGATTACAGTTTGTAGCTTTGCTCTTTGAATTGTCCTTTGGTTCGCTGTGTGACTGTGCCTCTTACCTGAAAGATTTTAAGATACTGGGGCAGAACAGATGCAAATTTTGACGTGGTGTACTTGAAGGCCTCTTGGTTAGCCATGAGTGATTTCTGAACACTTTTCCACAGAATGACGATGATCTCCAGCAGGCTGGCCATGGATGCAGTGTCCTCCACTGAGAGAACATCCTCCAACATCTACCGGCAATCATAAGAATAATAAGAATTATTATTTATAGTTGTTTGAAGTTATCCATTATAGCTTTGCAGTGTCTAGGATATTGTGGAAAACACTTAATATGAATGCTGATAGGCCTATAAATATATGGACACTACCATCTGAATGTTTGGGGTCATATATTTTCTAAAGAAATGAATACTTTTATTGAGCAAGGATGCATTAAATTGATAAAATAATTCACAATAAATACCTTCACATTGTTACAAAAGATTTCTAATTCAAATAAGTGCTGTCCTTTTGAACTTTCTATTCATCAAGAATGCTGGGGGAAAAAAATAACGGTTTCTACACAAACATCAAAAAGCGCAACTGTTTTCAACATTGATAATATGAAATGTTTCTTAAGCTGCAAATCAGCACATTAGAATGATTTCTGAAGGATAATGTAATGCTGAAGATTAGTAACGATGCTGAAAATTCAGTTTTACCATCACAGGAGAAAATGATATTTTAAATTACATTTTAGATATTGTAGCTGATTGTGCAATATTAGTGTAGATAAATTGCGTAATATTAAATTGTAATATTATACAATATTACTGTTTTTTATTGTATTACACTTGGTGAGCATAAGAGGGTTCTTTCATAAAATAAACAAAAATCTTACAGACCTCTTACAGAAACTTTTAAACAGTAGTGTATATGAAGTCTCACCTTGCTGTTTTCTTTATTGCTAGATGCAAATTCATTATCTCCTGCATTTTGAACGCATACATTAAGACACTTTCGGATCACCAGCATCAGCTTGACTACAAAGAGAAAGCACACAGAGTTAACAGTGACACGTACTGTACTTCCAAATGACAAAACCAAACCCTAGTAACTCACAACACAAAACTCAATATAAAACAGAATTCATATTAGGAAAGCTTACTGGCGTATCCAAAGCAATCTAACCTATATTAGCAGGAGCTGTGTACAGATGGGCATGCTGGTAAAACTTGCGAGCAGCTCCAGGGTTTGTCTGAATCAGGGTGACGCATCGCTCACACCAGACAGTCTCTGGTTGGTTGACTGGAAAGAATGAGTTGAACAGGAGGTTGACAATTCGTTTGGAGACAGGAGGAGAGTCCATCTCCAATCGAGCCAGCAGGTGCTCCAGGGAACAAACTTTCCAAAACTGTAGAATGACGAGGAGGGTAAGGCATAAATGAGTACACAAATATTTCATTTGAACATTTTAACTAGACATGTAACGGTATTATCAATTTAGTGGTATCGCGACAGCAAAATTGTCTCGGTATTATTGTTGTCACTGGACTGTATGAAACGATCGTTCTTCCGGGCAAAAAAAGTGTATTTTTGTCAGCCCGGTTCTGGTGTGATGGGTAGACGAAGAGTGAGGAGTGTATCCTTTTAATCTCACCACATGTATATTATAGCAATGAATGCGCTGAAAAGCCCCCACGCTACTCATATATGTCAAATAGGGGTGCACAAAGCTGCATGATTTCTCTCTAAAGGATCGCATTCTTGATTTCATCACCCACATGGTCAAATTCCTGAATGACAACGATTCGCCCTGTATATGAAACCTTTGACAAAAATAAAATCATGACATTCAAATCTGCTTTTGCGCTGCCGCTGATCTTAACGGAGCAGCTGTCATGTTTAGATGTAAACAGCTTCACAATCTTTTCAAACAGTATCATTATTTCTGTTTCAAACATTAATTATTAATTGCATTGTTAAGCCACTAGATGGCACCAAATTACTGTTAAAAATGTATCCATCACTGAATCATTATTTCAGAAACATGTGAAGTCTTTATTCAAACTTGACTTGACTGTTTTTTGCACTTTAAAATTAATCTAACTAATCTATGAGGTAGGTAGGTAAATAACAGTTACCTTTGTCAAGGTCCAGCTGGTGCAATTATTTCATTTTATTTTATTAAAGGGAGTTTTAGTTCATTTGACCCATCTCATACTATACCTCATACATCTAAGCAACAATTATGATTAGAGGACAAAGAAAAGTGGACAGGATTTGACATGGTTAAATTATACATCATTGTAATGTTCAATCATTGTTTTACACTTATGGCACTTTTTTTTCCAAGTCTCTATTTGTCTTTGTTTTATATTTGTTATATAAATGTCGCAATAAATATTGTACCGTGGACTTTATACCGAGGTATTATCGTACCATGAGATTTTGATATCGTTACATCCCTAATTTGAACTCAAATAAAGACATCAAATTTGCTAAGAGAACAAACAAAGTACCAAATAATGTCCAAAAAAACCAAAACAATACATTTTGGATTAAACTCTTACCTTGGCTGCCCGTACACCCTTGATCTTGAGGAGCATGCCCACAAAGGCAACACGCACCTTTTCAGAGCTGTCATGGAGGCTGCTCTTCAATGCAGGCAACAGTTTTTCCATGAGTGGATGGCTTAAACTGTTATCCAGAATTATAGACATGCACTGCAGAGCAAGCAAACAGGCTATAATAAGGCTGTCATGCACAAAAATATATAGACCATGTCAAGTTCTCCATCTCATTACACAAAAACTGAGGCTAGTATTTTACTGCTGCTAAGCTATAATTATGTTCCTAAACATTATAAGAACAAAAGACATATTCAAATTTATTTTGTCTTTCAGGTTTAAATGAATCTGTAAGCAGTGCTAACTTTTGAACTATAAATTAATGCTTTTGCACATTCCATTTCCCATAAAAAACCTTTTAGTTTGAAGCTCTTAAATGAATAAATCACACTGAAAACAGAGCAGAAGACAAGTGTCCTTCCTTGAGCTGTAAATGGTTTTAATTTGTGTTCTACTGCAAAACTGGAAAGATGCCAAGGAATTGCTTCCCATCTCTCTCCGATTACTTTTCTCAAGTAACTGACAGACACTCAGGGTTTTTACCATGAAGACAGAGCAGCGGACATCTGGAGAGCTTGTGTCATTAGCCAGCTGGAGGATGAGCTTCTCCAGGAGATCAGTGATGACCGTGGAGGGGATGACCTCCCAGCAACGACCTAGAACAGAACAAACTCCAAGCACTGCTGAAGAGCGCACGAGGGGCTGGGGGTCATCAAGGAGAGCCTATTGAGACACAAAGAGTCCATTTGAAAGCGGTATAAGTTACTGATATCTTTTTTTTTTTGACTGCTATTGAGTGCAAAAGTCAGATCAGTAAAATCCCAGTAAAATCCCAGTCATTTTCTCCACAGGGAAATTGATTTCAACAATAACTTCTAAAGAGTTTTTTTTTTAAGCCATAAGACTGCATTATTATTTTTATATTCTTTTTAATAATCATTTTAACTGTGGATTTCCTTTTGAAAAACTAAATTAACCAAGACACTACAAAGAAAGAACAAAGGTTAGTCATCCTACACTCCCAAGATGCTTAAATATTTCTGTATACGTATATGCATTTCTATATATAATCAACTACAATCTTTAAATCAGTAGCTTTATATTTTATGCCTTTCATAATGCTACAAACAAAATATCAATGATGCATAATAATGCAATATGGAATCAGCTGTTACATACAAACAGTAAATCAAGTTGTTTCTGAACAGCCTGGTCAACCATCTCACTGCTCATGCTGGGGTCATGAACGGGAAAAGCCTCAGTAAAGAGCAGTGTGGCATTGGCACGAACCTCAGCATTAGTGGCCTGTTTAAAATGATTAGAAACATGAACAAGGTGATATATTTAATTGAGGCATTACAATATATTTAAAGCACAAGCACAATAAAACAACACAGTGTCAACTGATTTTTAATCTACCTTTAATGCTTTCCACAGAATTGGCTTGTAGAGTCTGTGAAGCATCTCATCGATTCCCTCGCGAAACTTCTGCTTGTGGAAATAAGTAAGGATCTACATAGAGAGACAGTGACAATTTTTCACTAACAGTGAAGAATTTTTTCAAATTCAGATCACTAATTTATCTTTTCTAGTAGTCAAATCTTCCCTGTGATTATCAAATGAGCCTTCTGATTGACTTCTCTATCGTTTTCATCTGAAGAATTCTTACAATGGCACAAGTACAAATTCAGCAGTACATCATGAATATTATATGAGGCAAGGCTTTCTTAAGTATATTCACTTGTTTGGAGTCAGTAATTTTTTAAGTAAAAACACACTTATTTAGCAAGGATTGAATAAAATCTTATTACACTTTCTGCCATTAACAGTGAAAGCAAACACATTTATAGTGATTTCCACAAGAATATTAGGCAACAACTGTTGTCAATATTGATAATAATAAGAAATAATGATTTCTGAAGGATCATGTGAACAAGAGACTGCAGGTAATGATGATGCTGAATATTGAAAAGGTCGGGCTAGGTATTGACAGATTTCACGTTTCGATTCAGATTCATAAGCTCTTGATTTGATTTTGACCTCAGTTTGATTCAATTCAGGTACAGAAAGTCAACTTTTTAAGGAAAAAAAAAATCTTCCTCAGCTAAAAACTATACAGGGAACTCTGTCAGTTGGTACAATGCAATAATATTAAATGTTGAAATCAAAACTGCTGGTTAAAGTTCAAACAAATAATCATAATCAGCAATGAATTAAAAACATGTTTTTTGATCCATCAAGCTAAGAACACCAATACGATGATTTAATTTAATACATTAAATATAATTTATTTGAAAATTATTGTAATACATTTTTATACAACATAATACAATAATATATTTTTTTTTATATTGATAAATATTGACGATCATATTAATGGAGCCTAGGTAAGTGAAAATATGCGCAGAATTGTAAATAGTATTTATGGAGATAAATATCGTTATCTGTAAGATATTAGTTAAATAAATGCAGCCTTGGTGAGCATAAGAAACTTCTTTCAAAAACATTAAACCCTTTTACTGACCCCAAACTTTTGAACATTCATAAGTGCACATCCTCAACTTAATGATCCACTTCATTGTAAGAGGAAATGTGGTTTCTGACCTGTCTGACTTTGCTGTGTACAGGAGAGTTTCTGTGCAGCAACAGAGCGTGCTGCATTAAATCCTGGATGCATGCGGACTCAATCTCCTCCAGAGAAGGACCTGATGCCTTCCTCCATGCTCTGAAGTAAATCTCAGCCACATGAACAGACAGAGTTCTGCAGTTATAGCATATAAAAAAAAAAATGACCACGAAGATCAAAATAGCAGATCAAACAAAACGATTGTATAGTCTACTTAGAAAGACTTAAGAATGCCAGAGTCTGCAAATACTACCCTAATATTGTTTGCCTGATAAATATGTGAAGGTTATTACAGAACTGTCACATAAAAAAAGTTACTGAGTGTTCTTTTTAGCATTATAAAACAAGAGGTCATGAGTGTATGAAATACTTTGGGAAAAACGGCAGCTGATTCTTAATAGTTTCATGAATCATCCGAATGAAGTTGTCGTTCCAAGAAAAAAGGAAGGCAAGGAACCGTTTCCCCTGAAAAATGAGCAATAAACAGAGTTATATAAACTTATCTCCTGTAGAAAATAATCTCTCAAACTCATGAGCCTACAGAAACATATTACAAACCTCTTCTTGTTTAATATGAGAGGCCTTGAAGAAGCACTGGAGCAGAGGATCAATGACCTGCTGACCTCTTTCAGATGCAAAGTCCACACTGAGAAGTACCTCTCGTAGAGAACAGAGCCTTCTGAGCTCACTGACCTGGGAACATACCCAAAAAACATCAAAACTACTCATCTACAATATAGAAAATTATATCAATCAAATGATACACCTGTTAATATAATAATGTTATATCTGTCTGTTTATACTGCATTTAAAGCAATTCTGGTACCGGTTTTTCAAGTGTAACAGTGTTCTCCAAACAGACGAGGAAAGCAGTCCAACCAAGCTCTTCTTTCCCTTCTAGATCCCGCCTCCACCAGCATTCAAACAGCCAATGAATAGCCTGCTGGAGGGGTGTGTGAGACAGTGGCAAAGCACTCTCTATACCTGGAGAGACGACGTCGAAAGAAACACATTCTATATAACTCTATTTAAGAAAAAATATTTTGAATTATGGACGCATTTCTGAAGTGTCTAGAAATTCATCAAGTACACTTTAAATATTTTTAAAGTGACATAAAAACAATTATTATTTTACAAAAGATTTCTATTTCAAATAAATGCGCTTCTTTTGAACTTTTTATTCAGCAAAGAATTCGGAAAAATAAAAGTTTTCACAAAAATACTAAGCAGCACAACTGTTTTAAAACATTGATAATAAATGTTTCTCGAGCAGCAAATCAGCATTTACAATGATTTCTGAAGGATCATGTGATTGAAGACTGGAGTAATGAAATTTGCCATCACAGGAATAAATTACATTTGAAAATATATTAAAATAGAAATCAGATATTTAAAATTGTTATAATATTTCACCATATTACTGATTTTATCATTTTTTTTTGATCAAATAAATGCAGCCTTGGGGAGCAGAAGAGACTTTTTATGTTAATAAAGGTTTAACATACATCTACATTATGTATTTGATTGATTTCATTTACAAATATTTTTATGAAATTGTTATTAAGCCTCCACAAATAGTTTAAATTTGAACAAAATATGAAATATAAATATTAAAATCTGCTGTACAGAATAAGAGAAACCTTTAAAAGGTCAATACTTTTACAAGATTTCGTAATGACTAGATGTTTAAAGAGTTACATTACATGTAAGTACTTACAGTTTAGCATATGGGCACAATTGAGAAGAGAGGTATAAGAGTCATTTTCCTGCAAAATGTCTACAGAGACTGTAGACACAATGGTGACGCCCTCAATTACTGCCATGGTTTGTATCTGAAAGGAAACAAGAACAATAAACTCTCTGTCAAGTTACTGGGTCAAACATATTTTGATGAACCTGGAACAACGTTCCTGTCTGAAAATATCATCCTAACCCTATCCCACCCCTAAACCTAACCCTACCCATAACTTATCCCTACAATTAGAGGGAAATGATAAGTGAATAACACTGAAGTAGAAGCACCTAACCCTGGTTATAAGCCTAAAAACTTCACATAAACTGTAAACTTGTCCCTCAAATGGAACATGTTGTACTTGCTGAAATCAAGTTCACTGTCATTTTGACATGTTCCTAAACGGCTCTTGCTTTTCGGTCTCTTTCGAAACACCAGCAGTCTGACCTGTTCCTCTGAAATCTCCACCTCCATGTCACCCGCGTCCTCCTCAGCCCCAGTGATCCAGCGCTCTGGCGGGTGAGCAGTGAGGCAGTGCTGCAGTAACTTCAGCTGTCTCTCCCACAGCTCCTGCCTCTGACTCCTCTGCAGCTCCGCCAAAACCTCTGTCAGGTCAAACGGATCTGCTCCATCCTTCTGCAACAAAAACAGCAGTGAACATTATGACCTTCTAAATAATAAACACTGACTTTTTACAGCTCTTTCTGAACTCCCACTGGCTTATACTTTCCCTCTTAATTCTTAATGTAAACTTAGTCTTTATATTAAAGAAATAACATCATTAGTCAAAAATACGAGGTCTTGTTTGTTATTTTGTTCTCTACAGTTGTTGTAGTTAACAGTTGAAACATGTATACAGTGCTATTTACATAAAGTACATTAAAATAGTTCCCTTGTGAAAAACAAGTACACTATGGCTTACTTTTAGAAAGAGTACTTAATACAAAAATAATATACTTTAAAAGAACATTCTTAGGTCCACAATAAATATGTTTTCAGACAAATAATTGCATATTATTAGTTACTTGCTGAACTAAACTAATCTTTTAACAATTACTTCCATTGTCTATGAAATATGGTGTGCTGCGAATCCACTGACGATTATTTATGTTATGTAAAAAAACAAAAAAAGAGTTGTGTCACTGAAAAGTAACGCTACAGAAAGAGAGCTGGCAGAGAAGGTTGAAAACATGACTCACATGTAATCTGATGAAGTTCAGAAAATCCTGGACCTGCTCATGATGGACAGAGTCCAGAAACTGCTTTCGTTTCGACATTTCGCTGAAAAATCTACCAGACAGAACACAAACAATACTAGTCTTTAATTTTATTTTCCGCGCACAGGGTGAGGTTACAGTTATGGACGCAATGGCAAAAGTATCAATGCGCAGTATCTTCTTCCTCCTGCCAAAGTCAAACCAAACTGAAGACAGGTAAAACTTTTGTGTCGTATATGCACAGCAATATTTTCTATATCAGCACATATAACAGCATATAGTGAATATTAAACTTGCGTGAGCACAAACCTGTCAGTTTGTTTACATACGGAAGAGCCTGCGGACGCGGCGCTCCGTACCGTTTCAAAATTTCCCCGCTCAAAATTAAAGAAGCGTCATGACGTCAGACGTAATGTTTCGTCCTCGTCGTGCTGATGCGACAGTGCCATCTGCTGTCGCGGAGATGAATGGTCTAAATGTAACGGATTTCAACGCTAATCCGTGTTAAAAACCGAATCGAACTTCTGTATACACAGTTATATATAATTATCAACACAATTCAGACGCTAACTACTATTTCACAACATCAGCTGAGAATATTTACTACTCTTAAATCTACAACAGCTAATGTCCACCAGCTGGCGCCAAAAGCACTTTGTATGTTAAGCCAGCTAAGAAATAAAAGCCACAAAGGTAAAGAATTGTCTCCGAGATATATTGTAATTACGTGCTTGCTGCTACCTTTTATTTATATATATATATATATATATATATATAATAAATAAAAATAAAATTAATCTGTTCTTTCTAATTTTGCCCTACCAACGCTAAGAAACTGCCACCAGATTGTATAGTTAATAGAAAATATTATTCATACGACATCATATTCAATAATTGTGTATTGCTGAACCTAAAAGAAGGGCCAAAAAGCATTACATTTCATTAGGTTGTTTCAATACCTTCTCCACACAACCTTTTTAAAACACACGATCAAAAACAAAAGTATGAAGACAGACTAAATTAAATAACGGTTGAAACAATATTAAGATAATAAAATGCATTTAGGCTCTGCAAATCGGAAAGAGTGGGAATGGGGGTTGCACACTGAGTGATAAAACTGCAAAATTACAGCATAAAAATTAAGAAATCAAAAAAACTGGGCAGAAAACCCCAAAAAGATGAAATTCCTCATGCACACCTCTGAAATGATCTCTGATATGAAATGAGACTGGGCAAATACTCAAAGGGTCCAAAAGAGTGCACAAATTCAAGTTACGAGTTCAGTGTGATTCAAATTGAATTTCATATTTTAATGATTTCATGCATGATGCATAGAGAAGAATAAGGCTGGAAATCAAACCAACAGCCAATTCACAGTCTTTAAACAATCCATGAACAAAACACTTTGTAACCAAGCTATGAATCCATTTAAAAATGTAACCTACTATATACAGCATTTTGCTTAACCTGATAAAACTCTTGCAAACAAAATGGCTATCAAACATTTCTGTACAGGCTTTTCATTTTGTGCTGTACAATAGGAAACAGTGAAATACTTTTAAAATAAAGTATTATCATGAAGAGCTAAACATAACTTAGAATTTCCAGTACCATATTATGTGGTAGAAAAAACAGCAGCATAAAATCCAGGAAAAAAAGAATTGTTCATTCATACATACATACATACATACATACATGTCAGGTGTTTTTCTTTTGTCAATGTGACCCTACACGTCTTTGGCCATGTGTTTTGTGTAATATGCTGCCTCAAAGAAATACTATAGTAACACGTCTGCCGTATCAGCAACCGAAAAAAAAAAAAAAAAAAATTCTGTTACGATTTTAATAGATCACAAAATGTTGTACTAAACCCAGAAGTTATAAAATTTCAGAATATTATCAAAACTTGAACAAAATAAATAAGAGTGTATGTTTTAAATTTTTCTACTGTTGTTTCATAGTTGATTAACTTTGTGGGTAACCATTTTTATCAAATGGAAAAAAATAAACGTGGGCAAATACTAATAATATGAAACTGAATTAAAAGGATACAACAAAAACAAGCAGACGAAACAAAAAATAGATTTAGTCCTTTGAGAAAGTGAGGGTAAAAGCAGGTCAGTGATGCTGGAGGTGGCAATTTCAGCTTTGGTGAGCATGAGAGACACATTTTGTAGGCCAGTGTAAATCCCAGAAGTAGTAGCCTGGTTTAGTTAGTCCAATGATGCTCTTCTGCTATGAAAAATTCTACGTTATCCCGTGTGGGCCGTGACATGTCCCAGTTACACGCCGTTTCATTCTTTCCTGCTTTCTTGCATGGACCACTACGTCTGATTTAACTTCTTTGATCCATCCTCAGTCAGATGATACCTGGGAGAGAATGGAAGCCTTTATAATCAAGCAAAAGCACATGTACCAAAAGAGACAGAATGAATGAATGAGAATCACACCATTGAGTCCATCCTTTAGAAATGTCTTCACTTGCCAAGTCCACAAGTGCCTGTGACAAAGACATTTGTGAACCTCCATAAAAATCCAATGATCAACAGAAGAGGAGGAATAGTGAGTTTTTTGTTTTTTCTACCTTGCCCAGTAGTACTTTGTGTTTGGACAGCAGTCCTCCTCCATTCTTCACAGCAACATCAACTGTCCTCCTGTGCAGTTCCACTATAGACACACTGAACTCAAAGCTGGCAAATGTAACACAACAATAGACTGTTACTAGTGTTGTTGGTTAGTATGATACATGAATATGCACTTTAATATGCACAGATACACAAAAGAAAATTTCTCAGAGACATCGGCACTTGCAACAATTATTATAAAGTCTTGGTTGACTTGATTTGGAGTGTAAAACGGTTAGCTAACTCTGTTCAGTAAGAAGCTCTGCAGTGAATGTACTATGAAGGGAAATGTCATGCAAATGTATACAGCAAGATAAACAGCAGATACTACTTTGAATTTGGTGGGTCCTCTTCTGATTTGAATGCAATTTAAATGAGTTAACGTCACTGTGTCTGTAACTGCATTAGGTTTGACGTGTACAAAAACTGTAAAAGTTAGTGGACAAAAAAAAAAAAATCACTGTAATATGGGTCCCTCAGGTTTTCTTAATAAACGGCCTTTATAAACACCTTGTTATTTACCACCTTATACACAATGTTGCACATTAAAATGGAAGATTAGTAAAGTACCACGTCAAGCTAATGAAACATCCTAATGTTTGTCAACCAAGTCAGTTTAATTGATTCATCAAAACTGACACTTGTCAATTGACAAGAACACAGGTAGACTAAAGGTTATAATTATAACTGGTGTTATTTGACATTTGTCATTTTTCAAAACAAATTACAAATTCAAATATATCACATAGAAGTTTCAACCGAAATGACGAACAGTTTACTATGTCAGCACATTCAGTAGTACAGTTATTCGACAGTAAACCATATTTCAAAGACAATAGAATTATGAAATTACATATAAAAAGGTGTACTTAAGTCTTAAAGGGGACCTATTATGCCCTTTGTAATAAGATGTAATACAAGTCTCAGGTGTCCCCAGAATGTGTCATGTTTCAGCTCAAAATACCCCACTGATTATTTACTACACCATGTTGTAAATGCTCATTTTGAGTGGAAATAAAACATTTAGTGCATGTATCTTTAAAGGCAAAGGAGTTTCTCCCCACTCCACTTTACAGAAGAGGGCGGAGCCTGTAGAACTTGTGCCTGCTATATTCTGCTTATTAGACGATTAGTTAATTGCATTTGATAGATTTTACTTAAATATTTTCCAAAAACATAACATTCAGTTTGCACCTAAGTACATTTTTAAGTATATTCCAACCGTGTTATTTCCATAATAGTAATCTTTTTAAAAGTATGCTGAAGTGTACTACTTTTTAGATAAGGGCTTATAGCAGTTATTATGGAGAATATAATTCGACACAGAAAAATAACAACATGAGGTCTGCTGGTTGGTACTCTTGGTCTTGTGTCTGACTGTGTGTTCAGTGAGTTTCTTACGACTGGTCATAGACAGGGTTGAGTGTCTTCTTGAGTGTGCTGGTTTTTCTGCGGCCACTCCGGCTTTTATCTGGTAACAGGTACAGGCGAATGTATGGGTCTGAGCCATCTCTGCTCAGTGCTATGAGGTTTCTGTGATTATGACACATGGAAACATATTTACACTAAAGCAAGAGAAATATTTTCTGTTTCATCACATTCATACAAATTCAAACATACGCCCCCCATTATTTGCACACACTGTTGTTAATACTTGAGAGTTAATCACAGATCATCTGGCAAAAAAAGCAAAAAAAAAAAACAGAAATATACTATGTGTGTTCAGTGTAAATAAAAATGATCTGAAGTGGTACTTTAAAATACAGTACTGTATTTTTTGGATAAAACGTAATATGTATGCGTGTATTCTCACCTGCAGGCATGAACCACTACGATAAGTTTATTCCTTTGTGAGCTGTGTCGAATAGTGAGCTGGACTTCACCCAGTGGATATTGGTTCAGCCCAGAGCCGCTGTAACAGAGAAACAGCATGTTCATCTGACAGTGTGAGACTAAGTTTTTCTTCACACAATTTCTTAAAGTCAACAATGAATTAAAATTGACTATATTTTGTTTCTTAATGCATGTTCCTCCTGATATTATTTTGCATGATTTCCTTGATACTCATAATTTCATGACTCAGTTTGAAAAGTTTAAAATAACTTTTAGCAGTCATTGCTACAGTCTTCTGTGTCAAATGATCCTTTAGATATCAGGATTCTTTGATGCATAAAGTTCAAAAACAGTATTTTTTTAATTAAAATATTTTGTAAAACTATAAATGTCTTTGTCACTTTTGATCGATATAATACATCCTTGCTGAATAAAAGTATTAATTTCTTATAAAAAAAAACCTTTTGAACAGTGATTTATTTGAATAATTTCATAATATTTAGCATGACTATGCAAAATTACTGCTAAAATACTCCAGTTAGTGTCACTAGAGTAACATTCAATTCCATATTCTTTTGTAAGGCCTCACTTGCCTATGTCAGGGTTTTCTCCAATTTTCCTCAATGTGGTTTATATTGTTTGGGGTTTTTTTTTTACTGTGTAATACGGTTTCAACTAGCTGAGCTATTTGGGATGCCCATAGGGGTTTGTAACAGGCAATCAGTGACAAATACAAATGGGTCGTGTCACACTTCCCACTGCTTCACTGTTCAAATTGGTCATGGCGCCTCAGTAGAGACCAATCTGCTCAGCGCTATCCAGTCAGTCATGCCGTGTTGTTCTTTGGGCCATGTAGATAAATGGTTCGCAATGAACTGGATAGTACTACTTTTAGAGATTTTTGGCTTTTGGTGTTTCTCATACGCATAACCAGTGTGAGTTCTAACAAAATGTAGTTGCATCAACAAGAAAAAAAGCAAACCGCAAACATGACTTCTGCATATAGTGAATCAGTGTGTCATATGACACAGACTCACTTTTGTAGCTGCTGTAACCGCTGCTGCAGTTCCATTGTGGCACAGGGCAGTGAAATGTCAGAGGCCAGACTAGGCGTAGAGTCTCTGTGAGACTGATGCTTGTGCGAGCTGCTTATCACTAAACTGGAGACACTGCGGCCTGTCTCTGCCAACCGCACTGGGGAGCAACCTGATCCTCTTTTCCCTTGAGGAGTGTCCGGTGGAGGGGTACATGGTTGGTTGTGTGTCGGCTGGATGACTGTAGAGTTGCTGGTGGTAGTGGCTGTTTGAGGTTGTGGAGGCACGCAAGTGTTATTCTGGCTAGTGTGTCTGACTCGGACAGATGACGGCTGGTTGGATGTGACCTCCTTCTCCAAACAGAGGACCTGTTTACACAAAAACATATTTATATGGACAAAACGTACTTAAGTGCTGAATGAAACACACACAAAAATGACAATATTTTTTAATTGCACACAGACACACCAACCCTGAGAGCCATTTTGAGTTTGAGGGTGCTGTTTGGGCCAGAGCTCTGCAGGGGGAACTGCTGATTCAGCATCATGTCAGCCTCCTTCAGGAGAGAACCAAGTGCCACACGCACACTACCCAGAGAGCACTTGTGCTTACTATCCCTCACCTGAGATGCACAAACAACATCTAGGCATGTCAGTTAAATTTTTACAAAAACAAAACAAAAAACAGTTTTCAAAATTTTGTCTCCTTTTGAGTATTGTATATGGCAGCAAAATAAACAGTATTACACTCTAACCAACTCAACATTATACTGAGCAATAAAGCAATACATTTGACAGTGATGATCTACTACTGAGAAATACACTACTGTCCAAAGGTTGCGCATCTGTCTTTAGAGTCACATGATCCTTCAGAAATCATTCTAATATGCTGATTTAGTGCTTAAGAAACATATCTTGTTATAAGTATTGAAAACAGTTGTTCTGTTGTGGAAACAATCATAGATGTTTTCCAAGATTGTTTAATTAAGAGAAAGTTCAAAAGAACAGCATTTATTTGAAATACTAAAGACATTTATAAATGTACACATCATAATCTTATTATTAACGTGTAATAACATTAACGTCTTTGTAATCTTTAATCAAAACAACTTCCCCTCCCACTTGCAGTGACATCTCTTATCTGATGATGTGTTTAAACGTTTTTACTGGTGCGAGGGCCGGACATCCTGTTATTCACTTGAGATCACAGACAAAGTCGTGCCCTACATTTTTCACAACTTCGGTTTCATGCTGACATTCATGTTTTTGGTGTGGTTCCTTATAAAATACCTCAATTTCTAGTTCCTGAGTGTGAGGATTGTTGATAAGAAAGGAAAAGGCCTCCTCCCACAGCGGCTCACTAGTTTTATACCTAACCTGAAAACACAGGAGCAAAACAAGACTGGATATATGCACTGCTAGTCTTCAAACAGATTAAAGCTGATTTATAAATGTTACCTTGCTTGTGTACATCTTTTGTCCTACAGCCAGTTTGACAAAAGGATTTGGATCTATGCTCACTTTCTTCCCTGTCTGTTGAACAAAAAAAAAGTTAATTTTACAGTATTATATTGACAATCACCAATATATGACAGTCTCCTTTAATAGTAACCAAATCTACTTACTCTCTATCCGCTTTCTAGTAACATAATACAATATATCCAGCTTGTATCATAAATTGGTTCATTACAAATTACATCATTTAGCCTTTTTTTTGAACTTAAAATAACCTTTTTAGCATAAATCTATTAAAAACATAAAAAAAGCAAATCTATTAAAAACGTAAATACCAGCAATGCAAATACAATAAGTCTTTTTACTTCAATTAAGAATAAATAATAAAAAAAAGGAACATTTAAGAAATAAACTTCAATCACAAAAGAATTAAACAAATCATAAAAGATGTGAAATCATGCTCCATATATGAGTGCAGCGCCTGTTATGCATGTAACCGTATGAAATGCATGCGTTCTCTATGTACCTTCAGGCCTTTATAAGGAGGTTTGGGGCCATCAGGGTTAAAGTCAAGAGGATTGGTCTTTCCACAGGAAGGATTGAGAGAAGTTAAAAAGAGGACAGTTTTTAATAAGAGGACGTGCAAGGATGATAGTTAGATCGGTCCACTCTTACAGATTGTAAACAAAAAATATTCAATAAAATTAAATACATACGCTCATCGAAAACTATCTTTTCCCTTTTCACTGTAACATAATGTTGGCAGGGACACAAAGACCCAAAAATAAAATCAGGTTTTATTTTACTAACTCTAGACCAGGAAACATCAATCATATGACTAAGATTAACCAAGCTATATTTAGATCAATCATGTGACTTCAGAATCGGTTAAAAATTAAAGGGTGAAGGGTTAGGGTGAATAAAATTTATATATAAACCTCTGACGGTCTGAAAAAACACGAAGTACATATATAATAAAGATATATATGCTGAGTTATTGAGCGATTATTGTAGTTTTGAATGGGACAAAGATCTAAGAAATGTGATGTTCATAGTTTATTGCAGAGGCCTTCAACCCAGATCCTGGTGGGGAGTCTGGGGACCCACTGTCCTGCAGAGTTGGGCTCCAGCCCTAATCAAACCTACCTGAACAACCCAACAAAGGTGTTCAGGAAAGCTTAAAGATTGTTAGAAATAAGTTTTCCAGGAGCAGGGTTGAAAACTTATAATTTATTGCATGACAATTACACGTTTCACATGCCCAAGAGGCAAAAGTGGCAATCCACATGCATTAGATCAGAGGTAGGCAACATCAGTCCTGGAGAGCTGCTGTCCTGCAGAGTTAAGCTCCAACCCTAATCAAACACACCTGAATATCTTCAGCTAAAGGAAGGTGAGGTTTTGTTTTTTTTCATGGTTGGAGCTAAACTCTGTAGAACAGCGCCTCTCCAGGACAGACGTTGTCTTACTCTGTTTTAGATCAACGTAATCTGTGTTGTTTTCTTGTTACTGAAGGAAAGCTTGACTGGAAGAAATGTCTGTTCACACTGTTAGGTAAACAGCTAGTTCTGGAGAACCAGAATGCAGATTACTGGCAAACTCACAAATAATGTTCTATAGAGAGAGTCGGGGTTCTCAGAAAAGACTAGACCAGAGGCCCTCCTCTCCTTTAGGTTTCCACAGCCAAAGCTGCCCTCAAAGACACTCTTACAGTAGAGGAGGAAGGCACAATGAAAAGTGTTAATAAAGTGGGCAAGACTGGATGACTACTATATGTTTGGGTCAAGAGTTTAATAATTCTAGGGCTGCAAATAACAATTAACTAACTAACGCTCCATCTGTTTGACGCGCCTGAAACACTGGCGCTCGTTCATTGAAGTCTGTTTAATTTAACAAGATGCTTGTTGTAAGAATATGCTCACAGGACTTGCTAACATTTACAGATAAGGATATTACCATGAAATGTAAGTTATGTGCTGAGGAAATCACATTTCAAAGGAATTAAAAAGCACAAGCATCTATCGAAGCGCAACAGGGCAAGACGCAGTTAACGCTTATGCTTTTGCTTGAAGCACGTATCTCATTCTCATGTTTCAGACCACTTGGAACATGTACCTTTCCCAGAGCAGCTCCGTTATTTTCAATATGTGTTTTGTCCATGGAAATGGGTTATTCACTACTCTAAAGATATGAACGGTCTGATGAAATGGACTGATGGTTTCCTGGGCACAGTGTGCAGACGCGACTAATCGATAATCAAATTGGTTGTTGATGATTTTCATAATCACTTAGATGTTGCAGCCCTAAATAATTCTCTTACTGACAAAATGACTGGAATGAAAACAAAAAACTCTTAGTTTGTAGTTTGAAAGTTTTAAATCTCAAAATGTTCTGCACAGAGATCAATCTCTCAGCAAGCAACTAAACATGTTTAATAAAACTGGTATAACTACTTGCTGGTCATTTAAATGTCATGTCAATGAAACTTTAACTATTTAAATGACATTTTCTAACTATTAAATTAAAGGTGCCCAATAAATATGGAATAATCCTTAAAAGTGACCGTTCCCCCCAAAATGAAAATTTGTTTTGGGCCGAATTAACTTTTGTTATATGAACACAATAGCTTAAAATATAAATTATATAAAACAATCTTTTGTTTTCTGTAGAAGAAAAAATTATTTGGGTGTGAGAAATTGCAGTTTGTTCAAATTTGCATTCATATCCAAGTAGACTATCATAGTGCATAAATAACAAAGACCTTCAAACATTTCATTAAAGTAGAACATAAAAACGATGAGCAAACAAGAAGATAACACTTCTATCTTTGTAGGATATCAAAACACGTCACCCTACAGCAGATCCTAAGACAGTGCCTGAGTCACACGTACACACAGAAGTATATTTATTGTTGTTCTTACCGGCAAATTACTGGCAGAGTCCAGGTAAACAACTAGCAGAACCGAAGAGAGATTGTCATTAGTCCTTATGCTCCTCAGTACCTAATAAGAGAACAAAAGAGAATAAAATGACCAAAGGTCTAGCTAGTTATGTTTTACTAAGTTATGTTTAGTTATGTTATTATCTGTAATAATCAGTGAGTTTGCGTGTGCGTATGTGCATACTTGATCTAGTCTTTCAGCACTCGGGTACAATGACAGCCACTCTAATCTAAGATGAAGTTTGCCTGTCGTAACTTCTTCCAAGTCAAACCACTGCAGAAAAAATGTGGTTAGTGCACTGGAATGGTAGATATGTGCTTCAATAACATTCGGTTAATTCCAAAACAATGATGAAATACACAACCGATAATAGTCTTTTCTTTTGAAATAAAATAAAAAACATTGCAAATGCAGCATAATCTCAACAACTTTGGAATCTCAAGGTCAGTTTGTTAATGAGAGGGTGCTGAAATAAAGCCTGTTTAATGAACCTTGTATTACTACTACTAGTTGGTAATGTAAAGAGTAATATATAATGTAATGTAATATAATGTAAAGAGTAGTATTTATTATTATTTAAAACTATTTAAATGACATTTCCTTCAAAACGTCTACATTTGAATGCATATAGAAACAGACAGTATATTAAAATATATAAAATAATAAGTTATGGCTGTAGAAGGAAGTTGTGGGAAGTAGAATAGGGCTTAAGTGACAGCAAAATGTCTTGAAACTGAAGGTATGGGGAATACTCTCAACAACTTTTAAAACTCAAAGTCAGTTCATAAATGAGATTGTGCTGAAATAAAACATGGTGACATTTGTTGAGGGATGTGAGCTGTAAATTAACCTTAACAGGAACAAGAGTGTGAACATATTACCTCATCAACCTTCTGTTCTTTATGAAGCTCAGTCAAGTCAATCATTAGACTGGAACAAAATTAATTGCAACATCTTAAGTTTTTAAAAAGGTCTGTAATGGATAATATTCTACATTTCAGCTACATAAATGAATATGGCACCTGCCCAAGAAGTCATCTTTATCTGGGTCTTCATCGAAGAGCTCTATTTCCAGATGTTGTCCTGAATGTTCATATACTAGTGCCTGATAATGAAACGCATGAATTCACATTTTAGTGTACGTGCAGTAAATGAGTGTGTGTATATATATTTACGTATGTGTGCATTCACCTCATACACCTCATTCCATTTGGGGTGCAGACATTCTTTGATGGTCTTGCTTCTAAAGAGCTGGTTGCTGACCAGCAGCATGCCATATGGGTCAGACTTCCCTTTGATCAGCCCACCCAGATACGTATCCTTAACTTCCAGATTCTGAGCCTCAAGGAAATAAATCCTTAGAACTCCCTAATAAGTGTGTGAGAATTAAATATAACAACAAGAGATTACTGAATATTAATACAAACATGTAGGGTTTGCCAAATAATGAGCACTGAGATATTCACCTTTGGCATAGGGAAACGGAGCTGTGCCAGTTCAACCTCACCTATCAGTGGTACAGTGATCCTGTTGGGTAACACCATGTAAGTGCTGATAATATCCTGGATCATGTGGTCTGAAAAGCCACTGCCAATGAAAAAGAATCAATGATAAACATGAATTTGTCATTTTTAAAGTACTAAAGTGGTGATGTACTTTTGGATTTTAATCATTCTCCTCTATACAATGGACATAAAAATAATTTGGTGGGGGGAAAAAGATGATCAAATTCTTGTTTTGATGTTAAAGACAACATTAGGATATTTTTCCTCAGTGGTTAAATAAATAATGCATCAGAGAGTGAAAAGCAGAGGCAGTGTTATAAATGACTGGAAAGAAAACAAAAGACTAAAAAAATTAAAAACCGCATAGAGATCAATGACTCAGAAAGCAATTAAACTTGTTAAATGTATTTTAAATGTTTTCTTTACCAATATTAGTTAGTGTTGTCAAGAAGGATGTCAATAAAACCACAGAATATATACGTATAAGAAACAGACAATAAATATACATATAAATACATATTTAATGCATTAAATAATTACTGAAGAAGTTATAAATTGCCTTAAAACAACGTCTTAATATGTAGATATACTGACATAGATGATTTAAAGAAAAAAAATAAAATAAATAATCCTGTCCCTCCCGGATATATTTCTAACCACAACCGCATTCAAACGTTGACTTGCTGACTAAACCAACATTTGACAAAACATCATCTGACACTGTTTAATCAAGTATGTTTTTGTAACATTAGCATGAATAAAGTTTTGGCAGACTCCTAGAGCAGCATTTGGTGTGACAGTATATACACATCTAATTCAGCACAAAAACACTACAACCTTGTTACACTATACAAGCACAAGTAGTAGGGGGGAGAGACAATGGAGAGGAAACACACAGAAGCAATAGTGCCATTTTGAGGATTGTCCTGACATTCCTCAGCTCCCTCTCTCACATTTTACTCATACTCCCGTCTCTCTGCAGCTGCCTGTCTTTGTTGAAAAGGCAGGGTGGAAGTTACCATGTATAACTTTAAAGATAAATATATACCATTGCTGTTTTCTACGTGTAATCAATGATGCCGAACCCACTATATCATAAAGAGTGCAATCATGAGAAAGAGACTTTACATTTGAAATAAAATGCAAAGATACGTGGTACACTGAATCAGGGCTCTGTAAAATAGAGATAGTTGAACGCATATATCACTATAATTTATAACAGGCAAAAAAAGTGGCTTCCTCAAGTTTTTTTCCTGCCATTTAAAGTAAAACAAGATTTATTTCTAAAATAAAAGACAATCTTTATTTGAGCTTCCTAACTAAATTAGCAAAATGTATTTTAAATGAAAGCTTATCATCCATGCATATACCCAGGTACTTGTATGAGGAGACTCCTTCAATGGATTTACCATCAGACTAATAATCAGATTGTAATCGGACTAGCAGCACAGTCGGAATGCAAAAAGTTGGTTACACTTTATTTTAAGGTGTCAGAATTACAGTGTAATAATACAGTACTGAGTAATAATAATTAATTGCATGTAATTACTATCGGTTTAGGGTTAGGGTGATGGCTTGGTTTAGGATTAATTGCATTGCAGTTATGAATAATTTCTTGTTCTTACTACAGTAATGTGTAACAATGACACTGTAAAATAAAATGTGTTACCAAAAAGTCACATATAACCATGTCAATTGGAACGAATTGGCCAAATCCGCTTAAAATTTAATTCAGATCGTAAGGGGCGGTTTAGACATTTACTAATCTGATTGAGAGGACATGTAAACAAGTGATCGAATTGAAAACTGAAACTAGAAAGTACTGTACACATGCAATAATGTAGAGATGGTGTAATTACAAATTACAAATTGTGTAAAAAACATTTTTTACAGTGTATATTGCATTCAGTTTATTCCATTAATATATTTCATTGTTAATTTAATATTAATATCATAATTCAGCCAATATTAGCATTATATGAACATAATCAGGACTGTTCCATTGCAGTGTCCAGGTCAATGCTCAAAAACATAAAGGAAGCATAAAAGTCACCCAAGAAGATATGATGAAAAACATCAGGATATCTTAGCATTACTTAGCCTTCCCACTATTTTGGCTATATACTGTTAATATAATATACTATAAATATATGCTGATAATTTATATAGTTGTATATATTGTATTTTTCTGTCCACAATGACATAATGATTTTACACTGCAACAGAAAAGGTTCAACAGCTGGACATTTAAACTTAAAAAAAAAACAAAAAAGGAACATCAACCCTCATGTGCATTGTTGGGCTTGAGCTTCAAGACACTTGAACATTCTTGACTTGTGGTAAATTTGATCACTTCCCTGGAACCAAGCTCATCTACATGAAAATGAAACCTGACACTCAATAACAAAACAAAGAATGCTGAACCAGACTGATGCAGATGCGAGTTGCAAACTATGAATCCATCACAGAAAGCTACTTTCAAATATGTCCAACTAAATAAAAGCCTTCTCAAAGGTGTCCCTAAACCCTATAGACATTAGAAAAATAAATTAAGAGCTTTGTATTGGGAATGTGCAAGGCAAAAGTAAATTCCATGAAGTTACAAAACTTAATCTTCACCAAAGCCCCTATGGAAAGTCAAATTAAATCAATTAATTCTAAAAATCTCTCCTCTTTAGCCTGTTTAAAACCTTCATCTGCTATATTTACCGCAACTTATCTCACTCATCCCATTCTTTGTCAACACTTATCAAAATTCATTATACCCGTTATTCCCCATTTCTGTCCAAATTACTTTCTCATCTCTCTTTAATTATCTTGAATCTCTCAAATTTTAGAGTGCGGTGGTAAAGGGTGACTCAGTGTGTATTACCTCTGTAATAGAAGAACACAAACATTCAGTGGGTTCAATACACTGAACAGAAATAATAAACAAGAATGACGATCATAACTCTCATATTGATTTGCTTGCCAAGCAGATGCAGTTCCCCAAACATCTTCATAATGCAAGCATAGTGCTCTCTGAGGCTGCAACAATCACTCAACAGTCCTAAACAGTGCGAAACTACAGATATACAGCAGAATTACACTGCATTAGGGTATTATGGTTGCCTGGACTGACAGATCTCAGATTCAGTATTACATTAGCTATATGATGCAAGGAGCATGGCTGACATGGGAGCAGCACTTCCCTTGTGCTGTGAAGATCCAAAACAGCACCAATAAACTTTAATAGTCTAAGAACAAGCACTCTCAATGCTGCAGTGCTAATGACCACAGCCTAATGGTGCTTTTGGTAGTTTGCTTTGCTTGCAGTAAGGATTATCACAAGATCAACTCCCAAACAGCCTCAACTAGTGCAATTGTTCAGTTTTCCAGAAACACGATACACAAAAACTATACACAAAATAAAGACATACAGATTTAAACTCCATAGCCTGTGTTACGGAAGAGCTAGAGCTGTGTAATCACTCACCCGCCACTGTGTGTGTGTGTGTGTGTGTGTGTGTGTGTGTGTGTGTGTACATGATCAGCACATCTTGAGGTGCAACACTCATTAATCTGCTCCATCTTTTTGCAGCACACAGTATGTTACACCAACACATTAAGGGTCTCTCTAATCTGGCATTACAGTGGACATTAGAGGTGATTTGAAAATATTGTTTTTCCTAGGGAACACGTGCTGGAAAAATGGGTTCTCTGAATCTACATGCATAATGGATAAACGTAAGTATTGTTATTTAATTGTGAATGATTTGCAGGACATTACAGCAAACATTATTCATTTAAATAATATTATAGAGGAAGCTTGAGCACAGTTTTACTGAGGTTAGGAAAATACACTCTGCATAGTTTGAAGCTGAATTCTCATGTTAACCAGTCAACTATGATTTAATATCTGCTGTATTTATAGTGAACAAAGGAGGTTCAAACAGGATCAAAAAATAATTGACCCTGTGGTAACACTTCACATTAAGGTCCATTAGTTAACATTAGTTAACTATATTAGTTAACATGAACTAATAATGAACTGCACTTATACAGCATTTATTAATCTTTATCAATGTTAATTTCAACATTTACGAATACATTATTAATATTCTGTTAACATCAGTTAATGCGCGATGAACTAACATGAACAAACAATGAACAACTGTATTTTCATTAAAGGTACAATATGTAAAATTGTTATATTAAAATATCCAAAAAACACTTGCAGTGTTATATATTTCGTTCAGCTATGTACTTTCATTATCCTAAATGTTTCCAAGAATTTGTAAATTCAGAGAAATTCACAATTTTAAATAGTGCCCCGTCCCTCTCGTCACCAGTCGCCTGTCAATGACTTAATATCTGCGTTATCCCTGGTTTCCTTGTGCTGGATAGTAACCATGGCAACAGACATGGACAGCTGCATAACGTCTAGTGGCGCGCTGTTATTGTTTTGTTCAAACATTATGTACCATGGCAAGCAAACTTTGGGACAAAAGCAGAAATAAAACAAGGATCAATATCGGTGTGGTGTTTCCGAGACAAACTTCGACTTGACAGAGACGGCACTCTTGCACGTTAGACCAGGTTCGCAAATGCAGGCTGCATGAGACTAAACAATGTTATATAGCTCAACACGACGAAGTGTTAGAATATCATCAGTATGATATTCTAATGTTGATCTATCTTACTTACTGTTCATCCCAGTCTGTATGAAGTCCCATACCACCAACAAACTAATACTAAACATTACAACTTTCCACACAAATGCAGTCTAGTGATAGTGAAATGTTAGACCAAGTGAAACAGAGCTGTGTTTCCTCACAGTGTTAATTCGTCAAATAAACTGACCTGAATGAGTAGTGTTTCAGCACTTATGAGTAGTTCGGTAGAATGAAATGTCCTTGTTTCTTTATATCCCCCGGGACTCAATATCTGCCACTGATATCTGCCTCTCATTAGCAATCGCGTTTTATTTTTATTATAATAATAATTGCCAGTAATATTATTATTAAATAATATTAAGTCATTAAATAATACATTTTATCACACAGCCAAGGGAAGAAACGGCATTTAAGGGTAGTCGTTCTCTTTACAAACAAACTTTTGGCAAAACCATTAACCTGATTATAAAAGGTAAAAAAGTTTTAATCTAAATCAACTAAAATAATCATTTAAAAAAAAATGTATACATTTAAGCGCAAACCTTTATGTGTGAAACATGAATTCAGTCAAGTGTGTCAGACTAGTAGTACAAGTCGTTTCAGAGAAGTGGCTAAAAATGTAAACTCATTAGTAACTAATAGTGAGACAGTCCAAATATTATATGCATAAAAGCTTATAGTTAATTAAACTCAACATACATTAAAGAGAAAGAAGTATGTCTTACAATTATTATATACTTTAATACTGCTAAACAAAGGCTCTTTCAATTATCTACCATAATTAGGGCATATAAGATGCGTTAACTGCCGTCTTTGATATAGTCCACTGTAGGAGGAAAAATTTAACTTACTTAATCCCTGGAATGTCCAAAATGTTTGAAAGGCCTGTCCAGTTTATGTCCAACAGCTGAATGAAAGAGAGAGAAGCATATAGACATCATAAACAGTTTACACTACTAACTTGGAGAAAATACAGGTATTTCTGTTCAGAGGAGAGAAACAAGCGCGCACACACACACACACACACACACACACACACACAAAACTCTGACCATCCCCAGGCCAGTAATTTAATATCACCCTGAACGTCAAGCCCCACTGTAAAGCCAGCACATAAATAACACAATTGTAAGTAGGTACTGCTAGTTTATGTGATGAAAACAATCAGTGTCCCAGCATATAAATGAGAAGAGGGAAAGAAGGAAAATAAGTAAATAAATAGACACCATCCATTAAGGTGGGGACAGATACAACCTAAAAATGTTTAAGTGTTGCCCACATTGCAGAGGAATATCTGCAGAGAAGCCACCTCAGCAGAGCATCATAAACTACAGTCAGACCACAGGACACTTCACACAGCACTTAAACCCATTCAGTTTTCATACAGCTGCCTCATTCGAAAACAGCATCTGAATTTCTCCTGCAGTGAAATTAACACTGCTACTAATCTGGTACGGACTGTAGAATCTGGGTCAGTGCCACTGACTGTCTGACACCACTATGCACGTGGTAGAGCTGTTAAGATAATTTTATGCTGGTTAGCAAACCTTTAAATAGTCTCAATCATGCAGTTCTGCAAGAGAGAAATGTTTTTAGGAAACATCTTCTAATTCTAATTATACAGCAAATAACCATCATTTGTACTCCCAATAAGTACTTACAGGTTAGGTTACTGCCACTGAATCTTCTGAAGTGATTGAGAAGGTACCCTCTACTAGCTCACCTCATGTCAAATGTGTCTCTAAAAATGATTAAGTATCCTCAGTCCACTAAAATGCCCTTCATGGAGTGTGGAAAAAGACATGGAAGGTGAGGACAATCCGAGAAACAGAACTTTGTTGTTTTATGGGCACATTAAAGTAATAGTGCATACAAAAATTACATTTCTGTCATCACATCGTTCTAAGCCTGCATGACTGACTTTTTCTGTGAAAGATAAGACATTTTGAGAAATGTGTTGTTTGTTTGTTGGTCGATACAATGCAAGTCATTTGGGCTCCAATGTTGTTTGGTTCCCACTGTTCTTCAAAATATCTTTTGTATTCCACAGAAACGCCTCGAGTTTTTGACTCATTCCCATCCACCAAGTATTCCTACATCTGTAGATATGTCTCGAATTTATTCCAGTTTCCACTGACAGAACAAAAATACTTGCAGCTGACCTTCTCTGTCTTCTACATTAACTTTTCTGATTCAATGATACACTTTGAAAACAAAGTTAAAATATGTACTGCTGTTTCACAAGAACAAGTCAGCCTTGACTTCTGAACTTTTGCCTTATTTTCTTTTCAGCATTCACAACCTTATCTGATAGCTTTTTCATAAGACTTCCTTAAGACACTCCTTCCTTGTGATGCATCTTTTCTGATCCTACTCCTAACACTCGCCCGTGACTTTGTATGTACAGTAGAAACCTGGCGGTATTTAGTAGCATCTTGCAAACAAAATAACAAACTATTGGGTTGGATAATGCACTTTACTGTACGCTGATATTAGACTGTGTCTGTTAAAAATATAAATATAATCCATATTTATAGAGCTAGATAACTTCAAACAACAGCAACTCAAAGACAAAGCTCATTTGTTTGTGATGATAAAATAGACATTTTTGAGAAAATGTGCAAATTCGAATACAAGTTGAACACAAGTCAGGACAACAAGCAGTAAATGTAGGAAAAGGGGAATAGATGTGATTAAGTCTGCGAACTCACTGGCTTCTTGAGGAAGAAGAGGGAAAGAGCACCAACCAGTGGCATATTCCCCAAAAGTGGTTCTAGAATCACGCGCAGAACTCCATGTAGCTATTCATATATGCGGCCAAGAACATACACACACAGAGGGAGAGAAACACATCACATTAAATGTTGAAACACTGGTAAGGATTCTCGATAGAGGTTGGTGTGTACCCTACTCCTATTAAGGTAACATGAAATACCTTGATTTAAAAGAGCTAAATAACATTTGGCATTTATCAGATGATATTAAGAACAGCCCAATTTCATTACTTTATCAAAGTCAGCCTAGGAATCCTGGCATGGAATGACAAGACTGCATTTTCTTAATCAATGTATTTGTCTTATTTTCCAGTAAACAAAACATCAAGCCTTAATGGATTAAGCAAAATTGTTTCTCATGTAAACCTATCTTGTTCTAAGGATGATTAACTTTTCTGGAAAACCACAAAGAAGAAAATAATTTTCGCAGTGAGAGAACAGCACTGTCGAACTAACCACTAAGCGCCTAAGGCTGACGATGAATGTTTCAGGATTTCGACTCTGATGCATTTATTTATTTTGCTTCTGAAAGCACCCCACATGCTCGGTGATATACTACAAGACATTTACCTTTACAACCATGACTTCAGCTCTAAGGAAACAGAATTATGAACTTCTGTTTTGAACAATGATTCATTACCAAAGAGCTGCTAATGGGAACAAATAACTCAAGGGAATGTCTTTCCTCAAACAGTCCTTTATGGAATCATTACATTGAGTAGAACAGGTTATATCAGCCAATGAATATATTAAGGTATGATATACACATTGAATATGTGATAGTATTATAACGCTGTGAAAAGCTCACTAGATGGTTATTATAATCAGTTAAAAAGAACTGTGACAATAAGCAACCAATAAGCACAAATGTCAGCACTGTAAAACTGTTCAATATTTTTCTTTATGTTTTAGTTCATGACTCTATTGTATTGCTTATTTTTAATCATTTTTTAAATGATCTTCCCTGTGCAACTATCATAGAGATAAATAGGAAAGCTAACAGATAGCTCTCACCAGGTATTTTATACCTTGCACAGTAAAACAATACATCAGACATAAACACAGCATGCTGTCACACAGAGAGATTACTCCACTATGTATTTAATGTGAGAGAATGAAATAACTCCATAAATCATGCACAAAACGGTCACTGTGTGAGCATGCGTGTATATATCTGATCCTGCATTACAAACAGTACAAGGACATTTCAGTATTTGGTTACACACCTTCCTATAAATACACACACACCCTTTCTGTAAAAATAGGCTCCGTTCAGTCGACTGAATTCCTTCCATGAAACACGTGGTTGCATCACAATATAGGAAAGAGCTTCTCTGTATCCAACAAATTAATTCTCTGGCCTTGGCAATCATAATCCATTGAGTCATGGAGACAAACTCAATGGAAGATGCCATAACAGAGCTGATGTATAGGTGTTGTGTTCAAATAATAGCGGAAAATGCAATTCTACTGCTTTCGTGTGGCATAAGAGAAGAGAATACCACTCTAAAATGTTT
Organism: Opsariichthys bidens; assembly: GCA_037194245.1. Taxonomy (NCBI): domain Eukaryota; kingdom Metazoa; phylum Chordata; class Actinopteri; order Cypriniformes; family Xenocyprididae; genus Opsariichthys; species Opsariichthys bidens. Next base: position 13,199,682 of record CM074280.1, on the reverse strand, counting down.
AATGAGAAAATATAACAATATACCTGTATACTTTTGATTCCTGCTCTACAGTAGTACCTTTTGACATCCACATCAATTTCAGTATTTCCAACATAGCTGAAAAAAATAGAGAAATAGAGAAAAAATGTTAAATAAATAAAACATTAAAATATTAAAAACTGTGGCACAACCAGGATGGTCAAAAGATGTCAGAAAGGTTTATCAAAGTGATGTCACCTGATCTGAAGGTCCATGATGATCTGCCGTTTGTCCACGTTCTCAGAGTAAACTTTGACCCCGTTGATCCTGAGAGGCTGTGACAGAGATGAGCACAGATGCCCCGTTAGGGGGGTTGACATTTCTTTAACCAGCATGCATTCCTCCACAGAGCCCTGACAGCATCAACTATTTCCATCTGACAGCTGGTCAGCTTTTCCAAAAGGTTTAAATTTCTTACACCGACCTTCCTACTCCTGATGCAATATGAAGATTTTTAGTGCAAGTAGTTAAGCAATGTTTTATCTTCAATAACGTATACAGTGCTTATAAGTATATGGTGCTTCACAGCGCTTCACTTTTTCCACATAATATTCCAACCTTATTCTAAAAGGGATTCAATTAATTATTTTCCTCAAAATTCTACAAATAATACCCTATAATGTTTTAAATCTCTGAAAATGTATAAAAATAAATAAAAATCACAAGTATTCACAACAAAGTATTGAGACTTTGTTGAAGCACCTTTGGCACCAATTAGAGCCTCACGTCTCTTTGAGTATGATGCTGCAAGCTTGGCACACCTATTTTGGGGCAGTTTCACCCATTCTTCTTTGCAGGACCTCTCAATCTCCATCAGGATGGATGAGGAGCGTCACTGCACAGCCACTTTCAGATCTCTCTAGAGATGTTCAATCGGATTCAAGTCTAGGCTCTGGCTTGGCCACTCAAGGACATTCACAGAGTTGTCCCGTAGCCACTCCTTTGTTATCTTGGCTGTGTTTTTAGGGTTGTTGTCCTGTTGGAAGATGAACCTTTGCCCCGTCTGAGGTCCAGAGCGCTCTGGAGCAGGTTTTCATCAAGGATGTCTCTGTACATTGCTGCATTCATCTTTCCCTCTATCCTGACTAGTCTCCCAGTTCCTGCCGCTGAAAAACATCCCCACATCACGATGCTGCCACCACCATGATTCACTGTAAGCAGTGTATAGGCCAGGTGATGAATGGTGCCTGGTTTCTTCCAGACATGACGCTTGCTATTGAGGCCAAAGAGTTCAGTTCAGTGATTGGTGGAGTGCTGAAGAGATGGTTGTTCTTCTGGAAATTTCTCCTCTCTTCACAGAGAAACACTGGAGCACTGTCAGAGTGACCGTCGGGTTCTTGGTCACCTCCCTGACTAAGGCCCTTCCCCCTGATCGCTCATTTTGGCCAGGTGGCCTGCTCTAAGAGTCCTGGTGGTTCCAAACTTCTTCCAACTACGGATGATGGAGGCCACTGTGCCCATTGGGAAAGTCAATGCTGCAGATATTTTCCTGTATCCTTCCCCAGATCTGTACCTCAATACAATCCTGTCTTGAAGGTCTACAGACAATTCCTTGGACTTCATGTCTTGGTTTGTGCTCTGACATGCACTGTTAACTGTGGGACCTTCAGGTGTGTGCCTTTCCAAATCAAGTCCAATCAACTGAATTTACAATAGGTGGACTCCAATCAAGCTGTAGAAACATCTCAAGGGTGATCAGAGGAAACAGGATGCACATGAGCTCAATTTTGACAGTCATGGCAAAGGCTGTGAATACTTAAGTAAATGTGGTTTTTGTTTATTTTATTTTTTTTTAATAAATTTGAAAAAAATTCAAACAAACTTCTTTCACGTTGTCATTATAGGGTATTGTTTGTAGAATTTTGAGGAAAATAATGAATTTAATTCCTTTTGGAATAAGGCTGTAACATAACAAAATGTGGAAAAAGTGAAGAGCCGTGAATACTTTCCAGATGCACTGTACAAGATAGGCTTATACCACATTAACATACACAGACTTTAAATGAAACATAGTTCAGACTAAATAAAATATAATAAAATAAAATCAAATATAAGAATAAAATATCAGACAATTCATCAGTCATTTCTGCTCTGATGCCTGCAAGACTACGCCATACACTGTGTGTGCGTGTTAAAAATCAGGAAGGGTGAGAGAACATTGTGCTTGGTACATTTTTTGTCTTTAAACCAAACTTGGTTTTTCAGCCAACAAAGTTTAAATTACGTCTGGCTAGCACGCTTCCCATAATTTTTCGCAAGTCAGTACGCAGCTTTATTGGCTGTTCTAACACATTCAACGACATGAGTGTCTACAGTACGAAAGCAATCTGGTCGAATGCTTTTTATGACTTCCTCTGGAAGTGGTCGAAAGTGGAAAAGCTCAAAACCTTTTAGACCCTGCTTACACCTGATTTTAGCATCATCCTCATGTGATCCAATCGACCAAAACATCTAATACCAGGTGTAAACAGTGCCAAAGACACCAGCTCAATGTGATTGGCTTCGATTGGGTAGCCGGCCATTTGCCTGACTAAAGGCATGACAAAATAAAAAAAAAAATAAGAAGAAGAATATAATTATTGGTCTTTGAAAAATAGAGATCATAAAACTTTCTGTGATGGAGTAAAACAGCATGCCATTCTGTACTTTCATTGTGGCCACAAATACAGGGAGTGCAGAATTATTAGGCAAGTTGTATTTTTGAGGATTAATTTTATTATTGAACAACAACCATGTTCTCAATGAACACAAAAAACTCATTAATATCAAAGCTGAATATTTTTGGAAGTTTTAGTTTTTAGTTTTAGCTATTTTAGGGGGATATCTGTGTGTGCAGGTGACTATAACTGTGCATAATTATTAGGCACCTTAACAAAAAACTAATTTATACCCATTTCAATTATTTATTTTTACCAGTTAAACCAATATAACATCTCAACATTCACAAATATACATTTCTGACATTCAAAAACCAAACAAAAACAAATCAGTGACCAATATAGCCACCTTTCTTTGCAAGGACACTCAAAAGCCTGCCATCCATGGATTCTGTCAGTGTTTTGATCTGTTCACCATCAACATTGCGTGCAGCAGCAACCACAGCCTCCCAGACACTGTTCAGAGAGGTGTACTGTTTTCCCTCCTTGTAAATCGCACATTTGATGATGGACCACAGGTTCTCAATGGGGTTCAGATCAGGTGAACAAGGAGGCCATATCATTAGATTTTCTTCTTTTATACCCTTTCTTGCCAGCCACACTGTGGAGTACTTGGACGCGTGTGATGGAGCATTGTCCTGCATGAAAATCATGTTTTTCTTGAAGGATGTAGACTTCTTCCTGTACCACTGCTTGAAGAAGGTGTCTTCCAGAAACTGGCAGTAGGACTGGGAGTTGAGCTTGACTCCATCCTCAACCCGAAAAGGCCCCACAAGCTCATCTTTGATGATACCAGCCCAAACCAGTACTCCACCTCCACCTTGCTGGCGTCTGAGTCGGACTGGAGCTCTCTGCCCTTTACCAATCCAGCCACGGGCCCATCCATCTGGCCCATCAAGACTCACTCTCATTTCATCAGTCCATAAAACCTTAGAAAAATCAGTCTTGAGATATTTCTTGGCCCAGTCTTGACATTTCAGCTTGTGTGTCTTGTTCAGTGGTGGTCGACTTTCTGCCTTTCTTACCTTGGCCATGTCTCTGAGTATTGCACACCTTGTGCTTTTGGGCACTCCAGTGATGTTGCAGCTCTGAAATATGGCCAAACTGGTGGCAAGTGGCATCTTGGCAGCTGCACGCTTGACTTTTCTCAGTTCACGGGCAGTTATTTTGCCCCTTGGTTTTTCCACACGCTTCTTGCGACCCTGTTGACTATTTTGAATGAAACGCTTGATTGTTCGATGATCACGCTTCAGAAGCTTGGCTATTTTAAGACTTCTGCATCCCTCTGCAATATATCTCACTATTTTTGACTTTTCTGAGCCTGTCAAGTCCTTCTTTTGACCCATTTTGCCAAAGGAAAGGAAGTTGCCTAATAATTATGCACACCTGATATAGGGTGTTGATGTCATTAGACCACACCCCTTCTCATTACAGAGATGCACATCACCTAATATGCTTAATTGGTAGTTGGCTTTCCAGCCTATACAGCTTGGAGTAAGACAACATGCATAACGAGGATGATGTGGTCAAAATACTCATTTGCCTAATAATTCTGCACTCCCTGTATATGATTATTCTACACAGTATAAATATATATAACTAAAATATTTTATGGCAATAAAGTTCTTGATTGAGGTTGAGCCAAAATGAAAATTATTGACAATACTTTAAATAATACACATAAGCAGTGTGCATGCTATTATACTGATTGAATGGGCTAGGCTGTGCCTACTGGTTGCACACAAAATAATGGGAAGAAGAGGCAAAGACAGTGGCTGTGTCTGAAAACTTAGGCATCTGATTTTTTGCATAGCTGCTTTATCAGGCAATGACTTTGCAGGCAGCATTTGTGCATGAAGAATGTCCCTCACAAAACTGATTTTGGATAGACTTTTGAGGCAGTGTAACAGTTTAAAGATCTACAACAAAATCGAGGCTTTGGTGAGTAATTAAGTGAAAATTGTATTATTTTAATAGTAATTTCTCGCTAGAAATGACATAAAAAGTGGAAAATGTAGCCAAAATATACATTTACACACAAACTGACCACCAACTACAACTTTCAGACACCTATATTTTTTAGCTGTCACAGAATGGAATGCACAAGATTGTGCATTATCAAAGGCAGCGAAGTTGTGCGATATGTTTGTGTGTATAAAGTGTGGATCATATTGGCCCAAAGCTTTGAAAAAGACAAGCCAGCTTGACTGCTGTTATTTTAAATATCATGAACAGAGATTTACATGTTCTCTAACAGCATGACTGTTAGAGCATGCACACCTTATCTCCGAGATCAATCTTGGTGAAGCTGAATGTACTCAGGTGGGAATTGGCTTCTTTGATGGCTGGCTCAATTGTTCCTTTAAACAGCTTCTCCACAAACTGGCACACGTAAGGCCACATCTGTTTCACTGTCTGAAAGGCAAAGAGTGTATCTGCTCAGCATTATGCAACTGAGTAAAACTGAGGCACTAAAGGCATCTTCATTTCTGCTACTGACTTAAGAATGATAAATAATTCAACCAAAAATCGTCACCACAGCAGTTTAACTTTTGTCTGAAACTCTCTTGACTACATTAGCTAAAAACAAAATAAATCTTCCCTGTATGGAAAATATTTTTTTGGTTGCAGATCACACAAAGGTACACAGGTTTTGTTTAAACAGGCCTGAAGACATGTTGTAACTTGACTAACTGTAAATATTCTAAGAAACTGGAAACTATTCCCCATGAAAAGAGAACAGGTAGACCTACTGATGCACAAACAGAATTATTAAAAACTAAATACAGGCTAACTTGTCTGAAAGCAAAGAAAAAACATCTATATGCCTCAACTAAGTTAGAGGTGTAGATAGTCTGAAAAAAGACTGAATAGAACAGATGGAATTTTTACATTCATAATGTATATCACATCTATGTGCTTCAAAATGCATTTGTGAATATTTAGGTTTGAATACAAGTATAATACAGTACAATAAGAGTTTTGTATTCTTCTCAGTTTTGTCATGTTTAAAAACATGAGTGATTCTGCAGTGTTTCATGTAAATAGTTTTGCATGATTTGAATGTTGCAGACATACTTTGCAGAAGCATGAGGCCATTCTGGTACATAAATTACACCGCTGGGCAAAATGCCAATGAAATATTCAAATCAGGCATGTTTTATGAACACTGTGAGTCACTGAATATATATGTACAATGAATATTTTAAAAAAGCCACTGCTTATACACAGCTACATGTTCTCTGAGGTTTATTTATTTATTTATTTTGACACAGAGGGTGAAGAATTATGGCTACATGTAGCGTAACATGGGCATAGGAAACAAGATTATATCACCACCAGTGTACAACGAGAGAGAGAGAGAGAGAGAGAGAGAGAAGAGAGAGAGAATCAGATTCCAGATTAATGACTGACTGCAGACACATGTATAAGAGAGTGGTGAATGATGAGGGACAAGAAATCATTATCTCACACTTCTCTCACCTTATTTAGCCACTCAACTCTCTCCACATCTGGATAATGAACCTGGCATAGAAGAAAATAGACAAAAAGCATGATATTATAAAAAATAGACAAGGAACAAGACTGCTTCTGTAAATGTGCTGAAATCTTTTCAGAAACCCCTCTGGATATCACACACACAGATGGCATGAAAAATAAAGACAGTCAATGTATGGCAAAATAGGACTTTGTCTAAACCTGTGAAAGGTTCTCTACACAAAAAGTGGTCCTTATGTGTATTCTCTCCTTTTCTTTCACTTCAGTGGTATTATCATGTACATGTATAGGGATCATGCAGTGGGATCAGTGATGAACATAGCTGCAGTTAAATCCCTACATGAGTAAAATGATTAGCCAGCATTTGTTTCATGCAGTGGGAGGGGTGTAGCTGATACACTAACATTGCCCTTTTTTCATTTCCTAACTTAAAAAGAGCAACTAAAATAGGTTTTAGCATTAATTTTAGGATTGCATGTATTCACCATAATGTTGTTTCAAACCTATATGCATTTGTTTTTCTTGAACAAGATTTTTTTTGGTTTTGATTTTTTGGTCCAAACAATGAAAGTCAATTGGGTCCAAAACAACATTGGACCCCAATGACTTTAATATTATTGACAAAAAAAGTTTTCAAAATATCTCCCACAGAAAAAAGTCAGGGTGAGTAAATGTTGACAACATTTTTATTTTATCTATAAATTTACGTCATCTAAAATCAATTTTCACCCAACAAGAACATTCAACAGAGCGGTCATCATAATACTAATGAGAATCCATTGTGCGTACAGCCATCTTCCATATTCACTGAGTGACCAAAGAACTACTGGTATGTGAAATCTTAAGAGTGAAAAGAAACTGAAAGAAATGTTGATTGTGAGTGACGTAAAAGTGAATTCCAATATGACCGTTCAGACTGAGGTCACATTACAAAACATCAGACCTGTATATGACTTAGGAACACACATGAAAGTGGACCTAATCAGAATGAAAAAGATCAGATTCCATGTGGTTTGTGCTGTTCACACTATTATAAAAAAAAAATCAGTCTGAATGTAGCCATACTAACCACAAGCCACCATAAATTCACATTTTAAAACTGAAACTCTGCCATTGCATTTGTTTATAATGTAACACTTTACAATAAGGCTCATTAGTTAAACATTAGTTAATGTATTAACTAAAATGAACTAACCAAGAGCAATACATTTGTTACTGTATTTACTAATCTTCGTTAATGAAAATACAGTTCATTGTTTGTTCATGTACGTTCACAGTTCATTAACTAATGTTATCAAGATTTTAATAATGTATTAGTAAATGTTTAAATTAATTAACAAAGATTAATAAATGCTGTAGAAGTGCAGTTCAATATCAGTTCATGTTAACTAATGTTGTTAACTAATGTTAACTAAAGAACCTTATTGTAAAGTGTTACCAATGCAAAACAAATGTATAGGGCACATTTGAATCTCATCACTATGGTAACACAGCTGCAAAACCATAAATGCTTCTCTCCAAGAAAATAAGCAAAAGATGAAAGGAAAAATCTAGGTAGGTCACATCAGTTTACCTGAGAATACACTGCATTTCAGCCTAAAAAGAGGCTGCATTTTTGGCACCTGCCACCTATAAAGCCTATGTCTTTCTGTGTGTCCTACAAAGGTAATATCACTGTAATCTCAAGAGACAAAGTAGGTGTGTGTGACTTCCTACTGCATTGCACTAACTCCAAATTTATCTTCATCCCAAAACAGTGTTGGTGTAGCTTAGAGTGGAGACTCATCTATAACAGCACAGCCCTTTCTTCAGCAAGCTCTCCTACTGACATATTCATATCAGTTCAGCATAACCATCAATCAGGGCAAATACCACTGGACACATCTAGAGCTGCTATGACCAGCACTAGACTTCTGGAGTCCCTTCAGCATGAACATTGAATAGTTTGTTTAGTATTAATGATATGTGGGGAAAGACATGGAAAGTTCCCATGGTAACCATGTTTCTATGGTCACTAGAGATCACTAAGGATTTCTCCACAGACTAGACAATAGACAGATATCTGTGAGAATGTTAATTTGAAAAAAAAAAAAAAAATCTGGCTAGAGATGAGCCTGTAGATTGTAGACTATAGAGAACCAAAAGTGAAATCATTTGATGAGAATGTGATAACCTGTGATGTAAATGGTTTGTTTGTTGTTATGACATACTGACAAGCAATAAGTCAACTGGAAGAAAATGGGGGGGGGGGGGGGGGTGACTAGCTTTAGCTAATCACTAAAAGATATTTTTTTTAAAAGTTATTACATGTATTTAGATATGTTTTGTAAACTGCACGAATATATACAATGCACTTAACTTGACATTAGTGTGAGAAGCTTAAAGACAGTGTTTAGGCAAGAGATTTTTTTCATTGGTTAACTTCATAGCAACATGTTTTAAGAAGACTGGCATTCAAATCACTTCCAGAGAACTGGTTACAAATATAGGGAACTCTATCTTCCTCACGCATCACACGCTTGCTAGGAATGAGAGAGAAAATCGACAAACAAGTCATCGGTGTTTCAAAAAACACTTTTTGGTATGAGAGTGTGGTGCCAAAATAATGATAGAATTCATCACACAAAAACAAAACAAACAAAAAAACTTCAAAATCATCAGCATAAACCAGTTCAACGGACTTCTGATCTCCTACAGGCAAGTTGCCTCAAGCCAGAATTTAATTTAATTAAGCTTCCAGAGTGAAGAGATGAATTTGTGTTCTTGTGAAACCATGTAATGAAAATGTTTTTGAGAACTGAATAAAACTACACAGACATGATAAGTGCAGAACACAACCGATTAAACTGCTATCCTGTGGCTACATACAAGAATTGAAGCTAATATTAAAGAGAGGAATCCCAATTGACTGACTTTTTTTTTTTTTTTTTTGGCAGCTGTGGTTGCTAAAAAATATGCTGTCAATGTTCCAGGCATTAATGTACTGATAACCATCACCATAATAGTAATTGTAACGAAGAACCATAATGTATTTAATTGATAACAAAAACGAGAAAAAACAAAACTATTAAAATAAAATCATATGTCAAATGTTCATAGTTTATACTTGCAATTAAAAAGAATATGCAATGTTAAAGATTTACAGTTTTCACCACATATGGTCAGGTAATTATAGTTAACCACCTTATTTACTTTCACATTTTTTAAATTATTTTTCTGTAAAACTAACAAATATTTCTAGTACAGACTGCAGAGCACGGAATCCTCATTTGAAATTACACAGACTGACCTTGGCCCTCAACCCTTCAGGTTCAAATATCTCATTACATAACATATATTTACTAGCCCTAACCCCTTGACTTTAGACTAGAGCCATGATGAGCAGAGGCTCCAGATAATGCCCATATAGGATAAAATTAGACGGAAGTATGGTAGAGACACATGCTGCATTCTCATCTAGTAAACCACTGTTCACCTTCACAGACCAAGGGGCAAAAAGACTTGGTCTGACAGCGCGGCATCACCTGGGATCCAAACTTATTGTTTCAAGCTGAAAGGACACAACACTGAAATCAAACAAAGCATCCTACGCTTAATTAAAGCTAAACAACTTTGATCAAGGAAATACACTGTGTTTATCTATCACATTTCAAACTTTAGCCCCTATAAGACTTTACTTACAATAATGCACTGCACTCAGGCCTAAACAAGTACAGAGAGATGTTATGATATGTTGTTCCAGGGACATCAATACCATCAAATCACATTGAAAAGAGACCTCATTCTGTTTTTGTTTTTAATTATAGCTTTAATGAGGGAAAGTTTTATAACAACTATAGATGTGAACTCCCTCTATGTTTACATCTCTGTGTGCTGATCATTTTGTTGTGAAGCACAGCAAGTCAATGAAAGAAGAGTTGAACTCACCCATGACGGTAACTCAGTTGCCTCCAGCTCCTGTTTAACCGGGTCCTGTTGCTCAAAAAAGGAGAGTGCTCTGGTCAGCCTCGTGTTCTTACACTTCGTGTTTCTCTTCCAAAAGAAAAACATTGTGAGTGCGATTAAAAGCCAACTAAAGCTGAACTCAAAATAACCCAAGACATATATGGGGAAGATAATGACGAAGGTCTTGGCGAACTGCAGCCACGTGCGGGTCAGTTCGCTGGTGCAGGACGGAGAGTCCTCGCTGAGCTCCGCCGGGGAGGTGGAAGGTATCGCCCCGTTTTTCGTTTCAGTTTGTCCGCTGTCCTTTTGTCCCGAGGCACCTGCTGTTTGAGAAAGATTTCCCCGCACAGCCGTCATAGTGTCCTCTGTCATATTCGGCTGATAAAACGTCAGGCGCTGCTGTCAAACGTGTACATTGTGCTACAATGTAAAAGCTTCGGGAGTAAACACGACACTTCAGACCATCCCGTGCACGCGGTGCTCCCACGTTCAAGTACAACGCTCAGCTAAATACATTTGAGGACGTAAACCAGTCCATTTTGACGCGGATACTGGTTCGTACCGCTTTAATTTTAAATACATGTCTAGTAGTGCATAACTGAAGAGCTCAGTTGTCGCAGCGCCTCTGCGCGCGCGTGTCGTCTGTTGTGAAGGAGCGCGTGCTGCTGTGACAGACAGCTGAGAGCTGCACACACGCGCACTCACACACACAGCGGGTCTCGAGAGGTCAGTGTCGCGAGCAGCTCACAATCACCACCGAGCCAAGCAACTGATGAAACACAAACAGTGTGAGGCGTCGACAACGAAGCGATGCACAACTCCTAAACCAGTTCGATCTTTTAGGTATCACTAACCTCCTAAATATATATATATATATATATATATATACATACCGCCATCCAAACATTTAAACTGCATCTGTATTTTATACACAAAAAATAATATAATACATATTATAAAAAATTAGTTTCTATTAAGTTACATTACTATATTTTTACTACTCACAATAGTAATGTACTGTTAAATGTATTCTTTGATTTTTTTTTTATTTTAATATATATTTCTATTTATTTGAATAGTTTTGTATTTATTATAATAATATTTTTTTCTAGAGACTGCGGCCCCCGGGGAGTGCACAAGTTTAGAGAACGCCATTATTTTTTGAAACAGCCAACAAAACAAGACGTTTTAAAACAAAGAATTCATATACATCAACATATACTATTTTATCTAATCAAGAATGACAAATAACAAATGAATAGTAAAAAGCAATGTCATGATTTATATTGTGAGCTATGTCGCATTTTATTAGTTCGATTTTTCGATTATCATCAAAATTCTACAGTGTTGCCATAGTTAAGATTTGTATCTATCGATTGCTCTTTGCTCGATTTAATAGTCTGTTGAAACCAAGGCTTGTCAGGTTACCATAGTAGCATTAAACTGCGCATTAGCTGTAGCCGTATAGCGGTATGGCGGTGAAAGCTGTCAGCATAAACTTCTGATTGTTTGTTGTTTGTTAAGAAGAGCTGAGGAGTGGATCTCTAAAGTGATGTACCCTGTGAAGGTAAATCAACATTTATCCTGTATGGAGCAGCTGTTGTGTAGCAATTGTTTTTTTTCTTCAAGATTTTAAAGCTGAGGAGCACGATTAGCCACTCATCGATAGCCAAATAAAACTGCTAAAAGTTCAATTTGTTTATTTCAATAGCAGATACTTGATCATCTAAACATTTGGTATATAAAAAAATGAACTTGTAAGTAACGTTAAGCAATATTTTCTTAGTTATATTAGGTAATCGAGCCACGAGCTTCATTCTGCACAATATTAACGCATTTAATGCCAATTTTCCTCGTCCTTTCATAAGAAAATAACAAAAGAAGATACTTGGAGGTCTGATGACTTAAAAGTCCACATTCAGGTAATCTGCAGTTTGTTTGTGTGTAAGAAAAAGACAAGCTTTAAAAGCACAACCCGTAAAAATGTCATTGTGTTGCCAGGCACACAATGAGGACAGCAGAAGAAAATCCAAACGTGAAGAGGAGCACAGGAAACACAGGGATGGAGATTCTCTGGATCGGAGACACAGAGACCCTGATCGAGACGCAAGAAGAGAAGAAAAACGGAGACATGGAGAAAGCACAAGAGAGGAGAGTAAACACAGAGACAGAAACCAGGATATCAAGAGGGAAGACATCAGGGAGGATAGATATAAAGAGAGAAGGAGAGAGCGAGATAAGGCATTAGATTACAACAGACATGAAGATGAAGAAGAAAAAAGACATGATCGAGGTGAGAAGGAAAACAGTGAAAGACGGAGGGATAGAGATAAAGACAGGGACATAGATATGTACAAACAGCGGGACAGGGAAAAAGAAAAAGAAAGAGATAGGGATAGAAGGAGGTCTGAGAGAGATAGGGAGCGAAAAAGTGAAACGGACAAAAGAGAAGGAGGAAAAGAAGAGAGGGAGAGAGATAAAGAAAGAGAACGAGAGAGACGAGAAAGACACAGAGCAAGAGAAACTGACCGGAATCGACATGAATATGAGGAAAAACAGCGAGAAGGAGAAAGGCGAGAGAAACGCAGTGGACACAAAGAAAGAGGTACGAACAGTTTCAAGTTTTGTTTAGTTTTTTTTTTGGTTCATGACAATTTGAATTTGGTTGAAAATCACAATTAATATGATATTATCAATATGATCTCTTTTATTTTAGAACACATAAGAGACCGGCCTAGAGAAGATGAAGAGAAGAGAATGAGGGATAAAGAAAGCCATGTAAGCCATGTGTAACATTGTTGCTATTTATGAGCGAGATAATACAATTATAATGTACATTATAAAAGTCAAAAGTGTTTTGAATAATTATGATTTTTAATTATGATAAAAAACACAATATTCTGAAATAATATTATTATTTATTGTTGGTTTTGATTATTATTTTAATATATTTTAAAATGTAATTTGTTCTTGTAACGGCAAAGCTGAATTTGTTTAGTGGCCCTTAGTTCAGAAAATAAATTATATATTAAAATAGAAAACAGTCATTTAAAATTTTAATTTTATTACTGTTTTTAAAGTATTTGTTCAGTTTAAGTAAGCGTAAAAATTTCAAAAACATTTTTTTTAAATCTTAATTATTCCAAACTTTACATTGGTCATGTAAATCTGACTGTACTAATGTTATGGGAGAATATTAAAAAAATTGTGACAAGTCAACTTACTTGATTCAGCCACATTGAAAACATTAAAAGTCTTGCTAAAGTTGTTGTTGTCAACAGGTGACAAACATAAGTCACTCTCAAGAAGTTGAACAGCATCACCAGGACTGGAAAGAGCCAAAGGATTATATCCACAGCAACAAAGCTGGGGATAGGGAAAAGGCCAGGGAGAGAGAAGAGAGAGACAGAAGGCGTGAAAGAAGGCACAAGGAGGCGTCGGACTACAAGAGTGAAAGGAGAGAAAGAGAGCAGAAACAAAAAGATTCATCAAAACATGAAAGGATAATTAGAGATAAAGAGGTACAAACATTGTCGATTAAATTGAATTAAATTAAATGCATACGTTTCAAGATATTCATTAGCTTTTTTAGGTTTGTAAGGTTATTAATCTCCATTACATATGATAAGTTTTGTATTTGTGTGTGTAGGAACCGACCAAGAGACCACAGGTAACATGGAGCTCTGTTCAAGCTGAAATGAGTGATCCAAAAATCCCTGTAAGATTTCTGTTTAAAGTTCAGTTACAATTAGGTAAAGTTGGCATGGAATGAAAATTCGATGAGAAAATTCTTATTCTTAATGATGCATCTGTGCATGATTAAACTTTTTTTATTTTGACCATGTAATTATGTTTTATTGTTTTTCGTTAATCCGTTTCACTAGGATGTCACAAAATGGAAGGAAAGATCTGCTATTCCTTCCATTGCAATTAAATAAATCGTATATGTAATATTTTTCAAATATAAACAACTTCTGCATGAAAATTGGTTCATAATAGGGATTTAACACTTTGTAAACTCTACTAGATTTCTACCTCTTTAGCTACTACTAGAGCTCTGCATGTACATTAGGTTGAAGTCCAGCCTGTAAACTAAACCTGTAATTTAATTTGCCTAGTACTTTATGAACAAATCAAATTGTTCTGTCGTTGTTTCTTCTCTGACTAACCAGAGCTAGATTCAGATTCTTACTTCTTTAAAACATTAGTCATCATGCAACATCATAAAACATCAGATGCAAGTTAGAATCTGTTTATATACTGTATATACACACAAGAAGCTGCATTACAACAGTCTAAATCAGCCTAATTATAAAAGCACTTCCTTTTAGAGACTCAGTGTTTTTTTTGTTTTGTTTTTTTTTACAAGCTAATAGTTTTGTTGCATGTCTGTACCTTTTAAGCTGTTTTCACTGTCTAGCCTAATAGTAAAAGAGTAAACCCCACAGCTAATATGATTGCATGCCTTTGTGTTTCAAGGTGGAGAATGAAGATACTGAAAAGGACAAACAATCGGGCAAAGATTATCATAATGATGATTATGATGAGGATTTTGAGGTGCGCAGGAGTCCAGTGCTCCCATTACATACATGACATAAGTTGGATAGTATATAGTACTATAAATGGTGAACAAATTTAGTTGAGAATAGAGTAATTTTGACATGAAGTGTCATTTTCAGGCATCAAAATGTTTTCTGGAAAGAAAAACAAAGATTTCAGTGAATATATGATGAATACAAGTTAACTTAAAATATAAATTATTTGTATATATTGCCCTGATGTGAATCTTAATGCTATATCTAACCAGCAAAATTCTTATTTCTTATTTTATTATGCTGTTCTTTTGGGTGTAAAGTGATGAGCTGTTCCTGCTTCTAGGATTACGAGGAAGACTTTGAGGATGTAGGTGAAGAGGAGGATGATAAGGGCGAGGAAGAGAAAGCGGAAGATGACAAGAAAGTGAGAGAAGAGAAGAGAGAGCTGAGCCCTAGGAGAAGAGAAGAGATTGAAGCCATCCAGAGAGCCATTGATGAGGAAAATGAGAGAATCTACTCTGCAAGAGCAAAACCCACAAACACAGAGTCAGCTACCACCCAGAGAGGTAGTTAAACAAAAGTTTGTTGATTCACACATTCTACGGCTAAGCATGAAAAGGAAGACCTAAATCAGTTTTTGTTGTGTTTTCACAGAAAGACACACTAACAGAAATCAAACGCATGGCAAAATTATTGATTTTGTGTCAGCAAAGCAGCGAGAGGTCAGCCAGAAAGTGGCCAAGAAACAGAAGTAAGATTTCTATCCTCATGATCTGATGAGTATCTAATGAGATAATCTAATAAGAAGCACACAGACTTTTTAAAAATATATATAAAATAAATTGTATTTGTTGACCAATTATTAAATTAATCAATAGCCATTTGGTTTGAATCGAAGGAAGCGCAGTGAGGAACTTCTGCGTCTGATTGATTTAGACTTCTCCATCACCTTCTCTCTGCTGGACCTGCCTCCTGTCAATGAGTATGACATGTACATCAAGACCTTTGGAACAGCTGATACAAAACAGGTTAGAAATCTAGGAAGTTGTAGGTACTTCCATGCTATGTGGCCTGCAAATGAAAATGGTGATATTATAAAGTGTTTGGACATGTTGTGAACAATATAGGCTGCATAAGATTAATGAATTAGCTCCGGACAGTTCTGACCCTATATCTACCATATTTGTTTTATCAAGTCACTTTTACACATCTTCTCTCTCAACTAAATTTGTTTGTCTTTTTTCCTACTCAAAATGGCTTTTATGCAATCCCATGAGATTCTTGTGTCTCCAGGCTTACGTGCAGTGCAATGAAGACAACACTGATCGAGATATACAAACAGAAGAAGTTGACATGACAGACAAATGGACACAACACCCACCAGAGGCAAAGGCAGTGTGCGGAGGTATTGTGTTCAAAATTGCTCTGCCATTATTAACAACCAACAATGGAATTGTAAAAATACGATATAGTCTATTATGTGCTATTTCCTGAACTGTAACCAGGTTCTAAGGGGTCTCAAGACACTTCAGTGGAATCCACTGCAAGAATAACTACTGATTCTCAACATCTGACGACTTTTTTGCGCTCTGCTGCACAGGTAAAGAATATGGTTTATGAGTTTATTTTTATCTTCAACAACTTGTTAAAAATGATCTGCTCATGTCTAAAATTATTTTCCACAAAAATGCAAAAAGCACTCAAAAAACTCAGTTTGCTCACGTTTTGCATTATTCAATCACAGAAATAGTTAAACAATATGGGCACATGAACTCAAGTGTACCATGACAGTCAATGCCCATAATCTGATAGAGTGAAGTTCTACTTGATGTAAGGTTTTTTTTTTTTTTTTTGCATATCAGGTAATGGCTGTTCTGGTAGAGGAGAATATAGCAGAGACTAATTCTGTCAGAAGACTTCGTTCTCAAACAGACGCACTATCCTTCAGTGATGGCTGCATTCATCTCAATGCCAAACTCCCATTTTTGCATGGTAAAGTTTTATGAATAACATTACTGATTAATTGCAGCTATTATGAGGTATACATTCAAATACATGATTTTGATGTGGAATAAATCTGTTAGCATTAGTTTTGGGATTTTTGTATTAGTGTAAATGTACTTTAATTTTTATTACTGCAAAGTTATTAACATAATTAGTTTTCGGTTTAAATTCCAGTTATAAATTCCAGTAATTCAACATCAGTAAACTCTGTTTATTATGGTGGTGAATATGCACAGACCCTCAATGTCGAATATGTGCGTATCTACCTTCTTACAGGTCGGCAGGTGAGTCTGCTGCAGTTCTCTCAAGTCCAGAGACAGACTCTTCTGTCTGTTCATCCTCCTTCTTCCAAAACCAGTGCTGTTCAGCTTGACAGCGAGACCATCATCTGTGTTTGGAACATCTGGGAGCCATCCAGACCCCAGAAAATTCTTCTTTATGAATCTGAGGTATGGAGAACTTATGGTTATTGATGTTTCTGAAATGAAATTCTCTCCCAAAAGTCAATCAAAATCAAAATCTTTTCCTCCCATTTCTCCTACTCACTCAGGTGAGGTGTTGTTGTTTCAGTCCAGGGAAAGTTACGTTAGTGTTTGCTGGTACAGCAGTGGGTTCAGTGGTGGTATGGGATCTCAGAGAACATTCTGGCACTCACTGCAACTTGGTGGTTGGCAAGGAGGTGTGGACACTACGTTACCCGACCTTCTCTACAGGTCAGTCAATGCACACTGCTTCAGCTGCTGTGCCGTCAACATAAATAGATAAAATATGCAAGTATTTGCAAAAATGGCTTATTCTTTATCTAACTTCACTTGTATTTAAATATAGATATTTGGAGTCAGGTCACAGTTAAAGTTAAACTGACCTGTACTTTGTGTATGCTCGCAGATGCTGTACTTTCAGGCGTGGGTCATCTCTCTCCTGTGGTGTCTGTTGAACCTGTACTGGCAACTGCTGATACAAGTTCAAAGAGCATGCTAACTGCAGACATAGAAGGTAATATAAGCCCTGTGTTTGACATTCATATTTAAAATACAGCACAGTTTAAACGTTTAGGGTCAGTAAGATTTTGTCTATCAAAAGAAATTTGTAGTTTCATTCAGAAAGGATGCATTAATTTGATCAAACATGACAATAAAGACATTTATATTGTTTCAAAAGTTTTTAACAAGTTTTTTTTCTTGAGTACCTGGTCAGCATATTAGATTGATTTCTTAAAGATCATGTGGCACTAAAGACTAGAGTAATGGCTGCTAAAAATTCAACATTACCACCACAAGAATAAAGTACATTAAAATAATATTGATATATAATTTGTAATTGTAATATTTCTCACCCCGTACCAACACCAAACATTTAAACGGTGATGTATATTTTGAAAATCATCAAAAGAAATTCCTTGTTTCATTGTACAAAATCTAGAGTCTCTGGGACTGTCATTCCAGTTAGGATCTCTGGATGAAAATGGGGTATTAACTCTCTGGGTATGTCTGATTTTAACCAGTAACTTTATTTCACAGAATCTCACTTTCAATTGACTCTGTGTCACTGTAACGTGAGATTGATTAGATTAAGTTGTATGTTTTGTCACTGACAGGTTGTGGTCGAGCTGCCCAAAGGAAATGATTCAGGATCTCAAACAGACCTAGGTTAGTCTAAGTTTAAATTTGTTTTCCTATTTTCTGCAAAGATGCTTTGAACAGTGTATTATTAAAAAAAATGCTATACAAATAAATTGAAGTTGAAATCATCTTTATAATCCTCTAATAATGGTGTGTTTGCCTTGGTAGGTCTTAGGCCTGGCAGTAAAGTTAAATTACTCCACAGCTCTTCACTACAGACCACTGAGAGATTACCTCAAGACATTATAATGGGATTTGGATCTCCTGTGAGCCTTCGGTTAAAGTTCCTCCCTTCTGACTCGAATCATTACTTCATTGCTACTAACATGGTGGGTGTGGTTCGGTGGGGTTTCCCATCACATAGACTTTTATCTTGGTTTTGAAATGTTTCTTGAAATGCATTTTCTTTTCTTTTCTAAGGGTCTGGTTAGACATGGTACGAGGCATAGCTTGAAAGTCCTTCCAAAGTTCTACAGATCGCAGTTTGATAGCTGTAGACCAGTGGAGGTCACAGCACTTGACTTCAATCCTTTTGGAGAACCTCTTTTCTTGGTAAAGGAGCTTGAATCGTTTTGTATGTGCATTTATGTATTTCTGTGTTCATTGTCATCTGTTATTAGTGATGAAACAAGTGTTCTTTTACTCCAAGTTTTCACTGGATCTAGCTGAAATTTACAGCATGCATTTCTGGGAACATTATATTAACCCCTTTGATTCCTTTCCATAGGTTGGCTGCAGTGATGGAACAGTTCGATTACACTCTGTCCTGAGGGAAGATCCGTTGATGGAGTGGTCTGAATGTTCCAGTGGCGCTCCCATTCAGTCAGTGCAGTGGTCTCAGACGCGGCCAGCTGTGTTCTGTGTTCTGGATGCTGCCTCTGATCTTCTCATCTGGGACCTGACAGAGAAGGATTATGTGCCAGTCATCACTGAGAATATACACAATGACCGGTATAAAGCCAGGACATCAAACATTAGATCTTTTTATTATGATAGAAATAAGTTAAGATAATATGTTAGATTATGACTCTAATTCCAGAGTAAGAGCATGTACTTCATGTACTTCACAGTTTTTAAAATCTTCTGTTTTCTAACTACTTTTGACAGGGTAACAGCCATGGCAGTGTTTGGTGAGCCAGCCAAACAGAACATATTTTCTGGCGTTGCGCTCGCCAAGCAGTCCGGAAAGGTGGAGATTCAGTATTTCAAGAAGTCACTTACAGTGCCTAGCACCTCTGACAAAGAAAAACTTCATTCTGTTTTGCACGATGCTTTTTTGATATGAGATCTGAGCCCAGATTAATATCCAGTTAAGTTCATAATATGCAAATATCAGAGCAAAACACAAAGAGAGTTTAAAGACGATCATAAACATTATGGACAGATCTAGTGAATTATATTTCCTTGTTACATCAGTAATGTATCCAAAGCTACATCGATTGTGGAAATAACAGCATGAACTGTAGAGGATGAGAAATGGTTGTTTACTTCTGTCACAGTAGCTACCCTTTTTGGTCTATACAAATAACAAATGAACTTCCCTGGCTTAAAATTCAATACATCTGAAAACTTGCTGATTCTGACTGGAACATAATGGTTTTGTTGCTCTAAGCAGCATTTTGTAAAGTTAGATCAAAAGTTAAAGGAAGCAGTGTTGTCTTTCTGTTTCTCAGGGATACAGGAAATATGTCGTTTTTGTATTATTTTACAACGTGTACAAATTAATATTTACACTCAGTAGCATTTTAACAGGAATGTATTTATTTATTGTCTGTATCATTTATTCACTGTAAATCCTATCATCTGTAATTATTAATGGAATTTTTTTATTATTAAAAGACGATTATATTTAGACTGGGGTTTTCTCGTTCTTTGTCATCTTTTGGAAGGGTATCTGCGCACGTACTTGTTTCAATCATTCTCACAGCTCGACACGAATAACATTTACAATCTGTCTTTGAGGCCAATTGACCCTTCGCAAACAGTTTGATTGACAGGCAATCGAACCAATCATAACCCCGGATTGCCGATTTCAGGAGTCACCATGGAAACGCGTGGAGAAAAAAGGCGTGCGACATATTTCAGCGAGATATAGTTGGAGGTTTTAATGCTTGCTTATGAAGAAAATAAGCCCATTATAACTTAAAAAAAGCAATACTGCAGCATCAGCAAAAGAGAGAGAGAGAGTTGGCTTGGCAAAAAAAAAAAAAAAAAACAGAGTAAATGCACGAGTTTATAAAATTATGGAAAGGTTATTTGTCCCCTTTCATTGTGAGGCAAAATTATTTTGGGCATGTTGTAAAAATAGACAAGCATTTTCTTTTTGGCCTCCATAAATTTCTTAATATCAATGTAGTAATGTACATAATTGTCTGGTAATATGTTGGCAAAAAAGTGTAATTTATTGGCTTGTTTTATCAGGTGTAATCCCTCTGAAGAACTCTGAGCTAGTCAAAATGAAACATAAAAAACGTTCTCCAACAAGGTGATATTTTCTAAATTTACTAAACTGTAAATGAAGCCATGTAATTTAGTATTTAATGTAATTTAGTTTTCTATGTAGCCAATAGGAAGAAGGCTCCTCCAGTTCCGTCTCGCTGAAGTAAGTCGCACGCCTTTTTTCTCCACGCGTTTCCATGGTGACTCCTGAAATCTGCGATCCATTGAAAATGCCTTCACGTACTCGCCGTCCGCGCGCATTAACTCTCGGTTGATTGAACTAACTCTGTCTTGTCTGTCAACGCGCTGTCAGTGTCCTCTTTGCTCCGCCATGTATTTTTCACAGCGTGAAAACATGTCTTGTGGCGTGAGAGCGCATGGTTTGTTGGACATAGCAACAGTAACTGAAGGGGGCGGGTCTTTGCGAAGGGTCAACTGCGTTTTGACACCGTGGCTGTGTCCGAAAGCGCCCACTCGTTCACTCATTCACTAACCCCTATATAGTGCATGACAGTTGAGCGCACTATATCAGCAAAGAGTGAACGAAAATGAGTGAGCGAATTCGGACGCTGACGTTAATAGCGTGCGCCAGACAGCGCAGACAATTTCATCATGAACATTTCCTATACCCGTCTGTAATATGTCCTGAATTGTATATTACTGTTTATTTGTCATGTTTATTGCGAATAAAGAGAGAATAAAAACACCTGTCATGCTATTTAGTAAATTTGTATTTAAAAATAACAGAACAAAAACACTACACTGTCACATTTGTTTATAAAAAATATAATGGTAAATAAATACAATATAAACAACAGTATACAATGTGCAACAGTTCACTAACATATGAGAAAAATCGACCAAATTATCATATGATAATAAGTATATATATAAATCTGTATCATTTTGCTTCAAAATATCTTTACAAAGATGTTCTAATTAATAAAAAATTACACTTACATTTGTAGAAGTTGCCGCTTCCCGTTTTTCCGTCCGCCATATTTATTATTCTCGCGCTCGATCGTCCTATCGCGTTGGATTTTGGGTAACGGCGCTTTAACGAGCTTACATCGAATGTACACTCAAAATCAGAGAGGATTGTGGGTAAAAGTAGTGAACGAATGTAGGGAATGAAGTCGTTCACTCAGAATTCGGACAGCACTACAAAATGGCCGACACCCTATTTGGTACACTATATAGTGGATAGGGAGCAGTTTGAGACACAGCTCGAATGTTCTTTCAAGTATAATTATTTTTCGCCGTTACCATGGTTTTACTTCAGACATTTTTTATTGTTGTTTTTACACAGTGAAGTCACTGCAGTAAACCTTACTTACAATAGTTTGTCAAAACCTTTAAAAATAGAGATAAACATTATAGTTCTACATGGCACAATACATTTATTTTTATGAAATAATCCTTTTAAAATACCTATATTTTTGCTGGGCAAAGTTTTGATAAGAGGAAGGGAAAACGTCAACCTTATATTCACATGAACTGTCTCTTGACGAGGAAGTGTAACGTTAGTGTGGAGTTGAGTGGACAGTAATTTGTTGTCCGTCGTTTTCTCCATGGTTACTGTTGCCCAACGGCTCTATTCAGACGGCTCTCTGTCAACGACCGACTGTTTGCTTCTTGAGTGTACTTATTTTCCAAACAAGATACCATAAGTTACAAATGATATAACTATTATGAACAACCGAAACTTGGCATTTTGTACTTCGAGTGGTACATAAACGAGCACTACATACAAGTCGAATTATTTTATCTTCCAACTACTCCGAGAAGAATTAATCTGAAGTACGGAAGCGGTCTTGAATCATCCCTGTGAAGTGCCATGGTGAAGATGGTTAAAGACAAGACAGAGAACTTACGGGTGGAGAGTCTAAAAAGTTCATCTCCTGAACGAGGCAATGGAGAAGGAAGCAGGGAAATGTGGAAGGGGAGCGTGGATAAAGTAAGGGAATGTCTTAAGTTTGCTTTATCTAACATCAGTTTATTTTCATGTGACCATATATATATATATAATAAAATTTTATGTGTAGTTTATATCATAATGTTCCTGTTTATTCATAAGCACAATAATTCATGAACACACTAAAATCACAGGTCACACTTATCTTTCCCACTTTCTCTCCTTTTCCATTCAATATTCTCTATGCGGCCTCTATTCAGATGAATACCGGGAATGTCCTCACCCATGGCCTTCGTCATGTCCTCCACCTCTCCTGTAAAGACCCTGTTTGTCACATGACCTGTGGTGAGGGTGCCACTGGTTTCGCTAGTCTCCACAGTAGCGGTCATGTGCGGTTCTATTATCCTGATGGCCATCTTAAAGATCTGCCTTTTTGCCAATCCCTCACCATCCACTATGCTGGACTCACCTTCACACATCTGCCAGGGAGACTGGTTGGCTGGGGACCTGGGGCCATTCTCACCGTACTAGATGCAGAACTGAATCCTCTGGTTCATGCTGTGGAACCCATGGATGTGAGAGTGTGCAAGGTGAGGCTTTAAAGAAAACTTTTCAGACCACGGTTGATACAATTAATCCTGGATTAACATTTTCTTAATGGAATGAAGTGTTGTCAATGGTATAGACCAGTGGTTCTCAACTAGGAAGACGGCCCACTAGGAAGCCTCAAGATGAGCTGCTAATGAAATCAATGACACCATGTAATCAAAATTGACAATTCTTATTTTTATGGGATATTGCATTATTTATTAAAAAAAAAAAAATTCACGTGCCCTCGTAATCTTTAATCAAAAATGAACCAATCAATTTCCGATGGACAAAATAAAGTCCATCGGTCCAAAAGTTTTTTTCTTGTTTGGGAAGGTGTTCTACTAAGATATATGTCACAATAAGGAAAAGACTTAACTTTCGCAAATGTTGCAACTTTCATACTGACTGTTTTAAATTAAGACAAAACAAGCTTTAAAATACCTAAATTACTAAAATAATTTAATTCCATTTGATTTATCCCCCATCTATCTTCAATTTGATTATTTTAATATTTATTTTATTTTAGTTACATATTTTAATTTTTTACACATTTCTTTACAATAAAAAAATGAGGGGTGGGGGCTTTGAATATTGTTGTGGAGAGTGGGGGGGCATTGAAAAGGTCAAAAGTGGTTAAGAACCACTGGTGCAGACATTAGGACACAGTTTGATTAATCATGGATCATTGGAACTTGTACTGAATTTCAATTAATGAGACATTTGTCTGTCACAGATTTTGGAACACTCTAATGAGCTTGTCACAGCGGGAATGGGAAATGTGTGTGTGTGGTGCCTTACACACTTGATATGTCGCAAACGAGTGGTGGAGGGTTTGGGGAGACACATTGTTTTCACACATCTGGCACTGGTGCCTAGCAGGACTCCGCAGGGCCTCAGAGCACTGGCTGCATACGGACGAGCTGTGGTTGTGGTGGACCTTACAAAGGGATGCATTGTGGAGCACAAGAAGGACCTCCATTCAAGGTTTGTTTTGATTTTTTGTTTGTTTGTTTTTTTGTAGTAATTCAGTCATACGCAGCTAATAGTCTGTTTACAAGGATTTCAATTCAGGTTGTGGGATATACACTGTGTGCACAATTATTAAGCAAGTTGTATTTTTGAGGATCAGTTTTGGTATTGTACAACTACAGTGCTCTTGATCAATCCAAAATGTTAACAAACCCTCAAACCTGAACATTTAAGTAGTGAAACTGAAGTTTTGGCTTTCTTAAGAGAATATCTACACATACACCATTATTGGGCAACTATTAGTGTGCAGAATTATTATGCAACTAAATGAAAACCAAAGATTTTCCCATCTCACATGTTTATTTTCACCTGTTAAAGTGAGAATAATAAACAAACTCAAAATCTACAAATAAACATTTCTAAAATTTCAAAAAGAAAACCTCAGTGACCAACATAGCCACCCTTCTTCTCGATAACAGTCACAAGTCACGAGTCAGTCAGTTTCTTGATCTGGTCAGAATCAATTTTTTGTGCAGCCGCAACCACAGCCTCCCAGACACCGTTCAGAGAGGTGTACTGTTTACCTTCACTGTAAATTTCCTGCTTAAGAAGGGCCCAAAAGTTCTCAATAGGGTTTAAGTCAGGTGAAGAAGGGGGCCATGTCATTAGTTTTTCATTTTTAAGTCTTTACTGGCCAGCCACGCAGTGGAGTACTTTGATGCATGTGATGGAGCATTGTCTTGCATAAAAATCAAAGTCTTCTTGAAAGATGCAGACTTTTTCCTGTACCACTGCTTGAAGAAAGTGTCTTCTAAAAATTGGCAGTAGGTCTGAAAGTTGATTTTGAGTCCATTTTCTACCCGAAAACGTCCAACTAGCTTATCTTTAATAATACCTGCCCATACCAGTACCCCACCTCCACCTTGCTGGCGTCCGAGTCGAAGCGGAGCTCTGTGTCCGTTACTGATCCAACCACGGGCCCATCCATCTGGTCCGTCAAGAGTCACTCTCATCTCATCAGTCCACAAAACCTTTGAAAAATCTGTCTTCAGATATTTCTTGGCCCATTCTTGACGTTTCAGCTTATGTGTCTTGTTCAGAGGTGGTCGGGTTTCAGCCTTTCTTACCTTGGCCATGTCTCTGAGGGCTGAACACCTTGTACTTCTTGACACTCCAGGTAGGTTGCAGTTGTGGAATATGGCAGCACTGGAGGATAATGGGTTCCTGGTAGCTTCATGTTTGATTCTTCTCAAATCTTTGGCGGTTAATTTGCGTCTTTTCTTCTCGACACATTTCTGTTGACCCTGTTGACTATATTTCAAGAATGGTGCATCCCTGTGAAAGTCTTTTTACAATTTTTGACTTTTCAGAGTCAGTTAAATCTCTTTTTTGGCCCATTTTTCCTGAGGAGAAGAATCTGCCTAATAATTATGCACACCTTAATATAGGGTGTTGATCTCCTTAGGCCACACCCTCCCTCGTTACACAAATAAACATCACCTGATATGCATTAAATCCGATAAGCATTCAAGTTTATACAGCTTGGACTTGGAAATTATGGATAAAATTATGATATGGTCAAAATAATCACTTGCCTAATAATTGTGCACACAGTGTACAGTGGGTAGAACAAGTATTTGATTCACTGCCGATTTTGCAGGTGTGCCCACTTACATAGCATGTAGAAGTCTGTAATTTTTAATCATAGCTACTCTTCAACTGTGAGTGACAGAATCTTAAACAAAAATCCAGAAAATCACATTGTATGATTTTTAAATTATTTGCATTTTAATGCATGACATAAGTATTTGATACATCAGAAAAGCAGAATGTAATTGTCACACATGTTTAGTTCTGTCATGTAATGTTCAGTCTTACGTCATGTCTACACCTGTCCTCAGTTTAGTTTAATCAGTTATCCTTATCACCTGTGTCTCATTATCATCTGTGTATATAAGTTCCTGTCTGTTATCCTTCCTTTGTCGGTTATTGTTTGTACCTCGCTCTCTGTTCCATGTTTGCTACCTTTTGATTAAACCTGCTTGTTATCTGTTCTTCTGACTCCCGTGTCGTCTGACTCAGCGTTACAGAATAACTGACCACATTGCAAAAAAGAAGAACAAATGGACTCACCGACGATCGAGCGTCTTCTCCAGCCAGAAGTTAGACCATACCTGGGCTACCTGATGGGGATTGTCCCGGGAGGCAGCTTCTCCGCCCCAGCCTGGAAGCCCGTGGTGCGCACCGAAGTAGAGGGAGAGCTGGATGACTTCGGAGCCCCGGTGGTGAAGCGCGCTGGTGGGTCCATTGCAGAGCCAGGAGCCAACCGGAACTCGATCATCTGGTGGGCCGCGGATCCTCTCCCCACCCAAATCCCCCCCTTGAATCTGTACCTCCACTTCCGGTCCCGTCCGGAGGCCATCTGCCTGTTCCCCTGCCTGTCCTCCCTGTCCCGCCATCTCCGCTGGTTACAGCCAGGCCCCTGGATCCGTGGCCACCGCGACTGCCATCAGTAAGCTCCTCGGCTCTGCTACCGCCGCTCACTCCGTGCGGCTCCTCGACGGCGCCTCGGGCTTCCCTGCTACCAGCACGGCTTGTGGCGGAGTCTGCGGGTCCACTTCAGGCCTCCAGGCCCACGTCGCCACCGCGACCCATCAGCCCGCCGCCATCGCTTGGGCCCGCGCCTCCCTCATCTTCTCCTCGGCCTGTCTGCCCGGAGGTGCTGCTAAGCCCTCTCGTCTCTCCTGGTCAGCCTGCAGGGGTCGACGCCCAGCCTCCGCCACGGACTTCCGGGGTCGAGACTACGTCACCACCCGTCACCCCTACGGCGTCAGCAGGCTCCTCCCTCCCTGCGACTTCCCCGTCATCCTCGGGAACCTTGGCATCACCCCTGTCAGCCAGAGCCTCGTCGCAGCCTCGGTCCCGCAAGCCTGCAGCTCTGGGCCGTACTTCCGGGTCGGCGGAGTCGCCCAGGGCTGTCAGCCAAGACGTTCCGCCGGGTCCACCACCAAGCACCATGGGGTCGTCGCCTGCTATCGGCCCCAAGGTTTCGTTCAGCTCCGTCGTCTGGACTCCTCCTTGGCTGCTCCCTCCGTCGACACCCCCATGGTGTCCGGGGCCATCGTTCCCAGCTTGCTGCCTGCCTCCAGAGACACACCCTTCTCCACGCCCCTCCCCGAAGCCTCCGCCCTCTTCTCTTCTATGGACTATACGGCGCGAGGACGCGCCTTTCCGAAGGGGGGCGTAATGTCACACATGTTTAGTTCTGTCATGTAATGTTCAGTCTTACGTCATGTCTACACCTGTCCTCAGTTTAGTTTAATCAGTTATCCTTATCACCTGTGTCTCATTATCATCTGTGTATATAAGTTCCTGTCTGTTATCCTTCCTTTGTCGGTTATTGTTTGTACCTCGCTCTCTGTTCTGTGTTTGCTACCTTTTGATTAAACCTGCTTGTTATCTGTTCTTCTGACTCCCGTGTCGTCTGACTCAGCGTTACAGTAATATTTGGTACAGAAACCTTTGTTTGTAATTACAGAGATCAAACATTTCCTATAGTTCTTGCAGTGGCGGTTCTAGACAAATTTTACTAGGGGGGCCAAGGAGGGGCCAGTGTTTAACCAGAGGGGTACATTAAAATGGTAACAAATTATATTTAAAGATTATAAACTTTATTTTACTTTACAATCAAATAAACATTTATTACAATATTTGTACAAGAGTGAGTGCAGTTGCAAAAAAGGTAGTTTCATCAATGTTAATGATTATTAATGATTTGTAAAGGATCATGTGACACTGGAGACTGGAGTAATGATGATAAATTCAGCTTTGATCACAGGATATAAATTACACTTTACTATATATTCACCTAGAAAAGTTAAATTTTTTAAATTTTACATTTTAATAATATCTCACAATATTAGAGCGTTTTTGTATTTTTAATTACATAAATGCATCCTTGGTGAGCAGAAGAGACTTCTTTCAAAAACAACCAAAATAGGACAGTTTCTAAACTTTTCTTTGGTAGTGCATATCTGCATGTACTGCATGTATTTCAAAATGTAGGCCAAGTATTTACTTTAAAAAAAGAACTATTAGAGCCATATTGACAAATTGTTTACAGGAGAAAGCACCATTTTAAGGACATGCAGCAGGCCAACAATGAAATTATAATTGAACTGCTTTGCAAATAGTAATAACCTTCATCACAAACCTGATGGTGCAGTACTTGATCCACATGGATCTACTTTCTGTCCCTCTGGCTGTTCCTCTCTCTGCCCTTGTATGTTTTCTTCCTCCTCACCCTCTTCTTCATCATCCTCATCCTCTTTTTCATGCTCCTCTTCCACATCCTCCTCATCCTGGAATTTCCCTCTCAGTGTCGGAACCCTAACTTTCATCACCTGCGCTCTCTCCGACCTCCACTGACTCCTCTGGCTCTCCCTCTTTCTCTCCCTCTTTCTGCTCCTCAACTCTCTCAATAACTTGATTTGTTTCTCTCCCTTTTTTGTTTACTGGGGCAAAAAAGGACGCTATGTCCCTTCCTCGTTTCATGATAACTATCGGAAGAAAAAAAACATGCATTACATTTCGTTGCCTAACCATCCCTCCCTACTTAACACGGGCAGATAGCCTGTTGATTACTTTACTCAAATGTATGTTATCGCAATGCAACAGCCATGACAGATGAAGTTGCATGGTTTACGTCACAACATTGTGCTAGAACAAGTCACTTAGGAGATACGCTCTAATTTACCCATGTAGAACGTTCCGTCGCATTAGTTCCGCTTTTGGCGCGCGTGTGTAAAATCATAATAAAGTCATTATTTATTTATTTTTTGGTCAGCACAGGGGGGCCACAGGGGCCACAGGGGTGGTCAGGGACATGTCTATAGAAGTACGGGCCTTCCTAGGCCTCCGTGTTGAACTGCCACTGAGTTCTTGACCAGGTTTGCACACACTGCAGCAGGGATTTTGGCCCACTCCTACATACAGACCTTCTCCAGAGCCTTCAGGTTTCAGGGCTGTTGCTGGGCAATACAGACTTTCAGCTCCCTCCAAAGATTTTCTATTGGGTTCAGGTCTGGAGACTGGCTAAGCCACTCCAGGACCTGGCGTTGCTTCTTACGGAGCCACTCCTTGCCCTGGCTGTGTGTTTCGGGTCGTTGTCATGCTGGGAGACCCAGCCACGACCCATCTTCAATGCTCTTACTGAGGGAAGGAGGTTGTTGGCCAAAATCTTGCGATACATGGCCCCATCCATCCTCTCCTCAATACAGTGCAGTCGTCCTGTCCCCTTTGCAGAAGAGCATCTCCAAAGAATGATGTTTCCGCCTCCATGCTTCACAGTAGGGATGGTGTTCTTGGGGTTGTACTCATCCTTCTTCCTCCAAACAGTTAGACCAAAAAGCTAAATTTTTGTCTCATCAGACCACGTGATCTTCTCCCATTCCTCTTCTGGATCATTCAGATGGTCATTGGCAAACTTCAGACGGGCCTGGACATTCGCTGGCTTGAGCCGGGGGACCTTGCGTGCGCTGCAGGATTTAAATCCATGACGGCGAAGTGTGTTACTAATGGTTTTCTTTGAGTCTGTGGTCTCAGCTCTCTTCAGGTCATTGACCAGGTCCTGCCGTGTAGTTCTGGGCTGATCACTCACCTTCCTCATGATAATTGATGCCCCACGAGGTGAGAACTTGCATGGTGCCCCAGACCAAGGGAGATTGACAGTCATCTTGAACTTCTTCCATTTTCTAATAATTTTCTAACAGTTGTTGCCTTCTCACCAAGCTGCTTGCCTATTGTCCTGTAGCCCATCCACCCTTGTGCAGGTCTACAATTCCATTCCTGATGTCCTTACACAGCTCTCTGGTCTTGGTCAATGTGGAGAGGTTGGAGTCTGTTTGATTGAGTGTGTGGACAGGTGTCTTTTATATTGGTAACGTGTTCAAACAGGTGCAGTTAATACAGGTAATGAGTGGAGAACAGGAGGGCTTCTTAAAGAAACACTAACAGGTCTATGAGAGCCGGAATTCTTACTGGTTGGTAGGTGATCAAATACTTATGCCATGCAATAAAATGCAAATTAATTATTTAAAAATCATACAATGTGATTTTCTGGATTTCTGTTTTAGATTCTGTCACTCACAGTTGAAGAGTACCTATAATAAAAATGACAGACTTCAATATGCTTTGTAAGGGGCCGTTCATATATCGTGTCTTTTATAGGCGCATATTCATTATTTCCAATGTAAGCAAAATGGAAGCAATGTGGTGCGGCGCGCTCGTTTTTTCCTGGTGCTTCTGTGCCACGGCGAGATGAAAACATCTCAATTTTTCGCGTCATGTGACAAGAACCAACCCTTTCCCTTTCCTAACGGTCGCCTAATTTCCTCAGACGAACGCAGAGCCGTTGTGCAGGAGAGATGGTTTCACGGCAGAAGCTCTGTTTGGTGATGCTTGGGCCAATTTTTCTTAAAAGATTATCAAACTGGTCCTTTTCAACTCTGAAATAGGCTTTGAATCTCTCATCGTCCAGACGGAGCTCTTGGATGAGTTTGTGAAATTCTCTGGCGCACCCAAACACTGTGGGAGGTTTGTTTCTCTCCATAAATAAATCTTGTACTAGAGCTACTGCAAGGGCTTTTCAGTGATGGAAATCCATTGAAACTTCCACGTAGTTGTGGAGAAAGCTGTTCATGGTTGAATAGCAACCACAGACACCACGGGAGCGCAAGCTCCCGAACGCTTGCAAAAGAAGGAGGAAGCGACGCGGCCGTGCTTTCCACGCGTTTTTATGTGAATGGCCCCCAAGTTTGCAAACCTGCAAAGTCGGCAGTGTATCAAATACTTGTTCTCCCCACAGTAAATCAGACCCAACAGTTTTTTTCTCTCTCTTCTCCTATCACCATTTTTATGGAAACGTTTGATTAAAATTTACTTCTGAGTTTGAAGTTTTTTGAGAGTTGTTGCTGAATTGCAAATAGTAAATGAAAGTACAGACTTCCCTGAATTCATGTGACTTTTTATACCAGTCACTTGACCAGAGCTTGATTGATTCACACTATGAAATTGTAGATATCAAAGAGTTGACTTTTTCTGGCCTTATTGCTGGAAAGGAATAAAATGGGCGCAGTTTGTTTTCATTGGACTATCCAAGCAAGGAGTAAAATGCATGCTCTCACCAAGCTGGGAAACATTTGTGATAAAATGGGTTAAATGAAACTGATGTCTATATAAAATCTTTACTTACTATTAAATCATTCTTTTTTTTTCAGGGAAATCACAGGGATGGTCTACTGTCCCCTTAGGGATATTGTAGTTACTGCATCAGATAAGACAATCCGAGTGTGGGGACTAGACTGGGAGCTTCAAATGGCCTTTGTGGGACATACAGGTCAGTAAATCAGAATGCTTTTACTAAACTCCTTATTAATAAAGTTTCAAAAAATAAGTTATATTTGCAACTGCATTAAATGACATTAAATGTCAACCCAGATAACAGAAAACGTTCTCTGAATATTTTCAGAATGTTCTGGCCAGGTTCTTTCCAAGTTGTGAACAATCATTCTTTTATCAATGTTAAAATAATGTTCGTTCATAGTTGGTCTTTAATCCTTTCATGCATGAATTATGATAACCTCAGTCAGGATTATATAATCAGATTACTTTTTTGATGTTATGACTAAAGTTATACATTACAAGTCACATACATTATGTAATCTCATTACTTTTTGATGTTAATATAAATTACATTCTAATAACACAAATACATTTATTTACAGTCAAAAAAGTTACTGCAGTTGAAATATTTTCAAAAACAGCCATTGTAATATAGCTATTGATGCATGATGTCCAATATAGTGGACAGATGATTGATCAGAATTTTCTCCCAATCTAAAATAAATACTTGGAAAATTTAACTGTGATATGACTCATTAGATATTGTTTGATGCTACTATATATTATATATATATATATATATATATACTATATATAGTATATATATATATACTCAAATTTGAAATGCCAAGTTGCTCCAGAATATCCATCCACACCTATCTTAGGAGACTCTATAAATATATATATATATATATATATATATATATATATATATATATATATATATAGGTTGATATCCAACTATGCCATCAAAACCCATGCATATGCAAGAAAATGCTTTTTTCAAAAGTAACATTCATTAAATAAATATTAAAAAAAACATTCAGAAATAACATTTTCATAAGTTATTACGAAAACATTTTTAGAACATATTTTTGTTAGCTGGGAACAAAGTAAATTTAGGCCTTTGGCAATTCACTGACCATTTTGGATCAAATCTTCACTGACAATAGACTGTACTTCTGTTATGAGTATGTGTTTTGTATCTTTTTTCCAGCTCTGATCACATCCCTAGTTCTGTGTCATGTCTCCGGGCTTTTGTTGTCATCTTCTCTTGATGGTACTATGAGATGCTGGAGGCCAGAAGATGGAGACCAGGTCCAGAGTGTATCTATTCCTAAAGGGTGCACACCTCCTCTTTTCCTGGGAGGCCCAGACAGTGCTGGCAGCTTATTCTCATACTCCACCAACTGTGTGGACTTCTGGACCTTCAACTGCCTCTACAATCTACACTGCAGACTGAACGGGTTTCTAGAAGGTCCTGTCCGACAAATCTTGACCCCACCAAGCCCCCCTTCCTTTCAAGCCTGTGTAGTTTGTATCCATGGAAACAGCAATATCACAGTTGTTGCAGTAGAGACAGGTGCAGTGCTCACAAGATTCCAAGCCAATGCAAGAGTAAGGTGTGCTGATTACTGTGTGCCTAAGCAGCGCCTATTGGTCCTCACTGAGGACGGGGTGGTGTCTATTGCAAGTACTTTGACCAGTCCAGTAACAATACTGGATGCGTGGTATGGGATAGAGCATTGGGATTGGGCAGATGGGCAGATGAAGGCAAATATAGGCACAGTGTGTTGCATGGTGTTATACAGTGACGTTACAGATACACAGAGTGGACAGGAAGATTGGAAATCCTTACAGATGCAAAGAGCACAGAAGCCAAAAAAGATGAAACTTCTGCATAATGCAAAAAACAGGTTCGTAATTATGGAAGAGTGCCTGAATGTGTGTGCTGCAGATATTTGTTGATTCAGGCTGTTATCAACTATAAGCTGAATATGGGTAAAGTGAGACTGTTATGATGCATGATGCCTAGTACATAAAAAATCATTTCCATATATGGTTAAAAAAATTAATCACTAATTTTTTCTTTGGGAAGTAAATAGTTTTTGTGTGTGTGTGTGTGTGTGTGTGTGTGTGTCTCTCATAGGTTTCTGG